>CM042834.1:197138510-197738510 GCA_023653725.1 Bungarus multicinctus
CTGCTGCTCTACTTTGCTGTTCCTAAAGTGGAAAGATTTCGTACTCTTATGTCACAATTTTTTTTTAAAAAAAATGTGTCTGTGAGAAATAACACAACAATCTGAAAGCTAAAAGTATCTCCAAATCGCTGATAATCAAAAAGAAAATTAGCGGCGGGAACTTTTTCAATATGAGTTATGCAGGGTTCATGTGAATTTAATAAGCAACATTCTGGTAGGTTTAGATTTAGTCATGCTTAATGTAAGAGTCATTAAAATCTATGAGAGGGCTTGGAAACATGTCAAATTGTTTTCAATAGGAGTAAGTTAAGCACAACTATCTGTATACTACAAGTTATTCACTTAACGAGAGCTGTTGATGTTTACAGGAGAGATTACATCCCACATGAAGTTTTCCGTATTAAACAGAAACCTCCTGATCAATATGTCAAGAGCAATGAATGTATGGACCTACAGTCTACATACAGACAAGACTATAACCCATACTCCGTATCGCGAGTGGCTCCTTGCGTGCCCCAGGAACAAAAATATTCTTCTGATGAGAAGATGAACACAGTCCCCACATATAAAAGTAAGAGTTGAAAGAATAATTGGAAATATTTTAGATGCATTAGACATCCAGTTTTCTCAATAACCTCCCAAGTGGGAATAATTATTCCACCTTACAATTTGGCATGTTTTTAAGGGGTGCTTATAAGTGCCTTGAGAAATCCTTTTGTCCCTTAATCTTATGTCCCCTTGGAACTTCTGGAAGTTTTGATCTTGTCTTTTCTCGGGGTCTCTAAGGAAATGCAAATGCTTAAGACCCTTACACAGATCACATGTGCTGGTTTCCCCATTCCTCTTCTTGGTGTTTTATAATGTACAGCCTTTTTGGGATATCGGAAGTATTTTGGAAGAGATGTGAGTGAAATAATGGGGAATTGGCTATGTGTAATCAAAGGAGACCTATATCAATGATTAAGGAGGAAAAGAAATCATTCTTGTAGGCCAATCATCAAGATATAATAGGACTCATTCCATATGTCTTAGACACAAGAATTGTCTATTAGTTGAGCACATCCTTAGTAAGCATGAAAGGGAAAGAAAGATCCTATCGAACAATTTTGCTCATTCAGCAGAACTAGGAGTCTGCCAACCCTTCCAAATGACAACTTTGTCCAAACAATCGGATCCTAGTGAGAGCGCATGGACACCATTACTCTTCCTTTACCATGACAAAAATGATGATAAGCAACTCCTGTTCTCCCTTGATGTGCCTCGGATATACATAACATCTGGTCAGTCTTACGTGTGGATTGACATGAATCAATTTCTCTATCAGTGGGCTTTAATGATATGATACGAGCCATATGTAAGTCTCAGTCAAAGATCTGTACTATATGTAGGATTTGAAGAGCTCCGATAAAACACAACTTCATCACATTTGGTTGCAATTTGCAAGATTTTTCAAAACACCCTGCAAACGGAAATCTTCTTCAAATAATTGGTCCCACAATCTTACTCCATATTGTAGTGATTCATCCTTTAAGGTCTGAAGCTCACCAGCTTTCAAGGTATGACAAAGCCAACAATCTTTCATATCCAGGTAATTGGACTGCCTATAAGGAGAACCAGATCTCCCTTAAAATACATTCAAAGTGTAGAGTGTATGCATGCATGAGTCACTTCCTCCTAGGGGCAATTGCTCTGATGAGCACATGGGCATCCATTGAAATGAATGGGAACACACAACCAAGAGACCACAAGGCCAGCTCAGACAGAATGTGATAGAGGTAGAAACAGTATAGTACAAAATAATCTATCAAGTTGCACACCCAAGTTGCCGCACTGCAACTCCAAGTAGGAATACATTAGAAGATTGAAAAGAAAATATATTACAGTGAACGTACTACAACTTTACAGCGTTATTAATCCTTTAGTTTATTCTGGCCGTTCATCGAGTTATACAGATAGGGAACCAATGCCAATGACTTTGCATGTGATTGTCACTGTCACCTCTTCTTACTCAGAAATTCCTGATAAGAGAACACAGTTGTAAAATGATTGGATTATATATTATGAGCAGCTTGTTTTTGATCTGGTGCACCTTCTTCTAATTTGTTAAGCATCTTCCATGGCTTATGATACTGATACCTCCAGCTTTCATTGTCCTCATGGCTAATTTTTCGAGTGGGTAAACTATGCCTGGTTTAAGACCAGCCATGGGAAAACTGAGGCCTTCTAAGGACAGTAAGGTCATTTCTTTCACAATCCCCAGCCAGCCAGTGGTCATGGTGCCTGGCAAGGATGGGCAGTTGGACTCCTACAACATCTGAAAAATCACCATGTCCTCGCTCTGCTGTTCTGCCTTTTCTCCAAAGTGATCTATCTTGTCTTATCCATGATATATCAAGCTGTGTTAGATTTATCCTTTTCAAAAAAAAAAAAAACACCTCCTACCACTTTTCTGGTGAGTGAAGGAACCTCTTTTTTCCAATCAACCCTGTTTTGATACATTGATTGGGACTGAAATTGACCAGCTGCCTTGCTGACAAAGCCTGAAAATAAATGACTGGCCCAAAGTCACCCAGATGCAGTAGTGGGATTCAAATATTTTAACAACCAGTTTGCCCAGCATCAGGTTGGCTGTTGGGGGAGGTGTAGCCCATCCCCATCCTTCAGCTCTGCCGCACATACGGGACGAGCCTCCTGTGATGGCCAACCTGACCCTGGGCAAACCAATTGTTAAATTACACCTCTCCCAACTATCAAAGTGGATTCTGGGTGCTGCGCTGCAATGGAGAAATGGGCAATAGAATGAACGGCAGAAGGGAAAGAGGAGGAGTAAGGAAAAAAAGGGGAAAGCAGCCTTCTCCCCTCACATCAGCCACTCCATTGCTGCACAGTGCCCAGGATCCACTTTGATAGTGGGGTGGTGGTGAATTTAACAACCAGTTTGCCTGAACCGGTGTGAACCGGCTGAATCCCACCACTGCCCAGATGGCTTTCATGCTTAAGCAGGACTAGTTTCTAGCCTGATACCTTGCCTGAATTTGCTCTCCCATTTGTTCTTTTTAGTTTACCTACTGTAGTTGTTTTTTTAATTGTTTTTAGTATGAGTTGCAAGAATTCAGAACTCTCCTCCTTTCCTGAATCAAAAACAGTTATTTATTGCATGTCAATGCTTATGCATGATCACTCTGGTCTGCACATCATCTGTTCTACCATTTTATACCTTTTATCTCCTGCAGTATATTCTATTTTTCAAACTTGACAATCTTAGATTGTTTGGACTTCAGCTCCCAGAATTCCACACACACGCACACGCCATTGCATGGCAGTCAAAAGGGAAGTATAAGGATTTCCTCAGTTCAGCTTCACACCTAATAATTATATGAATGCAAAATGGTTTGCCAATGTCTCCTTCCAAAATGTTTTATTAACTTCCTGTTTGTCCACAGTCCTAGGATTTCCTAGGGATTCAGTCTTGTCTATGGCTTTGAAATTTGCTATTTCTGCATTACATGAAGATAATTCATCTACAGATAATTCTGGGATAATAATGAGTGGAATGGAATGGAATAGAATAATTATAATAGAATATAGAATAGAATAGAACAGAATACAATACAGTACAATAATAGAATGCTAGAATAAATGCAGTATTAAGAAAAAATAGCCAATTTGATCTAAGAATATTAAACATGATAGACTAACTACTAAACAGGATGAGGTGCCTATAAGTGATACGATAAAATATCTGAATTCCTTGTAGTTTTGCAGTTCACTGTTTTCATTTTTTTTTTCATTAACTCTGAGATACAGTGTTCTCTCCAGATAGGGAGATAATTTTAGAATTCTTTTGTCAGTACTGATGACTGCCTGAGCCATGTCACGCATGGTTTCACTTCAATATCTTGTTTTGCTCTGTGATGTCCTAATTTTTTTCAAAATCCTGATACACAGGAAGCCATTGTTACTTCCTGCAGAAGACTTTTAAAGGACACTAAATTCGCAAACCACACTTTCTAATCAGTTTTGGAACTTGCTCATTAGCTATATCTAAGTTATTAGACATCTTTGAATTGATCATTTTGAAAATGCCAGGTGAGTCTACCTTCAATCCTGAATGGAATACAATTTTAATCATAATGTTCTGAATTTAAAGAATCTAAAATAAACAGCAAAAAGCTAAATCAGGTCTTGATCTTAGAGAGTTAGAAACCAGCTTAGGGTCCAGATAAAATTGGAGTATTAAAACTTTTACAATAAGACTTTGGAATTAATTGTAAAGAGCAAACAACTTCTCATGGAAAATAGATTCTGTTTTGGTTTTTACAAGATAAAACAAAGATAAATAATTTCATGAATTCAAAAATGATACTAGAGGGAATTAAAAATTTTAAGTACAACAAAATGCTAAATATGAAGAATAACTTTTATCTGAAAAAATGAGATAGTATCAAAAAGGATATATAACTGAAAGGCCAAGATAGTGACATAGAAAAGTATTTCACTATTAGATATATAAAAAAAACTGGCTGAGTTTTTAAAGTAAAATACAAGTGACAAACCAAGAAAGTAACCTATTTTTCCCATGGGTTTACAAAAGAGCCTTGTAAAGCCTTGAAGAATTCTGTGCAATAGGACAAAGAAGAAATGAAAAGAAATAACATTTTCTGACAGTATTTGGACAAAAAATTATGGCTGTTAGAAATAAAAGGAAGGGACATAAACGAGGTTTATTTGATCAAGATTAAAACAAGATGTGAGGTTATTTCTGTTAACCTTTTATGGAATTTCTGTGGACATCAGGACTGAAAATGAGGTTTTTATAGATTTGTTCATAGCTAAGAGATGGGATGTGGGATGAAGAGATAAATATTTGTATCTTTAAAGAGAGTGGAGTCAGTAAATTTGTTTATATTTTTTTTGATGAAGGCTGGGAATCTTTATACATTTATCCTCTCTATTATATTTTTATTCTTTTTCCTTCTGTCTTTTTTTCTTGCACTTTTTATTTCTATTCTCTTTTCTTTTTAAAAGTTTAGTTCGCATTAACTTTATTACTGCAATGCAAATTCTTAATAAGGTTATAAATATAGAAAAAGATTTCAATTGATATCAGAATCAAGAGGAATTTGAGAGTTGAATCCCATCTTTGAAGCAATGAATAAAAACTCAAGTGTCTCTGACTTCTCCAGCTTATTTATAGAAGTCTGTACTAACCTTCAGTTCAATGTTTAAGGAAGACAAGAAATGTTATCATCTTGAGAAGTTAGAAAGCCCTGGAGAACCTTGTGAGATATTTCTCTGGTTTCATTCAAGATAAGACTACTAGATCTGAATGGCAAAACTACACAAACTTTTCACTATCTGTTAATTACATGATGCTTCCTAGGCCAGAATGGTAAACCTGAAAAGAGCAACTTTCCACATGCTTGAAAGGAAATAGCTTTTGCAGTTAAGGCTTGCAATGAAAAAAAAAAAAGATACGTATGAACTACATTAGGATCGGTGGCCTTGGATGCAAAGTACAAGTACCAGATCACTTGAATTGCCCTTAAAATGGATGTCAGGAGTAGAATGTCTCCAAGGTTAGCTTATGTTGTCTTGTTGTTTCATTATGAAGGTGCTATCTACCTTTCCAGATTCTACTTGCAGATGCTTGGTGGGACTGCTGTATTCAAATCTTATTTCGATGCCAGCAATGGGATTTTTCAGGATTACCTCCAAGTCAGGGTTGACACACCTGGCCACTCTCTGGGAAAGTCCCTGCAGTTTTCTTGGCATGCTTTTTCAGAAGTGTTCACCATTACCTGCTTCCTAGGGTTCAGAGAGAGGGACTGGCCAAAATCAGCCAGCTGACTTTATGCCTATGATAGGAGTAGGACAGAGGTGTCAAACTGAATTTATTGGAGGGCCAGATCAGCACTGTAGTTGTCCTGTGCAGGCAGGCCAGGGCGGGGGGAGGAGACGGGATGGATGCCTCCTTCAGCACCCTGCTAGCCAAAATGGGGTGCAGGTAGGCTGCAGGCGGTCCCCACACACCCCATTTTCAGCCTAGATGGCTTCCTGCAGCACTCTGCCAGCAGAGGTGGTATTCAGCAGGTTCTGACCAGTTCTGGAGAACCGGTACTGGAAATTTTGAGTAGTACAGCAAACCGGCAAATACCACCCCTGACTGGAGATTTTACAGTATCCTTCCCCTGCCACGTCTACCAAGCCATGCCCACAGAACCAGTAGTAAACAAATTTGAATCCCACCACTGCCTGCCGGCCAAAACAGGGTGTGGGGGGCATGGGCAGCCCCCCACACCTCATTTTTGCTAACAGGTTTTGCCATAGGTTGGTCCTTTGCTATTTCCAGGCCGACCCCACAAGCCAAATCTAAGCAGCTTGTGGACCTTGAGTTTATTACCCATGGACTAGGACTTAGGGTATAATGTTTTCTAGCTGAAGTCTTAACCACTATGCCAAAGTGACTCTCTGGCAATGGGATAGAAACATAATATCAATACTCCAAAATTAAAAATAACAAAATGATGTGTTTATAGTTGCCTGATTCCGTATTCATTCCATTTACAATTCCCATAAGTCCATCTTTATGTGGTTTATTGCTAAATAATCCTTTGCCATCATTCCAATAGAAAAAGGACTGCTTTTATTTTTTCCCCTGCCTTATTGTTTGCTTGAATGCTGCAAAATTGCAATTTATTAGAATGGAGGCAGGAATGTTTGAGTGTGATGATATCCTCTTTAATCCCATCTGCTTACATTTCAGCTGATTACGTGGCATGGAATCAGCCGAAAAGAGAGATGATTAAGCCAGATAACAATTACCGCCCACCAGAAGAAAAATTTGATCACAGGACCACTAACCAGGATGCTTTCCAATACAAAGGGCTGGTCACCACCAAGAACTATAAGCCTGTAAGGCCTCTTCATATCTCCAAGGTCCCCTTGGATAGCATGACCAATTATAAGTTGAATTATGTGCCTCACCCCATCCCAAAACGCTTCGTCCATACCCAAGAGCCATTCCAGGCCTGCGGTGTCCCTTTTGATGGTCTCACCACCCATAAGCTTGCTTACAAGGGGTTAGCAGGAGAGCCAGCCAAGTCCACGAAACCAGATTATGTCAGGCCAGATGCAGGCAATTTTATGGGCACTACTGAATTCAAGGAGAAGTTCTTAGCCTGGCCAGTAGCTGCTCGCATCACCAGGAAGCCGGTGGTTTACACTCCTCCTACAGAGAAGATGGACCTCCAGACAACAGCACAAACCCACTATGGAGATCCTCATGGGCGCCCAGCAACGTCATGTAAACCCTTGGCCCGAGTTGCTGAACACACAGAACCCTTCAGCAACTGCTCCACTATGAAGGAGCACTTCCAGCATTGGCACTCTGAAAGACCCAAGCCCATCTTGCCCCATTGCGAGATCACCTTGTCCTCCGAGCCCATGGACCTCATGACCTCCTTCCAAACCCATTACATTCCTCACCCGCTCCCTTCCATAAAGAGCTTCCGGCCCCGCTTGCCAGTGGCCAGACCTCATGTGCCGTTTGCTGAGACCACCACCTACGGCACCAGTTACACAGCCAAGGAAGTGCACATATGCCCTGCCTCTTTCAAAGAGCCACCCGGTTACGTTTTTGAGAAGGTTGACGAAAGTGGCCACAGGCGGTTCCGACCGTCATCCAAGATGCAATCCCGACGGGCGTCAAACTCAAAGCTTGCTGATTACAGAGGCCTCTCTGGCAATCGGCTAAATCAAGACATAGGGGTGAAAGCTTGAAGGGTTCTCAGCCTGCTTTGGAACAGACTGATGATTCTATTCTGTAATGAATGTGATTAATAGAATACTCATTTCCTTGGGACTGACCCTTTCTCAGGGAACTGGAAAAAAAAATTAACGTTCTAGAAAAGCAAAAATGAGCGTCTTTTTTGTGGTATTGAGCACTCCTTTTTAAAAAAACAATTTTTTGCAACCTTTGATTGGGTGACATTGGAGGTATGGAGCACTGAGTTATGAACCAAGGTAACTTAAATGGGATAACTTACAGGCTGTTGGGAGTCCTGACTCTTTGAGGAATGAAATTTGAGAAATTGTGGGGACTTTAGCACTGCTGTGCCGCTGTCACTTCAGCACTGCTGCCACAAAAGCAATAGCAATAGCACTGAGCTTTATATACCGCTTCACAGTGCTTTACAGCCCTTTCTAAGCGGTTTACAGACTCAGCCTATTGCCCCCAACAATCTGGGTCCTCATTTTACCCACCTTGGAAGGGTGGAAGGCTGAGTCGACTTTGAACCTGATGAGATTTGAACTGTCACACTGCAAGCAGCCGATAGTCAGCAGAAGTGGCCTGCAGTACTGGACTCTAATCGCTGCGCCACCGAGGCTCTTCATAACAATCATGTTATCCTCATTTCCAACACTCCCTGTCAGTTTTACAGAAGACAATAAGGAAGCTGGCAGGAGTGGCAAGGAGGGAAGTTGAGATTGCTCCCTGCAACTTTCCCTCTTTGCTTGTGGGAAACTTGCAGGGAGAAAGCCAATGTGGAAACCAGCAGGGAAGGTTGCAAATGGCTCAGGTATATCTCTCCTAACCATGCAACCTCCCCCAGTCTCTCTGTGCTTGTACTGCACTGGCCATTTGCACAATGCCTTGCTCCTTTTCCTACCTGGCTGCCAGTCACTTACCTGGCTGCTGGCTTTGGACTTGGAACTGCCTTCTGACTTTGTGACCTTTAACTTAATGGAACCTGGTGTGTCAGGAAGGATGAGGGAGGGAGGGAAGAAAGGAGAAATGAAGAGGGAGGAAGGGAAGGAAGGAAGGAAGAAGAGGGAGGAAGGAGGGAAGAAAGAGGAAGGAACAAATGAGAGGGATGGATGGATGGATGCATGCATGCATGGATGGCTAGATGGTGAGAGGGATGGATGGATGGGTGAATGAATGGGGAAGGAAAGAAGGAAAGAAAAAAGGAAGGAAGGAAAAAGATTTTGAACGCGTTGCCAACTTCTCACAAGGAAACTCAATGAGGAAATCAAGAGTAAGACACTCTCGCTGATTTTTTTTGCCCACTTATGGCCATTCTGTTTCTCTGTTTACATAAGTAAATAGCTCTGAAACAATAATCCAATGGTTAACGGGTTGTCTAGTATTAGTTACAGATGGAGTTGTGGCCTTTATGCCGATTTCTCCCATCTGTTGGAATACCCTGCTAAGTAAGACAGGCCACTAAGTAGTTCCCTTCTATGGAACATTTAAGGAATTGCTTCCTGCTGAGTTCAAATCAAAATTGATAAATATGACCAAAGGTCAGTCATGGCTACTGAGGCTGGCTATTTTATTCTTTTGAGTTTCTAAGTGGAGTTTTAATTATGGTTTTCATTGTGCTTTAATTGAATTTCGGTAACGATTTTACTTTTGGGGTAAGTCATTTTGTGCCTCTTTCAGTGGCAGGAGATAAAATCAATAGTAGATAAAACACCCATCCACATGAATACTGAACATGGATAATACTAAAAGGCCTCTTGGCTGGGAACATCAGTACCCTTGCTAAAACACCATCCGGCTAATAAAGAAGCTTGAAAGAAACTATTGTATCCCAATGGCACAGACTTACAGTTCCTAAAAGGCCTTTTTTAACTAGCAAATTTGCAATGGCCTTTTCTTGATTTTTTTTTTAAAAAAAAAAACCTCCTGTGGAGCGTGACTAGGAGAAAACCAAAGCTCGCAAAACCCATGAATGTTTCACTAATCAAAGTGTTATCAGTTAATATCTGGCAATCTCGCGGGATCTTTCCTTTAAACTAATAATATGGGCTTAATAAATTGCTTGGGGGAAGAACTGGAGGATATGTCAGATTTTGGGAGATGTCCAAGCACCCCACCGTCCCCTCACACTTAATCCTTAGACCAAGCATTGGAAGAAGCCTGGCAAGGACAAATGCACCTTCCCTTTGTTAGCAATTAAATGATCTGCAGTTTCTCTACGCACTTTGGCTCACCTGGCATTCCTGGGTCCTGACTGTGGGGTGGAGCATGAGGTCAGCCCCAGCTGGTGGGGAACCTCCAGGCAACAGACCGTTTTATAGGATTGGAAGAGGGCATGAGAAATGTGTCTCTCCATCCCCAGGTGAGTTGAAGGCCAACATTTCTTCACTGCAGAGTGCACAAATGGGACCAGCTCTCAGCCCCAGGAAGGCGCATTAAATCATTGTCCTCCGACACTTAGTTTCTTCTCAGCCAGACATCTTTACTGCACTGATGACTGCTAGTTTATATCGGATCAGCTCTTCCGAGCTCCGGTAATGCTGAGCTCTTTAAATCAGCCTGAAGCTGCTTCCCTGAAAACCAAGCCCAATTAAATACACTGGGGGTTATATTTGAGTTTAAAAAGAAAAAAAGCTTGACTTAGTTGCCTCTTATATCAAACTGCAATGAAAGGGAGAGGGATGCTTTAAGCTGAAAATAAAACTTGGTTTTCCACTAAGTTTGGAGATCTAATCTACTCGATAAGCATTTGCTTTCCAGCTCTTATTGGACACATATAAGTTCAGCAAAGGTTTACAGAGAAGGCAATGGCTTTTGATCTGAAACTGCCACAAACCCTAGAGATTAGGAATTTGGGGAGTTGTGTCCAAGCCGCTGATTGGTTACCTCAAATTAAAAAATGGCACTGAAAACTTCAGGTTCTGAATTTTTGCCCCTTTTGCCGGATGGAAGTGGGCTGCGATATTTTAATATCAGCTCTATACCCGTGCTTTGCTATGAAATTATGTGATCCAGCTTAGTTTTGGGGGAGGAAAATAAGGGGGAAGATGTACCTCTGCCTACCAGCATCCACTGATATTCATCTGGCTAGCATCCTGTCAGTGTATGAGAGTTGAGGGCTGTTTAGAAACTGAAACAGTATTTGCTGTGAGAGCAAGGAGACAGCAAAGAGCCAGTTAGCTAAACTGTTCGTACTAAACCTGATTGCTGCTGTGAAACTGAAACTCCTCTCCTCTGCTTGTGTTTTGCATTTGAAACAGATTTCTTTTCAGGTGGGGAGGGGGAGTAAAACTCCTTGGCATCAGAGCGTGTTAATAATAATATAGGAAATACTAATGCTGTGATGGTCATTTCGAAAAATCCCTTCTTAGTGAGCACCTAGAAGCCAAGTGGAACATACATACTAAATTTCAAGTTTGTAGGCTTTATAGTTCTGGAGATTTTGTGATGATATATGAGTGGCTTTTTACTTTTATATATATAGATTATGCCATAAACAGGTTTCTAGTCATGTAGTTCTTAAACATTTTTACTCTTTCTTACATGTTTATGTTTCTCAAGATTTCTAATGTGAGCCTCTGAATGAACAGCGGGGTCAGAGATGTCCCTGTTCAGACCATGAAGTCAAAACCCAGTGTTCACCTTTGGTCTCATGGTTACGGTGGCCATCTTGGCTCTTTTGACCCCTCTGTGGGCACCAATAGGATAGCTGCTCAGAATGTCTAAAATGGTTCCCTACAATGATAACTGAAATTTCAGTTCAGTCTCCTAGTCGAAATCCAATGAGAAAATGATGACAAAGATTTTGGCAGGGATCTCTATGTGACACCAATCCTATCCCCGTCCCCCGTCTGGGATAAACAAAGGCAGGAGGGCATGCTAATAAACAGAGTGTCAGCATTCTGAGTAATGCACCCATTGAAAGCAGAAATTCGAAACTGATGGATTCCTCTAAGAGAGGGGTGTCAAACCCAATTTTATTGAGGGCCGCATCAGGGTTGTGTTTGACACGGTGGGCGTGGCCAGCTCAATGTCACTCATGTCAGGGGCGGCTTGGTGCAAGAGCTCTGCCAGCAGAAATGGGCTCCCACTCTGTTTTGGCTGCCACAGCCTCCTGCAACCCTCTGCCAGTGAAAACAGAGCTTGTGCGACTCTCCCAAGTCCATTTTCACTGGCAGAGGGTTGCAGGAGGCCATGGCAGCCGAAAACGAAGCTTGGGAGCCCGTTTTTGCTGGCAGAGCACTATATCTAGCCACAACTAGCAGTTTCTTCAACATGCCTCGGCTTCCAGATCCCTGAACATCTTGACAGTGTGACTCTGAACTTGATTACTTTATTGTCATTGCACCTCGTACAACGAAATCAAACACCATTTTCAGTGCACATCATGACCATGAAAATAAACACAAACACACATCCTTCACACTCTACACACTGAATTGAAAACCCCTGACGTTGCATTAATATTGGACTATACAGTAGAATTCAACAGAGCTACTGCCCTGGGATAGAAGCCGTTTTTCAGCCTATTTATCCTTGTTTTTATTATTCTGTACCATCTGCCAGATGGTAATAGTTCAAAAAAAGGATTTCCAGGGTGAGATGGATCTTTGAGAATGTTTTGAACTTTCTTAAGGCAGCAGGTGCTATAAAGCTCTTCCAAAGAGGGCAGAGGGCAATCAATGATATTCTGGGCAATGACGTTAACCCTCTGGAATTCTTTCCTATCTGCCCCTGTGCAATTGGCAAACCATACAGAGGTGCAGTATGTTAAGATACTCTCTATGGTGCAGCGGTAGGTCACCAGCAGTTTTTCATTCAGTTGTTGTTTTCTGAGAAGTCTCAGGTAGTATAATCTCTGCTGGGCCCTTTTGACCAGGGCTGCAATGTGAGCACCCCAAGTCAGGTCCTCTTTTATGGTAACACCCAGAAACTTAAAACTGGCCACTTGCTCCACTTGGTCTCCATTGATAAACAAGGGCTGGATGTCTGATCTGTTCCTTCTATTCCACTATAAGCTCCTTGGTCTTATTGGTGTTGAGGACCAAGTTATGATGCAGGTTTCTTGATGTCTTATCTCAATTGTGGTGCCTAGAACTGGGCATATAATTCTGAATGGGATCTGACCAGGGCAGAGTACAAGGGAACCATTAACTCTTGTGGTTTAGATTCAATGTTCCTGTTAATGTAGCCCAAGCTCTCATTTACTTTTTCAACAACTGCATCCCATTGCTGGCTCATGATTCATCCGTAATCAACGCCTCGAATCTCTTTTCATGAACTCTTACCAAGCCAGAAATATTTCATCCTCAATTTGTGCTTTTTTTTTCTTGCTAAATGCAGAACTTGGCATTTCAGTTATTAAATATCATTCCTTTCATTTGGATAAAGCCATTAACTAGTCGTCTTTGGATGCAGTCATGAATTGTGAGTCCATCTAACAGAAGCATCATATAACTCATTCTTTTATCATTTTATAAAGAAGAACATGCTGAAGTTTCCCAAAGGTGTATTGCATTCCTTGATCAATTGAATTAGAACATGAATTTTGTAGCTATTTTTAAACTGAGAGAATTTTGAACCAGGGCCTATGGAAAGCAGAGTTTGCTGGTTAAATAGGACAGTCATGATTCATCATTACTTCATTATAGTTCACCAGAATGTTCAGGTTGACAGATTATTGAGCTACTACTTGTAGGAAACTTGTAGATCAGATCTTTGCTCAGCTATGGTACAGAAGTATGCACCCCTTGCAAGATTCATTTTGTAACCCCACCAATCAGGATTCTGAAGCAGGAAAATCTGTTTTGATCTCACCTTTCTGGATCTGGGCGCACTTCGCAGTCACGTCCGCCCTCGTCATTTCCCGCCTGGATTATTGCAATGCTCTCTACATGGGGCTCCCCTTGAAGAGTCTCCGGAGGTTACAGCTGGTCCAGAATGCAGCCGCGCGAGTGCTTGTGGGTGCCCCTCGGAGCTCCCACGTTACTCCGCTGCTTCGCAGGCTGCACTGGCTCCCTGTGGCCTACCGGATTCGATTCAAGGTGGTACTGATGGTATTTAAAGCGCTCCATGGCTCGGGACCTGGGTACTTACGGGACCGCCTGCTGCCATCGTCAACCTCCTGCCGCCCAGTACGCTCCCACAGGGTTGCCCTGCTTGGGGTACCGCCACCTGGCCGTTGTCGGCTGACGGCCCCGAGAGTTCGGGCTTTCTCTGTGGGGGCTCCCTCCCTATGGAATGATCTTCCCCCGGAGATACGGTCTATGACGGATATCCTGACCTTCCGGCGCGCGGTGAAAACTTTATTTTTTAATCAGGCCGGCCTGGCCCAGTAACTGTGTTTTAGGTTTTTAATTAAATTTTAATTGGGGTTTTTAGTTTTTAACTTTTAAATTGAATCTAAATTAGACAGCCGGATTAAATTATTTAATTTATTTTTAACTGTATTTATTGTATATTTTGTATGTTTTAGTAGGCTGTACACCGCCCCGAGTCCCTTTTTTGGGAGAGGGGGCGGTATAGAAGTTTAAACAAATAAATAAATAAATAAATAAATAAAGGCCATAGCAGACCCGTGTTGATAATGTGGAGTTTCTTAGCCTGTTTCGTGAATGCCTGTTGTGAGCAACTGTTCATAAAATTATTCCTGAGATGCAAAGCATTTGGCAAAATTATTGCATCAAGAAATTTCATAACGAGCCAAATTAGGGAACCATCTTCCTTATCTCTAGTCTCGTAGAAGATGTGGAACGTACTTTTCAGAAGACTATGTAGTTTGTTTCTAAATTCAGAAGGCCATATAGTTTGTTTCTAAATCTGAGGCTAGACGCAAATGATGAACTAACTTTGGCTGGGAAATTCTCCAAATTCTAGTATGTCTCTCAATTAAACACCTGATATTTATTACACCCAGGGCAAGTCCAGAGAGTTTTGTGTAAGAGATAAAGGGAATGTGGATTGCAGAGACTATAACACTGTAGTGTGTAACTGATTTTAGTTGCTCTCCCTTTACTTTATAAAAGCTAAGCAGGGCTAGATCTGGCTCATACTTGGATGGGAGACCATCATTTTCGGGCTTGTAGACTAAACCTGGAAGTTGGAAAAACATTCTGTAAGAAATCAGAGACAAACCACTTCCTAATTCCGGCCAAGAAAACTACACCAAGGGAGTCTTTACTTTTATTGGCTCTTTAGAGTGTGGGAAGTGTTTAGCCAGTTTCAGGAAATGTTCTAGCTTATATATGTTGTGCGTTTTTCTTTTAAAATTAAAATACAACCAGGTCTGAACCTCACAGGACAAAGTCATACCATTCATTTCCACAGCAGTAATTATTTAAGAATAGTCTGCCATAAACTCTGAAGGTCCCACCTCTTTTAAATCCAGTTCAACCAGAGTAGGAGCTAGAAGGAAGCTCCTAATGATCCATCATTAAGGGTTGGACGTGTCCATTGAGCCAACTTTCTGCTACAGTGTGAACAAAAACACATTTGGTGTTTTTTAATCACAAGCAGATGGGTCAGTGCACAACTCTAAAGCCTAACAAAGTATTTGAGTTATCTGAATTCATTCTGATATTCCAAGATTCCAAGGCCTTAAACTTACATGCCTGTATTTTGCCTGTGGTCTACAAATAGCTAGCTATATTAATCCCTAAATGTCCTTGACAATCAAAGCCTTTGATATTTCTAAAGATCAGGAAGTGTCAAATACAATTTTGGCGATTTACAGGATATACCTGGCCTTCAAAAGCAAATATTGACAGCTTCCATATGATATTAACACAGGTACTTTATTATTTAAGATTAGAAAGTTTTTGTATTCTATTCTATTTTTGTATCATGTTGATTTGTTCACTGAAACTCAGCTATACTTTCCTGCATCCTGAAATGTTTCGTTTCAATCAAATGAGAAGCAGCACTTGTTGTAGAAAATGTGGGTTCTTGTAATCTAATGTGTAAAGAAATGTAATATGTGAGGCTGAATACTTTCTTGCTTATACCATGTGACATTTAAAACAGCTACTTCCTTGTGTTGGAAGCAGGAATGGAAACTACAAGCCTGTTAAACTTTGATTTTTTAAAACTTAAAAGTACTTTATTTTACAAATAGTAACCATATATTTTAGCCCTTCTAGATCTCTGTTGTTTTGTTTTTCAGCAATTGGTTGGAAGTGGAATTTCTTCAGCTTGATAAGGCCACAAACAACAATAACAATGGGGAGATCGAAAAGCTTAAGGCCCTTTTGAAACAAAGATTTTCCTGGTACCCCTTTTAATGGCTTTCCAAAATTGGAGATTCCCAAACTCAGAAAAGGACATTGGCAAAAGTTGGGGGAGAGATAGGAGATATTTCCAGTTTTAAGATTATCATTATTATTATTTTTTGTTTCTGGCTTTAGGATGGAAATGGTTATGTTTCCTGGAATGTTCTCTCCATGTCCTCAGAGATTTAGTGTTTTTCTTCAGACAGAAGACAAAGGGGAATTCTGAATATTTGTAATTCCCAAGACTCCAGAGGAAATGATAAAGAACCAGTCTGACAAGAAAGTAAATAAATAAGATGCATTATTTGTACAAAAAAAATTATATAAACAAGTTTTTTTAAAAAAGGGGAGAGGGGAGCTGCCTCCTGTAGTATTTGTCAACTTAACAAGAGATTTACATGGATGCTGCCAAGTCACAATTCATGAAACATCTGCAATTACATTCATAGCCCTCAAACCTTAGCACAGTTACAGACATGCCCGTTGTTGGAGGGACGCAACTCGGGGATCCCAGCTGGGGTTTGCAAATGGGATAGAGCAACTAGCCAGTTCCTGGGGGTGGGCAGGCGGGGGAAGGCAACCCAGAGTTGGATAGAGCTCAACTGGAACTAGATTATCTGCCTGTGTTTCAGTTCAGGTCTCTGGATTGCAAGAGCATTAAATGGCACTGACAACACAAAGGTGCATACCTTGAAATAAACAGGGAAGCCATCTTCTTCGATTAGGGCATACACACACACACATAGCCAAACCCCCAAAACACTGCACCCATTTGAATGCTGTCCCCTGGATTCATTTCACAGAGAATTTCCAAAAGGCCAACATCCAAAAGAGTTTAGCGATGGACGCCTGATGTTCTAATGAAAATCGATTTATTTTTCTATGGAGAAAAAACAGCCACCACATCACTGCTAAGGAAAAGGGATCTTCTGTTTGTAGAATATCACTTTCCTCTCCATGTCGCTGCCCCCCCCCCCATCCCAGTTGTGGTTTTCTCTGTATGAAATGAATATAGTCAAAGTTAAATACAACAATAAGGACAGACAATACAAATGTCACTGGTATTACAAAAACATTGCAGATGTATTACAGAAGAATCTCTTCTCTTCCCCCCACCCGCCACCCTGCCCAATAGTTTCATCTGGACAAAATAATGTACAATTATTCATATTGCACTTTTTATACAAGAAATTCTAATAAATATACACACATGATACATTTACATAACGTAGAAAGACATTCTCTCTCTCTCTCTCTTTTAAATAAATGTTGCATTGAATCATAGCAACACAGTAACTTAGAGACCCATCTGAAAAGAGAGCAAATTCTCTGCCAGATACATTTTGGAAAGCCCAAAACGGAAGGCAATTTAAATCTGGCGGACCTGACATTGACCTCATCAGAGAACTTCCAGACTTGTTTTAAAATATACAGGTAATAAAAAGCTGCAACCTATCAATGCTACCTTCAGCACACATTTTACGGTTAAATACAAGCCAAGAATCCTCCGCAAACACACCCAAGCCGCAGCTCTGGCCTTTTATAGTGCTTGTGCTCAAACGAACTCCCCAGAACTGAAGAGTCCACCTACCTTCCCTGAAGATGTTTGGGGTATAAAAATCATCATCTCTTTTTAATGATCTCATTAAAGTCAGGGCAATTGGAGTCAGGGCAATTGAATGGAGCGGAGTGTTTACTGGCCGGATGCCCTTCCTGTCACCAATGCGGAATTCTATTTCGGCAGATATATTCTCATCGTGCCCAGAGAGTGAAATAGCTGCCTCTACCTAGGATCAAACTCACAGCCTCCTGCTTGTGAGGCGAGAGCTTCACCTCAAGGCCACCGCACCACGCATTTGGGGTACAAAAATGTGCCCCACAAATCGTGATCTTGTTTGAAGGCCCTTCCTTCTCTGAAAATACAAAAACCAATTGATTTACAGGTGCTCAATCCTTCATCGTACTAAAGCCCAGCTTTGGATAGTCACTGTACCTTGGAGAAAACAGCGCTGGGTAAAAACCATCCCACCTGCCAAATGTTGTGTCAGAGTCAGCCCCCAAAGCAAGACAAGCCAACCACATGCTTCTCTTATCATTACTGGGTCAGAGTTAGTGGGAAACAGCTCATTCATTTGCTCCGCTTTTGGCCAAAGCTCTAAAAGGTGTGAAGGACACTATAAACCTGATGCAAACTGCCTTTCCTTCTCCTTTCATAGCAGGCAGGAAATATAATATGTAACCTGTTTGAATTGTGCCATGGGTCAACCCATGTTTCACCACAGGTCCGTGTGCTTCCAAAATGACCGCTTACTCTACATTAAAACAGCCCATCATTTTGTGAATCCTGTCGCATTAAGGAATTGACTTGTATTGTAATTCTAAAGGTAGCCACAGTGGTTTGTTTTTAAGACTCATGGAGTATCTGGGAAAAAAAAAGATGAACTGATTTAATAAACAGCAGAGATCTGGAGCCTGTGTGAGCTCTGAGTCTCATTTCTTAAAGGCGCTCGGCTCCATTTGACAACACCCAGAAAGCAAACAGCCATGGAGTTGTTCCTAAGTGAAGGAGGCTAAATGAAGGGGCATTATAAGATGGCTGCAACAGCCCGTCAATCAGAGCTTCTATTGTTTCAAAGAAGTGTGTTTCAGAGCTGCCATGTTTTAGCTCCAAGCAGTTCAGCACAGTTTGTGAATTTCACCCTGCTTAATAAAAAAGAAAACATCCTTAAAAAAAAGGATCATGAAATGGGAAGCACCTATATTGATTGTCTTTCTCTGAGTCATCCACATCAAATAAGAAAACAGTTCAGTTAGTATATTTCATCAGGCCTGAAAGGATGTTTATAATTTACCTCAGCATTTGTTCCACATAGTGGGCATTCACAGTGGCAAAGATTAATAGGATTACTCTGCACCAGCAATCCAATTTAAACATGATCTAATCTCATGGAACCTCTCATTTCAATTGGATGGATTATGTTGTACTACAGTTGGATGGAATATGTTGTACTTCCGTAGTGGGGAATGGGTGAGGCTGAACAGGTGTTGCCAACCTCTTTAAAAAAAAACTTTTTTGGACAAATGAGTTCACTTATTGCTCTTAGGGTTTGCCTCATACTTTCTCTTTTATTATTGCAAAATATGTGCAGGGTTTTTTACACTCACTCTGAACCATATGGACTACATAATCTTCTATCCCAATTTCTTCTTATTCTTTTATGTTTTTTTTAATTAGTTTCCAACTTCATTTCTACTAACAAAAGCCAATAGAAACATACGATGGAAACCTCTTGAGTATTTCCCTCTGCTTTCATCAGATTCAATATTTATCAAGAGCAATCAGGATGAAACTGCATCCAATATATTTAGTTAGGCATTTTGTTTTTAAAATGAAATAAGCTAAAAAAGAACTCCAAGCTTTCAGTAAGCAAAGAACAGATTGGCATCTGGACCGCAAGCAACCAAAATGAATGGTGAGAATTAATCTTTGGCGCACCTTTCTTCCTAATCCGTATGGCATTGCTGCCCCTGCATTTCAGCCATGTTATTAAAAAATGCAGTTTTATCTACTGTAGCATTCTGAGAGTCAAACTGTAACACCTGAGGATTACAAAAGCAAAAAACCCCACACTGTAGCATTAAAAAAGACATACGGCTATGATAAACTCATTACGGATACAGACAAGCCATCACCTCCTCAAATGTACAAACAACCTCTTGGGAAGTACTGAGTTAGACAGTGAGGACTTTTACTTACTTCCCCTTATTTCTAATTACATTTCCCCCAACTTAGTGGCCTCTGGATGTGTTGGCATGGGCAATCCCCATCACTATGGCCAATTTCTAGCCCCCCCTCCCAAAGGCCAGCTGTTTGCGCTGGTAAGCCTCTGTGGCAAAATGCCAAGAAGTTACGAGTATAACACACTGCACGCTACCAATTTCCCAGGTGGTGATGGTAGTGAGCGCATCGTAGTAAATCCCTATTTGGGAAGAGGATTCACTGTAAGCGTGCCAGAGTCAGTTCCAACGTTTGCAAGGTGGCAATCGTCCATTTTAATCTCTGCTTTCTGTATCTGTCAAGCCCCATTTCGATTCACGTAGCAGTAATCCAGTTGGGCGTTTGGTCTCCAGTTGCTTCCACGTCATTTCTTCAGTCCGTCAAGGGCCCCCAGTGATGTCTTCTGGACGGTTCCATTTCCAACATGCTTTCTCTTTCTCTCTCTCTCTCTCTCTCTCTCTCCCTCTCTCGGCCTCCACCCTCATCATGAACTGTGACTCGCTGCATGTGTTTCCCATCATGAGGAGAGAAACCTTGTCAAGGTTATTTTTTTTTTTAGAAAGAACAAATGACTCTGTTAAAAGAGATTTCTTAACAAGAAAAAAAAGAGAGAGGGGGAGAGAAAGGAAAAATGAATAAATAAGTGGCAGACGAGGCAACTGCTTTTCCAATTTTCCTTCTCTCAAAGCAGCTCTTCTCAGGAGCAGAGTAGAGCAAGGCCATCAGTTGCTAAATTCACTTTCTCTTTCTTTCTTTCTTTCGCTGCTGCCTTCATGCTTTTCCACACGTCCCACAGCAGCGTGACTTGAACTGTGCCAGTTGGCAGAGCTTTAACTGCTTCACCTTCTCACAATACCTGGTGGTATCTCTGCACTCAACTAGGAAAAAGGGGATGAGAATAGTAAAAAAAAAAAAAAAAAGGAGGGGGGATGACAAATCTCATCTTTGAATCTTGCTGGCTGGCTGACTTTAGAACATCTGTAGTTACTCAGATGAAAGAGGAGCCTGAACTTATGACATTCCCACCTCCAGAGGAAAAAGCAAACAGGGAAAAAAAATGTAAACATGTACAAAAAGTCCAATAAAATGCCAAGGTGTCTCACCCTGACGACCTGGGATTGTCAGTTCCAGTTGAAACCAGTCCTAGCAATCTCCCCTTCCTAATAAATGTTTGAAGAGCCAAAGCTAATTAACTAACAAAATTAGTAGGTATGCATTGAATTCGTAACAATAAAATAAGTAAAATTATTTGAACCCTATCTGCTATATACCGAGCATTTTCTCTCGCATATATGAATCACTTTTGTGCACAGAAACACACAAGGACCAAAACGTTCGCTTCCCTCTTTCTTTCCAGCAGGATGGAGGTGGGATAAGTGGAAGGGGTAGAGGGAAGAAGGAAGGGGACAACTTGCTACAGCCAGCTTGCTGTGGCCACCTCTCCATGGCCAAGTCACTGCAGCCAACTCACCATGGCCAACTCACTGCGGGATGTTGCAAGTTGTGGTCACGTGACATTGTGCTTCATGACCATGGGTGGAACTCATGTCAAGTTGGGCACAGTCATGTGATGTTTTACTTAATAATCGAAATGGAATTACTTAATGGAATTACTTAAGTGGTTCACCCATGGTCATTAAGAATTATGTCACGTGACCACAACTTGTGACAACCTGCTGTCTTCCCTATTGACTTGGCTTGTCGGAAGCTGGCTTTGAAGTTTGCAAATGGTAATCGTGTGATTGTGTTGCCAAAAGTTAAGTACTGTTAAGTCAGGGGTGTCAAACTCAAGGCCCGGGGGCTGGAAATATCAAAGGACTGGCCCACAGTGACTCTGGCAGCTAAAATAGGCCATGTGTGGGCCTCCCCATGCCTTGTTTTCACCCTCCAGGGCCTCCTGCAGCATTCTATCAGACAAAAATGGGCAGAAAAACAGGCTGAAAATGGGCCGAAAAACAGGCCGGAAAAGGGCTGGAAAATGGGCTGGAAACAGGCCACGCGGCCCATTTTTGGCTGGCAGACTGTTGCAGGAGGCCATGGAGGGCAAAAACAAGGCGCAGGTGGGCCGCACACAGACCCCCCATGCCGCGTTTTGGCCGACAGGTTGCTGCAGGAAGCATCCATCCCGCCCCACTCCAGAGGAGAACTACAATGTTGATCCAGCCCTCGAAGAAATCCAGTTTGACATCCCTATGTTAAGTAGTTAAGTGATGGAGTCTCTGGTCCCAATTTTGCTTGTTATGCGAGGACCGCCTTTACTTGTAGGGAGGAATGTGTGAATAGCTCCTAAGAACATGCATATTCAGGCTGCGGCATTGCCTATTGACTAGGGTGTGAAATAGTAAAAACGTACTATTTTCGCATGGAGTGATGTTACACCTCTGCCAATTAGCCGGTCTTGGTCTCCAGGCACATAAGTGATCTTGCACAGGCTGGTTTGTATGAACACGTACACATTCTACTCTTCTAGATTGGAAGCCGTAATTCCCACAGGTAGCAGTGCACAAAGTCCACAGGCTGACTCTCCAGTGTACGCCACAGGCATCTGTCCAGCAATTCTGAGTGTTTAAAGGCCTTTGATGGAAAAAAAATACATAAAATGGGGAAAAAATCATTAATATTTGCATATACCCGTTAGGTCAGAGATGTTGATTTCATTGAGAGCCACATTAGGGTTGTGTTTGACATCAGGGGCTGGGTAGGCGTGGCCAGGTGGGCGTGACCAGCTCAGCATCACTTGTATTGCGATGGCCTCCTGCAGCCCTCTGCCAGTGAAAAGGGAACTCGGAGGAGAGGCCATTGCAGGAGGCCATTGTGGCCAAAAATGGAGCTCCCTTTTCGCTGGCAGAGGATTGCAGGAAGCTGTTGTGGCCAAAAACGGAGCTCAGGGGGGCTGCACATGACCCTTCCGAGTGCCTTTTTGGCTGGCAGAGGCACCGTGGGCCGGTCCTTTGCTGTTTCCAGGGTGCCCCATGGGACAGATGTAAACACCCCACAGGCTGGGGCCAGCTGTGGGCCTTGAGTTTGATACTCCTGCTTTAGGGAAACAGATTCAAGGTTATCCTCACAGGAGTTGTTTCAGAGGTGTTTGGATCTTGAAAATAATCACGAACAAAAATGGCTTACAAAAGAATATAGAGACAGGCCTATGAAGTTGTATAACATGTTATGATGATGCTACTCATGAGACCAAGCCTCAGAATTAAAATGGCTTTCACCTCTGGAGCTTCAGCCATATGTCTGCTCTCTGTACACAGATACATACAAATAGATTCAAACATTAGGAAGAAGATAGAAAAGGCCCATGGTTATGATGCAGAAGAAAAAAACTATAGCAAAGAAGAAGCATGAAATTCCTCCTAAACCAAGGAGGGCGCTTTTATGTGAGACAAAAGCATTCGTTGATATCAGCAGTTATCATGTATTATTGTAGAGAGAACCAGAACTCAGAGCTTCTGGTATTTTCAAGGTGTCAGTGGGACCTACCTCGGGAGGGAACTGCACTGGTCCGAAGGCACGGAGACTCCATCCCTGGTCTGGCAAAAAACCTGCCTGTGCTGGAGTGCCAGATGAGAGCCAACACAAGGACCATTACACTGTTAACAAAAAAAACCAAGAATAGATTTGAAACTGTTTACTTGCTGCCTGAAGTGGTAAGAGAGAGGACTTTCGAATTTGTGATCAACCACAAGAGTTGGCTGGTGGACTAAGCTACAATTCTAATGTTTTGAATAGACACAAATAGGAAACTTTCAGAAAAGTTGAATCTCCCCGAGAAAAGCTACCAGCGCTGTGTAGCTTTCTCACTGATTCAGCCAGTTTTATAATTATTTGGTATTTTAAAAAATAATGTCATCAATTCCACTATATGTATAAACAAAATGTTATCCTATCTCTGATTCTCATTTTTTCATTCCCCTTTTTGACTTGCAGTGTAAATTTTATTCTGTAAAGAGTCGCTGTATTTTTTCTGCTGTTGTAAATATTTTATAACGAATATTTACAACAAATATTTATCACACTTGATAAGCAACCAGCTTTACAGAATTAGGGAAGGCACGTTATAAATAATTGCAAAGGAAGGTATGATTAATGTTAAGCGCTAGAAATTTAATCAATGTGGCTAATAAATGTACACAAACTTTTTTTTTTGCACGATAGTGGAAACAAACATTCGTTTATGATTTACATTTTATCCTGCTTCCCCTCTTTACACTGTAACACTTTATGAGGGCTTAGAGCATCCATTAATCCTTAAAAGTCCCACCAAAAATCCCAGAGGAATGTTTCTGGAGAGTTACAAGGAAGAATGGATCAATAAACTATGCTTAGCAAAAATTTATCCAGAGATATCTAAGGAATACCGCCTTCAACAGGAAAGGATACAGTAAGTTTAGTGTTGAATACAGATCTGCCTCAAAACCTCACCAAACAAAACCCAAACCACTGGGTAGAATATGATTTGGTTGTAATTTCAAATTATCTTGTTCTTCTCCAAGAACTCCATCCTTCTTGGTTAGAGCTTGTCTTTAAGTTGTTGAATTTGATTACTGGAATTTTCTCTGGGTGTCTAAAAAGATTAATTATTGGGCATGAAAAGTAATGTGGTGGTATTTGAGTACTAGTCAAAGCAATGTGACCAGCATTTGGGCTGTAGCATAGAGTGGTGAGATCTGCAGGTAAAGACATGGCTCATTTCAAGCCTTATTCTGCTGGGAAGATAGGTAAGAAAGAGCACTGATTTTTTTTTAAAAAAATCTGATTTTTAAAAAAGTTTAAATACATTTGGAGACTCTGATATCAGAATGGAATCAATGGTATACTATTTGCAGTCTCATGGAATGGTGACCTGTGAGTCTGGAAGATCTGGGGAAAAAAATATCATGACCCTGGCTTATCCAGGGATCATAGGATTGTAACACTGATATCACAACACTGGTATCAAAGCACAAACATTGGTCATCGTGCCATTTTCCCTAATGAAAACTGATTGAGCTACTACTCTCAAAAAGCTACTCAGGAAGCCCAAGGAGCCATTGATACAGCTCTACAAAGGAATTATTGATTCTTTTCATTGGTACCTATATAACTGTCTGGTTTGGCATGGCAACCAAATAAGATAGACTTCAACAGATTTCAACAGATAGTTAGGAGTGCAGAAAAAAATAATTGCAACCAGCCTGCCTTCCATTGAGGACCTGTATACTGCATGAGCCAGAAAGAGGGCTTTGAAAATATCTACAGACTCCTCACATCCTGGACATAAACTGTTTCAACTTCTACCCTCAAGATGATGATATAGAGCATTGCACCTCAGAATAATTAGACACATGGACAGTTCCCCATCCCCCATGCCATCACTCTGCTAAACAATTGATTCCCACAATACTGCCATACTATCTAATTAGGCTGTAGTACTATTGTTTTTCTAATCTTTCCTATTACCTATCTCCTTATCTTCTTATGACTATAACTTTGTTGCTTGTATCTTGTGATGTATATTGTTTGATTTACGGTAGTATCCTAGTATGATTTATGTTGACTGCTTATTTAGTGTCCTATGACTAAGTGTTGTATCTTATGATATATGATGAAAGTATTTTATGATGACTATGATCATGATTTATTACTTGTTGCTTATATGTACACTGCGAGCTTATGCACCTGAGACAAATTCCTTGTGTGTCCAATCACACTTGGCCAATAAAGAATTCTAGTCTAGTCTAATCTACTCTACTCTACTCTATTTTAATAACATGTCATAAAACAGATAGTAGAAGGAAATTGAGAATTATCATCTTCCAGCACCTTGGTCCCTTCACCAAGGACTGAGAGAAAAGCCACATTTTCTCATGATGATCATTTGTGAAAGAGGCTAGGCTCAAACATGATGATCAAACATCAAACATGATGATCATTTGTGAAAGAGGCTAGGCTTCCAAGGGGTCTGCAAGAGCAGGCTGTATAAAGCACATTTCAATAATCCAGTAAGATTCACCACCAGTTTGATTGTCTTCTGCTCATAGAATCCACGGATGGACACAAAGTATTTTGAGCTAGTTCTCCAGAGAGGCATTTTCAACCAGCCACAGCTACTCAGAGCTCAGGAGAGTCAAAAGGCATAGCAGTCCCAAATACAGAAGACCAGAAAGCTTAACTCCTAATATTGATCTCAAGCCCAGTCCATCTGAAAGTCTTGTGTTGCATGCCAATTGAGAGTGTCTACTTAGCACAATTCTATTTTTTCCTGTGATTGCTCTTGAACCCCAAGCACATAATGCCCTTGGAAGCTTTAAGATATAGCCTACCTTCTAATTACAATTTTTTTGAAACATGGAGAAGAAAGTAAGGCCAACAAACTGGATGGACAGAATGGAAAAAAGGAGTTATGCTGTTATCCTCTTTGATTTTCATGGTTAGACTTATTAATGTTAATGTAACCAAGGTTATTTCCCAACAAGGGTTTGCACATATTACAAAAAAGATTTGACTCCCTCATTTCAGAGTGCAAGTTAAAAATATATTAGATTTCAAAACCATGATGTCAAAAGTTCAACTATAAACATGAGCAAAGGTTTTTTTTCCTTGATAAGTAAGTGCATGAAATCCCCTCTCTGCGGTCATTACATGAGACATATCAACACTAGATTATAGGAGACAGGAATAATGGAAAGGCTTATTTTCAAAGGGTCAAAAGAATATGCTTCTTTTTCCTTTGCATTTTGGAAAAGGTTAATAATTGAGCTTGGCCAATAGGAATCTGATGTCCTTTGGGATGAACTCTGTGATAGAATAACAAAATTCCATTTATATATAGACCATAATCTGTTCTTAATTGTAATTGCAATAATCAATTTGTGGAGCTGACTCAAAATGGAGTTGTATATGTTTCCACAGTGCTTTAAAATTTCCCCTCCTTTTCCTGGCTGGAGAAATATTACATTAGAAAGTCAAAAGGTCAACTGAAGTCGATGAATTCATACAGATTTTGATAATGAGCCTGGATATGACATCATGGCATGATATAAACTAAGAGTCATCTTCCTGAGGAACCTGGAAGACTGCATGCATTTTAAAAAAAACCCTTACCTAAAATTCCCAAATGAGAAAAAAAAAATCCCCAGGAAATATCCTTAATAATAAAGGTGACATGCCTGTTCTAGAAATTCTTCTAATTGAAAAATGACACATTTAGTTCTGCTTGAAGCCAGTGCATACTTTGCAATTATTCTTCAACTCATCTATGATCCAACCTGTATTCCTGCTCTTTGAAGATAGGCTCAACTTCACCCACTCATAACTAACTTAGTCTTGTCCTTCCTTTTGACCTATTCACTCTTCCTTCATACTTGTTTCTGAGGTCAATCCTCGTTCATGGATTGAAAGTAAGCTGAGCTAAGCTTCTTGGATGAGAAGTGAAAAGTCTTCAAAGAAAAACTAGAAACTTCAGTTGCCTCTTGAAAAAGCACTTCTAGGACCAGTAATATTTCTTTCTTATTCTATTCTAAATGTGGAACCTTAATTTTTTCAATGGGGAAAAAAGTAAGGTTCTACACTTAGGCAAGAAAAACTAAACGCACAGGTGCACTATAGGTGGTACCTCACTCAATAGTAGTAACTGTGTGAGAGATCTTGGAGTCCTAGTAGATAATCACTTAAATATGAGCCAGTAGTGTGCTCCAGCTGCCCAAAAACCCAGCACAGTTCTAGGCTGCATAAACAGAGGGATAGAATCAAGATCATGTGAAGTGTTAATATCACTCTATAATGCCTTAGTAAGGCCATACTTGGAATACTGCGTCCAGTTTTGGTCACCACGATGTAAAAGAGATGTTGAGACTCTAGAAAGAGTGCAGAGAAGAGCAACAAAGATGGAGACTAAAACATATAAGGAACAGTTGCAGGAACTACTATGTCTAGTTTGATGAAAAGAAGGACTAGGGGGTGATATGATAACAGTGTTCCAATATCTCAGGGGCTGCCACAAAGAAGAGGGAGTCAAGTTATTCTCCAAAGCACTTGAGGACAGGACAAGAAGCAATGGGTGGAAACTAATCAAGGAGAGAAGCAACTTAGAACTAAGGAGAAATTTCCTGACAATTAAAATAATTAATCAGTGGGACAACTTGCCCCCAGAAGTTGTGAATGCTCTAACATTGGAAGTTTTTAAGAAGAGATTGGACAACAAATAGTATAAGATTTCCTTCCTGAGCAGGGGTTGGATTAGAAGATCTCCAAGGTCCCTTCCAACTGTTCTGTTCTGTTCTATTCTATTCCTTTAATTAAACTGATACCTTTGCCTTCTCAGAATCACAATGATTAGTGTGGGCCAAATTTACTTACCTGTCCCCAGGCCGTAGTTGTCCACTCCACACATAGCTGTCTGTTGCAACTCTGAGTATCTACTGGACGCTTGGCCAATTGAGCACAAATATCACTGGACACAGGTACAGAAATGCCAGCAGCAGTCAGTTTTTGACAAGTCACTCTCCGGGACTGGATACCCCCACCACAGCTCTGGGTACACTGAGACCATGAGGTCACCATCCATCTAATGCGGAGACGTAAGGGAGAAGAATTTTCAGTGAAATTACTTGGAAAGAACTGTGGGTACATATTACAAAACTTTCAGTTTCGTTTCTTCCGAGACAACGCTCTTTTATCTATTTGACTAAACCTAATGATTTCTTACTGTTGGCCTCTAAAACTGGAAAAAGAATAATATTTCCTTGCAATGAATAACAAAGAGGGCAGCAAAATGGCAGAAACGGATGCAAACTGACACCGCTCACACGAATGACAAATGATGGGTACATTTGGGATAACTGAATGATAAATAGGGTGACATAAGAAATAAGAGGCAAAGATTAATTGTTAGAGACCTTAAAAAGTGATTTGTAAATATGTAAAGTATATAAGAATATAAGATAGAGCTAATTATTGATAAAGATAATAGTTATTGATAGATGTATATTAAATGTATTAAGACTTATAAGATAATAATATGTATAGATGTCAAAACGCTATTGAAAATGTGATTATGATTTGAGTTGTATTGGTGGAAAACACAATAAAAATCTATTTAAAAATGATAAATAGTGTGTGCATGCAGGGATATTTGTGTGTGTGTGTTTCTGCACATGTATGCCTTCAAGTCAGCCTGGATTCTTGGTAGCTTGCTGGACAAATCCCTGTAGTTTTCTTAGCAAGATTTTAGAAGTGACTGGCCATTGCTAGCTTTGTAGGGCTGAGAGAGAGTGATTGGCTCAAGGTTACCCAGCTGGCTTTGAGCCCATGATGGAACTAGAACTCACAGTCTCCAGGTTTCTAACCTTGTACTTTAATTACTACCAGTATACCAAACTGGTTCTCTTTAACAGAATATTACATGTGTACAGGAGTGGGATTCTACCAGTTCGCACCTATCTGCTAGAACCGGTTGTTAACATCCTAAGCAGTTCGGAGAACGGTCGTTAGAAGAAATTACTGGTCTAATCCTGTAAGGTAGACAGGAAGGAAACATTCTGGGGTTGCTTATAGAAACTGCCTCTCTGTTAACCCTTATTACATTCTTGGCAGGACTAGACTTCCTGGAATGCCTTTGGAGTTTTCCCCCCCTCCTTTGCTGGTATTTTGCTTGTGTAGAGTCACCATTCAAAGTTACAATGGCACTGAAAAAAGTGACTTATGACCATTTTTCACACTTACGACTGTTGCAGCATCCCCACAGTCATGAGAGGCCAGGTGAGGAGATGCGTGCCTCGATGTGAGTGATACTGAGTTGGCCACGCCCAGCTAATAACATAACCACCAAGCCACGCCCACCAATTAGCCACCCCCATAGAACCGGTTGTTAAAAAAATTGAATTCCACCCCTGCATGTGTACATTCAGTATGTACTGCAGTGCAGAGGTAGGCCTCGACTTATGACCATAACTGGGACCAAAATCTCCCTTGCTAAACAAGGCAGTTGTTAAGTGAGTTTTACCCCATTTTACGCTCTTTTTTTGCCACAGTGGTCAAGTGAACATTGTAGTTGTTAAATTAGTAATGTGACTGTTAAGTGAATCTGGCTTCCCCATTGCTTTTCTGACGGTCGCAAAGGTGATCACATAAGTCTGAAACACTGTAACCATCATGGCCGGTTGGCAAGTGACCAAATTCTGATCACATGACCATCGGGATGCGGCAACAGTCGTGTGAAAAATGGTCATAAGTCACTATTTTTCAGCGCTGCTGTAATTTTGAGCAGGTCCCTGTATGATTGGTTTTACGTTGAGGACTACCTGCATGTGTGTGTGTGTGTGCGTAATGAGGAAACACAGCAGTTAAAAAAATTGTCAAGGAACAACCATTTTCCTCTTTATTTTATGTGACAATAATTTTTTCAGGCATTCCGATTCTCATTTGGTCAAGACATACAATAAAACGTGGTTGGAATATAATGGTAGAGATGTGATACTGGCGATTGTGCTATACCGTTTAATAAAAAGTCTAGTCCAGATTGTGTTCTGCCATGTTAGCATCGTATTTCCATCATTTGCAAAGGAAATGCAAGAAGGAGAAAGCTTTCCCCTCCTTTATTATGGAAATTGTATCCTAGTCATGTAAACATTAGGAAGATTGGACTGAAACATTTCTTTCTGATGGACTCAACTTTATGTATTGCCTGTCAAAATCAGGGATGGTATTCTACCGGTTTGGACCAGTTCAAGTGAACCGGTAGTTCTGGTGAGCATTTGGTCCTGCCCACCTGCCTTTGCTCTTTCCTGTGCTTTATTTCCTGATTTTTTTAGCACAGCTGATTTGCGCTGCAGAGCGGTTTGCTGTGCCTCAGCTGTTTTAGTCCTAGGGGCTGCAGTAGAAGGTAAGAAATTGAGTTGAAAATGGGCTTTTTAAAATGTAAAGCACGTGTGTGAAATGTGAGCTCACCGAAACAGTTGTTACACTTATTGAATTGCATCACTGGTCACGAGGCATAGTACCTCACCCCTGCCGGTAGACATTCCTTCATGAAAGATGACAGAGATACCTTGATCTGTCCTGCAAAGAGACTCTTAATCCCTGGCTGCCGGATATTTTAAACTGATAAAGCAACTTCGGTTGTTTTCAGTGCTTAAGCAAGTAACGATTCCATAATAAAGGTTAGTAATCATTGCTTCATTGCGAAGTTTTTTGACACGCATTTAAATATTTCAACAGAAGGCCAAACCTTGAAGGGCAATCTCTCCTATTGCACGCCACAGGTTGCAGATTTGGCTTGGGTTTTCCCACACAATGCGACACGTTGACCTGGGTTCCATCCAGTAAGCATTTCAGCTGATGATACTGTAGACCCTTATTGCCACAAGAGGCTGAACAGGGTGACATCTTATCCACTGACCACCAGTAATCTGAAACCGCAACAGTTCAATTGTGTTAAAAAGTCTAGCCTAGTCTATGGAAAGAATGATAAGAATGTGCAGGAGCTCAAGGAGACATACAGACACTGGGTATGCAACTGCGAGTATAATAAAGTTTTAACCAAGCTCTGCTAGCAAATATGGAGAACAACAAGTGGCTAATAGACTGAAAGAGGTAAATCCACGTATCAACAGCAAAGAAAGGAGATTTAAAAATGTGCAAATGATCACACAATATAATTCCATATATAAGTAAATTAATCTTTAGAATTCTCCAAGGTTAGAGCCTGTCATGGAAAGGGAAGTGATAGGAGTCCAAACTGGTTTTAGAAAAAGCAAGAAATAAATAACATTTAGCCTTCCAAAAGGGCCTAGAAACCTTGTCAATTGACCTGGAGACCCAATTGGGACGTGTCATTCTGGAGATGATTAATGGACTAAGATAAGAGCCTGCCTCCTTCCCCTGTGCATCTTGTTCTCTTCCTTCCCATCCTGTCAATTTTAAATCAATTTTAATATGAATCCTTTTAATGTTTAACTTATTGTTTTTGTGATTGTAAGCTCTCTAGAGGGGTGGCATGTAAGTTAAATAAATAAAATTTTGTTGGTCGGATACAATATGCTGGATCATTAAGAAAATTAAAGAACACTCCCAAAGGTTGAGAAAGAATACCACCCAATAACTTTGCAAGACAGGTTGGTCTGAAAAAGAGGTGAATGTTCAAAGTCACCTAGTAAACCTCTATGGTAGAAGGTGGACTAGAACTTCAGTCTCCCCACTCTTAGTGCAAGACCTTAACAACCTTATTATAATGCCCTTGCTAGTCTATTACATTCTCCTACTGTTAAATGGCTGTCTTTTTTTTCTTCTCAGGGTAAGCAATCTCACATAAAACCTACGTAGGTTTTCTCAGTTGGGTTTGTTTCTAGGTTGAAAGAGTCCGGAAAAAAAATCACAAAGCATTAATACTGAAACAATATACAATATTCTAAACTAGAACATATACTTCTGTCCAGAAATCATTTACTTTTGTATGAGATTTGCATATCCACAGCATGCCCAGAGCAAGTTGGATGGCTTTCTGTTTGCAATAAATGAATCAAACATCTAGCTTTCTGTTAAGCATTCACTTAGACTCCCTCTGTACGGCTTACAGGAAGCTCTGATAACATTCAATGGCAAAGATGTATAACAATTCAGAACCCCAGAATATACCCCATCCCAAAACTGTGTATTCCATTTGTTCAAAAGATCCATTCGTTTTCAGTTGTTATAATTCAAAAAATCTACGAGAAATTGAAGTTCACACACATGGAAAAATTACCGGTTGGGTAAGGCTGCTCTAGAAATATGTTTTACCTTGGATGACCAGAGATGTTTTTTGAATAAGCAAGCCTGCTTCATTCTGAGCCCTGCAGCTGATTTCTCCCAGATAATCATTGCTGACATTCAGGATCTGGAGAATCTGACCAGATGCCAAAACCTGATGGGGCAGATGGAAGGGATGACCATCGTAAAACCAAGAGATGTTCGGAGTAGGATGACCATCTACTGGGCAGCCTAGAAGATTTTAAAAAGGCAGAAAAATAGGTCAAAACTTAACATGCTGGATAACCATGTATTCCTTGTTATAACACAAACATCTGGGGAATCAAGGTTGATGATGAACAATAAATCAGCATATTTGTCTAGTTCTAGCCTGCTTCAGTTCCGAGAGCATGAGAGTTTGGAAAGAAAAGCAGTTTAGTTTGAAACTGATGGTAAAAATTCTATCATGATATCTGCACAAAGAACATTGAATTCCACCTAAGCAAATATGGAACGATACCTGAGAAGGAATGAAATGATTGGTTGTAAATTTATTTATTGTCAACAACAGACACGAAATAGCTCACAAAATTATGAAGAAAAGACTGGAGCCAACATCCCAGGGCACTTGTCAAGACCAACATTTTCTAAAGCAAACTCCCACTGAATTTCACAACTTCTTAATTCTACTTTTTCATAGCTGCAGCTACATAAATCATCTGGCTTCTCCAAAGAGATGAGCAATATTAATCAGGAGGAAAACTGGAACTTCCATTCACCTTCTCTTTTTCTTTCTTCTAGGCAGGGCTGACTATTTAATCCAGAAGTGAAGGAGGAAATCAATGGGCAAGTGCTGGGATAATTTTTTTGTGCATTTACCCAGTAAAATGCAAAAGGAATGTGTTCCTATGAATGAGCCATGGTGACGCAGTGGTTAGAGTGCAGTACTGCAAGCTACTTCTGCTGACTGCAATTTGGCTGCCTACAATTTGGCAGTTCAAATCCCACCAGGCTCAAGGTTGACTCAGCCTTCCATCCTTCCGAGGTGGGTAAAATGAGGACCTATTTTGTTGGGGGCAATAGGCTGACTCTGTAAAACTGCTTAGAGAGGGCTGTAAAGCACTGTAAAGCTGCATATAAGTCTAAGTGCTATTGCTATTACACAACTGTTCTAATTAAATAATGCAATGGCTGACATAATAAGAAGACATATTCCTGTTGTCCAGTCTCTGAATCAATGGAGAAAGTTGTCTCACACTCTCATTCCACAGTCCATGGAAATGAGATATGTTAAAAAGAAAAACACCGGCTCTCTATGATTCAAAGCTTTTGCTTGGATTCAAAAAGACCCTGGTCTGATTTGAGAACTAAGCAAACTTGATATGGAAGTTACTAAGGGAGAAAACAATAAATATGGAACAGCAGGATTTCCTTTTTACAGCTGACTGTATTTCTTTAGTCATAAAAAGCACATTTTCCTGGCTAACACTACTGTTCTTATTACATACCACCTATGAATCAGAGCTAATTTTTTTTAAAGCAACTTGTATTGAAAGTCTGGGTCACTGTCTGGGTATCACTAAAGTGTTTTTACTTTTGCCTTCAAGTGAGTCTTGTCTTCTGGCGACTACATGGACAAATCCATGCAGTTTCCTTGGCAACATTTTTGGAAGTAGTTTGGCACTCTGTTGTTCCTATGACAAAGGAACTGATTCAAAAGCAGGACAAGAACTCACAACCTCTCCGTTTCCAGCCTGGTGCTTTTAGCTACTACACCAAACTGGGGTCTCTATCATTTAAATACACAGGGGTTGAAAGATGAGGTTTATTAAACATAGAGCTCAATTCAACAATAGACCATTTCATCAATTAATAGTGATGTTTATCCTCTAATGATAAGGATTCAATTGGTATTATGGTTTCCGTCACAAAGAATCTTTCTCCAATTTTGACTCACTCAATAGCAGCTAACCATTTAAAAAGTGTGAGGCTGGTGAAGTAGCTACTCCAAGGGCTACCTATTCTCTTGAGTCTGTATCAGAGGTGGTATTCAGCAGGTTCTGACCAGTTCTGGAGAACCGATAGCGGAAATTTTGAGTAGTTTGGAGAACCGGCAAATCCCACCTCTGATTGGAGATTTTACAGTATCCTTCCCCTGCCATGCCCACCAAGCCACGCCCACAGAATGGGTAGTAAAAAAATTTGAATCCCACCACTGGTCTGTATCTTCTGTTGCTTCGATATCTCTGAATAAAAAAACTGCTTTATTCTGGTTCCACATGTCTGAAAGAACTGTTGCAATCATGTAGAACAAGGCCAGCAAATCCAGAGTTTAATAAATTTTTAAAGCACCTTCTCCTGCCATCTGATTATTTCTTTGCCCAAACTCTGATACCAGAACTAATTTAGTTAAGTACAAAGCTCCTGAAGTGGAACCGTAAAGAAAAAGTGGGTGGAAGGTCTTAATTTATCTCCTTCTCTGTTTTTAATTGAAAGGATGATCTGGTAGTTTCATAGAAATATGGCCAACCCATCTACTTATCTGCCATTTCATTTATCAGCCAGTATATCTTCAATAGGAAACTAAGAAAACAAAAAAGGCCACTTTTCTTTCTAATAAAATTGCAACCATAAAAAGAAAATAACCTTACTTTTCAGGCACCTGTTTATGAATAGCTGATAATGTACAAATGCAACATCTCTCTTGAGTTATATAACAGTACAAATCAGTAGTTGGCATGGATAGATTGATGGTTCTTGATTTAAATGTTACTTATTAATTTATCTTAAAATCTGTGAAATCTGCTTCATTTATTCAGGCAGTGTGGCTTATTGCTTGACTGGATTATAAAGTTCTTCTATATTAAAAACAATAATACAAGAGAGATAGATTTTTGGGTTCTGGAAGAGTGCTGATATCTACCATGCAACTTTCTCAAAACATTTCTTCCTTTGAAAAAAGAGAATTTATTATTATTTTTTAACCTTATTCTCAACATACTGGAACAAGTCTTTCAACTTTCTTTTAATAGTGTGTTTGCATTTACTTTATTGCTGAAAGTGATGGAGAACACAAAAGAAAGCAGTCGATACGTATCTTTCCATCACAATGAACCTTCCTGATTGGCTAATTTCCTGTCTGAAACCAGCCAATCAGAAGAGGCCCGTGGGATTTAACGAAAGCATAGTAAACCCGGGAGACTACAGACAACTAAAGAAATGACTGCTGAGTTGAAAAAGCATTCACCCATGCTTTATTTATTTATTTACTTGATTTGTCAATCACTTACAAAATAATAGGTATAAGTATAAACATGAGTAAGAATAAAGGAAATAGGTATGAATAAATGGGGACAACAGGACAGGGATGGTAGGCACGATGGTGCACTTATGCACGCCCCTTACAGACCTCTTAGGAATGAGATGAGGTCAATTGTGGATAGTTTGAGGTTAAAGGAGTGGGGGTTAGAGGATGTAACAACAGAGTCAGGTAGTGCATTCCAGGCACTGACCACTCTGTTGCTGAAGTCGTACTTCCTGCAATCAAGTTTGGAGGGGTTCACATTGACTTTGTATCTGTTGTGTGCTCTTGTATTATTGCAGTTGAAGCTGAAGTAGTCATTGACTGGTAGGACATTGTAGCTGATAATTTTGCGTGGCAGATCATTTTTGAGCCCTTGTTCACTTCATAATTAAGAGCATCATAATCCAATTATGTAAATTTTCCTAAATGCTTTTCTCCTTAGAACAAAATTTCAACAGATTCTCTTCCCCACCCCCCACCAAACTGACCGAGGACAAAAAAATGAAGATTTTTTCCCTATAGGATTAGTGGGCATAATTAGCAAGAGGCTAACTACTAGGTCAACATACTATTCAAAGACATTCCTTCAGTCAACATGGCAAAGTGAGCACTGTGGTGCCAGTTCTCTCTCTTAAATTTGTGTAACATGATGTGGCATGTACACAATGAGTAAAGCAGAGGTGATATTCAGAAGGTTCTGACCAGTTCTGGAGATCCGGTAGCGGAAATTTTGAGTAGTTCAGAGAACCGGCAAATACCACCTCTGACTGGAGATTTTACAGTATCCTTCACCTGCCACGCCTGCCAAGCCACGCCCACAGAACCAGTAGTAAAAAATTTTGAATCCCACCACTGGTGTAGGGGTACAGTGTTAACAGGGTGAACCTCGTGCCCTTTCCTCCCCTGAGGATTCAGTCATCCTAGCCATTACTCTTGATATACTAAGAACTCCTTCGCAATGAAGAGCTTGTGATTTAGATTAGAACCCTGATTAATTCAGGTTCTAGATAGGTAGGGAACGTGGGCAGACAATCACCCTCTGTTCTCGCTCTCTCGGTATATAAGTTGCAAGGAACTGTAGTTCACTCATTCTTCTTCTCCACTCACATATTCTTACAGTTAACTTAGAAAGTGAACAGGGATTCAGCAGGATTTCCTCATTTTTCATTTTAGCCATTGGTTTACACATACATGATTTCATTAAGTTATCACATGCCAGGAAGATCATATTTCTGGATATCTAAGAACACATATGGAAGAGGAAACCCTCGGGACTGCTTCTTATTAGAAATATCCAGAATTTTCTGCAGAGCAAAATTTGAAAATATTTCCACTCAGGACTAAAGAATTGGATTCATATTTTTGCCATAAGAGAAGTTATTACTCGCAGCATCTTTATTTGATAGGTAATTCATTGACAGTGGCTTTTTTTTAAAAAAAAACTCTCTACAAGCTTGTAAGTATGAAGCCTAAATATTTTTCACCTTAGAGAAAGAGAACCCAATGTGTTTTGGGCAAAATTGCTTGCAACAATCGCAGAGCATTATAGTACATTTGGAAGTAGATTTCTATTTAATCTTGAACGAAAAACAATTCACCAGCCGCTCTATGTATTTGAAAACAAAGCTGATGTATATGAATTGTGTTGAGACTGATCACAAGGACTCCCTGCACTCAGCCGAACCATTTATTTCCAACCTCCTGGGGGTGTGGAGAATAGATTTAGGACAGGTAGATTTTCAAAAGGGTGGAACTTACCTATGAGCACCGAGCTTCCTTGGCTCAATATTTTTCTTGTTCCTGAAGGGGATGTTATCACCGAAGGAATGCCCGGCCCCACGAGGGATAGAGTGGCTGCCATGTCTTCAAATTGATGGGGGAGCTGTGGTGGGTCTGGGAATATATTACGGAGACGAAGATGCAATAAGGCTCTTTCTCTCGGTGGATGAGATTAATTCCTAATGTTATTTAGTAATCCCTTCAGAAAGACTTAATCTTGGTGAAATGAATGGATTCTAAAAGAAGCCCATTTGTAAAAAAACTGCCTGCCAGAGAGATGGATAAGGCAGCAACAGAGAGAGAGAAGGGGGGGGGGGAGAAGAGGAATTGCTACAAGCTAAGAAAACTTATGTCAACATTAGAAAAAAAAAAACAGCCAAAGTCATACCCTGAAAAATAAGATTTGCCAAGGGTATTGACATATGATTTGGGAATGTGCACAGGGTTTCCGGAAGGAGCACACCTCCTCAACAAATCTACAGTAGCTTTTGCTTAGTCTAGCCTGCTGTCTTTCTCTTCTCAAGCACTATGGAGTAAAAGTGGCACAAACATGTTATTATCCATCCCTGTGATGACCCGGAGGTGGCACAAAGGCAACACAGTCAAATAATTAAGAACAGTCCCTTTAGTACCTCCAACTTTGCCCCCAATGTCCAAGTTACCTTTGGCTGGAGAAATAACTCTCCCAAGAACAGTCTTTAAGTGGAGGAAATTCAGTCCGAAAACAAAGTACATACAGACAGTAAATAAAAATCCACACAAACCACGCTGCAGTAATTAATTTGGCAGGGCAGGAGAAGGAATTGCAAACTTGAAATCCCAGCAAAACACACACAGTTCGGAAGATGACAGGAACCCAGATAAGCCTCGACAATATCAGATAATTTACAATTTGCTCTCAACAATTTGCTGTGCGCAACTTCCCTTTTTAACACTGTGTTTTCAGCTGCAGCTAATGAAGGGAATCAGGGCCCTTTCCTCCCCTGTAAGCCACACAACTCATATTGCTCCCTTCTCCGTTCCTCCCTGCCTGCCCTAGGATGAAGAGGTGTGGGCCTGGGTCTTCCTCCAAACCCCATCTCCCTTGCTCTACCTCTCTCCTGCTCTGCCCAGCCGGACTTTGCCCTTCCCCAGTTTCTTCCCCAGCCAATGGAGCCACACTCCCATTCCCTGTCAGCTGCTCGGCCTCCTCCTCCGAATCAGATTCTGATAGCGGCATGACAATCCCTGAGTATCATAAATCAGCCCCAGGAATACATAACCACTCAGGCTCTGGACCTAACAAAGCCTTTCCAAAACACCCAGCTAAACTCAAACTGTTTCCTATTGAGAAACATAAGATAAAGTAAACTTCACCCTACGATGACCTGAGTCCCTCCTTTTTTTTGAGTATATTAAAAAAAAAAAAACCTCTGGCAGGCTGAGTTTATGCATTTGTCATGAAGGTATGAAATTGATATGCATCACTTTGTGATTAATAGATCTTGCTTCTCCTACAATAGAAAACGGGAGGATAGTGTTTTCATGGAGGGAAGCTTGCTATGGAGAAGGGATCTCTTCCCCCTTCAGCCACTTGGAAAAGCTTCAGAAAAACACCCAAAGTTGCTTGATCCTCCCCAAACCCTGAGCCCTTTACCAGGGGTGTCACTACCAGGTCTCAGAGATGTCAGTGGGAGTTGGGGATGTGTCTGAGATTTTCAGCTAGGTTTAAAGGTCTGGCCTTCTGACATATTTCATGTCAAGTGGGGGGACAAGAGTAAAAGAATTATATTGCAAGGACATTTGTGATGGATACCCTCTTGTAATTCACAGCAATCAGCGGCTTCCCCTCTGGTTTGCTTGTTTTTGTAACAGCAGAGATTTCTTTCTTTGGCATCACTACGTAAGTCAAGTTAACTTTTATTCTCATCATTGCCAAGTAAGAGCAAAGCAGAGGGAAATGTCTGGTCTGAAGGTGAGAAAGATTCATGATCCTTGAGCCCCTCTCCCTGATGCACCCCTAAATGTTTTACATCTTGGTTTACCGTGAATGGACTCAAATATAAAACTCATTGAATTGAATTACATTTATTAGCGGCAAATATTTTGGAATGCTGTTTTTCATGGCTCTACTGTTTAAGAATCAGATAGCATTCTCAGCCATGTGAAACGATTATAACAATATTCCAAAGATTAGCTTTACTAGGCTGTTCCCTTACAAGAACTAAACAAATAATTCCCTCAACCCTATTCAACTATTACAAAGTCTGCACTACTATTACTGTTAATCTTCTCATCACTCCTTACCACCCATCCCCTCCCACTTGTGACTGTATGACTGTAACTTTGTTGCTTGTATCCTTACGATTTATATTGACTGTTTCCTAGTATGATTTGATTGCTTATTGTACCCTATGACTATCATAAGTGTCGTACCTTGATTCTCGACTCCTGACGAATGTATCTTTTCTTTTATGTATATTGAGAGTATTTATACCAAGACAATTTCCTTGTGTGTCCAATCACACTTGGCCAATAAAGAATTCTATTCTATTTTAAGAAGTCCAAAGCAGAGAAATTGGAATCAATGACAAAAATTTTAATTCTTCCCTCAGGAGACAAATGGCATCAATGGCTACCACATCTGGGTTGGAAAAATTTGGGTGACCATTAGGAGATGGTGAAGAAGCACAGAAAACAGTGACTACACTCGACTTACAACCACAGTTGAGCACCAAATTTATGTTGTTAAGTGAGTTTTGCCCCCTTTTACTTTCTTGCCACAGCTGTTCAATAAATCACCATAGTCAATAAGCTAGTAACATGGTTGGTAAGTGAATTTGACTTCCCCATTGACTTTGCTTGTCAGATGGTCGCAAAAGGGGATCACATGACCTTGGGATACTGCAACTGTCATAAGTATGAGTCAGTTGCCAAGCATCTGAATTTTGATCACATGATCATGGGGTTGCCACAAAGGTTGTAAGTGTGAAAAATATCCATAAGTCACTTTTTTCAGTGCTGCTGTAACTTGGAATGGTCACTAAATGAACTGTTGGAAGTCGAGGACTACCGGTACTATCCAGTAGTCTTATATAGATTGTGGTAGCCCAGATTTGGTAGCACTAGGCATAAAATCATGATGTTATTTAAGATGAAAATTGGTCAGTTTTTGAATGGAGGGAGAGGGTGTGAATAAAGAATATGTTTCTATGTGAAGATGAGGAACGTTATCGTTTCTCCTGAGGAAAATATTTGCTATGGGATAAGGGGACATTTGTGGAAAAGTCCCATTAATTATCTGTTGGAAAGTTGGTCTTAAAATCATTACGTTTTGTAGAAGCTTGATTCTTGAACAAGACTTTCCAGAAATGATTTGCCATTGCCTCCTTCCTAGGGATGAGAGAGACTGACTGGTCCAAATCCATCCAACTGGCTTTCTCCCTAAGGCGGGACTAGAACTCACACTCTTCCTGTTTCCAGCCCGATGCCTTAACTGCTACACCAAATTGGCTTCATGATAAAAATATTACTATGAAAGAAAGAAATCCCTGATACCTTTAGGGCTCCAATTATTTATCACTTCTCCTCTCTGGGAAATTCAGTTTTCATTGAAGAAAATCTTCAATACAAATATATTTAAAGTGTTTTGACACTTGTTGATTTCCCCCAATTAAATTATACTACACAGCTGTACATCCTTTGATCAACAGGTTTTTTTGTTGGAGAAAAAAAATAACAAAAGATATTAATTCTTGAAAATATTGCATTACTTTAACTTACCAAGGACTAATAGCTGTGTGCTTTCTGTTACCTCCCCTCGGATGTTGGCAGCCCTGCAAGAATACAAGCCTTGGTCTGAGATAGATACGTTTGGAATCAGCAGTGACCCATCGTGGATGTGAAGGTCAGGGGGCATCTGGATTTTGTTCCTGAACCAGGTAAGTTCTGCCTCAGGTACTCCTGATGTAGGAACACAATGAAAGAGAGACAAGAGAGAAACACAAAGAATATCCATTGTGAACCTTGTGCAAAAGCATTTGATGTGTGGTACCAAAGCAACGTATTCTTCTACAGTCTATTTTTTTTTTAACAGTGCAGAAAATAAAATAAAAAGTTTTTTCAACCTGTGAAGGTTCCAGATATGTTGCTTTCATCTTCCACATCCCAAAGGTGCTTTTTCAGGAGGCCACTGGACTTCCTTGTTTTTTCTTTGAAGATGTTTCGCTTCTCATTCAAGAAGCTTCTTCAGCTCTGACAGGATAGTGGGGAATCCTATTAGAGCTGAAGAAGCTTCTTGGATGAGAAGCAAAACGTATTCAGTGAAAAACCATAAAGTCCAGTTGCCTCTTAAAAAAAGCACCTTTGGGATAGTGGTGGGAGTCAAATATTGTTGCCACCGGGTTGGTGGGCGCGCTTTGCGCGCATGCACACACTTTGCGGGCTCACGCACACCAAATGTGCACTTTGCACAGGCGCAGAGGCGTTCTAACTTGGCTCCTGCAAGCCTGCACGATCCCGGTCGCTTCAGCAGCTGCCGCGCGGCACTATTCTGTGCTGCGCAAAGCAGCTGCGCTTCAAATTCAGCAGATAAAAGTGAGTATGGGAGCCCGGGTGGGCGGACAGGCCCAACAACAGAACAACAGAGAGAACCGGTTCGGTCTCTGCTGCTCATCGCGCCTATCAGCTTGCCAGAACCAGGCGAATACCACCACTACTTTGGGACAACCATGACCTGAGTGACTGAGAATCTCAGTGGTGCAATTCAAAAACTTTTACTACCGGTTCTGTGGGCGTGGCTTGGTGGACGTGGCCATGTGACTGGGTGAGCGTGGCTTTTTTTTTTTGCAGCCACCACCCGTTTTTGGGAGCTTCCTAGCCTCAGAGGAGCCTCCGGGGGTTGGCGCATTTTTGCTCCCCTAAAGCTCCTCTAAGGCTCAGGAAGAAAAGGAACAGAGCATGGGAAGGGCACGGAGCACCCCTCCAAGTCTGTTTTGGGATCTTCCTAGCCTCTGAGGAGCCTCTGGGGGGCATTTTTGCTCCTCTAAGGCTCCTCTGGGGCTCTGGAAGGCAAGAAATGGAGGTGGGGGGCTGAACTCCTCTCTCCATTTTTTGTCTTCCTGGACCTCAGCAAGGGGAATCCCGGCACAGCTGATCGTATCTACAGCTGATTGTTGGGAGGGGAAAAAAAGAAATACCTTAGGCAAATGTCAGGCAGGTGGGTGGGGTGAGTGAGCATCAGGCGGGAGGGTGACTGGGTGGGGGGCGTGGCCAGTCAGAACTTACTACCGGTTCACGCCAAATTCTTGCTACCGGTTCGCCCAATCCAATGCGAACCAGCTGAATACCACCACTGGAGAATCTCTATAGACATTTATACTTTATTTACTTTATTTAAAGTATTATCAAGATTCCAAACATTATATTTTAACCTTCCCAAAGAAAGGGAAAACCTTCTAATGAATTTCATTGAGTACTGTGCATTTTGCCTTCCCCAAATCGCCAGCAGATAGTAGTTGTACCGCTGGCATTTCTGAGGCATTTCTGTCATGGAGAAAACACACGGTAGCTCTGCCTTTTCTGATCCATCTTTCCGTATTTGTAACTTGAGAAGAAGTACAACTACCCTGGAAGGGAGACAGTTCTCTCAGAGAGGACAGTGCCTGGCCTGGCCTGATCATCCTCTTGCCAGAATGGAGAAGGAGATTGTGTAGTCGAGGTAGTCCTCGACTTACGACCACAACTGAGCCCAAAATTTCTGATGCTACGTAAGGTATTTGTTAAGTGAATGTTGCCCCATTTTACAACTTTTCTTACCACCGTGGTTAAGTGAATCACTTCAGTGGTTAAGTGACTGACACAGTTGTTAATTCAATCTGGCTTTCCTGTTGACTTTGCTTGTCAGAAGGTCGCAACAGGAGATCCCGTGACTGCTGGACACTGCAACCATCATAAATATGAACCAATTGCCAAGCATCTGAATTTTGATCATGTGACTACGGCGATGCTACAATGGTCGTTAAGTGTAAAAAATGATTATAAGCCACTTTTTTCAGCGCCATTGTAACTTCAAACGGTCACTAAATAAGCTCTTGTAAATTGAAGATTACCTGCAATCTCCCTTTTGGAGTTTGGAACTAGGCCTGGATTGCTCTTATCGTTGATCCACACAATTAAGCTTACTGAGTCTATATCCTTTCTCCTTTGTCCTGTGGTTGGCCAAGCTTTAAGGGGCAATTTTAAGTAGGGAAACAGCAGGGAAAGATCTAATTTCTCTTTCTTCCAATGCTTTGGCCCTAATTCAACCTCTGGTTGTTAATTAAAGAAAAAAAAATAACTTGGGAGATCCAGTCTGAATTTCCTGATGACATCTAATTTCACTCTTACTGAGGTGCCTATGGCAAAGAGAGATATCCAATCCCATTTAGCAACCTGACATGGATTGGGGCTTGCAATAGAGGATTGCACTTTATCTTCTGCTATTCCCAGCGGTGTATTAACCATTAAGCAGACTAAGCACATGCTTAGGGCATGAGGCCCAAAGGGGGCACCACAAAGTTGAGAAAGAAAAAAAAAAACCAATGAAGATTTGTTAAAAAATCTTGTATGTACAAAGGAGGGAAGCAGCAAGATTTGTCAGTGCTTAGGGCACCAGCGAGCCTTAATCCGCCACTGGCTGTTCCTTATCTTCGCCATCAGTCACTCTTTTGCTTCCATCATTTTTTTAAAAAAAATCTTCTTGCTTAGTTTCATTCCCTTCTCCTGTAGTTTCCCCTCCATAACAAAGGTGTGAATGGATTTTTGTTTTCAGTTTCTGGAGAAGGGAGTTGCTTCTTCCTGTTGATTTTATTTCTGCAAACTCTGGGACTAAAATTTGAAGAAAACACAAATTTGAAGAAAACACACTATTGCTTCTTCTTTGTGCACACAAAGTTTTTGGCATAGGCAGCCTGAGATTGTCACAATTGGTGATAACTGATCTGACAATTTAATGGCAAGGCACAATCAACTGGAAATATAATTCATCTTCAGCCTTACAGAAAAGGCAGAAGTGAAACAGGAAGGTATAAATTACCCACTGCAACAGTCTAATGTTACTCTCGCTCATATATATATATCTGCAATGCACTTTTAATCTCAAGCTCACCTATTTTGTTTTCAAACTTCATCACTTTGGGTTCATATTTCATTGTTTACAGCCAGATTTACCGTGTGAAACCAAATCCCATAACACTGACTCTCATCAAGGCTGCACAAACAACAGGGAGGGGGATTTTATCCAGTTATAGCTCTGGGTAAAATCTCGTGGCTCTAACTTACAGCACTATTTGATACAGAACAGTGCATATACCCAGATTTCAAACCTTCTCTATGATTACCTGTATTATCCATTCCCTTTGCCTCAAGGTAAACACAAATCAATCAAGTTTATATGTTCCATCTGCAGGAAGCAATTGCATGGGAAAAGGAAGAGTCAGGAATAAAAGAGAATATAGTCATTAAGTTTTCAAACTCAACTTGGGTTGAGTTTTACTCCGACGTGCTAAGTTTTAACTGTAGACAGCATGAGAGATTGTCTTAAATCTTAAAATTCAAACTTGGCAAGTTTAAGACTTGTGGACTTCAACTCCCAGAATTCCTGAGCTAACATGACTGGAGGAGGAATTCTGGGAGATGAAGTCCACAAATCTTAAAGCTCTCAAGTTTGAAGACCCCTGTCTTAAATCATAGTACTTTTTTTAAAAAAAGTGTAATTTATCATCCACAGTCTTAATAGCAAATGGGGGAGAATACAGGTAGTCCTCAACTTACAACAGTTCATTTAGTGACCTTCGAAGTTACAACATTGAAAAAAGTGACTTATGACCTTTTTTCACACTTATGACTGTTGCAGTGTCCCCATAATCATAGGATCAAACTTTGGAGGCTGATTCATGTTTATGATGGTTGCAGTGTCCCTGGGATCACATGATCCCCTTTTGCAACCTTCTGATAAGTGAAGTCAATGGAAAAAAATCAGATTCACGTAACCACTATGCTACTAACTTAACAACTACAGTGATTCATTTAACAACTGGGGAAAGAAAGGTTGCAAAATGGGACAAAATTCACTTAATAAATGTCTCGCTTAGCAACAGAAATGTAGGGCTCAACCGTGGTCATAAGTAGAGGACTGTCTGTATATCAGGGAGACATAGTCTTCTTGGCCATCATCCTGGGAGAGCTTATAGCAACTTTCATCTGTACTCAAAGAGAAAGTATGAATGATACAAAAGAAATCATATCCCTAGCTGGAAGAAGAATATTTTAGGTACCTCTGGACTAAAAAAGGATGTAGAAACAATTCACTAATTTGTTGTCATTAAGGATTATCCTTTTGGTGGGCTGTATCATCCATCAAATACAAAGTATTATTTTCCATCCCTTGTTCTACCCAATTCTTGTTTTCTGCTCTTATAGCTCACTCCTGTAGGTCCCAAAGCCAGAAATGTTCAATATGGAATAATACCTTATGATCCATTTTCTCATATTAGCTTACAATTTCCTCCCTTCTCCCCATAAATTCCAAGATGGCTGAAGGAAAAACACTTAAGGCTTTACTCTGTAATAATCCAGAAATGTCAGTAAAGTTGGCAGCTCTGATCCAAACTGGACATGGTTTCTCATTTCATTGACTCCTGCTTGTTTCGAAGCCTAATGCCAAGGCCTGGTATTAAAACAGTAAGCCACAATTCCTGAACATATTCCTTCCTGAGTCCAGAAATAAAAATATGTGTTACAAACCACTTTGTATATTAAAATATGGCAGAGAGGCACATTTTTTATTATTTTGATTACTTTTTCTAAATTATGGATTGCTTTCCCAAAAAATGAGCTCTTTAAATAGGTTTACTCAAAATAGACAAGTTACATTACTCATAAAAGGCTAAGCTGTCTCATAAAAAAGCTTGGTCCATAGGCACTTCCCTGATGTTCTAATATGTTTGCTGTTCTTTATTTTTCCGCCTTGCACTAATATAGATAGTATAAATATTTTTTCCTGAAAGCACAGTTGGAAAGAAGGTAGATGCATAATTCATTTTTGCGTAAAATAGAACTAAAGCATCCTATAGTTAATTGAAATATTAAGGCCTTAATAAATGGAAATGTTAGTTGCTTTGTCATACTTCAAACCTATGAAACTACCTTACACTGATTTAAATAATTGTTTCATCTCACTCAGAATACTGTAAGCTGGCTGGAAGCAACTCTAAGGTTGCAGGCAATGTTTGGAACTGTATTTCAAATCTGCATTAATCTATGTTATTCCACCAATGAGCACCACATAGCAATCCTTAGCAATCCAATAAAATGCTTTAGTGTGATATTTCAAATCAAATGCAATGAAAATTTAAGCCTGCTCATTAATTTACTTATAACAGACCTGCAATTTGGCAGTTAATGGTCACATTTACACCTGGAATTGTTTTCACTGTGCTCCCGATATCAACAGAAATAGTTGGCAAGTTTTGGTTGGTCATGATGGTTTTTGATGTCTTTATCAGTGGTTTCCCTGTAAAGACATCACGAATTATAAAACAAATAAGACAAGAAACAAAGCATAGGCATAGTTACAACTTATCAATAAAGGAGAATTTTTGTAGCTCAGGGTTGAAATGAGGGATCTTTGATGCTCTCTGAGCTTGTTTGCTTTCTTGTGGATGTTTCACATTACCGAAACTGGGTAACAACTGTTTCCTAGTTTGGGTAATACAACGTCTGCAGGAAAACAAGCAAGCTCAGAGAGCACCAAGGACCCCTCATTACAACTTATTTTATTTATTTGTCAGATTTATACCAGTAAATGATTTCTGCTGGACTAAGCAATGAAAACAGCATACAAACCTGGTTACCAAGACAAATGGAAGTTAAATACAATGGAAATAATAATTTTGGGAGGGACAGTTTCAAAATCCATTCGCAATTTGTATGTGATTGTAAACAACACATCAGTTTATAAACAGATACTTGATAAATATCTCTTGCTTTTATAAACCTACCCAGCTATGTATTAAGATTTATTCTGCACAATTCCCTTAATCAAGCAAATTGGCTGTAGAACTAGAGAAATTAAACTCAGTTGCATCAATAAATCAAAATGTAACTAAAGCTATTATCTGCCTAATTAAACCATAGTCTTGACATCTAATTGTATGCAGCTACTATACTCACTTTGATTACTTCTACAATGCTAATTTAAATTATCCTTATGTTTTTCCTTAAGGTCTTATGTACTTGACTCTTATCTTTCTTTGGAAATTTCCATATGGGGCGCCTGGAAACTAAAGCAGTAGATGTAAAGTGGTGTAAATTGATGGTCTAAAAATAAGAATGCTGCAAAATTTAATGAATTGTAGAAAACTCACGTTATAGGGAGGGAGGCAAGGTGAGAGAAAATCCTAGAAATATGTAAACCTTAATTTAAACTATATTATCCACTTAGCTTTTGTTAGCCTCTGCTAACATCATCAGAGTTTAAAAATTACCATTGAAGAGATATTTGCCTTTATGCATCATTGATCAATTTAGCCATTGCGCGCGTAATAGGCCCATCCACTTGCTTCCCACCTGTGATTAGCTCTATGGTTTTTACTTCAGACATGTTAATCGATGGAGGCTTAACTCCTATTGCTTCCTCCCCTACCGCGCCCCGCTTAGGCTGATCATCCCTAGGGAGTGGTGCTGAACTGTCAGCTATTACTTTGACGGCATTCTCTCTGACCCCCTCCCTCATACCAATGGACCTCTTCCTCACAGGCACATTTGATATATCAACCAGGTTCATTTGTTATTTTGCCCGTGATCGTGTAATCAACCCAGCTCGTTCCTCATTATCCATGTCTACTATGACTTGAGGCAGCTCTGCCGGGCTTCTCTGTATTCAGTCCAGACTGGCTATGCCTTCGCAGGATGAATCTACATGCCCAAAAGGGATCCTCCCTTGTGGGGCCGAATACAGAGGGGTGCAGTAGGGGAAGAAGCAATAGGAGTTAAGCCTCCATCGATTAACATGTCTGAAGTAAAAACCATAGAGCTAATCACAGGTGGGAGGGGGGTGGATGGGCCTATCATGTGCGCAATGGCTACACTGATCAATGATGCATAAAGGTGAATATCTCTTCAATGGTAGTTTTTAGACTCTGACGATGTTAGCAGAGACTAACAAAAGCTAAGTGGATAATATAGTTTAAGTTCTGGAGCTCGTGATGTCTGTCTCTTCTTTTATAGCTACACCTGGAACTCGTATTTTTAGGCTAGTTTGCAATAAACCTTAATGCAGATTTACCTATCTGCATTCTGGTCATCCACTTCCTAAAATTTGAATGTGAGTTAAGTTCTGAATGCTGGCTGTTTTTGTGGGGCCTCGCTCCAATGTGAGCTTGTCCATAGGCCATCAGAAGGAGAAATGGGTGGGGTTGCATAATTCATGAGCTTGGGCCAAGACAAGAGCTATAATGTCTAAAAAAAAATCCCTTATAAATCTACAATAGCAGGAAGGGTAAAGAAGTCGCATGGAAAGAATGGGTGTAAGTTGAGAAGGAAAAGGAGGAGGAAGAATTATGGGCGTTTTAGTTGGCAGCATCAACTAAAAATAGGGAAATCTGATTTTGTTTCTATGCCTCCCCTTCCCCCAATACATAGGTCACTAACACAAATCCATAAGCCATCATAACAGCTAAAATATACTTTTATGTGTAACTGGCTGTATTTTAGTCTCCATTCCATAGAAGTAACCCACCAAAGCATGGCAGCTTTTGTTTACATCATTTGCATGCAGAGTCCTTTAAATGTCAAAATAAAAGAATATCCAACCACAAACATGTTCGGCTGAGTCATGAAAAGTTCACACAATTCTCATTATTTTATTGGAGGCTCCTAAATCATGGAGAAACAGAGACCTCAACTGGCAAGTGGTCTTCTAATTCACGGTTTCTTTTTTCACGATCTTCTCATTAGATTAAAATACTTGTCTGCTGTTAGCCTATAAAAAGTCATTTGTCATTCCAAAAATGGAAACATTTGCCCTTTGCAAACTCATGTGTTAAATTAATCAATAAGCCAAGTGTTTCATTTAGCCTGAACCAAGATTGCCCACTTCCTCTGAGGAGTCCTGCCCTCCCCTCCTTCACCGCAATGTTGCTTTAATTGCACATTATCACATTCGTACAACTTGGTATCCAGATTTGAAGCTGCTGAATGACTGGATACCTGTGGTTTGTGTTTGACAGATGAGGCTATTCAGAAGCTGCCCAAAAGCAGCTTTTGCATCTAGAAAATTTGACCCAGGAGATTTTGCATTCCCTAATTTGTTTGCATGAGAAAATGAAATCAAGGCACGGGCGATTTTATTAGAAAAAACTGTTGCTGGTTACTGAAAAACCTGCAAACAATCTAAATGTGTGTGTTTTGCGGGTCTTATGAACCTACACGCATGCATGTATCAGACAGTGATTGATTAGGCTCCATAAATTGGCTTGGATCAAAACTGTGGTTTGAAGGAAGAGGCTTTCCTTCCAAAACTCTAGTCTAAAGTTAAAGCCTTCGGAATGTGCCCACCGGGAATATACGAACTGCAAAGACTCTTTATAGCCTGGATTGCCATAGTATTAAACTTTAAAATTCAAGCATTTACCTGCATCAGAATGAATTAATTACTTCAATGCTTTATGTTGCATTGCTGTTAAGCCTATGTTGTTTTACCATATTTGTGTTTTTAAGGAGAAACAGCTGTATTAATGGGTTTTTTTTGGGGGGGAGTGGGGATATTCTTAAAGCAGGGGTGTCAAACTCAACGCCCGCGGGCCGAATTTGGCCCACAGGGTGCTTAGATCTGGTCTGCAGGGCTGACCTAGAAAGAGCAACGGACCGGACCTCACAAGCTCCGTTTTCACTGGCAGAGGGTTGCAGGAGGCTGTCACAGCTGAAAACAGGGCTTGGGAGCTTGTTTTTGCTGGCAGAGCACTCAAGCAACCACAGGCACCCCCGATATGAGTGACATCGAGCTGGCCATATCCACCCTAGCCATGTCCATCCCGCCCTCCCCCCGAGGTCAAACACAACCCTGATTTGGCCCTCAATGAAATTGAGTTTGATGCTCCTGTCAACTGTCTGCCACAATGAATGTAAAAGCAAAGTTTAATGATGAGAAATTAATCTTTGGTGAATGGACATTTCTAGAAATGTCAAATGGCCTGATCAACATATCTGGAGTAAACCCCACTTTTCTCTGGAGCGATCTTGGAGTCTAAAGCAAACTGAGAAGCATTATATCAAGCCATGATTTTTTTTAAATCTTGAATTATTTAGATCGACTACAGTTTGAATACAGTTTCTATTTTGGAAGTTGTGACAAACTGAGATTAGTTCAAAACAGAATAAATCTGATTTTGTGCCAGAAAAAGAGAATAGTGGTAAGGTGGCAGCTTTCCATATACAATACTAAAGTAGTTTTTTATAGGAGCCTTTGTGGCACAGTGGTTAGAGTGCAGTACTGGAAGCTACCTCTGCAGCCAGCTGCCTAGAGTTTGGCAGTTCAAATCCCACCAGGCTCAAGGTTGACTCAGCCTTCCATCCTTCCGAGGTGGGTAAAATGAGGACCCAAATTGTTGGGGGCAATATGCTGAGTCTGTAAACCGCTTAGGGAGGGCTGTAAAGCGGTATATAAGTTTAAGTGCTATTGCTAAAGAAGTTTTTTGTCTAAACTAGATCAGAATCTGGATCCTGAGTCAGAAAAAAGTATCAGTTAACCATCAGTTAGACACCAAGATCACACCAGATAAAAGGTTTAGAAAGGATTGCATGCAAACTTCTAGATAAGTCCCCAGTGGGGTTTAACTCCAGATATGTTGATCAGGCCATCTGACAGTTCTAGAAATGTCAATTCACCAAACATTAATTTCTCATCATTAAACTTCAGTTTTACATTCATTGTGGCACATGGTTCCCCCATCTACCCCATGCTTACTTTAGGAGTTACTTTGTCTGAAGTAACTCCAAACATATTGATTTATTTTATTTACTACAACCATACCCTAACCTTTAAATACTTCAGATGGCAAGATAAAATTTCTGCAGCCGTATTCAAAGTTGTTGCTAATTTCCGTGGCTCATAATGGTAGCATCACAGGCTGTTTTTCTTTCCACACAAGCCTATCATCACACTGCCATTTGTTTGGCAATCCTACCTATACCCATAACAAGGACATAAGGAATTTTAAAAAAACCTCTATGTTTTGTAAAGCTTGAGATGAAACCTTCGTGTGTATATGCATGCGCGCACGCACACATGTGCCTTGGAATGCGAGTGCCTGTATTCATTTGTTTCTGCAGTGTTCTTGATGACATTTTTGGAAGTATCTTGCCACTGCCTCCTTCTAAGGGCTGACAGGGAGTGATTAGCCCAAGGTCAATCAGCTGACTTTGGGCCTAAGGCTAGGCTGGACTAGAATTCACAGTTTTCTAACCTAATGTCTTAACTACTACACCAAACTGGGGGTCTTAATACATCCATGTCCTCTGCATAAATTCTATGGTTTGTTTATCCCAGAACTTTTGTACACAGCATATTGATTCATGAGAGTTCAACTACCGTAAATGTATATCAAAGTTCTTAGAGACAGGCTACTAAAAAATATAGTTTCATTCTCTCAGGTTAAAAGAACTAGGAAAGCAGGCACCTCATATATCTGGGGAAATGCACACTTTGTTTAAATACGACGGGTAGTACCGGGAGCTGTTTTTCTTCTGACTACTTGTGGAATTCTAGAGGCCTTTTATTGCAACTGTTCATCCAAATAATTAAGGCCACATTATACAGAGCAAACCTATTGATACGAAGCCAAAAACCCGTTGATGCTGATTTGCAACAGCTAACAGTTCTCCAGGTTATTAGGTAGCACTTTTCAACAAGAGGGGATCCAGATTCTGACCTGACATTTCCTGTGTGTAAAGCATGAGAACTACTACAGAACCAAATTCCGTTTTGGACAAAACAATCTGGAATGGATGAACTTTTGGAACAATCTAGCCAGGTTTTTTTTTCATTTTCTCATTCTGTAACTTATGCATGTTACTAAAAGCTACTTGCTGGCCAAGCACCTAAAGAGTTTATAAAGCAAGCACAATCTCACACTGCTCATCACTGCTCTTCCCAGAAACATTTTCATTAGTGTTGATCCAAGTGAACAAAGATTTAATTTGTCATAGATCTGAACTGTTGGTGTAAACAAGAAACTTAATCTGTTCTGAGCTTTTGCTTGCCAGTGATGGGAAGTGTGCCAGCCATGCTTTGGCTGCAAGACGGGGAAAGAAAGAGCTTGACCTTACAAGATGTTGACTGAGCAGATAACATGCAATCCAACCAATTATTTAGAGCAATGCTTAACTTCAGGAATATAAGGAATCTCATTGACTCTCAGGAGATTACTATTAGTTTGGCTTCAGCGCTAATGAGATGTCTGGTTCTTTTACAATTCAGTCTAAGAGAGAAAGATTTATAGAAAAAAATGGAGCTACCACCAAGCATAAAAAAAGAGATCAAAACATGCCACTCTGATGGATTTAAAAAATTAAATCCTTATCCTTCTACTAAAAGGAGAAATACCCATAAAAACAAAATACAGCAGAGAGAGGGTTTTTTTTAGACTTTCGGCCTAAAAGCTTAATAAAGGTAAATCCATTACCATGCTATCATTATTTTGGTCAAGACATCAGTATATTTCAGCAGCCACTGAATGATTGAATCTTTACATTTGAACCAAAATATCAAAATCAATTGCTCTTTCCTCCGAAATATATAGAGATGGCAGAGAAGTGGCAAAATGGAACGAAAAACAGGGTACATGTTTTAATATTACTGTCTTAAATAGTCATCTCGGCAATAATAGCCCAAAATAAATTCTACAAAATGATAAGCTTCACTAATGCTATTTAAATTGCCCTCTTTACAAATATTGCTAGAACATGAAGGAGTTAAATGTACCAAGCTAGCATTTAATGTCTCATGAAATTTTTAGAGCAAGACACCAAAATTGGGGAAAATATCAATAAACAAAATTAAAAGTTCAATAAAGTTGAAAAGATTCCAACATCGGTACGATTTTTAACCTTGGAAGTTATCTCCCTATACGCTTGTGCTTAAAACTGCTAGAATAGGATGATTTCCAAATTGTGTAAAGTGCCATAAATGTGTTACCTGCTAATGTGATGGCAATGGAGACAGAATCAGAGCCCAACACATTGGTTGCATTGCAAGTATAGAAACCTACATCGGCTTCGACTGGTTCTAGGATTTGCAAGGAGTCATCAGGTTGAAGAAGAATCCTGTAATGATAGACAAATATGTTAAGTCTTAAAAACTGGATGCCAAGAAAATTATTACTCAGCACTTCTGGGTAAGACCCCAGAGGCAAAAAACACCAACCAAAGTTTAAACCTATTTGAATAATTGTATTCAGAATGAGATTTTAAAAAAGATTTTTTTTCATCCTGTTTTTTTCACATATAACTCAAAATGGCAAAGATACAGTACCAGTACTGTTTATTTATTTATAGTGCACTTTTATTATTTTTACAAACAACTCAAGGTGGAGAACATACTCACTGCACATTGCTCCTCTTATTTTTCCCACAACAACAAGTGGGTTTTGCTGAGAGAGAATGACTGGCCCAAAGTCATCCTAAATTTAAATTACAAGCTTTGCAGTTTCATTAAATAACAAGCAATATTTACCAATACCAAACTAGGGAGGTCATCTGTAGTCTGCCATTATTTAAAATATGCACATTTTATCATTTTATCTCATAACAACCTTGATATTTACAAGCCATTGCACAGATGAGACATCTTGCATCATCACCAACTTGAAAAATGTGAAGATTGCAGCAAAATATATTGCTGATTTTTTTATTCCTCCCACTGCCTATCAAAGTGTATGCTAAGTTTAGAGTCTGACCTCACAACTTTATTATATTTCATTCAAAAAATAGTCATGTATCTGGTGTTGGGCCTCTATTATGCATTTTCCTTGGAAAGTTGTCTTTATTAGCGCCCCAATATAAGATAATAAGAAATATTATATGCAAAAGGGCTGGTTATGAAACCTTCATCACTCTGCTAAACAACTAATTTCCAAAACACTGTCAAACTACTTAGTAAGACTGTATTACTATTATTCTTCTCATCCTTCCTATTACTTATCTCTTCCCACTTATGACTATAACCATGTTGCTAATATCTTTATAATTTATATTGTTTTATTTTTTCCTAGTATGATTTGATGCTTATTAGTAACCTATGATTATCACTAAGAGTTGTAATGTATGATTCTTGTGAATATATTTTATTTTTTCTTAGGTACACTAAGAACATACGCACCAAAGACAAATTCTTTGTGTGTCCAATCACATTTGGCCAATAAAGAATTCTATTCTATTCTGTTCTGTTCTGTTCTGTTCTATTCTATTCTATTCTTTTAAACGTTCTCATCATGTAAGTGTTAAAAATTAAGAGTTTCTGAAACTATTAAAGGACATATTCCATTGATTTTACCATGGTACTCTTGATGTTGTAAAAGGAATGTATTTGGAGGAATCTACTGATTGCCCAATCAGTGCTAGTGACAATGTATCTGAAATTATAACCCCAAAGGTTGACAACTCTTATCCTGATCAAAATATTCCAATTTATCTTAGAATAAAACTGAAGTTAAAATTCTGGGTTTTGTCCCACTGGGACAAGAACAGGATATGACAGCTCTTAGATGAAGGTCCCTTAAAACTCAGTTGTGTAAACTGGAGTACAATTGGGTCAGGGCAAGATCTGTTCCAAAGTGATCTTGTATTTTAACCAACTTACAGTTACTGAATTCCTTAGGGCTTTTTCAAGACTCTGCTCAGTGGTGGTATTCAAAAATTTTTACTACCGGTTCTGTAGGTGTAGCTTGATGGGCGTGGCTTGGTGGACACAGCAGGGGAAGGATATACTGCAAAATCCCATCCCCTCCCACCTCACTAACCTGCTTTCCAGCTCCGTTCTCCTGTGCAGGGCAACAAAAGAAGACCCAGCCAATCAGCTGGGACTCAGGAGACAGAGAATAGATGGGAGTGGGGCCAGTCAGAGGTGGTATTTGCCAGTTCTCTGAACTACTCAAAATTTCCACTACCGGTTCTCCAGAACTGGTCAGAACCTGCTGAATACCAACTCTGGCTCTGCTTTGACATCCTGTCATCAAATCATAGAATGCAAGTTTCAGGAAAAAAACCATGTGCCCAAAGGACTTGACCCTGCCAGTCAGAGCAATGAATTACTGCCTAAGTTGTTGCTCTGTCGCAACTTCACGGAGGGACCCATAGTGAGCTTCTAACCACCTTTTTGGTTATTTCCTGGATGACCAGATATAGTTTTTGTAAAACCTTTTTTCGCAGATAAAGTCCCTAACAAATATTATGTTTGCATTTGTGCCCTGTTGGATATGTGCTTAAAGAGAGCCATCTCTAAACATTATTACAATATATATCTTCATGATCCTTTTTTAAAACTGTACTTGTTAAAACCGACTGCAGTCTTGCAACTTTGAGGTGGGAAACAGAAGAAAATTTGAGTGGATCTATAAAACAGGGATATCAGAATGAAAACCAAAGAAATCCCCTGTATGTCCTAAATTTTGGCTAATCTTTGGCTCTACTGCTTTGCAGGCCTCCGATCAACTAAAATGTTAAATCACTCCCTGTCCAATTGAAAAACATTTTAGAAGACAATGATGAACTACTTCTGTAAAATTGCCAAGAACAAGAAAGTCTCTCTCCCCAAGAGCACAGGGCCACCAAATAATTTTTCTGGGGCCCCACAGTTGGTGAGCCCTGAAGATATTCCAGCAGAGATGACATAGTACAGAATAGCAGCTGCTGGATGTAAGTACAATACAGCTGGGAGAGAGTGTGAACAACCCAAAGAAGGAAAATTTAAACAGACCCTTTCTCGCTTTGTTTCTTCCTGCAATTCTTCTGCTTCAAGAAGCTGTTTTTCATTTTTCTTTTAAAAAAAGAAAGCTAAACATCATTTCTAAACTGAACCTGAATTGTTGGTTTTATAATTTACTGGTTATCTGCATTCTCTGTCACCCATGTTATACTATGTAATTGCAATTCAGACCTGTGTAAATAACTCTTTAATTGATCTGAACTTAAGACAGAATAGGGATAAACCAGATGGTTCAGGCAACAAATAAAGAGCTAAAATGCAAAGGGATGTTTTTATATTTGCCTAAAAAAAGAGTAAACAAAAAATAATAATCTTTATTCATCTTCATTGCAAAGAAAGACTAAAGGTTGAGTAGATGATGCAATTCATGCACAATCTCTTTGCATTGTATGCGTTTTTCATACTAAATTTGTATGAAGGTTGCACCTCTGTGTATTTTAGGTTATTTTGTGATCAGTTCCATAAGCTTTTCAAAAGATATTTAAAGAGGTGTAGCCTCAGTTCGAAATATCCCAAACAGCTGGAAATCATTCAGTGAGTGATACTGAACTAAATCTACATAGATGGATATCTTGATACTCATCATTAATTGTTTCTGAAAGGCAGGATAAGTACCAAAATCAATGAGTATCAAACAAATTTTCTCCATAAGGAATAATGTATTGAATCACAAGGCAGCCGACACTGACAAATTCTGGCTTGTGTGTCGAGTACCAAACAAATGATGAGTACCAGAAAAATTTTTTTTGCAGCAAAATGCATTGACTACCAAATTTGAGAAGTTTCAAAGCAGTTGAGCACCACAGTATTATTAAAACTCTTGTGTCTGTAATCTATAACTAAGCAAAATGGTGCATAATAGGGCAAAACATTTCAAGGTACCTCAAAATGGGTTAGCTTATAGAACATGTCCAAAATCTGAGATTCTTGATACCCATAGAAGTGAAATTTGGTGAATTCTATAAAACATCACATGACATAAAAATTATCCTAAAAGCATTTGAGGACATAATACAAAATGTCACAAAACATTTCTTGTACTCAACTATGTTATACAGTTCAACATGGGCTCCTTTGAGGACAGATACCTCTCTAAATATCTCCCTGAATTTTTAAGAACTTTTCAAGTACATTAGAAACTCTGGCATTGTTGAAGGCACTGAGGAATCTAAAATAATAACACAAGGGGCTGTCTAGTTATTGTTACATATGAAAACACTAGCTATATATTTAAAAACTATCATTTTCAGAACAGACTATTTTCAACAGTATTTTATGTTTTAATGATGGGAAATACCTGACACTTCTGGAAAAAAGAAGTTTAATAATCTTATTTCCAGAGTGCAAGCAAAAACAAAACGAAGCCTCCTTATAATGAAAATGGCTTTGTAAGTAACATATGGACAGGCCTGGGCAGCCGAGGCTGGATATAAACTTCTAAACCATCTTGAGATTTGTCTTGGTATAGAAGATCTCAGGGATAATGCCAGATATTTGGCATTATGGGTTCAACTGGTATACTGTATAATGTCCTTTTGCAGGAGTTGCTTCCAAGTTGGCTTTCTTTGGGTCTCTTGAAGCCCCTGGGTGGCCTTGACCCACCAAGAAGCATATGTTTAATATCATGGCTCCCACTGCGAAGCTCTAACCTGCCTCCAATCACGCTTAGGTTGAATTAATGACACAGCCTATAGGCAAATTTGCTTTTCTCACAAGAAAACTGCAGCAGCTGTTTTCCATAACTTCTTTTGTCAGGATGGTAGTAGGGAAAAAAATTGGGGGAGTAGACAAAAGAAGATGAGAGAACTGGAGTGAGAAAGCCCATCCAAATGCAATCAAAGCCTAGTCACTTACCATGGTTTGATGAGATTTTTTTTTTTCTCCTTGAATGAAAACGGCAGCCTCATGAACCACAAAGTTAAGGATATTTGATCTCCCTCACAGCACCATGGGTGGCACACTCTAAAGAAAACCAGATTAAGCCCACCCATTGAACATTGTGTTGAAGAGAAACGGGGAAGGGGGAAGGGAAGAGCACAGCAAGAAGGCTTCTCTTTCACCATCAGCTTCTTCCTAATCATCCTTAATGTACCATACAAAAATGATCTTAATTGGGATATTCAGAAAGATACATTAAGTAGACCAATTGCTTGGCTTTTTCCATAGAGAGAAATAAATGAGAAGGACATTTCCAACACAAATGCACACTATTTGTGCAAAAAACACACTCATGTGTCTAAATTCCACAGAACAACCAGAAACAACGCTTCAAAAACAGAGTTCCCAAATAGCGTAATTAGGCCTGTTTTACAAACTACATTGTCGGAAATATGTATTTATATTTCAGATATGCAAAGGCACCTAACTCCGTAAAGAGTATATCGACAAAGTATTTCAATCTATAAATGCAATGGAGGTACAAACTCAGGTCTTGTGAGGGCCCCAGCTGCCAATTCCTACATCACGATTTCCCAAACTGTGTTCCTTTGAACCTTAGGGTTGCATAAAATGTGATGGAGTTCTGTGCGATGCTAAGGAGAAAAATAAAACTATTCTGGAGAGAGAGGTTTCCTGAGAATGGGCTCCAACACAGGTCCGAAAGCTTCGAAGAACAAACTTTTGGTCCTGGTGGCTGACTCAGATTTGATCCTGCAACATTATACTGGGATACATTTATTTGCTTTCATTCGCAAAACAGAACAAGTTCATCAAGCACAACAAAGCTTTTCCTCTTCATCAGAGGCCAAGGACTTGAACAAGAAGGTTCCACGGTCTGAAAAAGTTTGAGAAGTTCTGTCCTAGACCATCCTGCCTTGCTTAGTTTTTCCTGCTCCTTGACTTCTCCTAGCTAGCATGCTGATTCGGAATTCTGGAAGCTGAAGTCCACATAGTCTACATACACTAGCTAAGACTGAGAAAGACTCTTCCATACAATCACATTGGAAGAGGAGCACCCACTTTATTCCATGCCTACCCCAACCGGAAGGTGGTGTGAAGTAGCTCTACAAGACAATGCCAATTAAAGGTAAATAGCGAAAGGAAAAAAATGGCAAACTCTGAAAATTGACCTCTGGGAACTGCTTGACTCAGATACACGTGTTGCAAAATCTGGAACTAATAGAAATTATTTTCTCTCTAATAACAAACAGCATCTTGGTACTGCAATATTACCAAGGCAGGGTTGCTCAAGATACAAGACAGTATACGATTTCGGTATACGCTCAATTCTGAGCATAATTTTGGTATGGACTTTTTTGTAACCTGCATGTCCTTTAACAGCGTAGAAGAAAAGCATCTCTCTAGTAGCTTTAACAACATATATAAACAAGAAAAGCCTTTATGCGCACTTTCCCAACAGGATGTAACCACTGGCAAATGCATAGCTGCACATACAACTTTCTAAATGCCAGAAATATATTTTTACAGGACGAAGTCCAACCAAATTTATACCATAGGCCTATATTTGATTAAGGCTGCATGTGCTTTCCATAACAAATACATTCTTGTTCTCACATAGGGGGGAAAATGTACTTTTTCATTTTTTAATGTTTTCTTTTAGTAGTGGAAAAAAATTGAATGCTCTATCTGCCAGGGGAAAAATGTTTTTTAAATGCAATGACACCGCAAATGAAAGTAAATTATAGAAATCGTTAAATCAGGAGACTTTCTAACCACTCTGAAAGGAAGGCAGCAAGCAAACTAATGGTACATTTAAACCGCAGTGCTGAATTACACCTTGGATAAATCAAGAACTTGCTAGATATTCCAGAGAAACAGGCGGTTAAAATTAATTTTGGGTTCCCCGGGGTTGACTCTTTTGTTGCCTTCTCATTTCTGAGGCTGACCCTGGTCACAGGATGTGGATGTTTAATCTCAGGCTCATAATTTACACACAGAGGAAACACGGACTGGCAAAAAATTCTGCTTTCCGAACACATCAACTAATGTAGGTAGAAAGTCCTTGACTTATGACCAAAATTGGGATCAGGATTCCCACTGCTAAGCAAGGCCGTTGTTAAGTAGTCACGGCTAATTTTGTGACCTTTTTTTGACATTGTTGTTAAATGAATCACTGCAGTTAAGGCATGGGTGTCAAACTTGATTTCACTGAAGGCCGCATCAGGGTTGTGGTTGATCTCAGGGGGAGGGCATGGGCTGATAGCATGGCCAGCTCGATGTCACTCATGTTGGCGCCTGTGGTAGCCAGGCAGGGCTGAGAGATCCAATGTCTCCAGTGTGCGCCCAGAGGCCAGGGTGGGGATCTACGGCTGACCAAATTCCAGCCTGGATGGCTGCCATCAAGTTGTAGATCAGCGCCCGGCTGGCCTGGGACTGAGGTGGTGGGGGCCACGAGTTGTTTCCAAGGACAGCCCTGCGGACGAGATCTAATCTCATCACAGGCCAGATCCGGCCCACAGGCCTTGAGTTTGACACCCCTGAGTTAAGGGAATCATGTGGTTGTTAAGCCAATCCAACTTCATCTATTGACTTTGTCTGTCAGAAGCAGGTTGGGAAGGTTGCAAATGGTGATTATGTGACCTTGGCACATGGCAACTCTCGAAAATACGTGCTGGTTTGTCAAGTGCCCATGGAGATTCTGTGATCATTTTAAGTGAAAGAACCAATCGTAAGTCACCTTTTTTTCAGTGTTGTTTAAATGGTCACTAAATGAATGGTTCTAAGTTGAGGACTACCTGTATCCCTTCCAACACATCAGCACTTTTAAGTAACTTCAGAAACAACATACTCTTAGATGTTAACACATAGCTAATAGCAAAATTACAACACAAGGCTCCAGGTCAATAGTTGGATACTGTTGAATGGTCTTTGACTATCCACACTTAAAAATAAGGTAGTCCTCAACTTATGACTACAATTGAGCCCAACATTTATGTTGTTAAGTGAGAAATTTGTTATGTGAGTTTTGCCCCATTTTATGACATTTCTCACTACATTTGTTAAGCGAATCACTGCAGTTCTAGCCTAGCTATTCAAGAGGACACAGTAGAGTAATAGTAAATGTAAACAATAATTATTTTATGCTAAACTTTCAGAAGATCTAGAGGAATTTTCAAAATGAAAGTCAACCCTGGTATAGGACCTTACTCTCTGCCTATTAAGAACAGAAAACGTATTCACCTGAAATGCCTTATAAAAATATAATTCATATTTTTTCCCTAGGCAGGATAAACTGCTCAATATGTCTTTAGTGATTGCTCCTTGATCAGTCGGAGTTTATTTTTTCTATGTAACTGTGTATGTTGCTGAACATCACAGGTAATAGCGCTCAAATTATGTTTTAAATGAAGGTGTTCATAATGCATCTGTTTCTGATTTTTTGAAAAACCTACATTTTTCTGGAATAGGCTGAAAGAGAAAGAATGGATGTGAAAAAGCCTATCTATATATCTATATCTATATATACACAGTATATCCTACAAATATAGGATCTCCACATTAGATAGATATAGAATATAAATAGATAAATTATAAATAGATGATAGAGATAGAGAGATAAAGATAGAACGATAGAGATAGATTGATTATAAATATAGATGATAAATAGATGATTAGATAGACAGACAGACAGATAGATATTGTGGATATCCTGTATTCGTTAACCAAAACGATATTAAAGGGAAATATCTGCCCTGAAAGACATTAAAAGAAGAAATATTTAAGCAATATTACTCTTTCTATTTTCTTCTCAGAAATATAGGTTTAAATAGAGATCTTTTCCAAGATACTGAATTTGAGGATCTGGTGCAGCTTAAACTGGTTTTTACTATAAGCAACCTCCTTCTTCATCACCCATAACTTGGCATCTGAAAAGAAACTCATATTGCCCCGTGTGATATATTTGATATCAGTAATGGGTGATTTAGTCCAGATGCAACCTGCCCTGCGACTATTTTGGGATTAAAAAATCATGGGAGAAATAAATTGTGATCCTCGTGTAAAGACATTTATGATGTAAACTTTGCAATATGTGTGAAGAGAATGCTTCCACCAAAGATACCCGAACAAACTGTGGGGAAATGGTTGTATCCCATGGAAATACTGTCCATTTATCAAAAATCATATTAACTGTACATAAAAAAGTTAGGAAGAGTTGCAGCAGCAAGTAGGTTATAAAGCAAGCTCGCCACACATTTTTCTACTTAAGGATTTCAGTTCCTTTTGAAACAACTAAATACATATGATATCCATAATACAGAGTTAAATTGGCTTACAGATCAGATACCTTCTCAGTTACCTCAAGTTTGGGGGGAGGGAAACTAAGAATCCCTAAGTAATTCCTAACAATATCAATGAATAACAATCCTTGGGATTTATTAAAGAGAAACCATGATAGTGAGATTAAATGAATTAGGGTTGTAATGGATAAACACCTTGATCTATTGTACCCATTGCTCATATGTACCGCATCCTCTGTAGCCATCTAGAATTCTCTGGAGGCTAGGAAGGATCAAAGTATTTTAAATATATAATCAATTTGAATGAGATCAGAGCTGCATCCAAATGGTGGAATATAAATAACTCTTTCTTAATGGAATCTCTTCAGTAAGAAAAAAAATTGTACAGTAAACACTGTACAATTATAAATGGAAGGTAGGATTGTTCAAAACTCCTCTAAAATGTTTAGAATAAGGAGGGACAAACACATAATCATGAAATCAAAAGCCCACACATATATATGTTAAATATAATGCAGACATTAAATTAAGAGATCTAATCTAATTGGGAATTGACAGAAATTCATTCTTGTTGCTCTAGCCCAGGGATGTCAAATTCAAGACCCATGGGCTGAATCCAGCCTGCAGTGTGGTCAGATGTGACCCGCGGGGCCATCCTGGTCTACCCAATGTGATGTGGAAAGATCGGGCCAGCATGGCTTTGGCCCGGTCTAGCCAATGCAAAGAGGAAAGATCAGGCCACATAGCTTTGGCCCAGTCTACCCAATGTGAAGATCAGGCCAGCATGGCTTTGGCCCAGTCTACCCAGTGAGAAGAGAAAAGATTAGGCCTGCATAGCTTCGGCCTCGTCTACCTATTGTGACGAGGAAACCTGCAGGGGTTGGATTAAAAAATCCCATCAACCAGTTCATCGCCCAGTTGCTGGTGGACATGGCCATGGTGGGCATGGCCTACTGGAACTTCCTATTTCTGGCTTCCGGTGGGCCTCCACACCCCTGGGAGGCTGTTTTTGCCCTCCCAAGAATCCGGAGGCTTCCCCTGGGCCCCTGGGAGGGAAAAACCACCTCCCCAGGGTCTGGAGGCCCTCCGGAAGCCGGAAACAGGTCCATTTTTCAGGCTTCCGGAAGGCCCATTTTCCCCCCTCCCAGAGCCTCCGCACAGACTCTGCAGTTATTTCCATTGAATATGGGCCATGTGGAGACTCCTGGGAGGGGAGGTGTGGGCGGGGCCAGCCGGTTTGTTCAAATGCCGGTTCAGCGAACCAGATGTAACTTTAACATCCGGTTCGCCTGAACCGGTAGAATCCCACCCCTGGAAACATGCCAGCAGTTTGGGGAGTGGTGTCAACCTGGCCAGGCCCAGTCGCTCACCTACCCAGTTGGCCACACCCATCCAGTCGGGCATGCCCCCCCGGCCTCCCCAAGGTCAACCAAGGCCCTGATGCAGCCTTCAATGAAAATGAGTTTGACACCCCTGCTCTAGCTTGACATTGCCTGAATAATCTTTAAAGATTTTCTGAGTATGATGTAGCTTGCTACAATCTAGAGTTAGAAAGGTCAGAAAAGCTGTTCTAGAGCCATGTAATTCTTCCAATTTGCTAATAGTTTCAACACGTGTGTTAGTTTGTGTAAAACAGTCCCTTTTAGAATGCAACCATCTATCTTTCATTTCTGCAAACTGTAGTATGAATCAATTTTATGAAGATCCCTGCACTGTAGAGCAGAAACTCTCTACATAACCCGCATTTAAATAAAATTGTATATTTTTAGAATGATAGAACTGGGTAAATTTTTCTTACATATTTCAAAAACACTTTCTTGATTTTTAAAAGTATCTTCTCCATAAATTGCAAATGAGGGGTGGGACAGTTGAATTAGAAACTTTTCCATTATGTGCCAGTATTCTACATAGTAGGTTTTAGTTTTGTACATACTTGTATAAGGAAAAAATTAAAATAGTATTTTTCCTCTGCTCTGAAACATAACAGTCTACTCTTCTGCCTCATTTCTACATCAGAGTATAACTAAATCTGTATTTTTTTTTTTACAATTTCCCTATGATTATGTTCAACAATTGGGGGCTGGGGATTTTGTAAACTGTAATCCAATATATCTGGAGGATCTCAAATTAGGAATGAATGTCCTAGATTTTAAACAACTAAGAGTTTTACTCAATTAATTATCTGCCCCTATAGAATCATCTCTAATATACCCATTAGTATGACAGTTAAAATAATGTGTTTTGAAAAAAATGCCATTAGACAATGTAAAAAGAATGCATGAAAGTAAAAGAAAATCAAAATTTTGTATGTATATGTGTGTGTAGATGAAATTAGTATTTTATTACCTCTTATTGTACCGCACAGCTTCTCCATTCTTCGCCCAGGTAATGATTGGCCTTGGATTTCCAACAGACTCACAATGAAGAAGTACACTTAATGTCCCACTGGCTAGAACCACAGTGTGCCCCAAATGGGTAACAACCTCAGATGCGGATAGTTGTTGTGCTGCAGAGATCTTCTTCAAGATGGCAGGTTTCTTGTGCGGCCCACGCGAACCATTTACGAGTTCTAGAGACGTGGACAAGTGGGCTTCAGAGGAAGATGTTCTCAGTAATCTGTTAAACTCTGAAAAATGCTTAGCGAATGGAAATTCCACTGAAGCAGAGCTGACTCTGCTTCCCTGGGTTTTGAAAAAAGATTCCTGATGCTCCAAGTGGCTCTTGAAAATTTCATGGGCCAGCTGGGAGATAAGTTGCTTGCTATAGACATCCTTCAGTTCCTCAGGCTGTTGAGACAAATTTTTTAAGATGTCGTCTAAACGATCCTGATTGGCGACCATAGTGAAAGGCAGGTTGTAGTCCTGACCCTGATCTTCCTCCGAAGAAATATTTCTCTCTGTGGAGTCCTGAGCTTCCCAGGGCTCCGCACTAACCCGGGGCCAGCCTCTGTATTCCAGAAGCCTTGAGACAATGTCATCGTACTGGTGGCTAGGATCAGAGACAAGACCTCGTTTTTCAGTTTTGCTTCCGTTGAAGAGAATTTTAGTCTGATGTTTCTCCTGGCCTTGAAAAGCTTCATTCAGACTGACCTTCCTTGAGGATTCGTCCTCTTTTATCCCAGATGATAAGGAGGAGGTGCATTTGTTGTGGCCTCCTATGAGTTTAATCACAAAATGTTCCTGTGCTGGTCCCGCTGTGCAGGTATATATGCCGGTATCGGAGGGCTTTAATCGATGGATCTTCATGTATCCATATGGCGCGATAGTCACGTGAACAGAGCTGATGAGTCGTTTGCCATCTTTCTCCCACGTGATCATTGGTTTCCGGAATCGTCTCACAGGACATCGAAGAATGACGGAAGTCTTGGGAAACAGGTAGGCGTATCCACCAACAACAAAATGGAGCTTCTTTTGCTTTCTTGTCTGGATAAAAACTTTCTTCTGAGCCAGTATTATGGGGGGTTGCTTGTGAGCTGGTCTCTGATATCCTGGAATGTAAGTAACATTATTAGGATATGGTGTCACATCACACTTGCACGTTCAAACTAATAAAGGAGACTTAAGGGTTCTTTTTCCTTTCCATTAATGCTTCTGTGCTGTACCCATGTGTGTGTTTCCTGCATGGACTTCATATCACTGATGGGTGATGCCTATGGAGAAGTAGCATGATACCCTATCAATACAGGACATTTAATGGGGAAGTTACTACAGAAAATTTGAGCCTGGGATGTGATTTACATGGGGATCTGCAGATGGACCATAAAATGCAGCTTCCAACTCAGTAAACCAAACAAACATCTTTCTTTTGGAATTAGGTGAAATTTCACTTCTGAAAAATTTACAAAAAATAGAGATTTAATCAACAAATAATCTCTTGTAAGTACTTCCTTAAGAAGGTTGCATCATTATCTAGGCTTGTGCTGTAGTCTTCTGATTCCAAAGAAATGCATGTTTGATTTAAGGAAGCCCTAGTAATGGCTACTCCAAAGCACTTTGCACTGCATATCCACATTAATTCTAATGTTTAAATTTAAATTAAAATATATTTTCTGTGCTGTTCTGCTTTCATCTACTTCCTTAACCTGACCCTACCCATGTTTTGGACTGCAGCCATTTGATTGAAAGAGAGTGGGCACACCTGAATTAAATGAATGTATAAAGCATATTACTCTGGCACTGTCCTGCTATTAATGTTAATAATTATAGTATTATGTTATACTTCCCTAAACTATGCCCCTCCAAATGTTTTGCCTTTAAGTTCTTTAGCCTTCATGTAGTTTCTTTGGCCAGGAAATTGTCCCAATCTTTCCAATTTCCTTCCAGATCTTCTTCTATACTCACTTGTGCAAGTCATGAGCACACATGGTCTGACCAAGGAGGAGAGCAGCAGAGATGGGCACAGTGATGAGTTCACAATTGCAGAAAGTCCAGTATTTAGCATTCTCCTACAAATGGCATTTCGTGTCTGGGTTCCCTCTCCACAGCTAACAGAACACTGGAAACAGAACAACAGCTGCTTAGGAAAGATTAAATGTTAATTAGTTACTACCTGTTAACCTTGAAATTAACTCTGGCTCAACCCCCATCCTAACCCAATGCTTGGGGGATAAGCCAAATATTCATGGCCCTCTGGAAGGCTAAAAGGGTAGGGATTTCCTAGGATCTCAAGTGGGAGCTGTTCCAAGCAGCTGAGATGTCACCAAGAGGGTGTATTCGTGGTGGAATGTAGTCTGGATTCACAGGAAGGAGGGGCTGCATTGCGCCACAGGATTTCAGAGATCTCATCAGGTGGCATCCATACTATGTAACCTAGTAGGGTGGGCTGATATCTTCAGAGAGGTGCAATCTGCAAGTAACTTGGTCCTGTGCTATACAGGGCTTTAAAGGTGGTAACCAGGACCTTAACTTGGAGCCAGCATCTGGAGCTGGAGCACTATACCAGTGATTCAAATAACTTTGGGGCACCCAAAACTGTCTGCACTATTACCATTCTGGATCAGTCAGAAACAGTGTAAATGTAGAGGGTTCTCCTGGACTCAGAACTCCTGCTCAAGGTGTCAGCAGTAGTGGCTAAGAGTCCCTTTGCAGAACTCCAGCTTACATACCAATTGTGCCAGCTGAAGCATCAAAAAGGTTTACATCTTAGTTACTCCCAGATGGTCTATTGCAAGGGTGTCAAACTTGCCGTACCATGTTGCCCTCATGTGACGTTTTTCCCATTAGTGGAGCTGTGGCAGGTGTGGCCTGCACATGACGCATCTGGCCTGCAGACCACCAATTTGACACCCCTGGCCTATTGCAATGCATTCTTCATGGGACTGCCCTTAAATAATGCACAGTGCAAGTGGTTATAGGTCACAATGACATGGGCATATAGTGCATGAAATGCATGAACTGTATAATTGCTAACTAGAGCATACAAAACTTTTGCCAGACCAATACTCGAATACAGCTCATCAGTATGGAATCTGCACTGCATATCAGACATTAATACAATTGAGCAAGTCTAGAAGTATTTCACGAGAAGACTACTACACTCCTCTGCTCGCAACAGAATACACTATATCACCAGACTTGAGATTTTGGGCTTGGACAACCTTGAACTACGCTGCCTATGGTTAGACTTAAGTGTAGCACACAAAATTATCTGGTACAATGTCCTACCAGTCAATGACTACTTCAGCTTCAACCGCAACAATACAAGAACACACAAGATACAAACTCAATGTAAACTGCTTCAAATTTGATTGCAGAAAGTACGACTTCAGCAACAGAGTGGTCAATGCCTGGAATGCACTACATGATTCTGTTGTTACATCCTCTAACCCCCACTCCTTTAACCTCAAATTAACCACTATTGACCTCACCCCATTCCTAAGAGGCCTGCAAGGGGCATGCATAAGTGCACCATCGTGCCTACCATCCCTGTCCTGTTGTCCCCATTTATTCGTACCTATTTCCTGTATTCTTACTCATGTTTATACTTATATCTATTATCTTGTAAGCGATTGACAAATCAAATAAATAAATAAAAATTAATAAAATAATAAGCTACCAGGTGCTATTCAAGGTGCTGGTTATGTCTATGAAGCCCAATATGGCACAGGACTGGAATATTTGCCAGACCACTTGCATGGGGTCCTTGGTGCTCTCTGAGCTTCCTTATTTTCTTGCAGATGTTTTATTACCCAAACTAGATAGTGTCATCGGTGCACTAATAATGGACTGATGATGTTATCAAATTTGGGTAATGAAACATCTGCAAGAAAACAACCAAGCTCAGAGGACCTCTCATTTCAATCCTGAGCTACAAATTTTCTGCTTTATTGGACTATCTTTCTATCCCACATGCTATGACATGTTCCAAGTCCCTTCCCCGAAGCAACATCATCTGATGGGACTTAGAATATGTGTCTTCTCAGTTGCAGCACCTGCCCTTTCGAAAGACATCTCCCCATCCCCCTTAAATCGATTGTCCCCCAAACCTGCTAGACTTTAGAAAAACTTCAGAAGTTTGTCATTCCCCCCCCCCCCCAGGCATTAAGCCAGGATGATTCAGTAGATGAGCCTGTCTTTGGGAGGTAGATTCGGTGTTGATGGGCACTGATTGCATGCTTTGTTTTTGTTGATTTGTTGGTTTGAAATGTAATTTGGGGTTTGCATTTGGTTTTATTGAGTTGTGATCACACAAATTGGGTGGCCATATACATCTAAATAAATAAAATAAATATTTAGAAGAGGAGGGTCATAAACCCAGAAGTTAAAATGTAAGAAAAAGAAATGAAATATTCCCAGTTGTGGAAGAAAACAGTTTGTTATCTAAAAATTTGAGTAGCATAGATTCCAGTGTATGATTAAAAGCAATGACTGAATGATTAAAAGCAAAATAATGAGCACTGCCTAAGGAATAGACAGGTGCCTATTACACTCAGAAAGACATGTTCTAACAACAGATTTATCTAGATAATCTATTTATTTGGCTGGGCTGTCAGGCTAAATCATTATCCATTAGTTAGGCTTGTTACATTGTGCACATCCAATCTGGCATGAATATGTTTTTCAAAAACCAAATTAATTGCTTGCTTCTCGGACGAAGGAGGAGTGGAAAGAAATGAACAGGAAGAAGAGAAAAAGCCATTCTCAGTTAAGGATCATAGGTCAGCAGAATATAATTCACATAAAAAAGGCATGTGGATTAGATAGCAATAATATACTAGACTAATAGAAAGTCTAAATATTCTTCTGAAGCATGTTTATAATTTTGCTCTATAATTCAGCGGTGTTCAGTCAGATTGGCAGATCTCTTCCCCAGATTTAATATTCTTACATTGATCATGGATTTCTAATGAAGTTCCATATTGGATCTGTATTGTAAAGCTAGAGAAGACTAACAATAACAAACGTTTTTTAAAAAGTTACACAGATTGCCACAATAGGGTTTTCATGCTAGCTTAAATTTAGTAGGCAAATATTTAGTAGCAAATATTCCTTGGAATTTTATCAGGGGCGGTCATAGTTGAAAGATCAATGATAACAGAAATACCTCACTTACTCAACAATCCACTGAAATTTAATATATATAGCAGAAGCACTGAATCTATTCTAGATAGTATTTCCCCTTTGTGCAATACAACAGCAAGGCCTACTAAATTTAAGCTAGCATGAAAACCCTATTGTGGCAATCTGTGTAACTTTTTAAAAAACGTTTGTTATTGTTAGTCTTCTCTAGCTTTACAATACAGAAGTAATTTCAAAAAGTAACAAAATACCTCATGGCTTAATTTTTTGACAGTGGATCAGAGGGATTATTTAAATTTGCTATTTGCTATACACTCAGTGGTTTCCATAGGTGGCATATTCTGCAGATTCATCTGCCTGTAGCCTCACTAGTAATATGGTTAATATTACCTGGCATAATTGGGTCAGCCCAAAAGAGTCTAAATCCAATAATAAGAAAAATATATATCCCCAATTATCAATAAACAGCTGTCTTTATACCTGGCATAAATCTAATCTAGAGATTACAAGACTTTAGTGGGAAATACTGCCTTAACGAAATGATAGTACTGTATCAAAAGCAAAATTCAGGTTGCACAAAGAGAAGGAAATAAAAAAATAATAATCCAGATTCTATTTCTACCACTACTTCATACCTGTGACCAATCCGAGAGCAGCCATTCAGGGGGACAGTCCTTATTTTTGCAGGCCTGTTGGGAAGTTGGCCGTGAAGTGGAACAAAAAGTTTCTGGAAGTTCGAGAAAACTTCCATCCGCCATGCGCTGCTTGCAAAGAACTTCCCGTCTCTCAATGCCACCTCCGCATGTCTGTGAACACTGCAGAACATTTGCAGCAGAAGCTTATAAGCCTGAGAAACATGAATAGCAATGCACTTCCACAAATTGATCGGTATCTCATAAAAGTTAATGGGTTGCTTCAAACAGCATGTGGAATAGCAGGCCTTAGGATAGAAATACTAATAAAAACAATGAGGGGATTGAAACAAGGAAGGATTTTTATTTGATGTGCTGGAGCAGGTTTTTAAAATGCATTCTGGGTTTTATAAAGCCCCTTTTACAAAAAGTGTTTGTATCATTACATCTTTTTCAGCCTTTGTTTTATTGTAAAAGCAATAAAAGAAAGGCTGAAAAAGATGTAATGATACAAACACTTTTAGGCCACTTTATGTTAAAGAGATGCTATAGCCACTTTCTTTTGGAAAGAAGGCAAAGGGAAAGAGATAAGATAAGGGCTGAAAACACAGTTGGCTTTCTAATTTAAAAAAATGTTTCTAATTAAAACAACAGTCTCGAACAGCCAAAACATTAAACCTGTGGAGCGTTAACACGAGCCAGTGATCTGTAGTATTTGGGCGTGTGTTGTGTATGTTGTGTGTATGTTTGTGACAATTGCATTGCATTTGACAGCATGCACCTGCCCAAAGGGGTGGAACGCATACAGTAGTGCAATGTTGTTTTCCTCATTCTGTTGAAAGCAGCAAGATATTGTGGATCACACTGACAAAAACTCTCCTGCTGGAACATTAAAACTTTAGGACTTTTAGATAGACTTTCTTCAAACAAATTCAAAGGCCTCACTAATATTTCTAGATAAAATAATCAGTAGATAAAAGTGGATGTAAGATAGGAATTTGTTGGATAGGGTTTTTCCTCTAATCAGCAAAAAGAACCAAAAAGGGTTTCACCTGAGGTCAGTGGGCAACAAATCAAAGCATAAATGGAATTTATGATTCCAAGATTAGTATCCCTCCCATTCCCAGCCACTAATAGCAGATACAGGTAGGTTTTTTTTCTTTTGGGAACTGGAATTTACCTGTTGCCATTCTTGAAGGTACCAAGATGGAGGACAATCAAAACGGTTGCAGGCTTGTACCCCTGTGGGCTTGGGTTTGTGACATAGCTTATCCTCCAAAGTCACTGTCTCATTCGTCTCTCTTGAGAGGAGGTGAGTGCAGAAGACCTCGCGGATTTGCAACCCCACACCGCAGGTAAGACTGCAAGAGCTCCATTTTCCCATCTCCCACCTGAAAGGAAAGCCAAGAAAAAGTGAAAGAAAACATGTTCCATAATTACGCAAAAATAAATAAACAAACAAATCTGGTTTGATTCCGATTCTGTGCAAAAAAACAGAAGCAAAATGAGTAGGTTGAATCCAAACTAAAGTTGTATCCTCCATGTTTCTTATCTAGTAGTAAATTCTGTGGATGTCACTGGGAAACATGTTCAAGTAACTTCCTCTGGATCCAGAATTTAAAATACATTAATATGTCTATTTACCTGGATTTCAAATGCATTTTATTGGTGTGTTTTATACAGGTAGTCCTTGATGTATGGACCATAACTGAGTCCCAAATTTCTGTTGTTAAGTGAGATATTTATTAAGTGAGCTTTGTCCCATCTTATAACCTTTCTTGCCACAGGGATTAAGTGAATCACCGCAGTGGATAAGTTAGTAACCCGGTTGTTAAATGAATCTAGCTTCCCCATTGACTTTGCTTGTCAGAAGATCGCAAAAGGTGATCATATGACCTTGGGACACTGCGACTTTCATAAATATGAACCAGTTGCCAAGCGTCTGAATTTTGATCATATGATCATGGAGATGCTGCAAAGATGATAACTGAAAAATGGTCATCAGTCACTTTTTTCAGAGTCGTTGCAACTTTGAATGGTCACTAAATGAATTGTTGTAAGTTGAGGATGACCTGTATTTTGCACTTTTGTTTTACTATTTTGAACAACCTTTTGAAGAACAGCAGGTTAAATTTAATAAATAATTACATGGATTTAAAGGCATGATAAATCTTATCTGATCATCATTTGAATCCATCCTTCTTTATTACTTGTTATCAAGTAGGAACCCCAGCAAACAGGCTGAATGGGCACCCTGCAATCAAGCTACTTAATGGTCTTGATGTGTACCACTAGAATCTGCATTAATTTTTTAAATTGATTTTGGCAGTGCTCCCAGAGTGGCAAATTGGATCAAAATTACTACTTTTCTTTTGCTAATAACAGTACTAATGTAGCTTATGTGCTTTGCCTTTTAGGAAATATATGAAGTTTTTAACCTCGTGGAGGTATTAGTCCAGTTGCTCTCTTGAAAAAGCACATTTGGGACTACAATGGATTTTTTTCTAGTTATTTAATTTATTTAATAAATTTCAAGGCGCCTAGACATATGCGCCCATTCATTTTCAAAATGTAGGATTTTTAAACATTTAGGTTGAATGAGAATGAGAAAAGTAAGAAAGAGAACAGATCTTTGGCTATGTTATTAATGCCCAATTTAATGAATTAATAAACATTGTTCCTTTAATGTCATTCAGTTTGTTGGGTAGTCCATGCTTATTTGTTGGCTAATAATTCAATACCTTGAAGTCTAACAATGTATTGTTTCTTCCTCCAAAATAAAATACATTATAAAATATAGGCCCTCAATGGTTCTGGGCTCATGGAGGAATGTCATTTGGCTTGTTAAAGAAGTGCATTCCAATCTGTCACATATATGTTGGAGTGTAATGCCAATTTTTAAGCATAAGCAGCTATCTAAATAGATTTCAGCTGCTTCAACAGGAAGTTTTGTTCAAATTCCTGGACCAAAACAAAAATGCACAACTTATTCTTGTTTGATGGCTGTATTTGGTTTGAATGGAATACAGTAGGCTAGATTCCAAATGATGGAACAGAGTTAACTATAGTTTGTTTTTTATTTAAAAGAAACTGAAATCAAGTCATATAGCTATCTATAGCTTCCCCGTCAAGTATTTAATTATTTTTCTCTTTTGTCACATTAAGAATGACAATTACATCAGATGGAGAACTCTGTTTTTGCCAGCAAGTCCAAACTTTCTGCAATATTTATTCGATAATATTACTACAAGAAAAATGTTTATTCTCACTGGCCTGAATAAGAATATTCTGCATTGCATTTTTGAAAAAGTTTAGATTTTCCTATCTCCAGTAGTAGTGATCTACTGAAACAAAGAGTTATCTCCTACAATTTTGTAAAACATACTGAAATATAATTTGATAATACAATAGGATTCCAATGATTTGCATATAAATCTGGGAAGTGTCTAGAAAAAAAGGAGATGCTGTATTAATGGACAATGCAGCCGTTCACAAAGCATTTCATCAATATTATTCCAATTTATATAAAAGAAGTGATATCTCTCTAGAGAAAACAAATAAAGAAACAAATTTACTTGAGATTACAGAGTAAAAAAGACAGATTAGGAACAGAACTATAAAGAAGTTTCTAAAAATATAAAATTGGTTCATCTGATTATGATTATATAACAAAGTTTTTATTTCTGGTGCTGCTTAATGGTTATCTGGATAGTGTTTCTTTTGGAACTGTCTAAACTGTCTTTTGATATCAAAATGAGTTACGAATTCTGGAGATGTTTAATAGTTTTAATTCTTTTTTTGGCAATGTTTAATTGTTAAAAGAGAAAGGAGGGGAATTTAGACTAAATGGAAAAGGTAATTATATATTTAGGTCATTAGGTATTTTTTATTTTTTATTGGATCTTTGCTAGTTAATAATGAGAGCTGAAGATTTAGAAATGAGTTTATAAAAATAGAGCGAAGTAGGTAAAGAAGAGAAATTTGGCTGTATTATAAGATACAGTAATAACTTGTTAATACTGAATATATTTGTTGGGAATGAAGGGAGAAGTTTCTTATATTTTCTTTGTCTTTCTGGGTTTTTTGGGGGCGGGTGGGAACTGTATTTTTTTTTGCCTATTTATTTTTGTACTATGTTTTTGTAGTTGTCTTATCTCTTTAATATAGTACGTAATAAAAATATTATAAAAACCCCAATAAAGTATGTTTCTGAAGCTATAAAAAAGATTAAACTGGGAAAGGCGCCTGGACCAGATGGATTATCAGGTTCTTATTATAAATATTTTGAGGATGAACTTTTACAACCTTTACAAAACAAGATGAACTCTATCCTACAGGGAGGAAAAATGAAAGAGAACTGGAAAGAGGCCAGTAAAGCATTAATACCTAAAGAGGGACAAGATTTGACTTTAACAAGAAACTATAGGACAATATCATTATTAAATAATGACTACAAGTTGTTCATAATGCTGGCAGAATGAAAACAATTTTTCAAGAATTTATTCATGAGGATCAGTGTGGGTTCTTACCTAAAAGACAGTTGAAGTACAATGTTAGAAATACGTTGGAAATACTGGAATATTTGGGAACACATAAAAAAAAGCAAGCTTCTTGGATCTTTTTGGATGCAGAGATGGCCATTGGCTATTTGAACTGGCCTTTCTTGTTCAAGATTTTGAAAAATATAAATTTTGGAGACAATTTTATAAAATGTATATTTTGTATTAGTCTTTATTTATCTTTTTAAAATATGTATGTATGTATGTATGAATGTATGTATGTATCTATGTATGTATTTCAATAGGACTTTTAAAAACTGCCTGTTCAGACAACCATAGATGATATGCTTACTATAGCCAGTCTAATTCAAGATCACTTCTTAAAGTCCAAGATGGTCAAAAAGAAGAAGAAAAAGTCAACCACCCCGTACAACAAATTAAATAACTGATCATTAATAATTCATAACATATTAAAAGAATTAAGTGTCAACATACTTTCATTGTTTTCATATATCAAAACAAAACCCATTAATTTCATTAATTAATTGTTTTAAATTAATTTACATTCATTATTTTAAAATTAAGTTATTTTTTTTTTATCATAACTCAAAATGTCTTGAATTGTATGCAATTTCTTTCTTTTGAATTCAGTGTTGACCTCACGTGCCTTGGTAATTATAGTTTCATAATTTTTCAGCATTATCAGTTCACAACAGTTCAGATACAAATACAGAAATTCTGGATGATCTGTTGCTTTCTTTCTTTTCCCCAATAAGCAGCTGCTTTCCACATTTCCATGAAATGCTGAATGAATGGGTATTCTGATTAATTAAGCTGCACACAGAACAAAAGTTTAAAATAGATGAGTGATGAACAGCAGCAGATTAATTACTATCAGTTGGGATTTTACAGCCCCTTGTGAATTCAAAAGGCACAAAGCCAACATATAAATAACTGAACAGAAGACAAAGGGGAAGGAGAGAAAGAGGAAAAATGAATGGGGGAAAAAAGGAAAAAGGCAAACCAGCATATTAGGAGTATACCTGGAAGTATGTAAGATCCTGATTGGCTGATAAGAAAATGAATTTTCAGAGATATTTTGGAAACCGCACAGCCATGAACATAGACAGAATAATAGTGTATACAAGGCTGCAAGGAAATAATTTTGGCAAGGAACAAAATGTGCTGTTGTCAGCAACTCTTAATCTGCTGCACTGGAGACAGAAAACAGCAATTTATTCTTTTCAGAGAGACAAAGGACTAATGAAGAATAAGAAAGATCCTTCTAGAGGAGAAGGAAATGCTCAGCAGCTTGGAAAGCAATGATACAGATGTTGCTTTTTGGCAACGGCCTTCTCCTGATAAGAGGGCTGTCAGCCATATGTTCAAATTTCAAAATGGAGGCCTGATTTTTGCAAGTCCAAAATTATGTTGCTGAGCGAGATGTTTGATTAGTTTTGCCACTTTCTTGCCTCTGTTGTTAAGTGAACCACTGCAGTTGTTAAGTTAGTAGCATGGTTGTTAAGTGAATTTGGCTTCCCCACTGACTTTGCTTGTCAGAAGGTCACAAAAGGTGACCCCAGGACAAATTATAGAGACTCATGATCAGGAAATACCTCAAAGAAGTAAAATGGGATTTTGACAAGATGAGCAAAATCTCTCTAGTAGCTGCAGGTTGCCACTGAGTATTATTAACCAGTGCCTATCGCAGCTTCTCGTCCTATCTCTCACAAATATCCAATCTAGAAAAGTTGATTCCTTGTTTATTCTGTAATCTTCTGAAAAATGAAACAGCCAACACTGAGGTATTTGGGGGACCCTGCATTCTTTCCTGGTTTATTTAAGTAGCTGAAATTTCCCATGAGTAGATTTCACCACTAGAAAGTTCTGTAATTCAGTCCGGGAAGAAATGATTAGAAGTGCTGCTTGACATTGCCTTGCAATAATACCTTTGCATTACCAACTGGATCCTTATCCTAAGCATTACCAACTGGATCCTCATGTTCAAATCTCTGGATGTCATGTAGGTCAGCACATACAATTCTACTTTCCCCCCTGCTTTTGTCTGGTCTATTCAAGCATTACCTTGAGGTAAGATGGGCAGCCTATATATTTTATAAATAAATAAATTCTTTTTCAATAAATTACATCCTCCAGCCCTTCAATTGTACCCCGTCAGCCCTTCAAGGTAAACCAGAGTAGGAAATTAAAGTCATGCGAAGCTATACTAGTATTATTGTAGAGCTACATAAACAAGTCGCACTGTACTTCCCCGACCCTCCATTTATTGCCATAAGAACTAGGGAGAATCTTGTCTAAGGCGCTTTCTCATGTTACAGTATTGCCCAGGCCTCAGCTTTCTTTTATCTAACTACTGTCTTGGTAGCAGTCCTTCCTTCTGTTCCTCAAAGCCATTCCCCTTGCCAACAACATTCCCCCAAGTTTCTTTTTGCAAAAAAACTTATTTTGCAGAATCATATTTCTTTTTCTTCAGGAAAACTTCTATTTCTTCCACTTTGTTTCTGATACTTCCATATTGTAATAGTTGCCTCCAATGACAGGTAATGAATAAGTGGTCCCCATCCTAACAAGCAAGGAGGATTTCAACAGGGTGTCATGAAATCTAACCACAGCTTAAGTGGTTTTTGAAATGTAACTTAATTATTTATGTCCTATACTGCTCTGCCATCAGATCCCGGGTTGGATTATGGTAATTATTTATGAGCTAGGCCAATGCATCCCCAGAAAGGGGTCAACATAAACACATATCTTTTTACAATATAGAGAATATACAGTATTTTCACACTCAAAGGCTATAAATCTGTCATTCCCCAATTTCACACAGAAACTTCTTCAAGAAAAGCAGGGACTTATCCCAGAATTGAAAAAGGAAAACACTGTATTGATTTTGTACAGGATCCTGTCCTCACTTAACTATGGATATGCTAAACCAGTTAAGCATAACAGAAATAACCTTGTTTTACAGAACATTGTTTCCTTGGCTTCAGAGAGATCTTCCAGTTGATGACAGACTGGAAATACAGGCTTTATATATATATACAATCAGGGGTGGGATTCTACAGGTTCGCACCTATTCAGTAGAACCGGTTGTTAACATTCTAAGCAGTTCGGAGAACCGGTCGTTAGAAGAAATTACTGGCCTAATCCTGTAAGGAAGGCAGGAAGGAAACATTCTGGAGTTGCTTACAGAAACAACTTCTCCATTAACTCTTATTACGTTCTTGGCAGGATTAGACTTCCTGTCTCAGGAACTTTTTTCCTCCTTTGCTGATACTTTGCTTGTGTGGAGTGATCATTCAAAGTTATAATGGCACTGAAAAAAGTGACTTATGACCATTTTTCACACTTACTACTGTTGCAGCATCCCCACAGTCATGAGAGGCCAGGTGAGGAGATGTGTGCCTTGATGTAAGTGATGTTGAGTTGGCCACGCCCAGCCAGTCACATGACCACCAAGCCATGCCCATCAACTAAGCCACGCCCACAGAACAGGTTGTTAAAAAATTTGAATCCCACCTGTTATACAATGGATATAAAAAGTCTACACACCTCTTTTAAAATGCCAAGTTTTTGAAATATAAAAAAAATCACATCAAGATAAATTACTTCAGCTTTTTTCCTCCTATAATATAACATACAAGCTCATGCAAAGAGATTTAAGTTTGTGTATATCTCTTCCTAGGTGATAGAATGCAAGGGCCACACTCAACCAGGGGATAGGGTGAGAGTTAAATTAAAATTATTTGGTTGGATTCCCATTTAATTAAAAGTACTCCATAACCATAAATTTTATTCCCCCTCCTCATATTGAAAAATGTAACTTGATAACTACTTTTAAAGGTCTCAGTTCTCAGCTTTCTACTTTTTACTCTGTTTTTCTCTATTATGTTTTGCAAGGTAACTTAATTTATTTGGGCCAAGACTCATTACTTCAGTCCTAGTGAGAGCCTGCAATTTATAATATGTTAATATAGAGTAAAATAAATCAATGATAATGAGAGCATAACTCATCATTCTAGACTTATTTGCATTGTGATATATTTAATTTGCCATCTATTGCTCCTACCTATCCTTTTAGATTCCTTTTAAATTGTTTTCATATCATTTTAGCCTCTTAGATATATTTTTTAATTCTAATATAACTCTTAGGCTTTTTAATTTTTTGTACCCCACCTTCCTTACGAAGGCGTGTTTTAACGATATGTGAAGAGAAGATTTTAAAAGTGCAAGAAATTTCCTATTCATAACATTTGGAAATCAAAAACTTGTATCAGCAAGGAAGCAAGTGCACAGCTTTACTTTGCCCCAAGTAGAGTAAAAATGTCTCCTGTATGAAACCCGAGAGCTTTTGTCCTTTGACTGTTAAAAATATTGAGCCAGATGCTCCAATGGTTTGACCATTCGTACATGCCTGTAAAATAATCACTTTTTTTGCTATCAGTTTATATGTTCCATAATCTTCTGATCTTTCATCTGCTTGCCCATAAGGCAAGGAATGTAATTCCTGCAATATAATGAATGTTATGAAAGTATCTTTAAGTTTGACTCTGGCAGCTATTTCTTAATTTGACAAAGGCAACTATATATAGTAAAGTATAGAGAAATGGGCCTGCCTTCCTGTAAATTCAGTAGTACAGTATATGCAATCTTTTTAGATGGAAAATCATTTTCAGAAAAAACAACGTAGAGAAGGAACTAAAGAAATACAAGACTCTAAGGAAATTGTGCCAAGATATATCTTCATTCATTTCCAGGTACACGTATAATTCACAAAAATGTCTTTAAAAACATGACAAGCAGCACAGTCTGAAGATAATGGAGTCAGGAGTCCAGGAATACTGGAGAAGGCACTAGCTAGCTAAGACTGTCTCAGAAGCTTTCTTATATTTCTTATAAAACTTGAACTTGTTTTCTTAGGATGATTAGGAATTGGTCTGGGGCAACAGCCAATGCTTCATGTAATGACAAGCTAAATAGGAGAATGTATGTTAAAATATGCTATTTTAGCATATGGTTCTGCTTTTAATAAGAGATATAGTGTAGAACGGATGCAAGAGATATAAGCAGGGGTGGGCTTCAAAAATCTTAGCAACAGGTTCTCTGCCCGGTTGCTGGGTGGGCGTGGCCATGGTGGGCATGGCCTAGTCAGCTTTCTGCACTACGGCAGGGGGGGGGGCAGCATGTTTTTGCCCTCCCTGGGCTCCGGAGGCTTTCCTCGAGTCTCCGGGAGGGCGAAAACAGTCTCCCCAAACTCTGGAGGCTCTCTGGAAGCTAGAAACTGGCCTTCTGGCCTTCCCAAACTTCTGGGAGGCCTGTTTTTCACCTTCCCTGAGCCTCTGTCACGCCCTGCACTTACCTGCATCCAAAATGGGCTGCGTGGGGACTCCCGGGGGTGGGGCCAGCCAGGAGTGGGATTTGGGGGTTCTCTGAACTGTGCAGAATCTTAGCTAGGGGATCTCCAGAACCCCTGCAAACCCCCAGCAGCCCACCCCTGGATATACGATATACAGGTACAAGGTTATCACCTTTGATCTTGGGGAAATTTCACTATTTTCTTTTTTCCATTCTTTTCCAGAGATAGAATCCTGAAGCTACATATTGACTTATGAAAGAAATGGACAGTGCTTGTATATTCAAAAAGCCTAGCTACAGACTAGCTCAAAAAATAATCCATGGCTAGTTTTTTTGAGTGACCTATATTTTGCTATCAATCGTTCAATCACAGTCACAAATATTATGCCCTCATCATAAAATTGGTATTATCTAGGGGCAGTGATGGCTAACCTTTTCGTCGTTGTGTGCCAAAAGTGCACACGTGCCTGCACCCATAATGCAATGCATGTGTGGCCCCCACATCTCTGCCCATGCACACATGACCCTCCTCGCATGCCCCACGCCTCTGCGCATATGCAGCAGATACCCGACAATCAGCTGGCTGGTGGGAGGTATGTATGCATGCACAGTGGACCTGATCCGGGGCAGCGGCTCATGTGCCAGCAGAGATGGCTCTGTGTGTCACTTTCAGCATGCGTGCCATAGGTTTGCCATCACGGATCTAGAGAAAAGTCTTTTTTTCCCAATTCAAATATACTCCAGTTAATACATTGTATACTCTAGTAAAGAGGATAGCATTTAGCAAAATTCATACAGGATAAAACCCTGTAGAACCCACCAAATTGTCCCAAGTTGTATGTAAATTTAAAGTCAATAATAGGTCTATTACAGCTTGATTAAAAAAAAATTAATAATTAGCTATGAGCCGTGGTAACGCAGTGGCTACAACACAGTATTGCAGGCTTATTCTGCTGACTGCTAACAGTTTGTTTCTGACCTGCTCAAGGTTGACTCAGCCTTCCATTCTTCCGAGGTCAATCAAATGAGGACCCAGATTGTTGGAGGGGCAATATGCTGACATTGTAAACCACTGAGAGAGGGTTATAAAAGACTATGAAGTGGTATATAAGTCTAAGTGCTATTGCTAGTCTGTGGCCCGCATTACAATCTGTACCACAATCATAGTGTGAGTTGCCAATTAGCTGTGTTAATTTAGTCAGATGGCTTTACATGCTACTTGAAAGTGTAGAAAAAAGAAATCAAGAACTGAATTTTCTGTCTGTAGTGGGTACACTCAGTTATCTCCTTTGCATAGAGATGCCCTTGGTTTCCACGTACTAGGATCATACATCTCTTCCCATCTGAAACCATAAGCAGGCTATGAACAGAAGGAAATTGTGACAACAACCTCCTGAGTAGCATAGTTTATAGGAAAAAATATCACACATCAATTGCACACTGTAAATAGGTATATTAGGGATTGTGTCAGAACTACATGATATCTCCTAAATCCTGGGAAATAATGGCATCCATATATTGAATTTAGATCTTGTCAGTAATCTATAGGTAGTCCTTGACTTGCAACTATAATGAGCCCAGAATTACTGTTGTAAATAGTTACAGTTGTTAAGCAAGTCATCATGTGTCCAGCCTGATTCTATGACTGTTTTTTGCAGTGGTCGTTAAGCAAATGCAGCAGTTGTTAAGTGAATCCATTATCCACAATGGGCATTTTTTGCTGGAACCCGGAAGAAAATGCTGATTTTCAGCAAAAAATGTAAATTACAGTCATGCAGCGGCAGGATGCTATAAACTGGTATAAATGAGGGCTGATTGCCAAACACCCAAAAGCAGTCGTAAGACCACGTGTGTGTGTGTGTGTGTGTGTGTGTGTGTGTTTGAAAGAGAGAAAGAGAGAGAGAGAGAGAGAGAGGGAGAGGGAGAGGGAGAGTATGTTGGAACTTTGAATCCAGGTGGTCACTACCTTTTGGGGATCTGTCATAACTTTGAACAGTTGCTAAGCAACCAGCCGTAAATTAATTACTACCTGTATTCACCCAAACCCTAAAAGATGAACAAAGCATTGTTAATGTGTTAGCATAAAAGTGTTAAGACCTTCAGTAAGTAAGATCTTCGATGTAACCCACTTTTGCCTTGTTTTCTGCATTTAGCATGGAAATAACAATCACTTTAACATGAAGCAGTCACTATGCTAAATAAGATTACATGGTTGTAAGATACTTTATAACAGCTTGTTGAAATACTGGAACCAAAGTGAAACAAAAGATACTCATTCTTTTGAGTTATACCCAGATGGTAAAACTAATTTTATTATTGACTTGGGTTGCAGAAATGCCCTCACTTTCTGTATTCAAAATAATAAATTCCTTTTGGAATTTAAAACCCCGATCCCATACCCTGGCAATTAAAGATGGAAAGTGCATTGAATTCAGTGACATTACACTATAAGGAACAATGGTGTCTTCTTCCAATGTGGTAATAAAGAGGAAACAAAAATATCTGCACATGAGGTACGTTGACTACAATGTTTGAATTGTTGAATCTTTTAAAGAAAAATGGCATGCCCAGAAATAATTTTTATAAGTTTTTACAGATGTGCTCTGATATTTTATGAACATATTTTGTGACCATTTTAACAAGATCATCTACATGCACATATCTGGATACTATAGGAACTTGGGTTGTTGTTTTTTTTCCAATAAGAGCTTAAAATTCAATCCAAGCCATTGTGCCTGGTAAATAAAGAACTTGACAGTATGTTTGAGTCAATTAATTGCAATGGAATTTCAGAGATAGAGATGGAAAAACATTGCATACATTCCACCTCAAGAAATTATATTTGCATCTTAACCATTACTGAATTCCCTTCCATACACATTTGTAGTTTAGATACTGAGAGTAGCTAACAGTGAATTCAATTACTTTCTTAGAGAAAGTTTTGGAAATTAAACTGCTTAGTGCTACAGATTGTGTTGACTGATGAGATGTTTTCATGGACAAAAGGTTCTTACCAAGCAGCTAATTTATTTTTAAGTAGGATTTCAGTATATACTATTTTTATTGGAAGCAAAGGTGACTCCAACTGAAGGGAGAAAATTGAAATTGCTTCTGATAAATTATAGATCCACACAGAGAGTTTAATTATGACCCAGTGATTAACACCAAGGAAGCAAATTAAATTTTGTAAGGCTGATAAAGCTGCAAGCTGAATGAGATTATGGGTCAACAACAGTATTTAAGCTGCATTGCAGATGAGCTTCGAAGCAAAGGGCAGGAATTGTGATATGGACGTAAGTATGTCTAATTTACAAAGTTGGAAATGAGAATCCAGTACTATGAGAAACAATGAGAGGCAACAATATGGAGTGAAAAATTTGGACAGGCCTGTATTCAAAAAGTCTGGCCACAATAAAATACTAAAAAGTCGATCAACAACAACAGTACAAATGAGGACAAAAGAGAAACCAGTATACATTACCTTATAAGCAAAAGCACAACTTTAGAAATAACAATACCAGTTGACCAGCATATGCATTCAGTATTCTATTCAGTTTTTATTGTGGGGCAAATTCAAACCGTTTTCCTTCTTACTGGTTCCAATATTGACGGATTCCAAACTCATTAAAAAAGAAAAGGGGTTCTTTGGTTGGAGCCAGATTGAAATTTTGACAGCCTATTGTGGGTGCTGTGGTTGTGGGCAATTTGTGGAGGCTCACAGATTCATAAAAGAGACTTCAATCAGCATGAAAATGGTTTGCTTGGCAGGAGTGTCCAACTGTCCAATGGTGCACCTTCTAGGCTACAAATTTCTCATGGAATTGACTTTAAAGTGAATCATCCTTTCTGCCATCAAATCAAATGCTGATTGTTTGCTCAGCCAATTAAAAACTGATTGCCTTTTGCAGTCATGTATATTTTTACTAGGATTTTAAAAATAATATTGTATAATCTGCCCTGCTGGTGTAAGAGTGGTAGAAAAATATTTTTTAATCAAACCAACAGCAAAGGATCACCTGATTGTCTTTTAAATAAGGGCCCCAAAGCCACCATACTAAAATTCTATAAATATGGTGAACTTGAGCATTCGTCCCCTCTTAGCCTAATGTTCCCCAAGGACTGTTTGCAGAAATATTTTTTTTAAAAAAAATCTTTCCTAAACATTTTTCAGCAATTCAAATAAATTGAAAGTGCGGTTTATAATTTATTTTTTAAAAGGCATTCTTCTGAAATTTAGGAAGGCATTGGTACTCAGTGTTCAAATTTGAAAGAAAAACAATCCCTAGACTTCAAGATTAATAAGACTGAATTCATTCCATTTTATGCATCATTATTTTCAATCCCTGTAGACAGAGAACAAGGAAAGGAGAAAGGAAATGCAACAGGGGCATTTAAAAATATTGCAGTTCTTCTCATTTCCGTCTAAGGAGAACGTTATCAGCTGTCCCTTATGTACCTATTCCAAGATATTACCATTTATTTCAGTTTTATCTCTCACTGAAAATGAGAATGTAGTAAAATACTCAAAACAAGTTTTATTTTGATGAAAGTAACTTTTGTTACCAAATGACTGGCAGATGGAAAAGGAGATTTTTGTTGGCAGATGATTTCGGCAATATATTTTTTTGCAAGTAATGCCTTGAACTTTTTCTGGTTATTTTGTCACTCACTCCCATTCTCAGCCATTTTAAAGCATATCAAATGTGAAGAAAGAAAAACATTTTAAAGGGATTAGGATTAGATAATTAATTAAGCATCACTTCTTTTATGTAACTTTCCCAGTCTAAACTTCCTTTTTGTTATTTTTTTCTTTAAATAATGCAATACTTAAGCATTTCCCCCACTTCAAAACATTTTGGTCTCATTTTAATTAACAAGGAGCATGACATTCCCAGGTGTATCTCAAGATTTGACCCCCAGATTATTTTGATACAGAGTATTTAATTTAATAGATTATTTGCACCAAGACAAATTCCTAGTGTTTCCAATCACACTTGGCCAATAAAGAATTCTATTCTATTCCTATTCTATTAAATTGGTTATAATGTTGTCATTGATAATATGGTATATTTTCTTTTTCTTCTGAATTAAGCAGAAACAGCAAAAGAGATCGAAATGCTCTTTTGAACTACATATTCCTAAAAGGAAAAGTATCTGCAGCCAATCACAATTTTAGATACAGAGCAACACTGCCTGAATGAGAAATATTTATTCATCAAACCCCTCAGGAATTAGACATAAAAGAGACTAGTAAGATTACCCCATTTAATGATATGTGAAAATTATTTTGGGATCTATGTTTTCTGAACAAATTGGAAGATACTTTTCTGGAATGCAACAGAAAAGCTTGTAAAGGAGCATTGGAATTGATCTCAGTCTCTTCTTTAATACTATACACTACCTCAAGTCTTGTGCAGGTAGTCCTTGACTTATGACCACAACTGGGACCAGAATTTCCATTACTAAGCAAGGTGATTGTTAAAGGAGTTGTATCCATTTTACCACCTTTTTTTTAAACCACAGTTGTTAAGCAAATCGCTGCAATTGTTAAGTGAATCATAGGGTCACTGTCAAGTGCCAGGGAAATCAGAAGATCCAGGTAGTTCAAATGACAATAAAGATTTATTGCAAGTTTAAGCTTTCTACAACAGGGGTGTCAAACATGTGTCATTACATTATCGTCATGTGACATATCGTGATTTTCTCCCTTTGCTAAAATGGAATAGGTGTGGCCAGTGCATGACGCATCTGACCTGCAGGCCGCCAATTTGACACCCCTCCTCTACAAGAATCTGAACTTTTGATGGTCCAACCAACTGGGCGGTTGATAAGAATCAATAGGAGATCAAGGTGGACTGGACTTAGTTCTCTTGGGGCTACAAAGGGATTCCAGACTGATGACGCTTTTGACCCCTCCCTCAGGTTCAGCCTGGTCATCGCCTACAGTCACAAGTTAATCTAGCTTCCCCCATTGACTTGCTTGTTGGAAGCCAGCTGAGAAAATTGCAAATGGCAGTCACTTGAATCCAGGACGTTGCATTGACATAAATGCAGCTGATTGCCAAGCATCTGAATATTGATCATGTGACTTTGGGGATGCTGTGATGATCATAGAGTTCAAGGACTGGTAGCAAGTCCCTTTTTTCATTGCTGCTTTAATTTCAAATACTCTCTAAATAAATGATAGTAAATCAAGGACTAGCCATGTAGCATTTTATACATATTGGCTAACCATTGCAGTAATTGTATTATTAAAATAGTATTGTCATTACATGTTTTCTATATTATATGAGACTGTGAGGGTTTTTTTTTAATTAGTCAAAAAAAAGAAAAGAAAGAAAAAAGCAAAATGCATCAAGTAGGCTCTATTTGAACAGCTTTACAGAAGATGTCAAAGATGCTCTAATACAGATTAGCATACAGTGGAACAGCTGTGGCATTTATTAATTACTGAGGCTCTGAAATAGATCAGATTTGCCTGGAACCATTCGGTTGCCATCCTCTGGCCTAGTCTCTGTTCTTATAGGTACCATAAAGTTTCAGAATTATGTACCAATTTCTCTGGAAATGTGGAATTTTTCCTGCCTAGTGTGCACCTATTCATTACCATTCAGTTATTTGCACAAGAATAAATGCTTAGCTTTGAAACTATTGTAAGAGCAAAGCTGCAGACTTTGCCTGGAATTTCTTTTTTTTCTATCCATCTGGGTTTTATTCCTTACTTGCTTCTCTTCTCTTCCTTCCGCAACCCACACCCACACTTCGTGTACAAGCACAAAGTAGAAGCAAACTATCCCCGTACATCTGATTGTTGCTAAACAATGCTGACACTACTTGTTCTTATGATCGAATCTAAAATTTATCATGAAGATTCCTCTTTTCAAAAGACTGTATCGTCCATTCATTTCTGCATACTCTCTCTGAAGCATCATTTACATTTAACATGAGTTTGACAATTTAATGAGAAAAAAAGGGACAAGAATCACTTTTAGGTAAAGATTGCCTTTTTACCAAAGCGTTACTGGCAGTGACTATGTCAAAACTATTTTAAAATGGTAACCTGCTGACTACTTTCTCTGATGTAAGTCTTCTTTGTTTCTAAAATCATATTTAAAAGGTAAAGATTCCCCTTGCACATACACGCTAGGCGTTTCCAGCTCTAGGGGGCGGTGCTCATGTCCGTTACAAAGCCGAAGAGCCAGCGCTGTCCGAAGACGTCTCTGTGGTTATGTGGCCGGCATGACTAAATACTGAAGGCGCACGGAATGCTGTTACTTTCCCACCAAAGTGTCCCTATTTTTCTACTTGCATTTTTACATGCTTTCGAACTGCTAGGTTGGCAGAAGCTGGGACAAGTAATGGGAGCTCACTCCATTACACAGCACTAGGGATTCGAACCACCGAACTTTCTGATCGACAAGCTCAGCGTCTTAACCACTGAGCCACCATGTCTCTAAATCATCTTTAGCGTGCTTTAAAGCTGAAGAACGGCCATCAGGAAATATAAATTGAAATGAAAAATGATTACAGCTTCCTTATTGATGTTATTGATGTTCCTTCACTTATGAACTCATGTATCAAATGTTTTTGCAAACTGTTGCAGATGACAAGAGGAGCCTAAGTCAATTTTCACTAAACTGGAACCCTATAAATATCCAGATTAGTAATGGTAGGGTTGAGAAACTTTTAAGGTATAAGACAAAAACTAAGCAAATCATAAAACCCTTGAGTGGGTTCCATTCCCATTCAATTTGATATGTTAAAAAGTATTCAGTTCCACATAAAGTATTTGAAAGAATTAATTCTCCTTGCAACTTCTGACGGCTGCCATTCACACCAACCCAGGCATGGGCAAACAGCCTGGAAAGTAACAGAACAGACAGGTCAGGAAGATCTTGAGTTCCATTGTAGAGTGGAATTACTTACACACATATTGTCCTAGAAATAACCCTGAATATAATAAAGCGGATAGGAAAAATAATTCACTTTAAATCAGTGCAGTTATTTTGTGCTGGGTGCCAGGAAATATGTTCCCAATTGTGCTACGCTTCTCTGCCTTTCAAATACAACGTGGCAAAGTGCAAATGGCGCTTGAGGACCCATACGAAGAAGAGAGCAAACAGCAGCCTACCTTGGGGGACAAGGTTCCAGGTTACAGGACCTCAGCAACCGTGGGGGGCGCCGACTGCTCACACATAGATTTTCATCTGCAAATTCTCTGGTCTGTTTATTCAAGCAAGTCACCACAGCCTCCTGGACACCTGTACACACAAACCAAATTAAATCAAATTAATGTTTAAAAATCCTGCCGGCTGCATTCCAAGTACGGAGTCAGCAAAGAGAATTGCAGATATGATACTAACAAGCGATCCTTTGGAGCAGCCAGCTTGGGAGCTTGGGGCCTTTGGGAAAGCAATTTGATACTCTCTACTGTCAATAGGTCAGCATCACACATGGCTACTACCCACTGAAGAGCATAGTGACTTAGAAATGGAAAGGTAGCACCACATGAGTCTTTTAGACAACTGAAAAGTATCTTCCTTTTTTTTTTTTTACTAATTAGATATAATAGCTGTTTTATTTTTTTCCAAGGAAGAAATAGAGCGATGCAACCCTATTGCCTGCAGCTAAAGGAAATGCACATTTAACCTTTATTGTTCCAAAGAGAAATCAAAACCACCCTATTTGATAGCAGCACATACAGTATAGCACTATAATTGAGTGTTCTGGGTCTACAGAGGTGGAACAAAAATTTAGAAGTCCCAAAGAGCCGATAAAAAGAAAGCAGAAGTTTATTGGGTTTTAGTGAGTTCAGTGGGTTTGAAAAGGCTTGAGGCTCTTATTCCAACTAGAGCTATGAATATATTTGTAAAATGGCATAGAAAATTTGTAAAATGGCATTACCATATCCAGGTAATACTTAAAGTTTCATTTCAATTTGTCTCCGAAAACTTAAAGGTAATTTTTAAAAGCTCCAGCTAAAAAAGCATTGAAGAGAAAGATAGATCAGGGTTGCACGCTACCCACATGAACACAGAACAGATCTCATAATGACATGAAACCTATGCTTAGCTGAATTTTACACAGGTCATCTTCAAGATATTTTTCAGTTTCTTCTGGCATAAGTTTTTCTTCTGACATAAGCTTTTATGTAAAAACAAATTACACTTGCTTCTAGTATTTGTGGCTCTGAAGACCGCCTTAAAAATACACTTTCAATAGGCAAAGCAATTTCATAAATAAAAAGAAGGATAAAAAAGAACACTTGACCCATAATTCTGTTTCCTTCACCCTCTATAATCTTCCAGCACACTTTGAACGTTTCTATACTTCGAGATAAAACATTTATTAGAAGACAAGAGCAGGGTATCCTCTAGTAATTTCTTGACAGACTTCAAGTACAACCTCCAATCTCCAACAGTAGGATATATTAATTGAGGGAAGTAAAAATATGCAAATTCACTGCTGCCCACTAGTGTTTTCATTATGGTTTCTAGTGTTGGAATAAACAACCTGCCCAGGTCTCAGGAAACCAGATGCTATATATTCCCTTTTTCTCTGACACAATGTACAGGAATAGTCTTTGCAGAGTGGACATCCAGTTCAAAGGTCATCTGACTGTAATTTCAAGATCTACTTGAATGATGATGTTTAGCTTGGGTTAAACCTTTGGCATTGCCTCTACTGCAGAGATAAAAAAAAAGAGTATAGAAGAGGAGAAGAAGCTGTACAGTATTTCAGTTCACTGAAGCATCAAAATCTTTTGAAGATGACAGAATGTTTATAGAACCAACAAGCAAGCTTGAAATAAGGTTGCTGAATGAGAAAAAATAACATGCTCGTTTATGCAGAATAGACAACACAGTGATTTATTTTTTAAGCCAAAGTTCAAAACAAACATGCTTTTTTGTTGTGATGGGTCAAAGCATTATTCCTCAGAATAATATCACATTTTAGCAAAGAGAGAGAGAGAGAGAGAGAGAGAGAGGGAGAGATTTTCAGAGCTGTTAAGCCTGACATATTTTGGTTTATTCCATGCCAACCTGATTTTGCAGTATCCCTACAAAGGCATACAAGGCTTTATAAGCACTTGCTCATGATTTAAATTTTTGGCTCAAAAATATATAGACATGGGTATAAAATTCAGGCAAATGAGAATTTTGTGATACAATGCACCCAAGAATTCACATTGTGTAGAAAACAGACATTACAAATGGGATTTCATTGGAGTTTTATCACTGATAGATGTCAAAACAGGACAGAGTAAGCTTATGAATTAATAAATGGAAAGTTGCCATGAACAGAAAAAGTTATAATGCATAAATTGTAATTTAACAGCATCCTATTGGTAAGGGTTGTGTGTGTGCACCCACCAATATGAAAAAATGTTTCCCTGTGTAAGTAATAGGAAAATAGTAAACCAAAGCTCACTAAAATATAGGTTTAGGTTTACATTTAAAATAGTCAAGTATGAACACTACAACCACATGTTTGCAAGTGTGTAATGTATGGAAACACTAGTCAGAGCACTGGAATTGTTTCCTGCTCTTTGTCATATTTGCATTTTTGGCAAATGGATATTGTATAATATGCTTCTCATTATTACAGAAAAGGGCTATATATAGCATTTCATAGCAAGGAAGAATGCTTGATAGAATGCTCCTTTCCTTGAATTAAAAAATACTATTTGACTTTATGAGTTAAAGAATGTAAACTCATGCAATTTAATGTAGTAATTATTTGTGTTTTATTATGTTTACATTAATATAAACATAATATAAAATAAATTTAAAAATATGTAATATATAACAAAGAAGCCAAATATACTTTCCTAATCAAGTTATTTAATTAGGTCCATCTTTAACTATAGGACAAAGGTTGCTCTTTTTCTTGAACTAAATAATGCTATTCAACTTTATGGCTTGCTCTAAACTTTGGTTTGTTTTTTTCCTTTTTTATTCTTCCTCCTTTTGTATCTTATATCTTATAGACTGTAAGTTTGCAAATAAAGGCTGTTCTGTTTTCACTGGTTATACGTAAGCTTCTGTGGGAAACTTTCTGCCTGAAAATTAGGATGAAAAAATGGTTTCAAGTCAATGCAATAATAAATAATGAGAAAAAGCTGCTCAGAATTGGGAGTAAAAATCATTCATTACAATTTGAGTATTTGAGATTCAAGTTTTAAAGAAATATCAATAATTTTAACATAGAAACTGAGTTAACTTTCCCTTGAAAAATCTCTCTTTATGACTGGAAAATTAAAATGCCACATGGTGCATGAGTAAGGCATGGTATGAATCTAAGTAGCTTTTAATTCAGTTTCAATATACCATCAAATGAGATTTGCAATGTTTATATCTACTAGTAGAGAATAATTGTTACATGATACTTGATGACAGTGGTAGAAGACGTAGCCACTGAATATAGACTAAATTACTAATTAGTTCCTTCTGGCTGCTATTCCTTTGAGGGCAAAAACCTACTTCTGTGTCTATTATATTTCATCTGTGGAGAGTAGAAAAAAATACAATTAACTTATCTGTCATGTAAGATTATTTTAAATGTATTTATTTCATTTTAATTGTGTGAACAGAAAGTGTTTCTTCAAACATGCTGGAAGGCAGCTGTTTTGCCAACAACTGTAAGACACTGAGCTGAACACATACAGAGTGAGGATAAACAAGGATAATAAATACAAACATAGCTGCAAAGCCCAGGGATGGTACTTTATTTTTTACTCAGCAGCCTCAAAGTATTTCTGTTAAAATTGGGTCTTAGATGAAGTGTTGTGTAATCAGTATTGACAACTGGTTATGAAGACTGAAACCAGAGATTTCACAATACAATATGATGCTAACAATAGCAATACATGAAAAATAGTGGCCTCTCTAACATCTTTCAGTACATTTCACTGATGAGATGGTTGACACCACTGGCAATCAAACAAGGTATTCTTTTATCATTATAAGACTTTCTGGTTTTACAGTTTGTTATGGTTCTATAGTGACTTCATCTCCAAGTTTCCTAATCAATCTACCCCACCAGAATCTTGGTCTTTGTTTTCTTTTCATTTATGTATGAATGCTTCATTTAGTAGGAGGACACAAGCATGAATAAGGGATTTATGAATGTAAAACTTCAAACAGAGGTGCTTGCAAAAAAAATGAATGTTCCTAATCATAGTTTCACAAAAGAATCAAGTAAGGCTTGATTTTGCTCAAAGCTATGCTGCAAGATAGCTAAATGTAATTTACAGGTAGTCCTTGGCTTACAACAGTTTATTTAGTTACTGTTTGAAGTTACAACCACACTGGAAAAAAGGGACTCAATAGATAACAGATAATCAGAGTTGGAAGAGACCTTATAGGTCATCTAGTCCAACCCCTGCCCAAGCAGAAGACCCTACACTATTTCTGACAGATGGGAGTCCAATCTCTTCTTGAAAGTCTCAAGTGATGATGCTCTCACAACTTCCGAGGGCAAGCTGTTCCATTGGTTGATTGTTCTCACTGTCAGAAAATTTCTCCTTATTTCCAGGTTAAATCTCTCCTTGTTCAGTTTCCACCCATTATTCCTTGTCTGGCCTTCAGGCACTTTAGAAAATAGCTTCACCCCTTCCTCTCTGTGGCAGCCCCTCAATTTAAAAATAACTTAAGTCCATTTTCCTGAATTACGACTGTTGCAGCATCCCCACAGTCACGTAATTTACGTTTGGATGCTTGACAACTGACTCACATTTATGACGGCTGCAGTGTCCCAGGATCAAGGGATCCCCTTTTGCGACCTTCTGACCAGCAAACTCAACAGGAAAACCAGATTCCTTTAACAACTATATTACTAATTTAAGAACTGTAGTGATTCACTTAACAAATGTGGAAAGAAAAGTTGTAAAATGGGGGAAAACACACTTAACAAATTTCTCACTTAGCAACATTAATTCTCGGCTCAAGAATTTGGTCATAAGTACTACCTGTATTTGGAAAGTGCAAGGATATCAGGTTTTTTTTCTGTACTTTTTTTAGCAACAGGCAAAGAGTTAACTGGCCAATGATACAATTGAATAAAATTGTTTACCACACCTTATTTCTTTTGACTTGGACTTGACATGGAGCTTGAGGGCCATAAGGTAGTGTTCGACTTGCAATTATTTGTTTAGTAACTATTCAAAATTACAACGGCAGTGAAAAAAGTGACTTATGATCGGTTTTCACACTTAAGGTCATCGGAAACACCCCCCTCCACAGTCATGTGGACCAAATTTGGATGCTTGGCAACCCAGGGTCATCTGGGCAACCCCTTCCCAGCCAACTTCTAACAAGCAAAGTCAATGGGAGAAACTGGATTTGCTTAAAGAATGCTTGGTTCACTTAACAACTAGTGATTCATTTAAGAGCCATGGTGGTGCAGTGGTTAGAGTGCAGTACTGCAGGCTACTTCTGTTGACTGCTGGCTGCCTGCAGTTTGGCAGTTCGATCCCATTTGGCTCAAGGCTGTCTCGGCCTTTCATCCTTACGAGGTCGGTAAAATGAGGAGCCAGATTGTTGGGGGCAATAGGCTGACTTTGTAAACCACTTAGGGAAGGCTGTAAAGCACTGTGAAGCGGTATAGAAGTCTAAGTGCTATTGCTATTGCTAATCATGGAAAAAATGGTTGTAAAATCAACTGTCTTATTCAGCCACATAAATTCTGGTCTCAATTGTGTTCGTAAGTTGGGGCCACCTCTAATAGGATAGCTGCCCTGGATGCACAGAACTGCCACCTGTTCCGTGGTTCGGTAAGGCTGTAAATCCAGTTACTACTGTGATATACTGAAGATTAAAGCTTTAAGAAGCTGTTTTCTTCACTGTATCTCAGAACCAAGTAGGAAAGGAAAGTTGCATCTTATTGTGGGTAGGAAATGGGATGAACTGTCAGAAAAAGTTCACTCCATAAGATTTTCCTATTAGACAGAATGTATATGTAGCCTTTGAAATGCTACAGCTTATTATGTAAACATAATTTTTGTATGGTAAATCTCAGTTTCCAACAAGGAAAAGAAGGTAAGTGTTTCAGAGAAAGTAAGGAAGTTAAGGATTAGAATCATTAGGTGCGTAACTCTCCATAAACAATTATACCAAAATATAATGGCATTTGGATTGGACACAATGTATATCAAGCAATTCTCGTAACAGGCATTAATGGTGATACTCTTTGACTTTTCTTTTAAGTGTCAAGTTTATTGGCTCCAGGCAGTGGTTTCCTTAGCTATTTCTATCATATGTTTTTTTTCCCCCTCTAACCCTTTAAATCCAAGCTAATATCATTTGGTGGGATAAGCTATCAAAACCAGCTGAGTCGCCAAACGGATTCAGGAAAAAGAAATACATATGCAAGAGATCCATATGTCTCTGCTTATGAGGGAGGCAGGCAGCCGTCAGGCAATGTAAAGTAAATGACACCCAATGCTTCCTGCCTTAGCCTTTCTCTCCAAAAACATGTTTCTCTGCCCCAAATGTAAGTGGTCAGCAGGAAATGTAAACAAGCAAGCTACTACATCAGTTGTACGAAAGACCCCAGCTGCGAATTTTGATACTTTCCCAATTCAAAACGGTTTTACATCTGGACCTCGTTTCCAACCATTCTTCTCCAGAGCCACCCTTTCTTTTTCAACAAGAAGACTGACAGCTGATTTCTCGCGTTATGACTGTTTTGGTGAGGCTGATGGAAACCTCTGTGTTGCAGTAACCTTGCGTGGTAACTGTAATCTGTGAAAAGTGCATAGTCCATCCCTTTGCCAGTTGTCTCAAGAATCTGTGGTGCCCCTAAATGGAACATCACCGTTAAGACAGAGGTGGTATTCAGCAGGTTCTGACCAGTTCTGGAGAACCGGTAGTGGCAATTTTGAGTAGTTCGGAGAACCGGAAAATACCACCTCTGACTGGAGATTTTACAGTATCCTTCCCCTGCCACGCCCACCAAGCCACACGCACAGAATCGGTAATATAAAAATCCCACCACTGAGTTAAGAAGTATTCTTGGTTTTCTACCTGACAACCAAACCATGAACATTTCCTGCAGGCCGTATCAGTTTTCTCTGTGATATAACAGAGATACCCAGTGAAACCTTATGAACAAAATCCAAACAAACAGTAAGCAACTAAAGAAGAAGGAGAAGCAATAGCATTATCAGTATTCTAAATACAGGTAGTTCTTGACTTACAAACATTTGTTGAGTGACTGAAGTTACAATGGCCCTGAAAAAGGTAACTTAGGACTGTTTTTCACACTTACAACTGTTGCAGCATCCACATGGTCATGTGATTAAAATTCTGGCACTTGATTCATATTTATGTTGGTTGCAGTATCCTGGGGAATCATGTGATCACCTTTTGTGACCTTCCGACAAGTAAAGTCAATGGAAAAGCCAAATTCACTTAACAAATGGGCTACTAATTTAACAACTGTAGTGATTCACTTAACAACTGTGGCAAGAAAGGTCACAAAATGGGGCAAAATTCATTTAACAACTGTCTCGCTTAGCAACAGAAAATCTTTTTTTAAATACCACCACCACTAACGTAACATTTTAAGCTTTGACTGAATCTTTGCATTTCGGTGAGTAGAAAGAAACTAGATTGGATTTAGGGAATTAGTATGAGGTTAATTTATAACACATCCTATATGCTAGATGTTAACTGAGTCTTTCTATTATTTTCTAGCAAATTTAATTAAAATAAGAAAAGAGAATAAGAAGCAATGAGTGGAAACTAATCAATGAGAGAACCAACCTAGATCTAAGGAGAAATTTCCTGACAGTTGGAACAATCAGTGGAATGACTTGCCTGGAGAGATGGGTGAGATTTTTAAGAAGAGATTGGACAATCATTTGTCTGAAATGGTATATGGTTTCCTGCTATTTCCAGCAGTGGGTTGAACTAGAAGACCTCCAATGTCCCTTCCAACTCTGTTGTGCTGTTATTCTATTATTCTGTTAAATAGCTTGAAATCTCAATCCTCTTAACTTTGAGATGGATCCTGGCTACATTAGCAGACATGACTGATTTCAAAAAAAATCAGAGGTGGTATTCAGCAGGTTCTGGCCAGTTCTGGAGAACCGGTAGCGGAAATTTTGAGTAGTTCGGAGAACCAGCAAATACCACCTCTGACTAGCCCTACCTACTCCAATCTCTTCTCTGCCTCCCAAATCCCAGCTGATCGGCTGGATCTTCTTTTGTTGCTTTGCACAGGAGAATGGAGCTGGGAAGCAGGTTAGTTGGGTGTGGAGGGAATGGGGATTTTGCAATAACCTTCCCTCAGGAGTGGGGTGGGAATGGAGAGTTTACAGTATCCTTCCCCTGCCATATCCACCAAGCCATGCCCACCAAATCATGCTCACAGAACCGGTAGTAAAAAAAAATTGAATCCCACCACTGGTGTAAATGTAAAAAATGTAATCTGGATCCAAGTACATTATTTCCACAATCCAGTATGTAGGAAACAAAGAAACGAGGGAAACTGCAAATCGAACTCACCTCCACCACAAGCCTCAGAACATTCAGTGAAGCCTTCATATTCCCAGTCATAAAGTTCATCAAAATCTTGGGAGCCCCTGAAGGGCAGATCAGTCTCCTCACCAGTTTCTCCGTTGCAGGGACCACTGTAGCAAGCTCGTTCGGACACTGGTTTGGGCCCTTCACATTCATCAATGGGCAAATCTGCCACAGACTGAGAGAAGGATAGCAGCACCTGGCACTTCACCAGCCGCGCCTGGATGCCCACTCCACAGGTCACACTGCAAGTAGACCAGTCCTCGGGAATAAATCTGTGGTGGTAAAGCCATTGTGAGAAAAACAAGACGTAAGAGCAATCTATGGGCTGCACAGACACCCTTCAAATCATTCACTGCCCCCTCTCCGCAAATACAGAAGTGTCTATAGAAATTCTCAGTTATCCAGGTCATGGTTGTCCCAAAGGTGCTTTTTCAAGAGGCAACTGGATTTTCTGGTTTTTATTTGAAGACATATTGCTTTTCATCCAAGAAGGTTCTGAAGCTGAAGAAGGGTGAGAAGTGAACGTCTTCAAAGTAAAACCAGAAAGTCCAGTTGCCTCTTGAAAAAGCACCTTTGGGACAACTACAAAAATGCTTGTCCATGGATTCAGGATCCACAGCTTATACTAGCACAATCTTTGTTCTAAACTGTGCTCCTGAAGAAGTTCCAGGGCCACCTATAATACATTTGAGCATAGAAAGGTGCCATAAGGATAAGCTGCTCACACCAAATGAGTCCAGCTGGGATGCATTGCTACCTATCATTTTCTACAGCTAAATCTTGGATGGAGAAAAGATTTACATTTAAAAATGCTTGTGTGATAACCAGAATTTTAAATTTTGGAATGTTTATCTAATTAGCTAACTTACAGTATTTACCTTATCTTTCTATAAGACTGCATACAACATAAATAATAAAACACAGAGCAATGATACAATAAATTTAAAAAAATTTAAAATTTAAAATACAAGTACAAAATAGCATTGAAAGTCTACTATTAACACGATTTTAAAGGTTTAGTTCTTAGTTTTGAGAATACTGGCTCAAATTTCTGGTTAAAAAGGTAAAGATCTGTCTTTTTATGGTTTTGTTCTATGTGCAACTACTTCAAATGAAAATTTTTATCTTTTAATAAATGTTAATATTATAAAAGTACTTGGTAATTCTAGCTACCAGTCCATGTATTTACTAACATATTGATAACATGAATGGATCACTTGGTCTCATTTTCTACCAGAGAAAACTAGGAGAGATAATCTTAAGGAAAAGGTAGTTTTATAATTCTGTGCTCCCATGATTGTTCTTGGAGGTGTTACATGGTTATCGTAATAATTTCATTCTTGGCAAACAGACTATGGTTAAAAAAATGTTTTCACAGAAAATTATTTTAAATATATCACTGCTACCCATTTGCTCATAATAAGAGCAAAACACACAGGTGTTTATCCAGTAGGTGTAATCAACTACATAAATTATACTCATTATTAATGAAGTCATAGTGTACCATAATAATTCATAACTGAAATACAGGAAATAATATTGGGAAGTTTCTGTTTCCTGAACAGTTGTTTTGCATGTTGAATTATGAACCTAAAAAAGTAGGTTCACACTATATAATAATTTGTTTCAAAAGCATAAAGACAATTTATTGAATGTGGCAGGGAGCAATAAAATACACCACATTTGGATTAGAAAGTCAATGTTTACTAATGGTTTACTACCTGTAATAATAATTTTTAAGCCTAGTGATAGTTCAGGTTTGCTAAATTTCAGAAAGAAGAGAACTTATCATGTTTTATACATGTATATGTATATGTGTGTGTGTGTGTGTGTGTGTTAGGTTTTGAGCTGATAAATAATTAAATAAGGGAGACTAGGATAGATCTATTTCGAGCTAGTTAGCTCTCTTCAGCTAGCCATACCCTTACTGGGATTCGAACCAGGGAAGTATTACATGTGAGGCAGTTGTAATTCCATAAGGATGTTTCAGAATATGTGAGAATACAAATATTCCATCTCTCTGACACTCTTTGAAGTAGTTGTGGCTTTTTTCAGAATTGACTGACAGTTGATGCTTGAAAAAGTGGCAGAATGATGCTACATTCGCGTACATATACAAATGCACTCTTAAATACTGTTTGAGAATTAAATCTATAGGGCTGCACAGTCATTTTCTATTGTAATACAGGAACATTTAAGCACAACAATTAAGCATACAATATTTTTGGAGAAATTAAATGAAAAGCAAAGTGTTCTGTTTTCTTCTATGGATTGAAGGTCACTCAGACTGCATTTTAATGTAGTTTTAAAGAATATATAGTAGAATATATATAGGTGTTAGAGCAAGACTACATAATCTAAGATCTCTTTTCTTTGTTAATATTAAGATTTGATCAATTATTTTTTCCTTCAGAAAGAAATGACTTTTTCTAAACTTAAAAAAAAATCAGTGCTTTAAATTCAAATTCCATGTTGAAAAGTATGGTTCCTCATAGATATATCATCTCATGAATAAATAAATATTATAATAGCCTCTGCTTTTTAAACAGATACTGTGTGAATAATTATTTTAGTTTATAGGGAAAACAAGCATTAACTTTTAATTCTCTACAACAGACTATAGAAAATGTTTAAAATTATGAGCAAATAATGACAAGGAGAATGGAGAAGTCAAAAGTAAGAGGGATTTGATGAAGATGTTGTTTGTTTTAATTGTTTCAATGGACATGAGATAACAACTATGGGCAGTTAACTTGTAACATCTTCTATGCATAAAAGCAGTAGAAAGCACAAGAAAAATACACACTTAAATATTAAAAAAACAATGTAAACGGTAACATGATTTTAGTAATGATTGAAGTTCCTGTCTTCTTAATTTCTCAAATGCATTTTCTTATATTCCAAGTAAATAATAACAGTTACAATTCAAGATGGCAGACTGACGTGTATGACTGAAAGCCACCTCTTTTTGTGAACATCACATCTACAATATCTGTCTCACCAATCACCTGCCCTTTCTGAGTACAAGCCCTGTGACTTAAAAGGACTGATACTAATGAAGTCCACTATTCTGTGTCTTTTATAAGGATTTAGGGCTTCTACATTTATAGACTGTGCATCTGCTCCACTTAAGAAAAATAAGTGGTTTGTGAGAATGAGATTTAATCCGTTAAAAAAAAGTTTGCTTACATCTAGTCTTGATTTAGAGCAGGTGCCTCCAACCTTGGCAACTTTAAGACTTGTGGAATTTAACTCCCAGAATTCCTCAGCCAGCTGGGAGTTGAAGTCCACAAGTCTTAAAGTTGCCAAGGTTGGAGACCCTTGATTTAGAGGACAGTATTCAAAAAGCACCTAATCAATGTAAAATTGCCTAGCAGTTAATAGTAACTTTTTCCAAACTTCTTTTATATTCCTGTAAACCAGGGGTGTCAAACTTGATTTCATTGAGGGCCGCATCAAGGTTGTGTTTGACCTTGGATGGGTGTGGCCACGGTGGGTGTGGCCATGGTGGGCATGGCCAGTTTGAAGTCACTCGGGTCGGAGGCATCTGTGGAGCACTCTGCCAGTGAAAAACAGGCTCCAGAGCTGCGATGACCTCCTGCCGTTCTCTGCAAGTGAAAATGGAGCTTGGGGGTGGGGGAGACACGTGGTGCTCCTGAGCTTCATTTTTGCTGGCAGAGGCACCACGGGGCGGTCCTTTGCTGTTTCTAGGGTGGCCCTGTGGGCCAGACCTAAGCACCCCACAGACCAGATCCTGCCCCCGGGCCTTGAGGTTAACATCCCTGGTGTAAACACTGGAAGATCTAAATTGGCATATGGCAAGACCCAGCCAGGTAAGGTTTTAGGAGTTGCACTGCTTTTATGAATTTAGAACTGTACAATAAAATAGTTTACATATAAATTATAACCTGCTAGTAAACCTTTTCCTTTCCAGTGGTATGTTTGACGACTATTTAGGGTACAGATTTTTGAAAATCACTGCAGTGAAAAATTAAATATCTCATGATAGCACATCAGGAAGGATGCAGTTTAGATTAAATTGTTCCCTACCATGCAGTTAAGTTACTGAAGAAAAAATACTGTTGGCACCAATTCTCCATTTCCTAACTGCACAATGAGGAGCTCTCACCATCAGAAATATCTTCTTCGTAGCTAGCCCATTTTAGGAAGTTCCTAAGCAGGTTTGTTCAAACAGATTATTCAGAAAGTTAGCTTGATATTTTTTTTACAGTCAGGATGAAGGAAAGAGGCTACCTTAACATCAGAAAGGGAGACTAAAATGTCTGGTTTCTAACTGACTGTGACATGTTGGATAAGCATACAGTATTCCTGGAGATATGACAAGACAATGTTTCCCTTCCTACAAAGGGATGGGACTCCAGCTGCCAGATGTTGCTAGTCTGCAGCTCCTATCATGGGAGACTGAGATTGGGGCTGCTCAAAATCAGAGACCAACATCTAAAGCACCCTAGTTCTTCAGTAACAGAATGTTTGCATTTATTTTCAGCATGCAGAACTAACTTGTTCTGCACGTTCTCCTAAGGATAGGATTCAAACAATCCTTTTCCAGTGTAAGCAATATGGTCTCTATTTGACATATGTTGACAGTGCTAAATTCCCATTGCATGTTGAAGGGTAATTAGTTTGCTAAATACGGAACTAGAAAAACAATTTAATAATGGAGAACAAGAGGCAAGAACTCATAAACCAGACTGCCAGATATAAATAAATATAGATTCAATTGTCTATCCGGAACTTCTGCTGTAAATGAAGGCGCATAGGAAATATACAAAAGAAAAGAATAACTTGAACTTAATATGTATATCCCTACTTATAAAAATATGCATGCACAATTATTCTCCCGAGTAGTACTTTGGCCCACTTTCATAACAACTCGGAGTTTTAATGCCTGCCATGTCAGCTTTTTGGTGTCAGAGTTACTTTTGATGATATGAAAATATTTCTCTTGTTTCAAAGATGCCATGAATCTACTTTTCAAAGGAACTGTAACTTCTTATTACTGCAGCATAAATTTCTAAAGAAAGTTTATATTTGCACTTGTTTAATTCTAGTAGATATATACCAGCAGGTTCTTAGTAGCACGCTTGTTAAATCAATCTGGCTTCCCCATTGACTTTGCTTGTCAGAAGGTCGCAAAAGGCCCCGTCACACTACAACTGTCATAAATAGGAGCCAATTGCCAAGTGTATGAATTTTGGTCACATGATGTTACAATGGTCGTAAGTGTGAAAACTGGTCATACAGTAAGTCACTTTTTTCAGTGCCGTTGAAACTTTGAACGGTCACTAAATGAACTGTTGTTAAGTCGAGGACTTCCTGTACTTCAAGGGCCTAGCTTATTTTTCAGTCTGCAGCGATGAAGGCAGAGTAATAAATAATGCTTTTATAATCAGTGGCAATGCACGGGTTAGCCAGGATTATGATATGGGATTCTGTTTTTAAGGGTTGTTGAAGCAATTGCCTCTCTTTACTTTGCTCTAATCCTGTGGATGAAATTGCTCGTACTCTTACACGAATGAAGAATAGCTTTACAGTTTGTCTTAAAAGTTAAGCATAGCATTATTTTAATGTGAAGTCCTTGATAATGTTTCCTAGTTTGGTAATGAAACATCTGCAAGAAAACCACCAAGCTCAGCGAGTCCCAAGGACTCCCCAATTCCACCCTGAGTTATAAATGTTCTCTTCTATCGTTATTTTAATATGATGCCCTGCCAAAATGGAGAAGATGCCTTCTCCTTTGTCATCTCAAGCTAACAGCTCTACTCCAGATAAGACAGAAATAAGGCTGGATGCCCTTACGCACTTTCCTGGACAGTCAGGAAGAGCAATATCTCCTTCCCCAGGTTCTCAGTTTGAGCTATATGGATCTCTGACGTAATGCAATCTCAGAATGAAGAAATAACAAGCTCTGAATAGTAAGAAAGATCTTCTTTTGGAATGCCTGGGCCAAATACAGAATACCTTAAATCTGTTGATTTATGCTTGCTTTAAAGACTTTCAAGGAATGATTTAAAAAGTTGGACATTAAGGTTCTTTTGTGCTGACGTTGTAAGAAATGAAAAGGTTATTTAACATAAATTATTTGGTCCTCCCAGCAATTGCTTTGCTTTCAAATTATTGCATTTATTTGGGACAAGGTAACAAGGTAACCTCCAAGTTTCTAAGTAAAACAAGAAAAAAACCCAACTATGACATTATGGATTCTCTGATCTCAATTTCCATCACATTTATTTATTTATCAATCTATCACCTTTAATATTTTTATAAATAACTTAAGGCAGCAAACATACCTACTACTCCCTCGTCCTTCTATTTCCCCCACAACAACAAACCATATAAGGTGAATTGGGCTAAGCGAAGAGAATGGGCCAAGATCAGCCAGCCAGCTTTCATGTCTAAGATAGGACTAGAATTCACAATTTCCTGGTTTCCAGGCCAGCACCGTAACCACTACATCAACTATCCATCGCATATTTTATATGATAAAATTATGTGAAATATCACATATTTTCTTCTATTTCCAAAGCCTCTCTGAATTCTTGTATCACCCCGTGTATATACCATATAGGAAATCCTCAACTTATGATCGTTCGTTTAATGACGGTTTGATGTTACAATGGCTTGGAAAAAAATGATTTATGACCTACCCTCAAGGTTACATCAACCATGAACTCAAGGTTACATCAACCATGAACTGTGATTTGGGCCCTTGGCTTGTATGTATACAAACTTCCCAGGTGACTTCCAACAAGCAAAGTCAATGGGGAAGCTGTCAGGGAAGGTTGCAAATCATGATCACCGGATGTTTTGCTTAATGATCAGGGTGATTCACTAACTGATCACAGCAAACAAGTCTAAAATCAGCTGTGTCACTTAATGACAAATTTTCTGATCCCTATTGTGGTTGTAAGTTGAGGACTAACTATTTCCTCTAATAGTTTTTTCTTTCTTTTTCTGACACATACACACACCACTTATGCAGTGAGTTTTCTGTTTATAACTTTTCTCCATGCTGTGCACTTCTTCAAAGTCAATTCAAGAACAGAATAAGGATATATTTATGAACAACAGAAGATTCTCTTGTCCAAATAATTGTTTATGGAAACTAGAAGGAAAAAAAATTATTTTAATTTAGAGAGCCTAGTGACACACTTCAACTACAGATGAAGGGGTGGGGGAGTTTTCCAATATTAAGAGAAAAGAAATTCTGAAATTGTTTCCTAGTAGAGTAATGGAAGACACAGCCTCATTGGTTTTAGAACTGCCCCAGACAGATTTATGAGTTGTATTATCGGATGCTTTTAACTCTGATGGCTCAGTTGTGACCTGTAATAGTCAGGGGAAAAAACTTCCTTCCTGCAACTTCTCTCATCCTCACTTTCTGAAGAATCTCAGAGTTGTCCAAAGCAGGGATGAGATTCGGAACAACAGAACTCTCATACAAGGTGACTTTTGCCAGACTAATGGAAATTTCTCCTGGAAAGGCTTAACTGATTGACTCCCTTTGGTCTACCTCTCCATATTATTGTAACCATATGGAGACGAAGTTATAGGGATTAGATTCATTACGATTCACAACACTGTATGTGTGTGACATGTGTGCATGCATGTGCGAGTAATGTTATTTCAACGAAGCGTTATAAAATGAGCAAATAAAGAAAAGCTTTTCTAGTCGTGGCAAAGTCACTGGGTCACAATAGAGAAATGAAACACTTTATTATTTATGGTATATCAAGTTGTGTAGAAAAAAGTATAGGTTTTTTTTTAATAAGTATCTTTGGAAATAACTTGTTTTGGCATGAGTGGAAATCTAGCAATGGTGCAGTAAAAGATCAAGCACACATGAAAGATTTAGCAGGGGATGTGTGCATAAACACTGAGCAGCATAATATACAGAGATATATTCCAGATCTAAAATGTCATCGTTTTGCAAAGTGAAATGTAGTGTTCCGATTATCCGAAAGAGCTTCCTCGAGAAGAAAATGAAAAGTGAATCAAATCCATATGTACATACGAGTTGAAAGGTAGAAACCGATTTTAAAAATATATTCAATAGTCACTCCTATCTGCTCGCAATCTTGTGCTTCTGAATTTTTCTGAGTTGCTTATTAAAGAATTGAAGCCAATTTGCTACCTTCGTGGTCTTGTAACACTATCAAAAACACAGTGAAAAGAAGACCTTCAAAAAGTTATTTAACTTTTTTTTTTTTCAGGAAAAAGTGTATTTTTCCCTTTGATTTCTTTTCTTTGAAATCAAATCTAGTTGTCCTATTTCACTTAGCATATCAATAGATATTTAACTTTCCTGAACTCTAGCCTAGACTTTTCCCTCCCACTTCTCCTTTTCGAGTCAGTATACTTTGGGTTGTTCTTTTCTTGGCCTTGAGAGATGGAAACATTCCCTTCATGTTTACACAATGGTTCTGTCTGACCTGATTCCCACTTACCTAAATTAAGCTCTTGAATTTGCAGTTTCCCAAATTTTTCTTCTTATACTTGCTATGGTGCCACTTTGCTGTATTAAGCATTGAGACTTTCAGCTGAATACCAGAAATAAAAGAATGATGGCAACCTGGTAAATATCTATATGAGTTCAGAGAAAGCCACAATGAAATTCTTGATTTTTTTTTTTAACTGTATGCTAGAAGATGAAATTCCTCATGCCTAAATGTACCATCTAAATCAGCTATTAGTAGACCACAAAGATACATTTTTTATGGTATCAAGTTGAGTTACCTGAATGATTTTAATCTAACATGTAATTTAAAGCAGATGGGCTGATGGGAAGTTTGTACTGTACTGAGGGTCCTTTGTGATTTCTGAGCTTGGTTGTTTCCTTGCAGACGTGTCATTGCCCAAACTAAGTAACATCATCATTTCAACCCTGAGCTACAAATATTCTTCTTTATTTGTACTGTATTATTCAAGCAATTAAATCAAAATAAGACATCAACATTTAGGAGAAGTACATTACTTATAAATGAAAAAAGCTACTACAAGAATAAAGATCCCTAAAGATGTATCATCATTCCATGAATTAACTATCCAGGCACAAAACTATACCATATTGCTTGTGATTTAATTCTTCATTTACATCAGTAAATGCAATACAAATTGGGTAATACAGTATTTTGAAATCCATAACAAATACCTTAGCTCCAGGCAGATTTAAGTGTGCTTCACATTGTAATTCATACATCATATATAACTGTAATGTGCTGCTTGGATCATCAAGTGTAATGATTTCAGCAGATAATGTTTTAAAACTTACGTTGGTTCTTCAGAAATCACCGTTCCCTCTTCCAACTCCTGAGCTTGCTTGTACCATGGCAATTTAGCTTCAATAGGAAGTTTTTCTAGAAAAAGAATCATAGGGAAATAAGAAACATGCAAAAATAATGTACTTTAAAAAGCGTAATCCTCTTTTGTAACTTATTTAAAGAGGAATTACCTTGCTTTTATGCCATGTTTGCTAAGTATCTGCGAGCATCTAGACAATGCTTGCACAATACAAAGCTTCCTGAAAAGTTATTTCACACAATCAGACTAAATTTAATAAGATGAGATATGAATGAGCCTTCTGGCTATACATATTGCCCTTTGCTCTGCTTCTATAAGATAAAGAGGAAAGTGACTACTTCTTCAATTAAACTGCAGTTTCCTATTTCATCTAAATCAGAAAAGCATGGTTAATAATTTTAGAAAAGGTCAAGATGTTAAACCAACTTCAAAACACTGGCAAATTTTAGTTAATGGTGGATTTCCTGCTGCAAAATGTGGACACTACGCTTAATTCAAAACTGCCTGGATTGTGCAAAAGGAAAAAAACATGGAGGTTTGCCTTTGAGTCAAAATGTATTTTCTTATTGTGGTTTATTCCATTTGACACAGTTCTGTCAAAAAAATGTATACGCTTGGCACTGCCCATACATTTTCCAGTGTGACAGATGAGGAGTTTTTTTTTTTCTTTTATATTTGTCCAATACTATGGAAACTTCCAGAATGGAGAAGATGATTATTATTAATGATAGGAAGTATTGCACACAAGTGTACTTTTCTTTGAAGTGTACTAAGTGATTCCAAGTTAGTAGGCTTATGTAGTTCAGCACTGCTTGGCTGAAAGTTGGGAAAAAAGAGTGGTAATAATTCTTACAGTCTATAAAAAGGGTTCTGCTATGTTCCACTTTGATAGCTTATTATGACATAGAAGAAAATGTAAATGTGATGAATGATGGTTCAACAAACAGAAGACTAAAATCGTTCAGTGATGCCCTTCTAGGCAAAGTTTATCAGTTCATCAACATTGTGGGTTCAAAGACTGAGCTAAATAGTTTTACTGTCATTTTTGAGATAAAGCAGCGCCATTCTCTATCTTTCCCCTCCAAGATTGGTATCAGAGAAATGCATTAAAAGCGTTTGATAAAATACTCAGCTGAGGAGCCAAATTATGTTCTCATGAGAACATGAATCTGTATTAAACTATGGAGCTGCACTGGCCCTCAGGGTCAAAGGAAAAAGGTATGAAAATCAATCCATAGCAAACCAATGTCACACTCGAAAGCAATATGAAATCATCTGAAGGCTAATGACTTATTGTACTATTTGTAAAAGCCATATGAATATCATGCTATAAATATTTTATTAGACACTTTTGTTTTCTCCTCTGACATTACTAAGTCATCTTTCATGGGACCTTCTTCTTTTAAGCTATTCAAACAATAACTTTTCTGGCAAGATTGACTTAAGGATTAAATGTAGCTGAACTAATTTATTAGAGGACTCAGTACATTTATTACAGGGCTCAATACAATACAGTTCAATGCATTCAATTGACATTGAATAATGTATCTTTAATATTAGAATTTGAGTTTTAGAGACTATGCCGAACATGACATGCATCCAGAAACACTTCTGAACTTCCCTTCCTATCATATTGCACGCCGCCCCTTAATGAAGGACCCTGCCATGAAGGGTCTTTCAAAGTGAAATTAAATATATGATAGAAAACAGTCTGAACTGAAAATCATCAGACTTGCATAAAGGCATACGTCTCTTTAGTGCAGGATCAGGGCGCTGAACTTGGATGAAGGGTGAGACTCACACTTGACTCAGCAAAATAAACTGACTACTCTGTTACATCATTTAAGGCTGCTTGTGCATATAATAGGACAGAGGGACTACAGTTTCCTAAATTCTTCTCTACATAGAAGAATACGGAGGGTAGATGCTAGGCAAATTGGTTTGGCCTGGATCTGTAAAGCAAGATTCTTATTAGGAAATAAAGGAGCAACATGCTTCTTGTATGGCTTAGGCTTCTCTTTTGAGCAGGGGTGTCAAACTCGCGGTGTCAAATTGTCATCACATGACATATCGCAACTTTTTCCCCCTTTGTTAAATCGGGGGTGGGCATGGCCAGTGCGTGATGCGGTTGGCGGGCTGGCACCCCTGCTTTTGAGGGAGAAAGGCAGGGTGTTATAAAGGCATTTGTTAGCACAGGCCCAGCTGAGCAATAGAGATGATGGGGTTAGAGGAGAGGGTGAGGCAGAGAATTCTTGTTTGGTCAGACTAGTCAGTCTTTAAGGTCTAATCAGGTCTAATCAGATCCTTGAGTCAAAGCTTCTCTATCCTTGCTTTAGTGCACGGGTCCCCAAGTTTGGCAACTTTAAGACTTGTGGACTTCAACTCCCAGAATAGAATAGAATAGGATAGAGTACAATACAATACAATACAATACTTTATTGGCCAAGTGTGATTGGACACACAAGGGATTTGTCTTGGTGCAAATGTTTTCAGTGTACATAAAAGAAAAGATACATTCGTCAAGAGTCCAAGTTTTAAAATTGCCAAGTTTGGAGACCTCTGCTTTATTGATTGAATTGAGGTGACTGAGCAAGCATGTGATAAATAAATATATTTGCATACTTTATATCCTGGATAAATCTTTTATAGAAATCTATATTCGCACTATGGAAGTAGCCAAGCTATTTATTGTTATTTATGAGCTCTCTTTGCCATCTTACCAAACTAAGAATTGAACATTAGAAAAGGAAAAAGGAAATCCTGTTTGATTCTGGGTAAGTGGCTGTCCAGTCTCTTCTTGAAAACGTCCAGTGATAGAACACCCAAAACTGCCGGAGGCAAGCTATTCCACTGATTAATTGTTCTCAGTCAGGAAATTTCTCCTTAGTCCTAGGTTGGATCTCTCTTTAATGAACTTCGATCCTTTTTACTTTTTGCCTTGCCCTCCACTGCTTTGGAGAATATGTTAAATCCCTTTTCTCTGTGACAGCACCTCAAGTACTGATATCACCCCTATTCTCTTTTCTTAATTAGACATGTTAATTAGGGAAGATTGGATCTATAATGGAGCAAACCTACCACATGTTCCCTACAGAAGCAGAGAGGTAGCTCTAGAAACCTCCATGTTGTTTGGGGGGATGGGATATTCTTGATTTCCATTGCAGATATAACACAAATAAACCAGTGCTGATATTCTATACTGCTCTCTTTTGTGATCTTAAATGATGCAGCCACTTTAGATGTTGTAAAAAGATGCTACATTTGCATTCCCATGTGCTCCAAAGCACTTTTGGGAAATAGAGTTTGAAGTGCTATACAATCTACTTTTTACCAGTCCGTTGGTGTCTAATAAAAACCTGTAAAAGGCTGACCAAGCCTCTGTTAGGTACCACTGCCAGCCTTATTTACAAACAATTTTCTATTTGTAAATAAAACTAAATTGTTTGTTAAATAAAGGATGCAAGAAGCAATTTATCTCACTACTTCCCTCCCATTGAATATTTAAAAAAGATGTCTTGGAGACAATTTCCCATTTTATTTTGTTCTTTTTTAACACTTTGTTATTAAATTTATTGCCCATCTCACAGTTCAAGGCAATTTTACTTATTTATAGAATGCTATATAATTTGCATTCTATTCAACCAGTGCACTTAATGAAGAATTATCACCAGTGCAGCATCCACAAGCCAAAAAGAACACTTTTGGGGCTGGGGGGTGGGTGGGTAAATACTGCATTATTGACTGCAAAGATAGTTCCTGCTCTTTAAATAACCATAATCTGTAGTCTTCTCATTACCCAGTATTATAATGAGGTATTTACGCTACCATTAATTCCTGAAAGATATTTATCAGGGGAATCTATTTTCTCTTTAGTAGCACTTGGCAAAAATTAACAATTTACTTGCAGAACAAAATAGTGGCTAACGGATCAATACTTCTCAGCCAAAGATTTGTATGCTAGTTCAGGAGAGAAGTAAATACTAGAACCTGAATCCAATTTTGGAGATATTATAAGTTAAACTTTTGATCAGTGGATCCACATCTGCTCAAGAGTAATTTGTCCCTAATTTTATTACCAAAATATATTAGCCCTCTTACTTCCTTTGTGGTAATAGCATTTTCTTTTCTTTTGTCTTTCTTCCATCTATAAAGATACCATATTACAGGCAAGTAGAGCTTAAGAGTGATTACATAGGCTTAGAGTTCCTGCCAGGAAATCTGTTTTTGTCAAAGCATGACAATCAGTATTGGCTCCTTAAATGAAGCCTCAGGCATTAGCTCTCAGCTACACAACCCAAAAGTGCAATCATCTTCCCGCTGAGGGAAAATGCACTTATTTTCAATAACTGCTTGCCAGGATTAGGCTGCTTGTTAATTTACCTTTTGGCTTGTAGCACGGAGTAGGGACAATGCATTCCTCTTTGATGTGCGGTTTTGTTTTAGGACTGCAGCCGCCGGTATGCATCCCTCGGTGATCAATGCACAGAACTACTCGATACCTCAAACCCTGTCCGCATGTCACTGTGCACTGAAAGGAAAACCATAATCAATTATTTCCATTAATAAGCATGAATACGTTTGCTGCTCCACCCCTTGACTGGCCACGTGGAAGAGAAACAGAACCCGAATGGTATATCATGGACTGTCCAAATATTTGTTTTGTATATAATTGGCTTTTGATACCAATCCCATGTAACCTTGTTTAGTATGAATACTGTGGGAAATAATTATCATTCAGTTGAAATAAAGAAAATTTGCTTTTCCAATAGGTTTTTCTTGAGAAAGCATTTTAGTGCTTTCATGGGTGGTGTTGGTGTTTGTACATTTATTTCATCACAAGAGGGCCATGAATGTTCTGCTTTTTCTGAACTGATGTGTCTCCACGAGTCTGCACTCTAACTTCCCAACCTCCCATTAAATCCAAAGGAAGACATTGTGATGCAACTCCTCCTGCTGGCCTTTTTTCAGATTGGGAAGTGTAGTAGCCAAGGAGGTTTCAGATTGATGGAAAGATAGCACGTAATGCACTACTGTTGTTCATTACTCCATCAATAAGGATTCAATTCAGAATACCACCAAGAGAAATTCAAGAATTCTCTTTTGCCAAGGAGAAAGATTTTCAGATGCTACAAGGCAGTTGTTGTTTTTTAACTGCAGCCTTTCTTCTGGTATTTTGTCATTATTTACTGCTGGTTGTCTTCTCTTCTTCTTTCTCTTAAGTGATCAAATATCTTTTACTTTTTGGCTTACAGCTACCTAAAACTCTCCACCATGTAGGCAAATCAGCGCATTATTTACTTATCTATATCCTGTCGCAATCAAAATAAATTCTCAGCAGTTTGCATGGCGCAGATAAAATTAAAACATTCATGGTCAAAATCAAAATAACAATGAGAAGCAATTTTAAAAAAAAATCACTCCCCCCAAATGCAATTAATAAATTAAAATAGAAAGGTCAAATCTAACTAGAATGCTTTATGGAGCAGTGAAATCTTCTGCCTCTTCCTGAATTTAATCAAGGAGGGAAGCAGTCTGATCTCCATTGGGAGATTGTTCAGAGAGCTGGCGCTGCTACTGAAAAGCAGGGCCTCTCATCTTAGCTCCCTTTACTTTCTGAAACTGAGGGTTTAGGACAGGGTCAGCAACCTGCGGCTCTGGAGTTGCACATCGCTCTTTCATCCCTCTGCTGTAGCTCCCTATTGCCAGTCAGCTCCACAATTGAAAGGGCTTTTGGTTAGGACAGGTAGAAGAAAAAGGATGCTGTGCTAGGAGGAGACTCTATGGTGGGGGGAACCACCATAGAGTCTGGTCGGCTCCAGAATTGAATGGGGGAGCTTCCAGTTAGGATCTTTGTGGCTCTTTGAGTGTTTAAGGTTGCTGACCCATGGTTTAGGATCTTAGAATTGACAGTGAAGAAGGTGGACAACCTTTACCTTTCAGGATTGACTAAAGGAGTCAGCAATAAAAAGAAATATACAACAGATTAGCAGTTGGTAAAGCAGCAAAGAAAGCCTTAGGAAAAAAAATCCAGATATCCTGATGTGCCTCTACCTACAAAGATCAGAATTATGTGGACAATGGTTGTCTGTGCAACATTCCAGAGAAGCAAAAGCTGGTCTTTGAAGAAGCATGCTAGAAAGAACATTGATGCTTTTGAACTTTGGCACTGAAGAAGAGTCAAGAATATAATGCATGGCTGAAAACAAACAAACGAATGAATCACAGACTTCTCACAAATGGCCAGGATCAAATTATTATATTTTGGATGCATTAGGAGAAAACCAACTCATTTAAGAATACCATAATCCTGAGAAAGAAAGAAGAGAAGAAGAGATCAACCAACAATGATGGTTGATGGAGTTAATTACAGCAGCAATGGGTACACTATTGGAAGATCTGAAAGACCAAGCTGGGGATAAATCATCCTGTAGAAAATCTGTCTAAGTGGCTGTTATCAGCTGACATCATTGGTAGGCACATAATTAATCAATCAAATAAGCATGCATAGTTCTGCAAGAAATCATGATTAGAAACATTCTTGGTAATTAAATTCCACTTAATTCCATTCTAGGTTTGTTGGGTTATGTGCTATAACAAAAAACTAAAGTGTCTTATTGGTAATTTATTAATTGTTGTGTAAATTTCTAGTTTTTGCATTAAGGGATTCCATCTGAAATTTATTGCACACTGTGGCTCAATAAATTGACTCTCTTATTCTATATCTTTGAGAAACAATAATTTATTCAGAATGTTCCAGGATCATACTTTGGTATAACATTAAAACCAAATGAAAATGGAGACAAGATATTTATTTATCTTATTAAAGAAGTAGAGGATGGTCTGAATTATAAATATGTAAAAGGATATTATTAAAATAAAACTTTACATTTTTATCACATCATTTTACTACCAATAAAATTTGAAATTTAAATAATCAGGGATCATTATAAGTATTATATTATTTGGCTTCATTACTATAGTTGGTCTTTTAGCATTATATCTTATAACTGGGCAGCTATCCAGTATCTCTAGTTTCTGAACAAAGAGCACATTATAAATGCTAAAATCATTTTATCAGTGAACTTTCATGATTTATAATGCAGTCATTTTAGTTTTATTTTTTTATTACTTTTAAAGATTACAATCTTACATTTCCCTCTTGAATGCATTTCTAAATAGTATCCAATATTTCTTATTTTTCCTTTGGTTTTTATCTTCCCAACCTTGCTCAACCTTGAGAGTGAAGCCAAGGCCCTGACAATATAGTGAAGTGCCCTCCATTCGATTGTAGTTTCCACTGATTTCACAGTTGAAATAACTACACAAAATCAAGATTTAGAATCCTAGCTACTGCTTGATCTCATAGCCCACATCTTTTTCAATACCAACATTCATGTCTGGCATTGTAGTCTGTGTCTCTGCTCTCCATTATATCTTCATTTCTCCTCCAACAGCAGCCAAACAACCTACTGCATGATGTTTTGCCTCCGTATCCCCTCTACAAATGTCAGTGTCATAATTCAATGATTAAAAGGTCTGAGCGTGTCTACAAAATTGTCCTGCATAGTCTTTAATTCAACTAGTGTCTTTTTCTCCTGTACTTACCGGTGTATATGTATACCACTGTTGAAAAAAAAAAGTGTTTTCATAATGCAGACATTTCAATGACTTTATTTCAGTGACTGTAAATATACAGTTTAATAATGAAAAGAACATAATTACCGGAGACCACTCCTGAGCAAGCCACTTAGGACAATCAAAAATATTGCAAGGCTGAACAATGGGCATCCTGGGAGTGTACATGCACTTCCACTCCTCCACAGAGCTGACCAATCCCTGGATGTCTTCTTCCACGCAAGAGACCGTGCGGCTTTGAATGCCTCCTCCACAGGAAGAAGAGCAGGCAGTCCACGGGGTGCTTTCCCACCTTCAAAGCAACATAACAGTTCAGAGGAAAGGCAATCATATCTGGTCTGCGTAACTGCAAGTACTTTAGACCTGGGGTCTCCAACCTTGGCAACATTAAGACTTGTGGACTTCAACTCCCAGAACTCTGGGAGTTGAAGTCCACAAGTTTTAACATTGCCAAGGTTGGAGACCCCTGCTTTAGACTATAGTGGTATTTTCCTAGTAGAAGCACCAAAGCTCTGGCCTATTACTTGCTTGCATATCCAACGGTCCATCAGCCACGACGTGGCTTTGAAATGTCAAAGTTCTGATAAAATTACTGGGCTTAAGAATGAGTCTGTAACATAATAAAGATAAATGAAGTAAGCTACTGAATTTTTCATAGTAAATTGGAATTCCATTTAATAGTCATGTGTTACTGTATATAATACTAAAGAAACTTCAAAGCTTCTATCATTCTTTATTACCAGTATATTTTCCAAACACTGTACGTACAGTGTGTGCGTGTGTGTGTGTATGAGAGAGAGAGGGAGAGAGAGAGAGAGACTCATGCCCTAATCACTTCCTGTCTTGACTACTGCAATGCTCTCTTATAGGGCTGCTTGATGCTCTCTGAGCTTGCTTGTTTTCTTGCAGACGTTTCATTACCCTACCTAGGTAATATCATCAGTGCTAGTGCTAACACTGATGGTGTTACCTAGTTTGGGTAATGAAACGTCTGCAAGAAAACAAGCAAGCTCAGAGAGCACCAGGGACCCCTCATTTCAACCCTGAACTACAAATATTTTCCTCTATTGATATGGGGCTGCCCTTGAAAAGCATCAGGAAGCTCGAATTGGTTCAAAATACAGCGGCCCACATGGTTTTGAGCAGATCCAGATGTGTAGAGAGGTCATCTCTCCTGCAGGAGCTGCATTAGCTACCAATATGCTTCCACGTACAATTCAAGGTGCTGGTTGTCACCTTCCATGAGCTACATGGCTTGGGACCAGGTTATTTGAAGGAGCGTTTTTACCCAGTCACTTATATAGACCCACGAGAGGGGGGAGGCAGGGAATGTTGAAGGTCCCCTCTCCTAAGGAGGTATGCATCTGTTGGGAGGTAATGCATCTGTTGGGAACAAGAAGAAGGGCCTTCTCTGTAGTAGCTCCCTCCCTTTGGAACATCATCCCTGTGGAAATTAGATTAGCCCTCACTTCGACACTCTTTCGCAAGGCCCCAAAGAACTGGTTTGCTAATGGACTTAGGGAACCCAGAGTGAGATGGAGCCCATCAAGTGGCTTGTCTGGTTGATTGTTGCCACAGTGGGGAGTGGTATTTTTTAAAATTGTTTCTATATTGGGTTTTTATTTTTGTAAACCACTCAGAGTCACTGACAGTCAGTGGAGGGGACATACACATTTTCTTAAACAAATAAAATAGCTTTACAGGTTTCCTCAATCTAGTTTCTTCAGATGAAATGAAAGAAAATCAGAAAACAATGCAGAAAAAGCACCAGAATCAAGAATGTGTGGCTGCCAGTAAAATACAAAAACACATTTTCTTATTGCTAAATAGAGTATTTGGTTTACATACCGAGGAAGAGGATGGTAGAGGTCATAGGGCATGATCTGCTTGTATCCATCACTGTTAGGAACAATAATGCCAACCCTCTGAGTAGAAGGTACACACAATAAAATAAACACTAAATGATTACATTATACAAAAACATAGCATTAGATAATTAACTCATTCTAGTTGTTCCTACAACCTACAAACAAAATATAAAGATATAAGGAACCAGGCACTTTATTTTGCAAAAGATCTCATGTACTGATATATCCTGATTAATTAGTTCATATGAGAACCATAACAAACATTGAAATATTGCTAACAACCATCTTTCTAGAATTAAAATTCTGAGAGGAGAAAGAATTAATGCATATTTTTTGATGATTAAGAACAGAGAACTATACTTTCTTCATATATTAAAAAACAAGGAATTAAATCTACATCTATCAAATTGAGAGAAATTCTATTAAAATTTAAATATAAATGGTAGGGAAGTCGGAGTAAGAGACAGTGTGATGGTTTGGGAGGGGATCTTGAATCCTGCTCATGATTATTTACTGAAAAACAAAAATGCTCTCTACTGATTTCATAACATTGCAGTATAATAATTCTGTACATAATGTTAATTTTTAAAGATTCTTCAATGCATTCTTTTTGTTTGAGTTGCTTTGTTTGGCTCTGCAAAATCTAACAACAATTATAATTTGGATCATATGCATTCCATATGTTTTGTAACACCAAATAATATATGGGAAGTATTCATTATCAGCCCTCTTTAATATTTAAATATTGATCTAGAAAAATTAACATGGAAAAAGCAATGCATTTAAGATGTAAAATTACATACCTTACATGACCACTAGCAAATAATAAAAACAACGACAAAAAATCAATGTTGTTATAACATCAGCTATGCAAATCTATATGAACAGAGGCTGTCAAACTCCATTTGTTAAATGCTTCAATTGGGCTTTTATTCTAAACTGAAGTTTTTACTCCACATGATAAACAAGCAATAAGATACATCTCAACTAATCTTCCACTTGACTGCATTGAAGTAAAAATCCTAAAAGTACTGTAGCATGCGATTAGTCCTTTGACCAATTTTTGGCCAAATGTGAAGCCATTTCTTTCCTTGTCAATTGTAGTCATTTAATTCATTACAATTTTCATTCTCATACCAAACACAAGAACTTGAATAGTTCACAGGGAGCAGTAGGTAAAAAATGTCCCCCCCACTCTCTAATTTAATAATGTTCGTTGGATATGTGATCTAGTAGAAACAGTCTGCTCTTACTGAGTAGAAATATTTTGCCTGGAACATGATAGTCATTTCATGTAATTACAAGATGTAATTTGCAAGATGTAGTTTCATAAGTCCCTATTTCTGAGTTCCTCAGAAGTAAATATGAAATGAGGCTGCTTATCCATTACATTGGTTGACGCTTGAGTATATACATTTCTACATAGGTAGTGAACATGTAACAGGTTAAATCTACAAAAACTGCACCATTTATTCACTGCAGCAAAATGCAATACAATCAGCTTACATTATTGGCTGTCTAATAATATCCACTATGAGGACTATTGCTGGTGAAGGAGGATTTGGTGATTCTCAGGCCAGACAGACATATTAATATAAAAAGGGAATAGAAACCTCCAATTTTCAAGACTAGGAAAAAAATTACCAAAATTCCAGTAACTCAAAGCAACAGGAGGAAAAAGCTAGGGTGTAAATTCTGACAATGACATGTATGTTCCCAGATCTTCTTTGCCCATCTGCTTGTGTGATGTGACACAAACACACACATCTGTAAGTGTATGCAAATAACAACAGATGACTTCATTCTTATTTGCAATAATCAACCGATCTAAGCCAAATCAAGTCTGAGAAGCTTCTCCTAAAGACTCAGGATTTATTCCTGAATAATCTGTAGAGCCCAACAACACTTTAATTCCTACAGGAATCCAATGGCCAACTATTTGAAGTGAGTTTGCCTCAAACACCCTCTCTGAAAACCAGTTTCCTTAGAAATTTCATCTAAAAAAATTAAAATTTAAAACTATTTGGTCAACTGTTCATATTGCTAAGTTTCGGTAAAGCAGAAAGAAAGAAACAAATAATAACAGGCAATTGTCAGGTATTAAGGGCCTTAGTGGCCCAGTGGTTAGAGTGCTATACTGCAGCCACTTCTGCTGACTATCAGCTGTTCAAATCCAACCAGGCTCAAGGCTGACTCAGCCTTCCATCCTTCTGAGGTGGGTCAAATGAGGATCCAGATTGTTGGGGGCAATAGGCTAAACTCTGTAAACCGCTTAGAGAGGGCTGTAAAAGCATTGTAAAGAGGCATATAAGTCTAAGTGCTTTTGCTATTAGTTAAAGCAAAGTGCCCATTAAGCCTGAATGGAACTTTATGTATATATAAAAAGGCAAATGAGATTTTGCCCATGTACAAAAGCATATACAGTAATATATGCACAGATTTTGTCCATTGCATTCAAAGCTTGCTAAGCTGAGAACCAATAGAGCAAAGATTCACTGTATTATAAAAATTAATCTCTTGCTACCAAAGTACTCATCTCTTTAGATTTAGGTGGAGACAATTATACCCTCAATTTATTTTACTAGGATTTGTTTGGCACCAAATCATACAATGAGCATAATATCCCAGGTGTAATCCAAACTCTACAGTAATGTTAGCAGGAGAATGACTTATTTCACGGAGGTCAATTTTACTAATGCAGGATGGCAATTCTTTTTTTATTTTCCCCATAGTGATAGTTCAATAATTGCAGGAACTTACCATGATTGGGAACTGTTCCTGTAATCATTGCTTATCTTCTTATGTTTATTGTGCCAGCCAAAGATTGGCAACAGGTAAGCTGGCATCCCTCCGTGTACCTTAGTGAACCAAACTGCAACCAGTAAGAGGATAGTTATCTTCCAATGCACCTAAGGTCAGAACATTAGTTTAGGGGGTTCACAATATTTACAACTCTGTCCCCTAAGAGATGGAAAATGGCAGTGATTCAAGAAAGGCAGGGGTTGCTTCTGCCTCTTTTCAATATCAACCTTGCTCTTCCTAATGGAAGAACGATCAGTTTTCCAACAGCAGGAGCTGTGGTGTCTGCCTGTCTCTCTGCCTCTCTCTCTCTCTCTCTCTCTGTGAATATTAGAATGTTGTTCCCTCCTTACCAGCATTGACAAAGCTTGCATAGTTCTGGCAAGTCAAGAATACAGAAAATGATTTTTTATTTTTATTTCCTGTTCACAAATAGAAAAACAGGATATATAAGGAGAATTTTCTTCTTTCTCCCATACATACATATCTAGTATCCTAATGATTCCTGGTGAATGCATTTATGATGACCATGATTATGATTCATCACTTATATTTTTTAAGTACACTGAGAGCTTATGCACCAAAGACAAATTCCATGTGTGTCCAATCACACTTGGCCAATAAAGAATTCTATTCTATTCTATTCTATTCTATTCTACTTTACACACAGAGATTAAAACCTATTCTAATGAGTTAGACTGTGCAAGGAAAAACAACTTTTGAGACTGAGTTCTGTTCAACCTCAAAAACAAATCAATAAAAAATTAAAGCCACCACAAATACTAAGCAATAATACAATGTCAATGCAATTATTTTAGCCTAAAAGACAATTTCAAAAAAGTTCTAAAGCATCCATGTCTGCTTTTCCCAAACAGTAAGATTATTCCAAGTATGAACCCGTAAGAAGAGTAGCTCTTTAGAGACATCCTTTAAGTTGATTCTTCAGATCAAGTCCCTATATTGGTTTAATTCATGTTGACACAACAGATCTAAGCATGGGCTATATTTAATTACTTTACTTTTCATATCACTAGATGTAAAGTGTCTAGCATGTTGCCTACAAGAGGCTAATCCTCTGCTTTTCCTTTTTATACTGACAGCTTTAAACCTGGGAAGCAAGAAGATTACATGAAAAGGACTCTTCCTTTCCATTTAGGCAAACTAACTAAATCAGGAATCTACAATTCCTGTAATATTTGTTTCCTTACTGCTATCTATTTAAATATAATCTGCATTTAAATCTCTCTACTGAAAGATTAAAGCAATCACCACATAAATAGATGTCCCAACTCTTAATGACTCACACAATCCAGAATAAGGATCCAGCCTTATTATCCCTCTACAAAGTACCCATGCTTCTGTTCCTCTGATACACATCAGGTCCTAGTAATTGTGGCTTGTAAGGGCAGTTAACTCTTCTTCAGATGGAATCATCCACATATTTTAAACTTGCAAAAAATCTTATTCTATAAAATATGCAACTTTTGATTGGCCTTCTGAACATGGATGTAATGGAGATAGGAATATGAATTTGCTGTCACATTTGCCTTATTGATGATGATGATGATGTTATCTATTCAGTCGTATCTGACTCCTGGCTATTCTATGACCAGGTCTCTCCACATCTTCTGATCTTGCACTATTTCTTTGGGTTTCTCTATGCTCTGTCTGTCATCAGCACTGATAGGTCTCCAGCCACCATGTTGTTTGGCAGTCTGATTTTCTTTCATCATGAATTCATCACGACATGGTCATCTAAGTGAGATGCAGTTTCATGATTTTACCTTCCAGTCATATGTCTGGTGTTATGTGCTCCAGTACTTGCTTTATTATTACTATCTACAGCAGAGGTCTCCAAACTTGGCAACTTTAAGACTTGTGGACTTCAACTCACAGAATTCTCCAGCCAGCTATGCTGATCTACAGTATTCAAATACATTTCAGCATTGTGATGACAGAGTAACGGGAAAGTGGTAAGAAATTTCCAGCAGGATCTGCCAGTTTGAAATGAACTGAAGAGACCTCTATGATTAGTGAAGAAAGCACTCTCATGAATTTTCCAATGCATGCTTTTATCCATAATAAGCACTAATAATCATCCCAAATTGTAGTAGCTAAGAGGTTTGAAATAAATACTTATTCATAGACTTTTTTGTCAAAGGAAGAGAACACTAAGGAAGCCTCGCCTTTAAATATATTATAAAATCATAGTAATTATTATCATGGTTTGTTGCATAGTCAGCCAGATGTTTAGGCTGGATTTGACATTGTTATCCACCTAGCAAGTCCTAAAGAATCTGGGAAAGGCAGAGGTTAATGTTTGATAACATTAAGAAAGAGAATGAAGATAAAAATAAAGTTGAGATGTCATTTCCCGCCTAGACTATTGCAATGCTCTCTACATGGGGCTCCCCTTGAAGAGCATCCGGAGGCTTCAGCTGGTGCAGAATGCGGTTGCGCGGGTGATTCTGGGGGCTTCTTGGAGCTCCCATGTTACACCGCTCCTGTGCGAGCTGCATTGGCTTCCAGTGGCCTTCTGGGTGCGATTCAAGGTGCTGGTGGTCATCTTCAAAGTACTCCATAGCTTGGGACCCGGGTACTTACGGGACCGCCTTCTGCCACCATCGGTCTCCCGCCAGCCAGTGCAGTCTCACAGGGTGGGCCTCCTCGGGGTGCCGCCAGCTGGGTGATGCCGGCTGGCGGCCCCGAGGGTGTGGGCCTTCTCTGCGGGAGCACCCTCCCACTGGAATGAGTTACTCCTGGAGATGCGGACTATCCCTGACCTGCGAACCTTCCAGCGCGCACTGAAGACCCATCATTTTCAACAAGCCGGTCTGACCTAGTATCATTGGAATGGTTTTAATTTTTGTAACTTTTTACCCTGTTTTATCATTTTATTGTAGTTTTAATCTTTCAGCCTTTATTTAATTCATTTTAATCTATTTTAAATTTTATATTTGTAATTGTATTGTTTTTAGCTGGGCTGTACACTGCCCCGAGTCCCAACTTGGGAGAGGGGGTGGTATATAAACTTAATTAAATAAATAAATAATAAATAAATAGGCATTTTTTAATGTAAATTTAAATATTCATATAAGGATTATATATAAATTTGATAGAAATTATTAACAATGTTAGCATGAATTGGATTAATATTAGTGATACCTAGTCAAATTTTTCAGGTACGATAAAGAACTGTTGTCATGCCCCTGTCAGACTTGAAGGGGGAGACCGAGCAACTGACAGGGAGTGGGAGTGTGGCTCCGTTGGCTGTGGAAGAAACTGGAGAAGGGCAAAGTCCTCCTGGCCAGAGCAGGGGAGAGGTAGAGCAAGAGAGAGGGGGTTTGAAGAAAGACCTAGGCCCACCCCCTCTTCATCCTATGGCACACAGGGAGGAACAGAGAAGGGAGCAACGTGAGTTGCATGGCTTATGAAAGAGAAAAGGGCCCTGATTCTCTTCATTAGCTGCAGCTGGGAACACAGTATATAAAAAAAGAAGCTGTGCGCAGCAAGCTGTTGGGAGCAAACGTGAATTTATCTTGTATAGTCCTGGCTTATCTGTATAGTCCTGCCACAGTTGGCATCTTCCCAACTGTGTGAGTTTTGCTGTGTTTTCAAGTCTGAAATTCCTTCTCCTGCCCTGTATATACCTTGTTTTGGACTGAATTTTCTACAGTTAAAGACTGTTCCTGGGAGTTTTTCTACAGCTGAAGGTAACCTGGACATTGGGGACAAAGTTGGAGATAATAAAGGTACTTATTGCTCATTTGACTGTGTTGCTTTTGTGCCATGCCCTAGGTCATCACAACTGTTTAGATCAGGGGTCTCCAACCTTGGCAACTTTAAGACCTGTGGATGTCAACTCCCAGAATTCCTCAGCCAGCTTTGCAGTCCAAAAAGTTTTAAAGTTGCCAAGGTTGGAGACCCCTGGTTTAGACTGAACAAGAAGACAGATATAAAGATGAGGAATCAGACATTTTTTGCCTATGTATGTTTGAATAATATAATGAGGATTACTTAAAATGGATAAATGTGATAGAGATTAATACTGTTGTTTTGAATTGGATAAATATGAAACATGATACCCAGAACCAACTCTGCTCACACACAATATAGATGTAAATTAAAATAATAATAAAAAATAAAATACTTTTTAAAAAAAAGTACCGCTAGAAGATATAAACTGTACCAAGTAAATGTGCCACTGGCTGATAGTGATCTTGTCAATGCTGATTGTATTCAAGTGCTCCAGATGCTCCCAAGGCAATCTATCTACTGTTGATACCATCTGTGCTTTCTTTTACCACAGCCATCCTACTTCTATTTGCAGGATTTCGTATTTTTTTTAATTTTCTCCAGTTTGTTCTCTTCCCTTCTCTTGTCTCCAGGTACTGCCATGTGCACTATCCAGACTTTCTTATTGGCAATTGTTAAGTCAGGAATGTTAGGTGGCAGGTGCTTATATGTTTGAATTCTATAAGTCCCAGACACTTTAGCTTCTTCATTTACGGTTAATTTACAACCCAGATGGAAACAAACAACCGAGGTTAAAAGGAGGTTTTAGTCATCCTTACCAGGCTCTTCAGACCTCTTCAAAATATTAGCAAAGTGGGGATTGTTTAGATCTTAATTCCATACGACAGGTGCCACTATAGAGAAGGCAAGCTTCTGATTTCCCATCAGATGGCATTGTTGAATTGAAAAAAATTCAGAACATACCAACCCCACCAGATTGATTCAGCAGAGCAGATACTATGGGAGATATATGGTCTCTGAGGTAAATAGGCCCTATGTCATGTAGGCCTTACAGATAACAACAAAGATCTTGAATTGCGCCTGGAAACAAACTGGCACCCCAAAGCCTGCCCATTACTGTTTATGCTGCTGCATTATTGAACAGCTACAACTTCCAGCTCATCTTCAAGGGTAATGCCACCCAGAGTCCATTGCAGGGGATGAGCCACAAGGTGATCAGGGCACAAATGATTTTCTGAAGGGTCCCCTAATCTAGGAAAGGGTGCAACTTCAGATGGAGCTGTGGAAAGGCCTTCTTGGCCACAGCTATCATCTGTTCATTGAGCAAGACCTGACAGTCCGGGAAGCCTTCCACAAGTTGCACACCACTCTTGAATGAGGAACTACCATTCCATTCAGGTCAGAGATGACAGTCAAAAGATTATGGGAAGTTGTCTCCCAACAGCTGAACAGCAAAACTATCAACTGAAACTGGTATGAAAATGCAATTATACCTTACCTCAAACTGATGGTTGGCCATCCCTAGTGGTTTCATATACTTGTTACAATAGTAGGATAGAGAATTGAGCCCTGTAGTACCTTGGTTAAATTGTGCCTCCTCCCTACCTGACTGGAACCACTACTACAGTAGGAAAAGATCCCCACATAAATATGGTCAATACTATTTTAAGTTGCTGGAAGTCCTATCAGGAGCAGGAGAATTATCATCTTCAAGGTTCTGATATAGATCATGTAACCAGAATGATCATTGCTGCTTTGATTCCATGTCCAGTCTGAATTTGAATTGAAAAAGATTTAGATAATCTACTTCATCTAAGGCTCTCTTTGGCCACTTTCTTCTCTACAATCTTTTCCAAATTGGCAGATCGGAGACAAGATAATAGTTTTTCATATAAGGTTGGATTGAGATATGGCTTCTCTAAGAGAGAGCACACAGCTCTTATGCCCTGTGTCCAAGCAGTGTCAACTACTCTTGAATCTTCCCACTCTAGCCCTCCTTCCCTCCACCCCTTGAAAAAGCCAGAATCCAAATTACTGGTAATGAAGTTCATGTTGCAAAGAACTTATATGCTTCTAATATTAAATTATCTTTAGCCATCGCAAACCGATGCACAATTACAATAATTTCTCCAATGCAAAGGATAAGCTGATGATATAAATGTATGTTCCCTTGGCTACAAGATTCTATATCTGCTACCTCATCATAAACTGGAACTGAGTTGGCAAAAGTCAGACAGGTCTTTATCAACATTGCCTTTGTGATTTTAAAAAGCTTCATAATGCCTCTCTTTTTAATGCCAATCAGTGCCATTTTGATTTGTTCGCACATGTATTCGCTTTTTTTTACATTCCTGTGTACTCACTGTCCACTCTCCCAAAATCACCTGTACATAACCCGAAACCTTCTCAACCACACAGATCTGTAGTGCATTACGCCTAGTGTCTATTCAGAAGTATTTTTTAAAGCTCTCTTTCTCCCCATCTCTTAATTAGCCTGCACCATGTAGCTACCTGTCTCAACGTATCTGCCTTTGAATGATCAAGCCTGTGTACAAAATTCAATTGGAAAATAACAAGATCAATTCTTAGAAATAAATGGAATATGTGAGTCATCTATCATATAACAATAATGACAAAAGGGATTATCTACACCTGCTTTGATCTCTTTTGGAGAGCCAGATGTTTATCTGCAAATACAGTAATGTGGATTCCATTTCTCTAATTATCAGGCTTGTTCAGAATTCAGAGGGTGGATCATATCTGTACTCTAACCAAGTCTCGTACCTGATGTAATTTCTTCCCCTTCCTAGACAGTCCAACGCTGTGCAAGGCTTATATGGAATGTGATATATTTTCTATAGGCTATAAGAACTTCTTTCAGTGAGACTGCAGAAAGCAAAACTGTTCATATTGCTCTGCTTGTCCTTTCCATATATATTTTTTATTGCTACTCTTCTTGGTTCATGCTCCTTCTTTGAATCCAATAATGCCTTAAATTTAAATCTCTCTTGTTTGTACAATCTCTTTCCATGTTGTTCTATTTTTTTCACTTTCCATTTTAATTCAACTTTTAAACTGAAATATCAATATAAAATATGATTTCAAACTGTACTGAAAAATTTTAAAAATAGAAAATATTATTTTTAAACCCCTTTTTATTTCAAACCTCTCCTGTCATTGTATAATCTATGAGTCCTCTGGCTTAGTTGATTTTCTAAGTTATTATTACTACAGGTAGTCCTGAACTTACAACAATTGAGCCTGAAATTTCTGTTGCTAAATGAGATTGTTGTTCTGTGAATTTTGTCCTATTTTACCACCTTTCTTGCCACATTTAAGTGAATCACTGCAGCATCTTAATTTAGTAACAGGATTATTTAGTAACTGGCTTCCACACTGACTTTGCTTGGCAGAAGGTCTCAAAAAGTGATGTCGTGACCCCAGGACACTGTAATTGTCATAAATATTAGTCAGTTGCCAAGCATCTGAATTTTGATCATGCAACCGTGGAAATACCACAATGGTTGTCTTAAGTCCCTTCTTCAGTGCAGTTGTAAGTTCAAACTGTCACTAAACGGACTGCTGTAAATTGAGGACTACCTGTACTTATGACATGATTAAAAAAATCAAATATCTGAATGTTCACTCAACAACGTTCCCATTAAAAAGAACCCAGCTGATCTAAATGCCTTTTTTTATGTTATGCCATGTTAGTTTTCTGCAGCTCTAGAGATGTTTGCTTGTTGAGGAAGTGTTAGCTCTTGATAAATAGCAAGCCACTCTTGTTGTTGTTGTTGTCCAAATGTAACACAAATATTCTATCCACATTCTACTAAGGAATCTTAATAAATCTCTGAGAAGTTTTAAAAGAAAATAATTAACCTGTTTGTATCTCAGTATAAACAGCATCTCAGAATTGTTAACTGATGTACCTTGCTGGACAAGGATCTAGGTTGCACTCTTGGAGTTTTGGCTTTGGCTTGATGTTTTCAGGATAATAGTGGCAATATTGGTCAGCTACCACTCGATTGCTTCTCAGATCGTAGCATTCGGCAGATGTAAGCTGATAACCTTTAAAAAAATTCAGATTGGGTAAAGATAAAGACAGCTATGCAGTTCCACATCAACAAGCAAGTATGGTCTACTAATCCGAATAACAATGAGGTCCCACTAGGCAACCCACTGGGTCATTTCTTTCAGAGATATTCCTTACCGAAATAGAGATTAGCCTCAGTAAAACAACACCTAGAGTGGTCTGCATCCAGTTTTGAACACCACATTATAAAAAAGATGTTGAGACTCTAGAAAAATTACAGAGAAGAGCAACCAAGATGATTAGGGGACTGGAGATTAAAACATATGAAGAACGGTTACAGGAACTGGACATGGCTAGTCTAATAAAGAGAAGGACCAGAGGAGACATGATAGTGGTCTTCCAGTATTTGAGGGGCTGCCATAGGGAAGAAGAGGTCAAGCTATTTTCCAAGGCACCCAAAGGCCAAACAAGGAATAATGGATGGAAACTGAACAAGGAGAGATTCAACCTGGACATATGGAGAAACTTTCTGACAGTGAGAACAATCAACCCATGGAACAGCTTGCCCTCGGAAGTTGTGGGAGCGTCATTACTTGAAGCTTTCAAGAAGAGATTGGACTCCCATCTGTCAGAAATGGTGTAGGGTCTTCTGGGGCAGTGGGAACTTGGACTAGATGACCTATAAGGTCCCTTTCAACTCTGATTATCTGTTAAATCTGAGACACAGAATGACCAAAAGTAGGCAAAAAAGTAGTGAGAACGTGGGCAACTATCAGCTTCCTGCAGGCTTCTCCATTGACTTTGATTGTGGGAAGCTGGCAGGGAACTCTGGAAATCACGATCATGTGGTGGCAATTGACTGTGGCGAGGCTACAGCAGCCACAATTCTGCGAATACAACTGGTATAACAACCTTTGGTATTTCAACAGAGGAATAAGGGGGCCTAGATTTGGCATACCGTACTTTCTTTCAATTAGCAAATTTGAGACATCTTGATGCAAAAAAAAATTGTGCTGTGATGGACTGTTTGGGCTAACTAAAGGTACAAATAGGAGAGTGTTAGTACCAGTAGTATGTAAATGGATAAACTGATTGTAACTTGATGTAGTAACATTCCTGCAAGAAATGTCATTTATGGTTTGTAATGCAAAACTAAAACACAGTACACACATTTTCTAAGTATAACCATATACAGTATCTGCTAGTGTAAGGTATCTCATTAGAGGACCTTACAATTAAAAGCAGGTTGATTTATAGTACAATTTCCATAGTGATTTTTCCATAGTAATTTTTTCTTATAAAAACACCTTAAAATGAAAGATAAACAAACAAACAGATAATGTTTTTTATGTTATCAAAGAAGGGTCAAACAGTGATGGCAATGTTGCAGATCAGGAAAACAACACTTTAAAACTCTTCTGGAAGCTAAGGGCCACTGTAGGTAAGGGATAGTAGAAATGGGGTTGTGTTACATGAACTAGTGTAAGCAACACACACACACACACACACACACACACACACACACACCAAGTACAAATAATCTCTCTCACACACAGTTAGCTAGTTATCAGTGTTTTTGTTGTTTTATTATATATACTGAATCTATTTTAATGACTGTTTTCTTGGGCAACACTTTCAGTTTCCATCCATTATCATTAAGCTGCAAATGAATTGGGGGGTTAAATACAGCCCTGGGCTCTGTGCTGGCTCACTTTGTTATGTTCAAACCCGAATATACTTCTTTAGAATAACATTCAAATATCATATACTGTATTATGTATCTTTAACTTCGGATGCATAACTTAAAGGCAAATCAAATACATATAAATTATCGATCAAAGTTGATGAATTCTGCTTGAAGTTGGTAGAAGTCGTGTCATTTGTAATTTGGCTGTGTTTGTCTGTATATGAAAGATGGTTCCTTGCTTCTACTTAGCTCACCCCATGTGATATTTTATGCTTCTCTTCCAGTGATTTAATGTGCTGGATTGCTTTTTTTTCCCCTATACAAATCTTGAACTTCTAAGAGCGAGCATAGAAAATGAACTTAATAAAGAAATAAAAAAGAAAGCACAAGATCTCCCTAGCTACTCATAAGTTCTGGGGTGATTTATCTTTTCCCTTGAAGCCCAGCTTTGCATTCTTCAATGGAAGCCTCCTTCTGTGCATTTTTCTCATTCCCCATCTCTAATTTCCTATATGGGAGTATCAGCTGTGGTTATCTCATTTCAATTACCAGAAGCCAATTGTCTTTTCTGCAGAGAAGGTGCTGCTATTCTTGACCACAAAGGCTGGATAGCTCCCTCTGAGGTTTTATTTATGAGCCATGGTGACAACTACTAGAGTGAAAATGGAGTCTTCAAAAATGATTAAACCTTCAGTGGGAAGGTCAAACCATAGGCTTTTAAGCACACTAAGAAGTCATTATATATAGTGCTCTGTATGCACGAAAAGGTATTAACCTTTCCCCCTTCATTTGATTTAGGAAATTAATAACTTGGATGTCATGCTTTAAGCAAGCTACAGAGCTGTCATTTATTTATTAAGCATATGGCAACAGGTCTGACAATGAATGTAGTATAGAATCAGTTAAAAACAACTTTTTGTCTTGATAAAATGATAGCAAAGTTACCTGGACAGTAAAATTCAGTTATGGGATGACTTTTTAAAACTTCTCAGCCAGATCAAACCAACTCCAAATAATAACAATGGATGCACCAGATATACCAGAGGTACTATAGTGACAACTCTTTGCTACCCATCATTTTTAATGTGAAGATCCAGAGTGATTAAGGGTCAAAGAGTAGATCCCAACCATGAACCTGTTCTTTGCACAGCTCTAGCCATATTATAAACCCTGACTCTGGGAGTAGATTACCTCTTTGGTCCTGCCTTGGGCTTACATATTCTCCTTATTAAACAAGGCAGCAATTATTAAACAAGACAACAATAACAATTATTTAAGGAACTATACTTTTAAATTGTAGTCAATAATTTTATAAAATATGGAATAATTAGGAAAAGATAGATAGGCTATGAATAAAGGAACAAACCAAGAAAAATAGTGACATTAAAACTTAGGAATTATAGTTATCTAATAATCAGTCACTTTTCCATTTGGCCTTTAGAAAAATATAGTTTATTTTAAAAAGAGTAGACTGAAAATGAGAGACGAGAACTTCTTCTTCAAAGACCTTTCTGGAGGTAGATGCATTGTACTGTACTATGGTAATTAAAGACAAATCAGCATTCCCACAACTTCAAAATAAAGACTCTACAAATATTTACAACCAAAAAAGGAAGGAAGGAAGGAAGGTCCATAAAAAATAAAAACAAAACTAGCTGTGATGTATATCAGTGCTTTTTAGAACTGCAATGCAGAAAAAAAGTGCTATAGTCATTACCTCCACCACAGGATACAGAACAAGGAAAAAAATCAGTTTCTCTCCATCGGTGGATAATAGGTTGATAGAAAATAAACTGAACTGTACTGTCGGCAACACCAACGTAATGAATCTGAAAAAAAGAAAAGCTACAGGTAAAATTAGTCTGTAATCCAGGTATAATTAGAACAATGAATTTACATTGTAATAAGTGAAAGTCCTCCAACATTATCTTCAGATAAGCAACTTCCGTATCCAGAAGCATAAATTCAATACTTGTACAAAGGGGCTCACTCCCAAATAGAGAAATGACAATTAAATATTTAAATAGATATAAGGTATAATACTTGCCATTAAACCTATGAACATGGTAATCTTTTTAACCCTGTCATCTACTGTATCTTGCAGAGTGGGTCCTAGATTATCACAGGTAATAATTTTTATCATGATTGGTTACCCCTTCTATTTTGGGAGGGGGGCATAAAATCATTAGCCTTGGTGGCACAGTGGTTAGAGTGCAGTACTGCAGGCTACTTCTGCTGATTGCTAGCTGCCTGCAATTTGGCAGTTCAAATCTCACCAGGCTCAAGGTTGACTCATCCTTCCAAGGTGGGTAAAAGAGGGCTCAGATTGTTGGGGAATATGCTGACTCTGTAAACCGCTTAGAGAGGGCTGTAAAGCACTGTGAAGTGGTATGTAAGTCTAAGTGCTAGTGCTATTAGTTCAGAACAATATTATCTCTTAAAATAGGATGATTATTCTAGATAAATAATTAAGCAAATAAAAACATCTGAATTATCAGCTTCCTAATGCTGAAAATTAATGCTTTTCTAAAGGCTGTCAGAGATGTTTTGGCAAAGTGCAATGTGGATCATAGATTGTGAAATGTTTCCGGATATGGCTGGAAAAAGACTTTTACGAAAGATTTACTTATAGTTACGTGAGAAACTTCTGCTGGTCAGTGCAGACAAATATTAATAAACTGATGTATGTGTATTGGAAACAAGAGGCCTAAGATATCCAACCAATGTGGGTTTTGCCCTTGCATGGATTTGGGAAAAGCTGTCATAGATAATATTGAGTGTACATGATTGTATCTGTATAAAGCAAGTTCCCATGCTTATTTCCTTGGTTCAAAAACCATTCTATTGTTCAAACAAAGAAATAAACCAGAAAAGAGGAAACTATCATAGAAGAAATAGCATTATTTTTCCCCTCCAAAACAGAAGAGAAACACAATAACAAAACTCAGAATCCCTGGGTTGCAAAAAAGAAAAGAAAAAGCAAGAGGTCATAAAAGAGGAAGGCAGAAGTGCTTGAGACATGTTGAAGGATATAAAAGTTTTAGTCTATTGATGAGAACCTGCAGCTTTCTTTTAATCAAGTTAATAGTGATATATATTCCCAGAAGTTAAAAAGGAGCTACAGCTGAAAGATTACATGTTTCCTATGCAGTGAAGGAGGCTTCTTGTATGGATAACTACCATTTTGCTCAGCAAAAGGTTTTTAATTCCTTGCATAAGACAGAAAGTACATGAATCACCCATGGATTTGAAATGACGGAAAAGTACAGTGAATCCAGGAAAGATGTATATGCTCTCAGTGCTTTTAGCTCTTCTGAAATTTCCAGTATAAATACAGATTAAGAACAGCATTGGAGGGGGAAAATGCTAACTAAACAAAAAAGAAAAAAAATACTATCAATAGTGTTGCCTGAACCTTAAAAAATTCATGTTTGTGAGATCCCAGGCAGAGCAAAATAAATGAGAAGAGAGATTACATGGGGCCTAAGAGAAGGGGTTGGGAAGTTCCACATCAAAAGTCAGGAAGACATAACAACTTATCTCCCCAAGGATTTTTGCTGTGTTGTCTGCTTGATTATCTGTCTTCCCTGACATGGAAAAAAGACAGATGCAGATCTTTCTCCCAAACAAAAATGGGAAATTATACACATAGCCCGTACTACCAACCCCAACACTCTTGGGTGGGAATATGTTGCAATTAACCACAGACTGGTGTGGGGGAATAGCATTACTAGGCGAATGAGGGGAAAGGAATCAGACAAACTGATGTTTATTATTTAAAAAAAGATGCATGGGATGGAATATAACGATTACAAAACTGACAAAACTTTGGTGAGAAAATATTTTTGGGGTCAGCAGTGTAGGTGGAAGGGTGGAATATCAGATATTGACCAGCTGATTCTAAATCTGATTGCTTACATTTCCTACTTACATCACACATTTTTGGCTATTTTTGCTCTGACTTAGAAATTTAAACTATCCCAAAAGCCAAACCAAGAATAAGAGCAAATAATACCGGTATTAGTTATGAATTGTTACCTAATTTTTTTTATTAAATAATGTGCATGAGTTCCCTTTCATTGACTGAGTTTAAAAACTTCACCACGATATATAAATCCTAAAAACCCTGAAGCAATTGATGTCTTCTTTGTTTCTAAATAATTTATCTTATTTGGGGGAATATTAAACACTGAAACGCATAGGCCACTCCTTACATTCTTTTTGAATTAATAGCTGTAATATTTCATTAAATACCATACTGATTTGTAAATAACTAACGTTCCCTTAGAAGATATTAAAATAGGTCCTTGAGTGACAGCAACTTGGGAAGTCACCTTCAACAAACTGACCCATAAATCAGGCAACATTTCCTAATTGAGGAATATTGTAAATAGTCAGTAGCCATCCAGATTTTTCAGATTATAAGAACAAGAGCTGAATTGTTGTTCTTTCTCAACTCTATTCCATTCTAAAGCTATGGCTGACATTGAACATCATGGAGGAAAAGCTGCAACCCTAAAGATTCCTCAGGACATCTGCTGAGGGTTTGAGAAACAAGCTGCAGCACCTAGGAAAGATAAAAATGAATACAAAACAGCTTCTTCAAAGCCTAATCCTGCCAGATGATCCAAAAAAGCATCACTGTTAATATATCACCAAACATTGGAGATATTTAGGAAAATTATCAGAAATGCTCTCTCTCTCTCTCTCTTTCTGGGCTCAACTTAGGCCATTTCACCAAGCAACTGAAACAGGCTGAGTAGTATATCTCGAATGAAAGACAAAATTGAAATGGATGAAAATAAAAAGTAATATCCAGATTCAACTGAAGCTATCTAGATTTATAAAATCCCTAAAATTCAACCTAGCATAGCAATATAAATAAAATGCGTGATGTTGTGGTCCTTCTGCTAAAGGAAGACCTCAAGGAACTACAAAATTTTCATCTGCACTTTATCTCCTCATCTCAATCCATATCTGCTGTAGAAATCTGGCAAAATCTTCTAAAAAACAAAGTTGGTATTAGAGATGAAAGGGAACAACCAAAAATTACCCATACCCCTTTTACTTGAAAATATTTACAGAGAGAAAAAAATAGGCCATCACTCAAGGGCACTGAGTACTTTATAAACACTTTAATATTTACCCATTTTATTCCTGATTTGCAAATACCAACTAACTAATTAACTACCTATCCAATCACTGATTAACTACCTAGCCAATCAATCTAATTTCCCAAAAGACAAGGTTCTAATAAGATATTTGTATAATTACACATACTCATTCACTCTGCTTCACACAGGTAAGCCAAAACTAGCTGAAGAGTGGGATGGACTGACTTGCATGTGAAGAGGATTTCCTGCCTCGGCTTCACCTTATGATGGGATAAAAACTTGCTTCACTACTGACTACTGCCAACAACGTTGGAGTCAAACTGGAAGACAGAAACTCCAATGGTCCTAGTCCTGGTGACTAAACCCAGGGGTGTCAAACTCGTGATGACATGTTATCGTCACGTGACACATTGCAACTTTTTCCCCCTTTGCTAAACCGGGCGTGGCCAGTGCATGATGCATCCGGCCTGTAGGCCATGAGGTTGACACCCCTGGTCTAAACCATGTAGCAATGAAACTGGCACTATTCCCTTTGCAGCATAATCTACATTTCTATCCGTTAATGATGATTTTTGTTGGGAGTCCTCAATGAAAAATTATGGTACCCTAAACCTGATACAGACTACGCCTTATATCTTGCCTTATATCTCAAAATCTCCAGGCCCTTCTGATCCACCTTCATCTGCTCCAAAATGCTTTATTATCTTGTAATTCTCAAAGGCTTACATTCCACTGTGTCTCTTAGCCTCTCTGTAGCATGTGTGTATTTTACTTTCAGCAATGTGTTTTCAATTACTTGGAAGAATAAGAGAAAATTAATGAGAAGAAAACATTAGTGGGAAGAAATAATTTGATTCTTACTGCCAGTTCTACACAAAGCAGAGCTTCTAAGCTATCTGTTGATTTCTCAACCAAAGCTGATTTGCTCACTGTAACAAAACCAGAGTTTAATTCTGCTCATTTCTTTAGCAATTCAAGAGGTTTTCCTGAGTTATTCTCCTGTAGTAGTTCTGAAATTGGGGGGGGGGGGGAAGTGGGGAAGGCAAAGGGCAGAAGACTAATATAATGTGATTTAATTACAACATATCCACTTATGGACTATGTTACTTGCGATAATTCAAGAAGTACTGCAGTTCCCATATACAGGTAGTCCTCGACTTACAACCGTTCATTTAGTGATCATTTAAAGTTACAGCAGTACTGAAAAAAGTGACTTATGACCCATTTTTCACACTTAACGATTGTTGCGACATCTCCATGGTCACGTGATCGAAATTCAGGTGCTTGGCAACCAGCTCATATTTATGATGGTTGCAGAGTCCCTGGGTCATGTGATCCTCTTTTGCGACCTTATCACAAGCAAAGTCCATGGGGAAGCCAGATTCACTTAACAACTGTGCTACTAATTTAACAACCGCAGTAATTCTCTTAACAACTATGGTAAGAAAGGTCGCAAAAGGGGGCAAAACTCACTTAACAAATGTCTCAACATCTCACGTCCCTGTCGGAATCTGATTCAGAGGGGGAGGCCGAGCAGCTGACAGGGAGTGGGAGTGTGGTTTCATTGGCTGTGGAAGAAACTGGGGAAGGGCAAAGTCCGGCTGGGCAGAGCAGGGGAGAGGTAGAGCAAGGGAGAGGGGGTTCGCAGGAGGATCCAGGCCCACTTGCTCTTCATCCTAGGGCACGCAGGGAGGAATGGAAAAGGGAGCAACATAAGTTGGCTTACGGGGGAGGAAAGGACCCTGATTCTCTTCATTAGCTGCAGCTGGGAACACAGTGTTTAAAAAGAGAAGCTGTGCACAGCAAAGTTGTTGGGAGCAAATTATGAATTATCTGATATCGTCGAGGCTTATCTGGGTTCCTGGCATCTTCTGAATTGTGTGTGTTTTGCTGGGCTTTCAAGTCTGCAATTCCTTCTCCTGCCCTGTCAAGTTAATTACTGTAGCGTGGTTTGTGTGGATTTGTATTTACAGTTTAAATGTACTTTGTATGTACCTTGAATTTCCTCCACTTAAAGACTGTTCTTGGGAGAGTTTTTTCTCCAACTGAAGGTAACCTGGACATTGGGGGCAAAGCTGGAAGTACTAAAGGGACACTTATTGCTTATTTGACTATGTTGCCTTTGTGCCACGCCCAGGTCATCACACACCACAACAAAAATTTGGGGCTTAATTCTGGTTGTATGTCAAGGACTACCTGTAATAGTACGTATCTGGCACTTTGGAATAGCACATTTTACTTATAGGAGAAACATAGTCTTGAATGTTATAGCAAAGTGAAGACAATGTCATAAGGCTACTTACTACAAAGCAGGCATAAATATTGCAAAATATTATTGTTTGTCGGTTGTTCAAAGCTTCTCACCTTTACAGTGAAATCTGCAGTGAGAGGACCAGGTGTCCTCAATATTTCTTTGTCTGCAAACTTCTGAAACTCAACAGAAGAATTATCCACAATGAAGGATCCAGTGAAGCTGAGACTGTTTTCGCCCTTCACGCCTTGCAGAGTTTTGGTTTCTAGATCTGACAAATACAAGCACATGGAAGAGTCACACAGCATTGTTTCCTTGGCGTAAAGAAAGAAAGCTGTCAAGCAAAATGCTAGATATAAAGCATTATTTGTTTTCATTTGACTGTGTTATTAATGCTTCATCCATTTTATTTATACCATTCCCTCTGGGTTTCACTTTGCTTCCCTCTAACCTACTTATCTATTGTACTGTGTAAGACAGATCTATTTCCATTAGAGCTAGCATTTGTATTGGTGTGTCAATTTCTCTGGACTTAGCTATGCAGAAGAGAGAATGGTAGCTCCAAACACAATACAGCAGGGGTGTCAAACTCAAAGCCCAGGGGGTGGATCCGGCCTGCGGGATGTTTAGGTCTGGCCCGCGGGCCTCCCTGGAAACAGAGAAAGACTGGCCTGTGGTGCCTCTGCCAGCAAAAATGGAATTAGGGAGGCTTCCCAAAGTTCCATTTTCGGCTGCGATGGCCTCCTGCTTGGTTTTTGCTGGCAGAGTGTTCGGGCCACCACAGGTGCCTCCAACATGAGTGACGTTGAGCTGGCCACGCGCACCCTGGCCACCTGAGGTCAAACACAACCCTGATGTGGCCCTCATTGAAATCGAGTTTGACACCCCTGCAATACAGGATAGACATACACTGTATTTTCATTCATTCCTGTCATCCACAGTGGTTCAAATGTCATTTTCCATTTCACAAAAAGCACTCACAATATTATATCAGTTAATCGAAAGATGATACTTAATGGGTTCTTGAGCATCGTCCTTGAGTTGAGTTGAGATTGAATTGCTATGCTACCCAGTTTTGAGAGACTGAAAATGCATGGGTTAAGAGGAGAACATTGCAAAGGGCAGTGGCTGTTTTGGATAAAGCACACACACATACCATTTTTGAATTCAGAACAAGTCATCTTCGGCTTATGACCACAATTAAGCCCAAGATTTCTGTGGTTAAGTGAGGCATTTGTTAAGTGAGTTTTGCCCCCTTTTACAACCTTTCTTGCCACACTCGTTAAGTGAATCATTTCTGTTGTTGATTTAGTAACACAGTTCTTAAGTGAATCTGTCTTCCCTATCGACATTGCTTGTCAGAAAGTCTCAAAAGGAGATCACACGACTCCAGGGTACTGAACCTTGACTCTGCTGGTGTGTCTCTCACATAACACCCCTGGTAAAATGTGGTCTCTCTGGACTCTCCAGGCCAGGGGTTGCCAACCTTTTGGACCTCAGGGACTACCAAACTTATAATTTTAAATCCCACAGACTACTAATATGAATTTTGACTGACAGTGGCTTGTTGATGTTGGTGGGAAAGTCGGTCCCAAATTCCAAAGCTGCAGTAGTTACAGGATTGCCCCTTTGGTCATCCCAGAGCAGTTGCTCCTCCAGTCCATGACAGGCCGGTGCACCCGAGTGGAGGAGCAGCTGCTCTGGGATGACCAAAGGGGCAGTCCTGTGACTACTGCAGTTCTCGATATGGGACCAACTTTCCCACAAACGTGGGCAAGCCACCCTGGGGTGGATTTCCTTTCCCCGCCGTTGGTCTTACCTTCCAGTTCCAGCTCACGTGGTTCTACTCAAGGTAAGGTTTGCGCTCAGCCGAAGGGGGGGGCAGCGGGTGGGTGGGCCATGTGGGCGGCACAGCCTTGTGTTCCTGCGCAGCCTGGATTAATTGCTTTGGGAGGAGTGCTTTGGGGGGAACATTTTTCTGCAGACCACCAAAATTTTCTCATGGACCACTAGTGATCCCCGGCCCACCAGTTGGCAACCACTGGTCTAGACCCTCTGGAAATTGCACAAGAGACCTCTGCATTTACACGGCCTCAGAAAATCATGGGAAAATGCTTGCGCAATTTTCAGATGCCTCAGGGCTGCACGAGAGCAATGTTTTCTTATGCAACTTCCAAAGGATCCATCACCATCACTTTTTAGTTTTATTTTGGAAGTTTACATGGTTAAGATTTATCCATGATCAGTATAATAAATACCCATTGCTTACTACAGAGGCATATTTCCCCTAAAAAAACATTTAGCAAAATCACAATCTCTGTGACATGTATTCTGCCTGCTTCTAAGACTACGCTCATTGCTATATATACTTTCCAAACACATTTTGCACTAATTTATCCAACGTGGTGCCTTAGATATGGTTAGTTTTGCCTTTGTACTCCATTTTAATTGTGCACACTATGTCTTTTCTTCTTGCAAAAGCCTACTGGCATATGTAATGCTTTAATGTATTTTATTGTTTCCTTTAATACATTTGCTCTTTCACTTATCTCATCACCACTGCCATCTATTTAGGGGAACATGAAATGAAAGGGGAGAATTATTATCAAAACGGAGAGCCAGTTTGGTGCAGGGGTTAAGCATCAGGCTAGGAATAGAAACTGTGAGTTTTACTTCTGCTTTGGGTTTGTAGCCAGCTGGGTCACCTTGGTCCAGGCACTTTCTCTCGGCCTTGGGAAGGAGGCAATGGCAAACTACATCTGAAAAACTTTCCCAAGGAAACTGCAAGGATTTGTTTAGGCAGTGTCTGAAGACCAGACGTGATTGAATGGAAGAAAAAAAATCTAAACATGTACAGAACCTTTGATAAGTCAATTAATGTTACATTGCTATTCCAACTACAGTTTCAATGGGTTAATAGCAATAGTAATGGCAGCTAGACATATACTGCTTCACAGTGCTTTACAGCCCTCTCTAAGCAGTTTACAGAGTCAGTATATTGCCCACAACAATCTGGGTCTTCATTTTACCTCATTTTATCTAAGGATAGAAAGCTGAGTTAACTTTGAGCCTGATGAGATTCAAACTGCCAAATTGCAGGCAGCAGGCAGTTATCAGAAGTAGCCTGCAGTACTGCATTCTAACCACTGCGCCACCACAGTCTTAAACTGGTTCTCTGTTTAAAGACTTACTGTAATTTAATTTCTACCCTCCAATACTGAGCTTATCCTTCAGGGCAGGGTTTTCCAACCCCCGGTCTGTGGATTTGCAATGGTCTGCGGATTGCCAGAAACCAGGCCCCATCCACAGGACACAGAAAGCATACAAAACCACATACTCCCTGGTGCACGGAAAAACCTCTCTCCATGTCTCTGATCCTCAAAAGATTGGGGACTTTTGCTTCAGGGTCTTTCTAAGCCTTGCAGTTAATCTAATAGTAGTTCAGCAGCGGCAGCTCTACTATTATAGTTCTACATAGAAACTTATGCATCATGATACAACTACATCACACTGTAACTCCGCTCCCCCTCTTACTCAATGACTAAATACAGGGATAAAAGTAACAGACCACATCAGGACAAAAATTCTGCCCTAATCCAGTGGAAAATACTTGTTCCCTCTTTTTGTATTTCTAGACACTGGTTTCTGTAAAAGCTTTTCTCTCCCGCTCTCCTTAATTCCATTGGCAGCAGAGAACCAAAATGATAATGTTTATTAGTCTGAAAAACAGCATGCATGGCAAATAAGAGCCACAGGAGTAGAGGCCAAGCATTCTCAAAATAATATTTATTTCTTAGTATTCTATCTTGTAGGCAAATATTACACATTTTCCCCTCTTTCAAAGTTTGTAACTTGCAATCTACTTATAAATGTTCACAATTATACATTTTACACCAAAGAACAAACTGTATATACCTCAGGTAGCTTATTAAGAACACATAGAATATAATCCATCATAAAATATCCTTAATTATGACAAAATGAAACTTCTTTGCCCTTTCAAAGTTCTACTATTACTTATCTTACAGCTGACAACCAGCTGCAAGTATTTACTGTTTCTATAGGATTGGGCTGTTCTTTTATTTCTGAAAGACATAGCCTAATCTAAAATATGCTATATGTTGTACAGTTTCTGTACAGGAGTGTGCAATAGTTTCAGCAGAATTGGAGAAAAAGATCTATTTAACTCTTTCATTGAAAAAGGGACATAGGAAACTTGCTGGATATATATGCCATTCAGAATTCTATGTATAAATTGAGAGCAGTATGTATTAAAGCCAAGCAAGGTTAGGAATCAAACATGGCAACTCGGAAAAAGATACGTTGCATACAACATTTTATCTGTATAGGCAGCATAAAGGAAAGCTAGAAAGCAATATTGCTTAGAATATCATGAAAAGCTTTTTTTATTTATTTATTTATTTATTTATTTATTTATTTATTTATTTATTTATTTATTTATTTTTCAAATTTGTATACCACCCCCTCTTCCTAAGGAGAGGCACAGCCAAATAAAAACATATAAATACAAATACAATAGTTTAAAATACATTAAAAGGATTAAATAAATTGGCATTAAAAATTAAAAAGTAGGGAATTAAGAAAGTTAAAAACATTTAAAAACCGAATTTAAAACCATTACACATAACTCTAGGCCAGACCGGCTAGATGGAATAGGTGGGTTTTTAGTGCACGCCGGAAGGTCAATAGGTCGGGGATGGTCCTCATCTCCGGGGGCAATTCGTTCCACAGGGAGGGTGCTCCCAAAAAGAAGACCCAAACCCTCGGGGTCGCCAGCCATCCAGCCGGTGGCACCCTAAGAAGGCCCGCTCTATGAGAGCGCACTAGTCGGCGAGAGACTGACAGTGGCAGCAGGTGGTCCCATAGATACCCAGGTCCCAAGCCATGGAGCGCTTTAAAGGTGGTCACCAACACCTTGAATCGCACCCGGAGGCCGCTGGGAGCCAATGCAGCTCGCGCAAAAGTGGTGTAACATGGGAGCTCCGAGAAGCCCCCAAGACCACCTGCGCGGCCGCATTTGCACCAGCTGGAGCCTCCGGGTGCTCTTCAAGGGGAGCCCCATGTAGAGAGCATTGGCATAATCCAGACGGGAGATGATGAGGGCGGATGTGACCGTGCGAAGTGCGTCCCGATCCAGAAAGAGCCGCAACTGGTAGAACCTGCGGACCTGACAAAAAGCCCCCCTGGCAACGGCTGCTATATGATCTTCTAATGACAGCCGTACATCCAGGAGGACACCCAAATTGCATGCCCTCTCCGTGGGGGTCAGAATTTCCCCCCCACGGCCAACGAAGGAGTAAGCTGGCTGTATCAGGGCACCGGAAAGCACAGCCACTCGGTTTTGGCCGCGTTGAGCTGAAGCCTGTTTCACCCCATCCAACCCCGCACAGCCTCCAGGCACCGGGTCATCACTTCCACGGCTTTGTCAGGATGGCCTGGGGTAGAAAAGTACAACTGAGTATCATCAGCGTACTGATGGAATTCTACCCCAAAGCCATGGATGATCTCACCCAGCGGCTTCGCATAAATGTTGAACAGAAGGGGCGAGAGCACCGACCCCTGAGGTACCCCACAGATCAGGGGCCTCGAGGTCGATCTCTGCCCCCCTGCCAACACACATTGTGAGCGGTCGGAGAGGAAGGAGGAGAACCACCATAACACGGTGCCTCCCACTCCCAACCCCTCCAGCCGCCACAATAAGATACTGTTTTCTGCTTTTTTCTACCATTATACATTCCAAGTAAGGAATCAGTATATTTTTACCACACGTCTCCAATGTGGGAGAAAACGAACTTCAAACGCCAACAAAAACTTAGATTTATTCACAATTTTTGCTTCACATTTAGATTTTTACTGGTCTTTCCATCAATGGCTACTGTAAATACATGCCCTATCATAACTCTGTCAATCACATTCTAATTCAGTAAACTGAAGACTTAGAAAAGCTCCCAACCTCTTTCCTTCCATATTTTTATTTTCTATGGCTAACTCCTTTAACAGCGCAATCTGGCTGTTGATTCCTTTACTGTTTCCTCCATGAAACAAAGGTAAGCATAAGAACAATGTGTTAAATTCATGAGTAATTCATCCAGTGGTGGGATTCAATTTTTTTTTACTACCGGTTCTGTGGGTGTGTCTTGGTGGGCATGGCATGGCTTGATTGGCATGGCTTGCTAAGTATGGCAGGGGAAGGATACTGCAAAATCCCCATTCCCTCCCCACCCCACCCCACTAACCTGCTTTCCAGCTCCATTCTCCTGAGGAAGGCAACAAAAGAAGACCCAGCCAATCAGCTGGGATTTGGGAGGCAGAGAATAGATGGGGGTGGGGCCAGTCATAGGTGATATTTGCCAACTACTCAAAATTTCCACTACCGGTTGTCCAGAACTGGTCAGAACCTGCTGAATATCACCTCTGAATTCATCTCAATACCGTGGTAGCTTATATTATATTCGTAGCAACAAAAAACACATTTTACAGAAATTATGTACGTGCACATGCATAACATATTGAGTGGAAAATCAGATAGTGGTTTTAGAACATACCCATATAAGTCAGGATTATCTTAGCTGGTATTATTATTATGATTGGTATAGGTATTATTTAAAGTTGTATGCTGCCTGATCCAACACCACTGTGCAGCTCACAACAATCAGCTGAAGAAATTACAGTAAAATTTAAAAAAAAAATAAGCAAAAAGATGGCATCTCATGGTCATCTGGACTTTTGCATCCCAGATATGAACTCCCTATGAAGCCCCTTATTCATGTTTCAATCTCCCTAAAATAAAGGAGCCATACAGCCTTGTTTGAAATAGAGTTCCAAAGGTTATTAGAAGTATTTCAATATAGCAAGCGTATTTATACTTACATAAATGATCAGGGCCTTTCAGCACTAGGCGAACATGACGACTTCCGTAGGGAATAACAACAACAGTGTCATCCACTGGATTGGGGAGGCAGGGAAGCAAAAAAACACACATGGTCAACAAGCAAAAGAAGCTCAACCAAGCAGAGAAAACCATTTTCATGGGAAAATTGCAAGCCATACTTTGGTCACTTAAAATAAAAACACCCAAATCCAATGAACCCTGAAGAAAAACTAAATGTGAAACAAGTATGCTTTATATGCACAGTCAATGGCCTTGTTTTCGAGAAAGATCTGTTTAAATTAAACAAAGTCTCTTGTAAAACAAACCCTTATGGCCTTAATGCATCAGCCTTTCTTGAAGTCTACTCCTGTTCTTCAAGAATTTGCACAAAGAATTTTCATGAATGTTAAAAAAATAAAATAAAATAAACGAAGAAACATAATCAAACTTTAAAATTATTTTCTATGGCTAAAGTAAAGTATTTGCTATGATGATATTCAGTGATTATGTTACTAAGATGGTGTGGAGGTGAATGGGGAAGAGATGGAAGGAACCCTCATATAAATCTATGAAAATAACTGTTTGCTGCAAGAGAGTTGTAAAAACTCTCTCAGTGTACTTAAGTATCATAAAAAAAGAGGAAAGTAACTATGTAATACCAGGATTAGCAGCCTTTCTCAGACTGTAGAGCCTATTGTGCAATTTTGCGCAATGATTCAGAAAATTAAATATAAATTCAACATGTCAAAATAAGGATTTTTTAAAAATCTATCAATTATTCATTTTTGTTCAAAAATAATTTTAAATTTTTATTGTATTATTTTAAGTAGTGTATTATATTATTTAAATAGAATGGAATGTAATACACTACTTGTGTTTAAAATAATACAATAAAAATTTAAAATTATTTTTGAACAAAAATGAATGGAATATATATGGTATTGTTTAAAGGTTATTAACATTTGCATGATTTAAATAGTTTAAGTCTTTAATGAGAAAGAAAAAAGTGGTTATGTTAATGTTAAATATGATTTCTAAGACGTTATTGTTAATATTTGTTTGTATTCCAACTTTATTATTTTTAAAAAATAACTCAAGGCAGTGAACTTACCTAATACTACTTCCTCTCTATTTCCCTACTTTCTCTCTTTCTCCCAGATGGGTTGAAAGAGATTCACCCAAAGTCACCCAACCGGCTTTCATGGCTAAGGGAGGACTTGAACTCATGGCCTCCCACTTTATAGCCTGGTGCCTTTACCTCTAGACCAAATTAGTCTGCAGCTTAAGGTTGCCTAAAATAAACATCTAGTTTTGATAACTGCAAAATGCTCAAATGATTTATTGTATAATAAACATTTCTATCTTAAGCTTCATTTTTAATACTAATATCAACTGTGCATTGTTACTTAATGTTGCTTGTGCATGTTATAATTTAAGAAAAACCAAAAAGGAAAAGGGGGAAAAAACTAGTTGGTTCCTAACTTTTCCCCTGCTTTATGTTTCACTGTTTATAACTATTTAGGATAGGGAGGCCTTGGAAAAACAAGGCAGCCATAAAATACTAAATAGCATTACATATTTGTGTGTTGTATGTGTATGGATCTCTATGTGCTTTTTCTAATACTTAAACTGCACACTTGAGTCAAAAAGCAAAACTGCTAATGCACTTCTCTCAATACACAATTCTAGTGCCATCAGATAAAAAGTACCAAGAGTTTAGCCACCATACTGGGAATTGTAAAACCTAATAACTAAATTCCTGCAAAGGAAGTTGCCAGCAGGAAAACAAATGGCAGATGTGCATAAAAATTGCCAAGAGATCTTGTCAGTTGAGTGATAATCTCTAATAAGCAATAAATAATAGAAATTAAAGGTTGCTGTGAGACAGTGGGAAGATAGCTATTTCCCCTCCTTCTTGCAGAGTCCCCAATGAAATTTAATAATAAAAATTTTTGGATACATAAAAGCAAGATTATTTTTTCACACAGTGCATAGTTGAACAATACATTTAGCTTGTAAGGATGATCTCTGACCTGGCTACCATTAATTTTGACAAGTATATCTTACTTCAAGGACTGTGGCCCTCATGTGCTGCTTATGAGCCTCCTAGGGCACCAAATTGACCAATGGGAGACACATGTTTTTGGATATATTATTAGGTCTTTGGTTTAGTTCTTTCTTTATATTTTCTGCAAACTCCTGCACTCTATAAATGGTTTTTCGTAAACACAGATGTTGTATGATCAGTGGCCAACTCTGAAATACCTACCCAAAAGTGCATTCCCCCCCATTTATTTATGTATTTATCATTACTTTTATTTAAAAAAAAAAACAGCTTTCTGGTCCTGGTTAGTGTGAACTCAACTTTCCCTTCAACACATTTCTTCTTTCAATCGTTTCATCTTTTAAACTGGTTTAAAATAATGATGTAAGAATATTTGCTGGAAGCCAGTTCATTTTTGTATTTATTTTACACAGAGCTAATCATAGCTACACTCTAAAATGTTATCATAAACTTACAAACGGGCAGAAATGCCCTTTTAAAGTACTTCCCCCCCCCCAAAGTATGTTTTTCCATTTTCAAATATTAAAATGTGTTAGCAAGACCTTTTTGGTCTCTGTAATATAATAATAGGTTTAAAAGAAGTTAATGGAATGAGACTTGTGAAAATAGAAAGTCTGTGTTTATCTCCAGGTCATTTGAAGTACAAACAACCACAATTTTTCTTTATTTTAGTTTTAATTTCCAGTGAACTCAATATTGTCAAAGGGGCTTTTGATATGCCTTCCTTCCCTCTGTGATATGGAAACTGTATAATGTACTACTAAAACTGCCTGATTGTTTGTAACCTTCTACTAGGTGAAATGGTCATCTACCATTCTTGGGGAATTGAAATTTGGCAAAGCTGTGACTGCTTCAGTGCTGATGTACTGTTGTGGTTACATGATCATCATTCCAATGCTCCCTGCCACTTTCCTATTAGGAAAGTCACTGGGGAAGCCATTGGAGAGTTGAACATTGCTCCCATTCTTACTGCTTTTTTTGCCTGCCCATGGTCATTCGGTTTCTCTGTTTAGGTAAGGACATATATCTGAAACAATGACCCAATGACTCTAGTAGACTGAAAATTCTGCTGAAATCTTACTTTGCCTTTGAGTGTTCAGTTCTAGCAAAGCCAAGAGAAGCCAAAGTGGTAGAGGCAAAGAGCTATGCCCACTTTTGCCCAAGGTGTTCAGTCTAGGGATGGGATTCTACCAGTTCGCACCTATTCGCTACAACCGGTTGTTAACATTCTAAGCAGTTCGGAGAACCGGTTGTTAGAAGAAATTATTGGCCTAATCCTGTAAGGAAGGCAGCAAGGAAACATTCTGGTGTTGCTTACAGAAACTGCCTCTCCATTAACCCTTATTACATTCTTGGCAGGACTAGACTTCCTGTCTCAGGAACATCTCTAGAGTTTTTTTCCCCTCCTTTGTTGGTCCTTTGCTTGTGAGGAATGACCATTCAAAGTTACAATGGCACTGAAAAAAGTGACTTATGTCCATTTTTCACACTTATGTCTATTGCAGCATCCCCACAGTCATGAGAAGTCAGGCGAGGAGATGCGTGCCTCGATGTGAATGATATTGAGTTGGCCACACCCAGCCAATAACATGACCACCAAGCCATGTCCACCCAGTCACAGAACAAGTTGTTAAAATTTTTGAATCCCACCCCTGGTTCAGTCATATTATTGTCTAGACTCTAGACTATCCTAAAATTTGATGTTAGCAAGAACATCTCTCTTTAGCCCCTTGGTTCTCTGTGATTTTGGCAAGGCAATATGTAATAAGTTGACGTAGATACAAGCTCCCCAACTTAAATTCAGCGGAAACTACATTAAGACATTGCCAAATAAGAATCTTTATTATTTGTTATTATATGTTTATTGTATGAATGAAAACACTTGACGGAGCTGATTGCCCTCTATTAACATGAGACTTGTAGTCTTCTCCAATGGCTACTGCAGTTTACATCTGATTCTTTGCCCCCCAACTTTTCTACTATTTCACTGATTAAAAAACTTTCTGGTTTTTAGTCTCACAGCTATGTGAGATTTGGTTGCCATATGAACTCTTAATGATAATTCTACTTCTGACTGAGACGCATTAATGTCTCACTACTCACACTTTGAGTTTACACGACGTATTAGCCTATGGATTGCTTTAATTTGTGGAATTAAATGCTATAAGCTGGGTTCACAGATTATGTTGAGGAATAAAATATTGTTCACAAACCTTAATAATTGGATTGATGCAACCAGCTAAACCCAAAGCACCAATGCAACAGCCTGACCTAGCACTCGCATCCTGTTAGGTCATAATCTATAGTTTATGAATCATAGTGGCTGTTTCCACTTGTCACACCACGTCAAATATATCACAGTTTTAGAAAGCAGCACAGTAGTTAATTAATTCCCAAAATGAAACTTCCTGAGAATGGAACATATTCTTGGCTAAATTTCTCGTTTAAAGCTCTCTGTGATGTGAAACCAACCATGTCTGAAGTTTCCTTCCTCAATACCTAGACCCTTGGCCATTTTTTGGAATCATTTCCCTTGATGTCACCTGCTTGGATTTGACCCTGCTGAATACCACAGGAATATTTTTTTCTATAATCCAGAACCCTCCCCCAGAAAATGACGCCATCTCCCTGAGACTGCTCCAAGTGGCTGGGATCGATTTGGGCATGTCTAGGAAGCAACCCAAGTTCTTTATTCAGCACAGCTTCCAAACTGGCTTGTTCTATGGTTTAAAAAAAAGATCCCAAACAGTTTCATTCTATAAGGGGGCTAATAAAAATGGGGGATATAGAGAAGGACCCTCAATTGCTGAACTGCCGAACTTTTCAAGTAATCTTTCATTTTTATAGGCAAAAAGAAGACACCAACCAGATGTTTCTCCTTTAAGAAGAGTGTAGGAGGCAAGCCAGAGACACATATCTTCTTCCACCCCACTGCTTTTCTGTTTCTAGCCCCTTTGGGATTGATATACCAGCCCTATGAATACTACGGTAGTTATTTTTCTTAGAAAGGCTAATAGTTGCAATGTTACAGACATTTGTTCTCTTCCTTCCCTTCCCTATTTTTTCTTAGCAATGGACACAAAGCAGAAGCACAAAATAAATGCAGATATGAAGAGAAAATGAATCCAATATGATGAAACCAACAGAGTGTTTGGAATGTTTAAAAAGAAAAAACATTTCCAACATATTTTTGGCACAGAATCTGCTAATTCAAAGTGCTAAAAAAATCCGAACCCCTTAAGTGTGACAGGATGCCTCTGACATTTTCCTGCTACCTGCTTAACAGATGTTCCTTTCTAGGCAAAAATTAAAGGAAAATCACAAATGAAAGCAAAAATGCCTCTATCCCCAGCCTGTGCCTAACCCTAACCCATTATCTAGGAAAGGATTGTAAAAATGTGTAGGGTATCTAAGAATAAAATTATCTACAGACAACATATTTTTAAAAACATCTTTAAGCCATACTGGGGAATATGCTGAGTGTGGACAGTCTATTAAACGAAATCAGGTTTTGCACTTTAATGCCTACCACTGTATGAATGTTCTTATGCTCAACTAATCTAAAACAAAAACCTTGTAGTTCTGTTTTTCTTTTTCCAAGAAACACTGGGAAATCTTGATAAAAGAGAAAGGAAGAGAGAATAATTTTTATTCCCCATTTCCTTTGCCCTGTGCTTCTTTTCCTGCTATGCTATTTAGTGCTAGAAAACTCCCAAATCTCTATTACATTGCTTTATTCCAGGGAGAGAGAAAAAATTTGTATCCTTTTCTTTGTTTCAAAACATTCCTGTGTGGCACAGCAGTTCCTTGATTTCTTGATCAATTGTTTACATTTGTAACATTAGAGTGCATGTCCTCCAAACTCAACCAGAGCACAAGGAAAACATTTTTATTGTGACCCTAGAATGCCCCATTTACACAAAATGTGCACTGGTTTCCAGATTATGCTCCTTCAATGACAATATGTTTTTAATATTTGAAAGTATTCCTCCTATGAGTTCCTGGGCTGTAAAAACTGTTTTTAATTTTTGTAGGAACTCAACTCCAATTGCACAACCACATCCGAATATTACAGGATTGCTTTATTATTCTTGGAATGTGACCTTTTTGTGATCTGCTTCTAGGGAAGTGCTCTTTTTACACCTTTTCACTTCCTCCACAAATCCTCCCTACATATATTTTTCTAACTTTCACAGAGTTAACTCACGGAGGCATTTCAATTGTATTTGTCTCCCCAACTACAACATCACTCAGAGCACAACTCTGAGATGCCCACTTGGGGGCCTGCATATAATCCATGAGCTCAAATATGCATTTGTTCATATTTCTTCTCCGTTGCCTCTCTCCAGTCATGTCCAACATATTTCTTCCTTACAGTTCACACAGTCAGGCACCCATCGGACTGCTCAGTTAGCTTCCAAAGGATTTCTGTAATATTTACAGTGAACAAATGGGAATCCCCCTCCCCCCCCCCACCGTTTTTCTTTCTGTTATCACTAGAAGAGCTGCAGACTGAGATGCAACAGGGGAGGAAGGAATCTGAAGACAAGAATCAAGAAGAGCAATGAACTGGTGAGAAATTTAGCAGAAAGCACACCTAAAATTATTTGTTGACTTGGTTAATATGGCTTGGTTACTATAAATCCCAACAATCATTGAAGTAATGAGAACTTTCTGGTACAAAATGTCAGTATGAGATAGCAGTGAAGATACAGACATTCAGTAGTTCTGTAATTCAAATTCATTATTTACTTTATTTAATAGCATCTGGATAATGTATTTCATTAGGAAAGGTTCTTAGGGGAAAATATCTTGACTAGGCCAATCTCTCTCTCTCTCTCTCCCTCCCTCCGATCTTACTGAGATCCATTTAGGTATACTTGTTCACCTAGAATTTCTAAAAGTGGGGAATTGCCGTCTACAACCCTGGAAAATTGGTTTTCTTTTATTTAAAATCATCAGGGCTGCAAATGAACGTAAGAATATCCAAAGTTCAAACTGCACAGAGTGGAAGCACTATATCCTTTGCTTTTTTTGTGGCTGAGGTGTGTTTCTGGCATTCTTTCTCCTGCTGCTCAGCCATTTCTGCATGATCAACTTAGTGTTCAATCAATAGTTCTCCTACTCATGTATTATTCTGCTTCTCGAAGAAAGGCTGTCCCCAGAGAATTTTTTAAAAAAAGGAAGATGAGGTTTGTCTTGAGGTTTGCAAACTGAAAGAAAAAGCAGACTGTCTCACAGAAAAAAATGGGTGACGAACAAGAGGAAAAGAGAGGGAAGTAATTTTTTAAGACAAAGCAATCGAAGCAATGAGTGTGGCTTAGCATTTATACTCTACTAAGTCTAGATTGAGATTCATTTTCAGACGTTCTTGCTTAAGCAGTAGTTCAAGTGGGGTTAATCTCCAGACACATGCAAATTACTCATGGACGGTGAAGCGGGGCAAAGAACTGCACCAGTCCATTTGTTGGTTGATCAAAAGCATCAAATCATGTCTTCTTCCCATGAGTTTCCTTCCAGAAAGCAAAGTGAGGTTAAAAGTTATCAGAAATGTTTTTTATTTTCTCCAAATGAAGGCATATGAATCATGATATCAGTGTACAACTGATGCAAATATGGAATTGGTGTGAATCGTACTGGGATATCTGATGCAAAATTGAATATCGCAATGGCAACAAAGCATTCATGTTATTGTTTTTCTTTCCTACTGGTACCAACAAAATGGATTGTTCTCCAGTTTTCCAATGTCATGGTGAATAAAATCCCTATGTTGCATTTGAGAAATGATAAAAACCTGAGAAACAAGGCATGAAGAAGCAGCAAGGATAGAACTAAAAACCAGGAGCAGTAAGACACTGAAAATATCTAAATGCAAGCAGGAAACATAAACAGTGACAACAACAACAACAACAAAGGAAAACAAAGAAGAGAGAAGTTATGGAAAAGGGCCTGATATCTGTTTGTACCACAGCTATTACCATAATTAGTAATCACACCTGCATTTTAAAGAGCTTTATATTCAAGGAAAGTATCTAAAAAAGAATTATTGGTTTACTTGTTCTATTTTTAAAGCTGCTCTTTGTCCAAGCAGTTCAAGCCATTCTACATAGTTTGCCTGTGTTACTCTTCCTGCAGACTCATAAAATACAGTAGGCTGTATTTGCAAAGTCTTTGCATGCTTTCATGGCATGTGCATTTGGTCTCGTTATTTTTCAAGGCACTGACGACTGCATTGAGCATGCCCCGTTGTCCGCTACACTTGGCACGATTCCAAACACAAGGCGGGTTGCATACGTCTAACAGACAAGAGATCAGGCAAAAATTATTCAGCAGGTGCAGCTTTTTCCTATTACGCTGCAGGATCAGCCTCATCTGTAGAGCTGTCCTCCGATATGTAAAGAAAAATAGCTACGCTCTTTGTGACATCTGGCAAACCTATTTAATAGCTCCCAAAACAGAAGGATCCAATCCTTTTCTTGGGAGAAGATGGAATATTCGGAAATTAACTGCGTTTGATTTCCCAGGTTGAGGCCAGGAAAGTTCAAGAAAACATTTTTTAGGATAGCTTTGGTTGTTACTAAAAATTTAAGGGCCTTAAACTCCATTTTTTCTTTCTTTTACATATTATGGTTTGGAGCACAGTTGTATTCCCACTGAGGTAAAAGTCAAGTCAACATCTTACATTTATTTGCCAAGAGCTGAGATTTATATTGGCCTCGGACGAGCCGGCAGGTGGAACCATCGCCATCACAGACCCCACAGTTATCTTCCTTCACGGGGCTTCCCAGCTGACGATCACAGCCAACAATCTGACAAAAGAGAAAGATGTGCAGTTCAAATTGAGCACCTCCTGACAGTTGGACCCATTTCTGAGCTTAGTTCCCGCCAATTTTCTTCATCACATTGTCTCCAAAGGGCCGTAAAGCATGTTCGCAAGAAAAGGGAGAGCAAAATGAATTTGCTTGGCAGAGTTCCATATGAAATCAGGAGCATTGCTTACAAGGCAAAAAACCCAAAACAAAACAGTGTGCAGTATTTAAAAGTTGCTGAAATGGTGGTTTTTGTTTTTTTTTGGCTTTCAAACTCCTGTCAATATTTTTATAGTTAACATGTTTATTATTATGAAATAGTAACATGATTAAATCTCAGTGGAAGTTCATCTTCGGATTTACTATCTTACTTAGCATTTTGCTGAGGAAAATGAAGGTATCCGATCTAACCGTGTGTTAAACCAATGAGTGCAAGAGACATGCTGATGCTTTTATCATATTGAATAGGAGCAAAAAACAAACAAACCATTGCAGATACAACTTTAAGTAACATTTGTAATAATGATTAATAGTGTCCTACAACACTACTATAGGGCTGTCAAACTCCCAGCCTGATCTGCCACACTTTGGCCACGCCCACACCCAGTTTAGCGAAGGGGAAAAAAATCTTGATACGTCACATGACGCCACCGTGACGATGTGACTTTGACACCCCTGCACTACTACTTAGGTAATTAGGCCACGAAAAAGCACATTTAAATTGCAGCTGCCTATGTAACTTTTATATTTGCTGCTGTCTTACAACATCATATTCTATCGTATCATTTGGGGGCCACCTCATTCTGGGTATTGCAAATTGTTTCCAGAGAGCATTCAGGCAGAGGAACAAGATCATATATAAAACCAAAAGGAAGTCAAGGAATCTGAATTCCATTTTTAGTTTTTTTTTCCAACAGGAATTAAGGGCAAAATCTCTTCCTCAAATTTTTATGTGACCTTGAGCGCTCCACTCAGAAACAGAATAGTGTCTGATCCATAAAGCAGATGAGTCAAAGAAGAAGGATCCAAATGAGTATGCCATCTCAGTCTCTGATTAACTGTTCAGGCTTAAAGCATTTTTACACAGGCTTTACAAAGCTTAAAGTAATGACATGCATTTCAGAAGATCATATTAACACTGAAATATTCTTTTAATAAGCTCTTGAAGTTTAATTTGATCTAGCTTAAACTGAATCTGTTCAAATTTTCCTTAGCTATACAACCTGGCTTTCCAAAAATAGGATTTGTTAAAATATAGTTATAAACACAACATAAGGATACAGATGTTATCTTATAACACCTCATAGTACAGGGGTGTCAAACTCGCGTCATCATGTGATGTATCGCAACTTTTTTTCCTTCGCTAAACCAGGTGTGGGCGTGTCCAATGCATGGCGCATCTGGCCCACAAGTTTGACACCCCTGCCATAGTTCATTTCTTTTAGGTTCATATCAAAGTAACCAGAATAAGAATCTGAGCAATATGAAGCATCATTCTCATGTTTCCTAACATTTAAGAAACTAGAAATGCTTAAAGGTACTTTCTTAAATCAAGTATTTTAGTCTTGGAAAGTTTTTAAAAAAAAAAATCAAAGCTTTAAATTTAGTACAGTACGTGAGATCTAAGGCTGTCAGACTGCAATTGCAGAGACTGTGCCTGTTGCTTTAAGAAATCCACAGCTGCAAAACAAGAATGCAGCTGTGACTTCTCCCATTCCGTCTGGCGCTCCCCTTTGTTCCCTATGCTGTTTAATTCAGCATGTGTGAGAGAAGCAGCAGATAAACTACACCATAGAGGCATCTGTGATATTTGGCAATTCTAGACAGACTTCTTTCAACTTTGGCGTCTCCTACTTCTCTAGTGCTAATCATCTGTACTAGGGATGAGAAGTCACACGTATTTGTACTCTGATGTCAGAACCAAGGAGCAAATCCTTATGTGGATCATGGCACGGGTGTCAAACTTCACTCCTTTGATGCTTCAGCTAGCCGCAGCTGTAAAATAGGCTGAATTAAAATAGCCTGTTATTTCAATAATATGCAACTCACCTGACCCTTATGTTCCTTCTCTATTTCTCCTTCAAGGCCTGAAGTTTTTATTTCCACTTTGAAATAATTTCCCCCCTATCTGAATATGATTTGTAGCTAGTGTTAACTGGCAGGAACTAACTCTAGGTTTACAGTTTATTTAAGTTTGACTTACACTTACAAAAGAACAGCAGCATCCTGGTAACTTGGGGGGAGGGATGCAAAACTGTGTTGTGATATCCCAAAGCAAGTCCTTTTGGTACATGCATTGTGATGTTGCATGAATTTACAAAAGGGCAAGACAGTGATGAGAGGCTGCTTTCATTGTTCTGAAGAAAATAGGACATTCCCCTGGAGGCTCATGAGAGAAGAGTAAATGAGTCAGGCATGTGCTTGTAACAGTAACAGTAATAGAGCCGGACGGGACCTTGGAGGTCATCTAGTCCAACCCCCTGCTTATGCAGCATATACAATTTCTGGTAAATGGTTATCCAGTCTCTTCTTGAAAGCCTTCAGTGATGGGCTACTGTTTGTTACATGTATATAGGAAATATATATATATTTTCGTTTACAACTAACTAGGAAAACACATCAATGAACAAACATTATAAAAATAGGGTCAGAAAATGAGAGGAGGGTCAGACAAGAGGCCTATCCCTCTTCTGAATTGCGAGCTACTAAAAAAAAAAACGAAAATAAGGGCTTTTCAGAAAGATGATGACACTCCTAAGCAATTAAACAAAAACCCGCTGAAGATTTAAAGCTGGTAGTTCAGATTTGTCAGCACCACTAATCATATCTTCTGGACTTACGGCTGTTTTAAAAATACATAACTCAACATAGAGGTCTAATAAAATGACAGCATGTTTTTCCACTACATGTATGGATTTTAAGTATCTGTGGTACCTAATAGCAGTCAATCTGAACTTCCATGGCTTCTCTAAGTTTATCATAAAACACAGCAGAGCATATTCACTGTGCTTTTTAACAGTTATGGATTTTTTAAAAATCAGTGTATTTTTAAAAAAGCCACATGAACGTATATAGCCACTATGAACAAAAAAAAATCACTTAACTAAACTTGTCACAGGATTAGCACCCCTATCGAAATCTGATGAATATTGCAGAGATAGTGTTGCACTGCATCCTCATAAGAGGGATATGATTTAAATGAACACATTTGTTGAACTTCTGCCACCAAATTTCAGCAAAAGGAAGCTACAGAATTTGATTTCAAGCAATGGGTAGGAATTTTGAAGAGCCAATAAAAAGTTGAGCCAAATCACTTACAATGAAATCTAATACAGCAGTCCCCAACCTTTCTGGGTCCATCGACTGACAGCAGCAGAGGGGAAGGGGATGGTTTCACACACACAACCTAGCTAGTTGGGGACACCTGATCTAGTGGAACCCAACAGATATGCCTTCTCAGGGCACCTGCCCTTTAGAACAGCGTTCTCCCTTATATCAGATGGCCCGCAACCCTACTGACCATTTGTAAGGCATGATGACCCAGCTTTGCCCTCAGAGATTTGGGTTGGGACACTGGTAGAACCTGATAAATTATGGTGCGTTCCTGTGAGGTGCTTTGATTACTCACTGGGATAATTGTTTAATTGCATTTTATTTTCTTTTATACTAGTTTTATAAACTTGGAGAGGGGATGGTAGGGTTTGCACCCTATGTCAGTCACCCAGAATTACTTGTTGAAGAAGTGCACCATATAAATGACCTGCATAAATAAAACCCAGCACTGTATCTGTCTGTTATTCTGAATAGGAATCACTGTTCCATCTTCTTTATCATCAAGAAATTTGTCAATGAAGAATTACGATCCCTATCACCCCTTACTCAGAACATACACATCGCCTTGGAGAGAAGCCATTTCCACACGTCCCTTATTAACAGGTGTATGATTATTCCACATTGGAGATGGAGGGTGGTTGCCAAACTCACAAGAAAAAGCAGATGTTTCAAAAGACAGGCATCTGACTTCAAAGAAAATATATACTGTATATATCCATTTTTTGTAGACTCCTCTTCCTCCTGCTCTTCCTCCTTTTTTTCTATTACTAACTCAGGATCAGGGGCAGACAACACTAATTTTTCTATCAAAGTGGATAAAATTAATACTGCGGCAATTGAATGATTAGCACATGTCATTACAATGATGTTGGTATCAAATCATCTAGGATAGAAAACAAGAAGTCACTATGACACAACCTGCATAACCAACCAACAGCCAGATACAGAATTGAGTTTATTCTTTTGCACAGTGGACGTTTTGCACATTTAGAAATTTAATTTTGTAACTGTGCCAACTCCAAGGGATTCACACCTTCCGATAAAGTTTGATCTGTAGACAGGTAGTCTTCAACGTATGACCATAATTGAGCCCAAAATTTATGTTGCTAAGCGAGACAGTTGTTAAATGAATTTTGTCCCATTTTAGGACCTTTCTTGCCACAGTTGTTGAATGAACCACTGCAGTTGTTAAGTTAGTAACATGGTTGTTAAGTGAATCTGGATTCCCCATTGACTTTGCTTGTCGGAAGGTCACAAAAAGTGATCAAATGACCCACTGCAACCGTCATAAATATGAACCGGTTGCCAAGTGTCTGAACTTTGATTGTGTGACCATGGGGATGCTACAACAGTCTTTAAGTGTGAACAGTCACTAAACGAAGTGTTGTAAGTCGAGGACTACTTTCAAAGTTACAACGGCACTGAAAAAAAGTGACATGACCATTTTTCAGAGTTACAACTTTTGCAACATCCCCCTGAACATGTGATCAAAATTCAGACCCTTGGCAACTGACCATATTTATGACGGTTGCAGTGTTCCAGAGTCATGCGATCAGCTTTTGCGACCTTCTCACAAGTTAAAGAAAGAAGGGGGAAAGGACCCACATAATAATGCATTTTTTATCATAATAAAATCAAGTTAATTATTGGCAAAGCCAACGAGGAAGTCAGATTCACTTAACAACCAGCTGACTGACTTATGAACTGCAGTGATTCACTTAACAACTGAGGCAAGAAAAGTCGTAAAATGGGGCAAAAAACTCACTTAAAAATGTCTTGTTACTTAACAAATGTCTTAACAACAGAAATGTTGGGCTCAATTGTAGTTGTAAGTCAAGGACTACACATAACTGTATCTGCTTTGAAGGTTAAGCACAGCTTTAGCACAGGAAAAATAGTGCAAGCATCTAGAATACAGCTCCAATTAATTGCTTACTGTCATCTGAAACAATTTCCCGGCATGAGACCAAAAGGCTGTCTGTCAAAGGGGAGGTTCTATTCCGTAGCATTTATGCTCATATTTAGAACACAGAACATAGAATAACAGAATTGGAAGGGACTCTGTCTGCGCAAACACCAAGTTAACCTGGGCAGATAGAAAATTGTCTTTTTATCATACACTAAGATTCATACCTAAATAGGTTCACAAAGCAATATAGGACACCAGAAAGTTCAGCAACTTAAGGCACTGAGGCTTGTGTAGATAATGAACTGGTATCCAAATGAAGGCCTAGCCATCTGCATCCCATAATTATAACTATGTTTTCAATACACATGAATTTTGGCTCTTTTACAAGTTTTTTTTTTTTAAATAGAAACCACATAAACTAGCCCAGCAATGACAAGTCTTCCTTGAGCCTTGCCTGCTCATAAATGCCTCAGGGTAAAGTCTTTTTCATATTCGTTCCTTGTTGAGAAACTTGGCCAGGAAATAGTATAATAAAAACAAGCCAAAAATCCTAGCCAGGCATAGATAAATCTTTTTTTTTTCCTTTCAAAGGTCCCTTCTGCGCCACAAATTTTACGATCAAGAGCCTAATATTGGAACGGGTGTCTCTAATCTACTTAAACACTTGCTTTTAATTTGAACTTTGTCCATACCTTATAAACTGCTTGACATGTACCCTGTAGCTTTAGTCTGGTTATTTGAATAGTATAGATGACAGGATGCATTGCGTGTAAAAACTCAGCTCTCAAAAGTTGGTCACCAGAACTGACTGCAAGAGAGATGTAATTTACTTACAGGCTATGTTGTTCGCTAATCTCAAAAGATTGTAAAGAAAGAGAAAAATGTGTATGCCTGCAAAAAAAAAGGAGGCTAGGAATCCCAATTCTGTTAAATTTACCTCACAAATAAATGTGCCACAGGCTCTGTTAGATAAAACAGAAAGGACTGCTTATTATTTCAACAGAGAAAGGAATTTAACAGGGATCTTAATATATGTCACATTATTCCATCTTCTAAAGTGAGCATAAATGTGAAAATGATACATCTCCTCTCTATACTCTTGCTTCTTTTGAGAAAGAAAAAGGAAATGAAAAGAAGGGCTGCTGTGAAACTAATTCTTCAGACCTTTGCACATTTCGTCTGCAAAATACACATGCATATAATAACCCATTTGGAGAAAGAAACCTGGCCTTTTATGGACCATGATACTAGGGCAACTTTACACGAACTAGGATACTTTGGTGATAGTAACTCGTATCTTAATCACACTGTTGGATTACTCTTAACACACTCTACGCGGGAAGCCTTTAGGTGACCCAGAAGCTGCAGCTGGCCCGCAATGCAGCAACTAAATGGTCATGATTACACAACACTTTTGAAATCACTGCCTTAGTTATTCACAGGATTTCAGGCTCAACATGAAATGATATGTTAGCATCGTGATACTCTGAATCTGCCATCCAAAAGGGCCCTCCCTTTGCAGCATGGAAGTTAACTAGCTAAGTAGGGCTCTCTCTCTCTCTCCTTCTCTCCCTCCCTCCATCCCCTTCCCCACCCTCTCCATCCCCTCCCTCCCTTCCTATCTTGAGGAAAATCTGAAAGAGGGATTCCTATGTTTGCCTTCTTATAGGAAAGGTGGTATATAAAGCACTTGGCTTCCCTTCATTTCCCCCCAAAGATACCTAACCTTAAAATAAAAAGTCCCAAAGGGACTATCAAGCAGAATAGGAGCTTTCTTATGCTATCTTTATTGAAAATATGGGAACTGTATGGTGAGCATATGCTTGATGTATTTTTTAAAATGAATTTCTGGGGGCTGTTTGAGTTCCTTTCCCCCTTCTATCTTAGGAATGCTTTGAGTGTGAAACTCCCTACAGATATATTCGATGAAAAGATTATACGATATAAATCTCTTCCAGATTCTATCATATGTTATAGAGAAGGTTACAATCTCTATTTTATGTTTGGGGGGCACGGGGCTAATAACTGTTAAACCACAGGTGCATTACATTTATAACCACATCGGACTTTTGAATGGCATATCAGGGAACACATAATAATCATAATACGCGAATAATACACATAATATGGGAATGGGATTTTGGAAAACTAAATTTGATTTAATTGTAATTGCAATAAAATTTAAAATTAACTAATTTGATAAAGTTACATGATCCCCGTTGAATCATCTCCTGATTAAAGCCACAAAGGTCTATTAAAGTAATGACCAGCATTTTAATTTGGACTCAGAAGCTGACTTGCTGCAATTTAAGTGCCATTTGGCTACAGCTGCTGTTGCTGCTGCATTCTGCATTTGTGGTATAGTAGCTTCAAATGGGTCTTTGTTAGTCCAAACATGAGGAAATAGTAGCAAAAGTCAGTAACTTCTGATCCAAGAATGGAATTGATTGAGATACTTGGCCATGGCTTGCTGTGATTCATCCTAGTTACTTATAGCTTCACTTCTGTTTCCTCCGGTGCCTTGTGGCTTGCTTCTAGGCACCAAATGAAGACTTCCTCATAAACTGAAAGTGGTTCCTTGAGGGAGTTGGTCAGGGTGTCAAACTCACATCCTCACGGCCATGTCACGTGATGTATCAGGACTTTGTTTTCCCCTTCACTAAACCGGGTGCAGGCCAAGAGTTTGACAGCCCTGGAATAGGTACTTTAGTACAGGGGTCTCCAACCTTGGCAACTTTGTGGACTTCAACTCCCAGAAGTCCACACGTCTTCAAGTTGCCAAGGTTGGAGACCCCTGCTTTAGTATATTCAACATCAAAAGGAATATTCAAATCATCATCAAGGCTATAGTGATGTCATCTCCAAAATACCTTATACATTTATTGAAACAACAAGGCTTTTTTGAAGGCTTCATATGAGGTTTTCTGGTGCAGATAATAAGACTTGACAACCCTAAAATTTTCTGCTTGGTATGAATTGAGGATGCAGGGAAGCATACAATATCCTTTCTTTGCAGCCTTTACAACTACGTAACAAGTGCACAAGTGTGCTAGGTTTCAAGATGGCTTTAAAACCGTCCGTATTGTCAACTACTCTTGACCTAGTCTACCGTCAAGGGCTTCCCAGAAAATACCAGACTCACATGTCGGTGCTTTAGGGCAATCATGTCAATGGTCCATTCTGCTTCCTCTTTGTTAAATCAACAGGGGTATAGAAAAGGTCAACAACCCTGACTTCTGGAAAATTCCCTAGAGCACTAAAACATTTCTAAAATCCCATCAGTTTCTTCTGTATTACATTAACAATGATAATATTAAAGTTTGGTAACTTTGGAGATGGCCTATGAAGGCTGCATACAAACATCTGTGTGAAGTTGTAGAGAACTATGTTAAAATAAGGAATCAAATTAAGTATAAACCCATCGTGGAATCCTTCTGTGATGTTATATTTGTGAACTCTAATGCATCTGACCTTTTCAACATTTCTAGGATTAATATCTGGATTTGAACAGCACAATCTTTCCAGCTTCTATTTTGTGTTGTGGTGCAATCTCTAACTAAAACTGAGCTTTAGTTAACTAAATGTGTACTTTAGGACAATGTGTGACAAAGTATGTTACTATAGTGACAGCCAGTTTGATGTAGTGGTTAAAATGTCAGACTAGAAACCAGAAGACTGTGAGTTCTAGTCCTGCCTTGGGCACCAAGCCAGCTGGGTGACCTCTCTTAGCCCTAGGAAGATGGCAATGGTGAACTACTTCTGAAAAACCTTGCCAAGAAAACAGGGACTCGTTCATTGCAGACTCCAAGAATTGAACATGACTGAATGGAAGAAAAAGAAGTTTTCACAGATTCACTTCATAAGATATTTTAAAAATGAGTAGAGTTCATGATAAGAGTACATGATTTTCAGGGGAAAAGCCCCAAAATTCAATTACTGTTATCTCCAAATAAGACTACGGTAGATTTATTATTGTATTCTTTGAGAGTCTCTTCTATTTGTTGTGAGTTCGCCCAAACTCTTTAAAATGAGATGGGCAGCTATATACAGTATATCACATAAATAATTATTTGATGTTGAAAATACTCAGCTGGGTATTCCAATAGCCTAACTCAAAATAAATCCTACGTATAAACCCTATGGTACAATAACTTAAGCATTTTTTCAAAAAAAGATACAAATTAATGTGAAGAGAATGGAATGTATTTATCAAAGAACACATAAGAAATTGGTATGCATCAGAAATAAACCAATTCATCCGTTCTTCTGTAACTGTACCAGGGTTCCCAGATCTGGTGTGCAGAAAACCGTACAAAATGGCGGCAAAGAGCCACAGAAAGCAATAAACTCTAAGTACTGCTTGGTTGTATCTGCAGTCCAGATCTAAAATGATGCCTTTTTTAAAACACAAATTTAAGTACATTGTGTAATACCTAAAAGCCAGATACCTTTTGGTCCGAGCTATAAAATTTCACAAGCTTTTCTTCATTTCCCAAAATGCAACAATGATAAACAATCATTTCCTGCTTTTTCCTAATACTACAATCCTCTCCCTTTGTCAGCTGCCTCGCCCTATCCAATCTTTACATTTTTGTTGCTCATTATAGCAGCCACCTTTTATAAAGCATTTTTAGAATTAACAAGTAAGACCTGCACATAACTTAGACAATTCAGCAAGTACTATAAGAGAGCTTGTTACAGTCCTTTGAACCAGTCATGGGGGTTAGATGCTTTCTTGGTCCATGCTGCTTTCATGACAATATTTTCAGAGGCATTTTCTTCTGCAGGGATGTTTTAGTTTAGGGCAGAGGCCTCCAAATTTGGCAACATTAAGGAGTTGAAATCTACAAGTCTTAAAGTTGCCAAGTTTGAGGACCCTTGGTCTAGGGCTAAGAGATAGTGAGTGGCCCAAAATCACCCAGCTGACTTCAGTACCTAAGGAAAGAAACGGAACTAATTTTCCCCTCTCCTATATATAGTTCAGCACCTCCAATCACTACATCAAACTGAATCCGCTTATAATCTTGCGTTAGCTGATCCCAAAGAAAACATGGAAATACACATGGCAGTCCGCGAACAGTTCTTAGCAACTGTTCAAAGTTACAACAGATCTCCCCAAGACACTTATGACCCAGTTCTGCAGTTCCGACAGCCATCCCCCCTCTCCTGTGATCCCGTGATCGTTATTTTTGAGTGCTCAGCAACCAATCCACATTTATGGCATTTGCAACATCCTTGTGGTCACATGACCGTGATTTATGATGGGTTTTTTTGCTTTGCTTTACTTCTAGTTTCTGGCAAAAAAACATAGTAAACAATGGGTTCACTTAGCAACCACAAAGCTCACTTAATAACTGCCGCAGAAAGGTCATAAAAATGGGTCCAGTCCAGTGGTGGGATTCAAATTTTTTTAGTACCAGTTCTGTGGCTGTGGCTTGGTGGGTATGGCGTGGCTTGGTAGGCATGGCTTGGTTGGCGTGGCAGGGGAAGGTTACTGTAAAATCCCCATTCCCTCCCCACCCCACTAACCTGCTTTCCAGCTCCATTCTCCTGTTGCAGGGCCACAAAAGAAGACCCAGCCAATCAGCTGGGACTCAGGAGGCAGAGAATAGATGGGGGCGGGGCCAGGTAGTGGTGGTATTTGCTAGTTCTCCAAACTACCAAAATTTCCACTACCAGTTCTCCAGAACTGGTCAGAACTTGCGGAATACCACCTCTGGTCCAGTCACATGGTGACCTGCTTCACGATCGTCATGACTTACAACTGTAATTGCCAAGTTTGATTACAGTCTTAAGTGGAGAATTACCTGTATGCAGAATAAACATTTAAGAACTTATTGATAGACTAACAGTGAAAGCATCTTTGTTCCAACGTGTTTAAAACAGCATGCTGGACAGCATATTTATTTTAACTTATATAAAGCTTGGCCATCAATCTTTGAAATACATCAAAATATTAAAACACCAAGAATCATTACAAGCCAGCATGCTACAGTATTCACATTATAGCATCTGTAATTCTTTCTCAGTTTCAATGACTTCATTATATAGCTGGGTATCAGCACTTGAGACATTCCAGCTGAAAGCACGTACATTTGCTTTTAAACACATAGAGCTCCTTTTGTTGATACAAAATAGTCTTTTGGTCAAATGCAAACAGCAGCCCCCAGCCCAGCCCAGCCCACTGGAGTGCATCTTTATTGTCAACACTGGAGCCAAAAGAGGCCTTCTGTTGTGCAAACAGATAATTGGCTTGTACCCCTTGTGAAACCAAATTCGGTAGGTTCACCCTGACCTCAGCAAAACGCTGAGGTTTAGACTTGAGATCTTAAATTGCAACTCAATCCGTACGCTGCCAAGGAAAGTTTGCACAAACACAACATAAAACTAAGGGAGGCAGAAGCATAGTCGGCTGGGAATACAACCGTTTCAAAAAGTCACTAATTTTCCAAATGGAAGGAAAGATAGCCAGCGTTCATTTGCATTAAAGCGGGTGTTTAAAGGCCTGAACTAGTTAGCATTTTTCACTGAATGCACTGCAGAACTTGAAGCCATTTTAAAGACAACCAGATGATAAATCTATTCATCATAAAATAAATGCCACTGAGCCTGGAGCCCTGGATGTGGTTGAGTTCATGTAATGATGTTAATTCTTGTGGTTGATTGTTTTTTTCGCAGATGGTCTATATGCTATTTAAAATTCTGTTATATTTTTTTAAAAATCTTGTTTTAAGAGCTGTTAGCTGCCCGGAGTCATGTGTTTAAGACCAATACATATAAATTCAAAAAACAAACAAACAAATCCTGCAAACAAGGAGATAAACTTGATTCCTCCTGGGGCTTAGGACCAGACCGCTAATGGATGAAACGGGAGTTGAACTCTCATAAAGAATAATTTGTCCTCGTTTATGTTACCATTGCCATTGTTTTGTATGACTATCATTAAGTCATGACCGAGGAGACTTTGGGAAAATGCGGGTCAAGAGATCACAAACATACATTTACAAACCCTGCAACATAACGCCAAACCCTTTTTGAGGCACCTGGAAATGAGGATGCCTTGAGGGAGGTTTGGACAACCTGTGATCCAGGGAACTCTTGGCAGGGTTCCCAGATCTCCTTTCACCTTTTTTTTTTTTAAGCAAAAAAACCCCCAGAATTTCTGGCCTTAATGTTGCTATGATATGAGAAGAGTAGTATTTGTTTCCCTTGGCTTGTGGCAAAGGGGAATTTCAATTCAGAAATTCATCTTGGTATTCTCTTTCTTTCCCTCTAGCCGAAAGCTTAAAATTAGTGCATTCCCAAGTACAAATGCAATGATGCTGAGCAGCATATACATATATATGTGTGTACAGGTGTGGGTGTTTGGCTTCCAAACAGCTAGGCCACCATTGGGATAGCCTCTGGCATTCAAAAAGTAACCATTCACACAAAATGCACACATACCAACTCAAAACATCCCGCTTATAAGGAACAGGTTCACTTCAAAAGCTCCAACATTGTCCATGTGAAGCATTGTTAGGAGGCAGCCAGGTAAAGAAAAGAGCATCACACTGAAAAGAATGCAGTCAAATAATGCTGTTTTCCGACAGCACCTATTGAATGTGAAGTTAACGAGTTGACAATATATTCCTTGCAGACAGCTGGTCATTTGCATCCTTTTAGAGCAAGGGTCTTCATAGGTGGCAAGTTTAAGACTTATGGACTTCAACTCCCAGAATTCTGGAGCTAACATGACTGGAGGAGGAATTCTGGGAGTTGAAGTCCACAAGTCTTAAGTTTGCCAAGTTTGAAGACCTTTATTTTAGAGGGTTGTCAAAGCACAATTTTTTTGCAAAACTACAGGAATCAGGAGCACACTCAGGTGACCCTGAGGACACAGATAAACCTCCAAGTGCTTCCATGACCCTCTAAAAGGATGCCAATGACCAGCTTTCTGCAAGGAATACAAATCCTTCCATTCCCCACTAATCTTGTCAGAACTGAAGAAGTTTCTTGGATGAGAAGCGAAATGTCTTCAAAGAAAAACAACAAAGCCCACTTGCCTCTTGAAAAAAAGCACCTTTGGGACAACTGTGAGCTGGATGACTGAGAATCTCTACAGACAGTTGGCAATATGATTGTCACAACAGATCAGATGATACTTGCATTACACCGCTGTTTTTTCGCAATGCAGAATATAAGGAGCATCTTAGCAGGATGTCAAAGCCAATAGATTCACTATTTTTGAACTGCATGTAAAAAAGATATTTAGCCCAAATGTTCATCTTCCTTCCCTCTTTTGCACAAGTTTTAGGATTCATGCATGGCTTCCAGAGACAAGATGAGACAGTCTTATAGATTTTGAACCCTAGCTCGGTTCTAGAAGCCCTTTTTATGGTCAAAGCTCGATATTAGAAACTGGGGAATAAGACAGTGAAAATGAGGATATGTTTTTCCTGCTGTCAAAATCATAATTAATTGTCCTGTGCTTTGGATTAGGGATACCAGTTTTCAGAAAGAGCTAGCCGATTTCCAAAAAAGCTGAGCCACATGCTATTTTGCTTTAAGTAATAAATGGCTGGAAGGCAAGTTTGCCTCTAAATTTTATCTGTCTTGCATTAACCGTACTCCGCTTAGCACTACTGCCAGCTCAGACTGGAGTCTGTCAATTTGGCACAAGAAATTCCTCCCCCTCTTTTCTTAAAGCGGGCTGACACAGTGGTGAGTACAGTATGGTTTACAACAGCTGATAAATCTAACTAGGGAGATTGGCTGATTGTACCTGAACAAGGCCGCAGATCTCAGGATAGACGGCTGAATGATTTACAGCCACATGTTGCATGTGGTTTGGTTGCAGGAGGATTTGGAGATGGCTGAGGGAAAGGCGTCTTTAAGAAAGGGCACGTGCAAGCCACAGAAAGGACGGGGAGGAGAAATAGCCCCATCTTTCATAACCAAGACAGAAGAATGTCTATAGAAGTTCGACGAAAAGGCTCATCCACACAGCCCACTGTCAGGACTGGAGGAAAGTTATGTTGCTTTGAATACCACTGTTCCCACAGCAAATGTGTTATCACATCTCAGGAACAAGGAAATCAAAGTTGTTGGAGCAAACCAGCAGGGCAAGGTGTCAAAGTAGGAAGAATGGCATCGACGATCCAGCCAGTGGTGGAATTCACATTTTTTTACTACCAGTTCTGTGGGCATGGCATGGTGGGCTTGGCAGGGGAAGGATACTGTAATATCCCCATTCCTTCATCACTCCTGGGGCAAGGTTACTGGAAAATCCCATTGCCTCCCAGTCCCCACCCCACTAACCTGCCTTCCAGCTCCGTTCTCCTGTGCAGGGCAACAAAAAAAAACCCAGCCGATCAGCTGGGACTTGAGAGGCAGACAATAGATGGGGTGGGTCCAGTCAGAGGTGGTATTTGCTGGTTCTCCGAACTACTCAAAATTTCCACTACCGGTTCTCCAGAACTGGTCAGAACCTGCTGAATACCACCTCTGGCATCCAGCCCAACCTTCATATTTGAGTCACAAGAAGGGGGGACAGGACTCTTTAGACATGCCTGGTGACTACGAGTCAGAACAATGATCAGGAGAAGAGATGTGGGTTGAGAAGAGGCTTGAAAGCCTCATAATTTGGACATTCACACAGAAGCAGCTGGTAGAAGGAACACATGTGGCAAAGCATAGATGTTGCCACTGCCTCAGCCCTGGCCCAAAAGATCTTGGGGCCATTTTCACAGGAAGATTGTGATGAATGCCCTACTTACAACCAAGCCTTCAGCTACCTGTTTACTTTAAAGTAAGCCTTTAAGCTTCTTTAGGGGCTCAAAACCTTTCATTTTGTGCACCACTGGGAATGCTAACCTTGTGAGAAACCCACATTCAGATTTCTGGAAGGCTGACTGAAGAACACAAAATGGGAGACTATGAGGCAATTGCCAAAGAGAAGCATCCAGAGTAGAAGTAGTCATAGAGACATGGAGTCTCAGGTAATTTTCAAAGGGGTTAATTGGAGTTCATGAGGTTGTCAGTTCTCTTAGAACAGGGCTGTCAAACTCCTGGCCCACGAGCCGGATGCGTCACATGGTGGCCACGCCCACACCCGGTTTAGCGAAGGGGAGAAAAGTTACGATACATCACATGACGCCACCATGACACTGCGAGTTTGACACCCTGTCTTAGAACAAGCTCTTCTCTTGACAAAGGAGAAGATCTACTTTCCACCAAACACAACTCTCCTGCTTTGGATTGCTTTGATCCAGCTTCAGCTTGCCTCTTCTTCCTTTTCTCAAACCTGTATTAATTCTATTTATATTTGGTGTAGGAAAAATGCCCGTTTAGAATACCAAATTCACTTGGACTATGTGAAGCATTCCAAAGCGTTGTTTCACAAAACATGTTTGTGTGGGTGACACTGAGCACCTCTGTGAAAACATTAAAGCTTCTGCATCTGCTGGTAGGGTTGCATTTCTGCTTTGAAGCCTACTTCCAGTTGTCTGCAAATTAATATCCATGCATAGATGCTTGTGGTTTCAGGGCTGAATGCTCAATTTTTAACCATGTCTTTATACTGCAACATCTGGGGGGGGGGATATTTGTCCAAGCCAGGTTCTGCAACATGCAATGTTTTTCTTGATTTTCAGCTCTGCGTTTTAATTTTTTAAATTGACTTAAAATGCATGCCTGGTAGTTAACTGGCCAGATGAAACAGGTTAAAATTTTTAAGTATTTGTGCAAATGTTTTCATAGAGCTCTACTAAACACAGGAAACATCAGGGTTGCTCTTCCTGCAATGGCAGGGCGTTATTATTTAGGCAACAAATTGTCTGTAGAGACAAGCTAAGGATCCTGTTGGCATGCTCCTTGGGCAACTGGGAGGAAGAACCCTCCCTCCCTTTGGTGTTTGGGTTTGGAGGTTGTAACTTCAACTTCCATGTTTCAGCTGTTGGATCAAGTCAGCCCAGGAATGCTTGTAGACTTCATCCAATGAGTGCAACTGCTCTTGATGATTGCTGGCTGGATCAGCCACAGGTGTTTCAACACTCATATTTATTTTATTTTATATTTTATATATATAAAACAAGGATGTGTTGTTTGTGTATGTGTGTGTGTGTGTGTGTGTGTGTTCCAGTATAACTCTGGAATGCCTCAAGCAATTTCAACCAAACTTGTTACTTACAGATTGCTTACTCACTGGAAACAAATACTGTGGGGGTTAGACACCCCTAACACCCCTCGGGATGTGTGTTCTGTTAAGATACAGCCAGGAGTGGGATCCGACCGGTGTAACTACTGGTATGGTGATTTTACATTTTGCGCTGTGCGTGCATGTATATCGTCGTCAGCTAGCTGCTTGGACAGCTGAGCAGCACTGCGCGTGGGTGCACAGTAGTTGAAAAGGCCCTTTTTTTCCTGCTTTTTCAACCGCAGCTGTGTCGCGCAAAGCAGCTGTGGTTGAAAAAGCAGGAAATAAAGGTCAGGTAAGAGCCCGGGCGGATGGGTGGGACAAAACAGCCACAGACACAGAACCGGTTCTATGCATGCTGTCTACTGCTCTTCAGAGTAACCTGTTCTACAGAGGTGGACAGAACTGGTAGAATCCCACCCCTGGATACAGCCTGTAAATGACTTCTACCGTACTATCTTAAAATGGCTTCTACTGTACAGCACTGTACAGTTGCCATGATAATGGCTTCACAATACTCCACAAGGGGTGTCTCTCTGGTAATGGGGAAAATCCAACATTAGAAATTACATTTGTTCCAGGTTGCCAAAATCAGGGCTTTTCCTCTCTAATACAGGATTAGGGTAAATAAATGCCTTCAAAAGACTTCTACCATACTGCCTTAAAATGGCTTCTACTGTACAGCACCGTGGAGTTGCCATGATAATGGCTTCACAATACTCCACAAGGGGTGTCTCTCTCTGGTAACGGGGAAAATTCTACATTAGAAATTTCATTTGTTCCAGGTCACCGAAATCAGGGCTTTTCCTCTCCAATACAGTATTAGGATAAATAAATACCCAGGCAATGCCGGATTATCGGCTAGTCTTCTCTAAACTCAATCCTCTAAACTCCGCTGAAGATGTTACCCAGTCTGATAACGAAACATTTAGAAACCAACCCAGAAGCTCGGACAAGGAAACTTCACCCTCACTCATATCTTCCTAACCCTGAAGTTTATTCAATACTTCATTTGAAATTCCAACAGTCACTCTCTTGCCACTTCAGGGGCTCGGCAACATGGCTGCATTTATGGCCCCTTGCACCCTCCTAAGTCATGTGACCACGTTTTATTACAGTTTTGCTGAAAACCAGCACTTCCAGTTTTATGACAAAACCACACAACATATATGGAACTATGAGTGTTTCACTGCCACATTTCCTTAACAACCACTGTAAAAAGGTTATAAAATCAGGTCAGTCACAATGGCCTGTTTTATGACCATTATGACTTATGACGGTAACGGCAGTTTCATTATGCTCATAACGTGAGGACTACCCATGCATCTCTCTTCAGACACACAGAATCAGACCTCTGCAGAAAGAACGGCTTTCAACAACATGACAGAAACAGCGTTGGGCCCTCACGATGCAATCTCAGCCACTTCCATACGTGTATGAATCTGTCATTTAAATAAACTAAGCCTTTCCTTCGAAGGGTTGTTAAGAGTTGGCATGCACGAAGCAACTTTAGCATTTTCAAGCGGTAAGAAGATGAGTAATCATCAAGACTTCCTATAGGTTTCATGCTAGATTGGAATTTACCAAAGGAAAGCATTCAAAGAAGGAGACATAGAACATTGAATTGATTGTCCTGGCCCTGAGAATTAGTGGTTTAAAAGGATTAATGAAACACAAGAAGGAAACAAAATTAATTTCCTTGGCTTGCAAAATTCCTTCTCAATCCCTGAAACACAAGAACTGTCATTCCTGATTACCACAGGTTTTATGGTTACCGTAAGAAAGAGCTCTTCTGGTCTAAGAAACCTCACAGCAGGTGTTTCAGTAAAGATTGGCAAAATTAGTTATATATACAGTTTAGATTACGGGTAGACAACTTATTTGCATCCAACTCTGAATTAGAAAACGCTTGCAGCGTGTGTAATCCTGACCAATATGGAAAATTCTTTAATTCTTTATAGGATTGGATTTCTGGCATTTTAAACAAACTGGGGATGTTTGAGAAAGCATTTTCCCAAATGATACAAGGTTTGACTTTCAAACTTCTCAAACACAGAATATTTAGCAGCATTAAATTATTCTAAAACAGTACAAAAAATACTTCTGCCCCAAAAAACCTATTTTAAGTCCAAACATAATTAGAAATTAATATTTTGAGAGAAGCATCCTTTTTAAGACAGTGAGAAAATTATTTTAAAATTTATTTAAAAGTCAAATACATTAGAAACGCCCTGCTTCCCAATGAAACAAACAGGATGCTTAACAGACAAAGAGAGGCAAAACCTGCTAATATTACACAGCCAGTAAATTTATTAGAACATTGTCATCATCTTTTAACATCCCTTTATAGGGTGGAATTCTGGGCAACTGAATGGAGCTAGCATAGTATTTAATGGCTGGATGCCCTTCCTGTTACCAAAGTGGAGTTTTCTTTGGCAGATATATTCTCACTGCGTCCAGGGAGAGAAATATCTGGCTCTACCTAGGGTCGAACTCACAGCCTCCTGATTGTGAGGCAAAAGGTCCACCTCTAGGCCACCGCACCACTCCTGTAAATTTATTAGAACATGTACTCCTAAAATCTATATCTAACATAGAGGTCTCCAAACTTGGCAATTTTAAGACTTATGGACTTCAACTCCCAGAATTCCTCCTCCAATCATGTTAGCTCAGGAATTCTGGGAGTTGAAGTCCACAAGTCTTAAACTTGCCAAATTTGAAGACCCCTGATCTAATACATTGACATACTGGAATATTTCTGTTATTCTGCTCCAGAGTTCACACAAAAAAATAAAGCAACTGGCCTGATGTTTCAGGAAATATAAAACAGTCTTCAAAATAATAAGCATGGAAGTATATCTATAAACATTCTTCCTTTCCTAAGCCTGAATATTTGCAGATAAAGTCAGCAGCAGCTGTTTCAAATGGAAGAAGCAGTCTGCCTTTTGATGTCATAATTTACACCCATGAGCCTCTATGGATGTTTAACCTATGGGGAACTCGGGAGTTATCTTTGCTTTTAATGCCTAACCTTTTAACCCTCAAAGGTTGTAAGTTGGAGGATGAGATTTCAGTGTGTCTTTTTGAAACTCATCAATACCTCTTAGTCACAGCTGCAACCCAGCACAGAAAACAAAGCCATTCTTGGGTTTGGTTTCAGCTTATTGTGGGCTCAGTTTATAAAGTGTTTTGATTAGCACTCCATTAATGTTTACGTAATAAATAGAAAATAATGAGGGATAAAAGAGAAGCTTAGATTCCATGATTGAAAAAAATAAGTCATATATACGATCATGAAAGAAAGTGTACTACCAAAAACTCTTTTATGCTGGGAAATTACATGCCAACCTCAAAAGTGAAACATGGCCAGGGCTAAATAGCTAATGATTGCTAATTTGTTAGGCTACGCTATCTAAAATAGCTTTCCCCAAGTACATTTGGTACATTTCACATATATGTCCCCCATAATCCTGTGCCAATTGCTGCATTAGCTAAGGATTTCGAAGAACAACGCTTCTGGAGATCATTGGACTGGAAAAAGCTGATTTAAATTGCAGAGTGGGTAACCAAGTTACCAGTGTAGTCCTCCATTCACTAGAGAGAATGTAAAAAATAAGCTTTTAATCCAAAGAAACTTTAGACACGAAGGAAGTCCAGAAATACTTCTAAATATCTTTTCTGCTGTCCCCCCCTTTTTTTTTGTGATACATCCATCAAGTAGCACCCTCTGAAAACATGTCCACATGGTGTTAGCTAAGGATTATGAAAATTATGCCAGTTATCGTATTTCAAAGCCTAAGGTCTTCAGCCTCCATGTGGCTACGATGGACTTGGCTCTCTTCCAGGTCCTATGAGAATATCTCAGTCTACCCAATGGACGCAAGTTGCACAATAGCTCCCATATTATGTGCTTCCCCTAATATTTCTATGAAAGAAATACAGTCCTGACAGTTTGGTACATACATACAATACTCAAATTGCAGTTCAATCCATTCAAAAGCACAAGAGAACAGTGTATTTCTTGCCTCTAGATTTTCCTCTTTAATTTTGTACTTTGTATTTTAGCTTGAAGATTTCTATTCATACAGTTTTATTTCAGGCTACTTTCATCAGCCCTGCAAGGCAATTGCCGTACGTTTGAGATGGGGCTACACTGCTCACTCTGATTGACTTTGCCTTGGCAGAAATGTGATTATACAACAAGACGCTACTCAGCTCACACCATGTACTGCAGTAAATTGATAGAACTGTACCAAAACCTCATCCCTTCCAAGGATGGGGATGAGTAATTGGCAGGACTGTATCAGAAGTCCTACTGATAGAACTTCTATCAGTAATTGATAGAACTGTACCAAAACCTTCATCCCTTTCACTTCCAGGAAAATGATTAGGACCACAAAAATAATGCCATCTCTGGATTCAGCAACAGACCTAGAAACTTGAAGGAAATCTTGTCACTTGCAGTCCTTCCAGTTGCAAACATGCATAATAGTAAAAAGGAGTCTTTATCAGATTCCTATCTCACGTCATCATAGCTAATTTGTTTATTTCAGTCACATTATACAACATGTGCATAATAACAAAAATGGATTTGTTCTGGAATAATGCAATTAATAAGACTATTACAACTGGCAGGCACAAACACGACTAGAAGTAAAATCTATAATTAACTTTTTTAAAAAAAAAAAAACAACTTTTTTTAAAAAAATACTACTTTTCAATTATATCTTATTTTTTAGGCCAGAAGCTATAATGAGCATAAAAGAGAGTTAGAAAAGTAAATGTTTCAATGAATGCTTGGAGCGTTTGGGGCCTGGACTTTAATAGCCTGCTACTGAAGATGGTGATGACTGTAATATGATGAAAAATGACAAATATAATTTCAAAAAAGAGTGGTTTGATATGTAAGAAGAGAGGAAGAAATAGAAGAACAAAGAGGTTGTTGTTGGGTTTGGCTGTGCAGCGCCCAAGGATTATTTTCACTGCTACATTTCAATTCCCTCTTGCTGTTTCTTTCATGCTCTCTCCTTCTTCTTCCCATCCTTCTCTCCCTCCCAACTTCCAGATAGCTCAATTATTTGTGGGGTCACTTGGTTCTCTTCAAGCAAAGTTCGGCAAGCTTAAAGCCTAACCATTGAAAAGATGGGGGAGAAAAAGTCAAGATTTCCCAGGCATTGTGCCTCCAGCTAATATTACACTTAGGAAAGTTAGGGCCGTGTTCGTGTCTCAGTTTGCAGGAAAAATGTTGCAGATGGTCAATCAATCAGAAACAAGAGGGTGGCAATTAGGTCTGCGGTGTGGAAAAACTAGCAGCCCCTGATTCTGCTATTTGAGATATCCTCATTTATAATCCCATAACCATAATCTGAGAAGAGGGCTGTGGATATTTAGACCCTCCAGAAGACAAACTTCTTCCATTGAACTACCCTGGCAGAGTTAGTGTGCAATCTGGATTTGTGGCTCTGGCTTAAAGAGCAGGTGGCAGCCGTGATTAGGAGGGTCTTTGCACACCTTCAGGTAAGGCACCAGTTGCATTCCATACCTGGATCGGGAGGCCTTGCTCATGATAACTAATGGCCTTATAACCACTTGTTCAGACTATTGTAAAATGCTCTACATGGGGCTGCCCCTGAAGGTCATTCAGAAAGCTCAACTGGTGAAGAATGGTAATAAATGATGACGAAGGTAATAAATGATGCCAGATACACAGCTTCTGCGTGAACTGCATTGGTTACTGGTCTTTTTCCAATTCAAGGTGATGGCAGTTAGATTTAAAGCCCTACATGGCTTGGGACTGGGTTATTTTTGGGATCGCCTAGCAGAATAGGCAGGCTGCAGATCCCGTCAGCGAAACAGTGTTGGCTGGTGGGGACTGGAAGACGGATTTTTTTGGCAGTGGCCCCTGCTCTATGGAACACACTCCCTTCCGAGATTAGAATGGCCCCGATCCTGTTAGTCTTTCATAAGGTCCTAAAAACCTGTGGCTGTGTTCCCAAGCCGGAGCCAACCTGCCTCAGCCAACTCACTGCAGCCAACTTGCTTCAGCCAACTTGCTGTGGTCAACACAACTTAAAACAATTCACCACAGGACAAGAATTACACTAATATTGAAGAAATAGTCAAACAGAACAATTAAAGAAAGGATGCCAAAGGAGGGACAAAATAAAACGTGAATAACCAAAACTAAAATATTTTTTAAATTATTTTAAATAATTAAACTGAATTGTTGAATTGTCCCACAGCGAGTTGTCTTGCAGTAAATTGACTGTGGCAAGTTGATAACAATGATTTGGCTATGGAGAGTTGACTGTGGCGAGTTGTCCCATTCTGGCCTGAGGCAAGGCGTTTCCTGGCTGCCTTGTTTATTACTCAAGTACCTTGGCTGCTATGTACATTTATTTCTGATATTTCTATTGTTTTGTTTTAATATGTTTTTAGTATTTTGACTGTAATTTTTTAAAAATTGTGAGCTGCCCAGAGAGTCAATTGGCTGAGTTGGGTGGTAATAGAAATTGAACAAATGAATAAACAAACAATCAACCCCTTTACTGAATATTAAACCATCCTTGCTCAGCTTCACAAAGAAAAGGCTTAGGGGAGACATGATGGCAATCTTCTGATCCTTGAAGGGCTGTCACAGGGAAGAGGGAGTCAATTTATTCTCCACAGCACCTGAGGGCAGGACAAGAAGCAATGGAGTGAAGCTCATCAGAGGAAGGCCCAATCTGGGAATAAGGAGAAATTTCCTCACAGTGAGAACAATTAAGCAATGGAACAACTTGCCTCCTGGAGTTGTAGGTGCTCCATCACTGAAGATTTTCAAGAAAAGATTGGAGAGCTATTTGTCTGAGATGGTATAAGAATTTCTGGCTTGGGCAGGGGTTTGGACTAGAAGATCTCAAAAGTCCCTTAAAGCCCTATGATTCCATATAACTGAGATTCAGCCCAGCCATAATGAACACGGTCTAGGTTACCAAGAATGGCTTGAATAATTCTTCTCTTTCATTGATGGGAGAACAGAGCATGCCATTCTTTAGAAACACCACTCTACCTCAGAGGCCAGAGACCTTCCCAGTCAAAGCAGTCCTCAGTGGGAAAAGACAGCTCCTGACGGTGAACTCTTCAAATTAAGATACGCTGTAGGTCTTGAACTGGATTGCCCTGCTTTCTCAGCACAATGTTCGGTCAGTCGGTCTTGTCATCCCGGAAAAGGAAAACAGAATGAGATGGAAGAATGCGGCCTTTCTTTTCCCCAAAGTGATAATTTTGATGTTATCTGGGATGCTACCAGATGAGTCAGAAGGCAACAAAGCTATGTTTGTTGGCCAAATATCCCATGCCAAAGGCCATCAACAGCAGCAAGTTAAAATACTTCTGCCAAGATCCTTACAGAATAAGGCTGAATTACAGAAATGGAAATGATAGCCACATAGAAGCTGACGGCTTGGAACATGTCTTTGCCAGACTTCTTGCCTTCGGTTATTTAAGGTTTATAAAATACACGCAATATTGCCACCTGAGAGACCATGTAGATGAGAGATTATGCAGAAGGGTGTAAGAAATGACATGTATTTCAACATCATAACACAATGTATCATTGTAATGTTAACTTGGCAGGAACATTATGACAGTCACTCCCTATTTTATTAATACCTGTACATTCAGCCCTGCAATTATACTTAATTAGATTAACATCTCCCCCCCTCTGAACTGGAGAAACAATGTCATGATATTTTATGTACCACATTTTCCCCACAAAGCATAATTTAAAGAGCAAGCTATGAAATTGCCACCAAGTAAGCGGAACTGATTTATCTTCTTCTGTACACTGATAAATTAATTACAATTTAAAAGTATCTACCCATCTAAAGACAGCTGCTTTTAACTTCAAACATAAGCAAGTTACCCTTCTTTTCTCCTCAATGTAGCCAGAAGTCTGTGCTGTTTTGATGCTAAGCTGGTGGGTGGTCGTACATAAAAAATTAAGCCTTTTGCCATGCTCACTTATAAATTGTACGAAAAGCTTTATAAAAATGTCACTCAATACTTGCAATCCTGGCCCACTAAACAACATTGAACAAATACAGATAAAAAGAGTTGCACTGTATTGTTCTAGAGAAGAGACTCCAAAGGGAAGCACGAAAATACAGAAATACCCCAAAATACATACTTAATGGTGATTCACTGTGAAAACAAACTAAATCTTATAATTATCCTATAAACTGAGTCAGATACCGCATTCATATAACCGAAGCCACATAACATATAACCTAATTAAGCAAGTGGTCAAATTTATTTTTCAAGGGGAACTGATGAAAATCATAGATATTTAAGCTAATTTTTGAAATTAGATAAGCTAACCAGAACAGAGGTGTCAATTCAAAGACTGGGGGACGTGTCATGCCCCTGTCAGAATCTGACTTGGAGGAGGAAGCCGAACAGCTGACAAGGAGTGGGAGTGTGGCTCTGTTGGCTGTGAAAGAAACTGGGGAAGGGCAAAGTCCGGCTGGGCAGAGCAGGACACAGATAGAACAAGTGAGAGGGAATGTCCCCTCTTCATCCTAGGGCATGCAGGGAGGAACGAAGAAGAGAGCAATGTGGGTTGTGTGGCTTATGGGGGAGGAAAGGGCCCTGATTCCCTTCATTAGCTGCAGCTGGGAACACAGTGTATTAAAAAGGCAAGCTGCGTGCAGCAAGCTGTTGGGAGCAAATGTGACTTTATCGTGTATCATCATGGCTTATCTGTGTTCCTGGCATCTCCCAACTGTATGAGTTTTGCCGTGCTTTCAAGTTTGAAATTCCTGCTCCTGCCCTGCCAAACTAATTACTTCAGTTTGGTTTGTTTGGATTTTAAGTTACAGTTTGTGTGTATCTTGTTTTGGACTGAATTTTCTAGTCAAAGGTTGTTCCTAGGAGAGTTTTTCTCCAGCCAAAGGTAACCTGGACATTGGGGGAAAAGTTGGAGACTTTGCCCCCAAGGGACTCTTATTGCTTATCTGATTGTGTTGCCTTTGTGCCACGCCCCGGGTCATCACAGAGCCATATCCAGCCTGCAGGCTGCTTAGATCTGGCCCCCATGAAAACAGCAAAGACTGGCCCATGGTGCCTCTGCCAGCGAAAATGGAGCTTGGGAGGGCTGTGCGCAGGAGGCTGTCACGGCCAAAAATGGAGCTCTGGAGGTGTCCACAGGTGCCCCTGCTATGAGTGCCATCAAGCTGGCTACGCCCCGGGCCACCCCCACCCTGGCCACGCCCACACCAGCCTCCGAGGTCAAACACAACCCTGATGTGGCCCTCAATGAAATTGAGTTTAACATCCCTGAACTAGAATAATAATTACTGATATTATTCCAGGTTCTATCAATTATAACCACAGAAGATGGATTCTCCTCTAGGTTTAAATAGTACATATGCCTACATGGTATAATTTATCTGGCCATTGTAGAGCTTTCAGGTGTGCTGATCAGCTGATCACCTGAACCCATGCTGGCTGCTTACTGTATTGTAAAATGTTCCCATCTACTGGATCATAACTGGGTGAAATAAATAGAGAATGAAGTGGTTTGTATTTTGAAGGGAGCTTTTAAAAGAAGACTTATTTTATGTTCAACTGGGGAAAGGCTATGGAACTGGAAAGGCGAAGTATAAATTCTGCAGTAACTAAATAAACAGTTTATATGTCCTTTTAAAAAATGTATTAAAAACATATAAAACATATTTTAAAAATCACATTTTTTAAAAAATGTAGTTCTCTTGAACTTTAATATTTAGTCCATCGTAATGATGAAGGGTTTGAGGCTAAGATACACTGACCTAGGCCCCTTCCATTTGGAATGCTACAATATGGACATTGGGTTTACTATTCTTTCTTTCCAAATATAGGCAGTCCTTGATTTACAACAGTTCATTTAGTGACTGTTCAAACGGCATTAAAAAGTGATTTATGACCAGTTGACTCGGAGCCCATCAGCTCCAAATATGCTTCACAGCAAGTCAGCTGGCCATGTCACCTTATCTCTGTTGCTGCTGGATCTGTATTTCTGCTTGTATGCTGTCCAATGGCTTTGGAATGACTCAGCAGAGCTGAGGATGGATTCTGAAGCAACTGTGGGGCTGCAGGATGGATTCTGAAACAACTGTGAGGTGCTGGAAATGGCTCTTTTCATGGATTGATGTGGTGTATATTGTTAAAGGGGGTTGGGGCACATATAGGTGGTAATTAAGCCTTAGATTAAAACATGGTGAAGGTGACACCAGGTGGGGATGAATTAGTGAGGGTCAGAATAGGATAGGGTTGTAAACATGTTATAGGGTTAATAGCATTTAGGGATAATGAGTTAGGCGTGGCCAGAATTAGAGCTGCGTATAGGCCTGGGTGTGGTGGGGTGTGTCTCATGATAATGGTAATAAAAGGAAAGGGAGCAAACTCAAACCCAACTCTAACCTTGCCTGGCTTTTAGCCTTTCTTGTCAGAGAAGAGTATTTGTTTGCTGAGCTAATGAGTAAACCACCATTGCACTACGAAGGAGCTGGAGTTTGTATTCATTTCAGGACAAATCTTCAATACTGGCTGAGACCAGTTTTCATACTTACGACCGTTGTAGCTTCCCCACGGTCATGTGATTTACATTCGAACGCTTGACAACCGACTCATATTTACGACGATTGCAGTGTCCCGGGGTCATGTGATCCCCTTTTACGACCTTCTGATAAGCAAAGTCAATGGGGAAGGCAGATTCACTTAACAACTGGGTTACTAACTTAACAACTGCAGTTATTCACTTCACAAGGTCGTAAAATGGAGCAAGATTTACTTAACTACTGAGTTGCTTAGCAACAGAATTTTTGGGCTGAATTGTGGTCGTAAGTTGAGGACTACCCGTAAAGATGTGTCGTGACTGGATAAGCAAAAATGAGGAAAATGAGTGCACTGTGCAGAAATCAAAATGGCTTGGAAATATCAGAATGGAAACTGAAAAGAGAGAACTTTTGGGCTTAGGGGAGAATCTAGACCAGGGGTGTCAAACTTAAGGCCCATAGCCCGCATCTGGCCCATGGGGCCGGAGTGGAAATAGCAAAGGAGGAGCACCCCCCCACCATGCTCCATTTTTGGCCTGGTCAGCCTCTTGCAGCATTCTGGCCAGCAGGGGGCTGCAGGAGGCATATATCCTGTGTCCCCACTACCACCCGGCCGGCTGGCCTGCGAAGGAGAACTGCAATGCTGATCCGGCCCTTGAAGAAATCCAGTTTGACATTCCTGATCTAGACGGTTGAAGGAGATGAGACCCTCATGGCTCAGATGCTATGAGAAGCCAAAAGGGACATGGATGTACTGACAAGGCATTCCTCTGCAAGTTAATAAGAGCTCTTTTTAGATGCTCAGTGAAATAGGATCTCCCCTGCTATTTTGTGCCAGACCTTCACCAGAAGGAAAACAAAGCTTATATCCATCCATATATGTCAATACAGTATATAATGCCAGGGGTTCCTGTCTTTTGTAGCATCCTTGGTCATCTGGAGATAACATGTCTGTTTACAAGCCTCCGTAAATTAGATTCAATATCTGTATAAATGTTCACAGACTGGGAACAAGGGAAGTGAGTGTGATTTGCATCAAATTCTTCCATGTACTCAAGAAAAATATGAAATACACTAAAAGTCACCCATTTAAGTAAATAGCTGAAAATCAAAAGGCTTTATTTGATGATACCACACTAAAATAGGGATAAACAAAGATATTTGGGCTACATTTCAAAGTCAGTCAATCTGATTTATCCTTCCCAGACTAAAGACTACACTGGAATACAATTACGTGCCTGTTTTGCTTCAGTTCTCCACAAACAAAATACAGAGAAATGGTATTTGAGGGCTAAATGGAATTATTAAATAGATTAAGGACAGAATTATATTAAGTGAATAGAAATCGCAAGCAGATTGATACACCATAGAGTCAAATGCACAAAAGCCACAAATGAAAATGAAATTTCAATAATAAAAAGTAGGTTAAAGGCAAATAATCAAAATAAATTCTTTTCATTTTGCTGGGACACAAGGGAGAGATGAATCTGTTCAATGTTTATTTTTCCAATCTGAAGGTTACTTAAAAAAAACAGGTACAGTTTTAAAAATACGTCTGTATTCTATGTATTCTTCTTTTACAAAATTATTCTGTATGCAATTTTAATTATATTTTCATTGTACAGGTTTCCATTTTGTGCATCAATCTGGCCTTGAATTATGGATTTCCTGTCTGGCCGCTGATAGAGAGTCAGATTAGGTAATCATACCTCTTCAGTCCTTATTCTTAACACTGGTACACCACAGGGTTGCATGTTGAGTCCTTTACTCTATACTCTTTATGTGCATGACTGCATTCCCACTCAGGCTAGTAATACTATTACTAAATTTGCAGATGATACAAGAGTGGTAGATTCATCTCTGCAGGGGGGATGAGTCTGCCTACTGAGATAAGGTGGACCAGTTGCTTTCGTGGTGTGGAGACAATAACTTGGTCCTCAACACCAATAAGACCAAGGAGCTTATAGTGGACTATAGAAGGAACAGATCAGACATCCAGCCCTTGCTTATCAATGGAGACTGAGTGGAGCAAATGGTCAGCTTTAAATTTTTGGGTGTTACCATAAAAGAGGACCTGACTTGAGGTACTCACATTGCAGCACTGGTCAAAAGGGCCCAGCAGAGATTATACTACCTGAGACTTCTCCGAAAACAACAACTGAATGAAAAACTACTAGTGACTTTCTACCGCTGCACCATAGAGAGTATCTTAACTTACTGCACCTCTGTATGGTTTGCCAATTGCACAATGGCAGAAAGGACAGCACTCCAGAGGGTTAACGTCATTACCCAGAAGATCATTGGTTGCCCTCTTCCCTCTTTGGAAGAGCTTTATAGCACCTGCTGCCTTAAGAAAGTTCAAAACATTCTCAAAGATCCATCTCATCCTGGGCACCCATTTTTTTAACTATTACCATCTGGTAGATGGTACAGGATAATAAAAACAAGGACAAATAGGCTGAAAAACAGCATCTATCCCAGGGCAGTAGCTCTGTTGAATTCTACTGTATAGTGCAATATTAATGCAATGTCAGGGGTTTTCAATTCAATTCTGAGAATGTATAGAATGTGAAGGATGTGTTTGTGTTTATTTTCATAGACATAATGTACACTGAAGATCAGGGGTGGGATTCTACCAGTTCACACCTATTCACTAGAACCAGTTGGTAACATTCTAAGCAATTCGGAGAACCAGTTGTTAGAAGAAATTACTGGCTTAATCCTGTAAGGAAGGCAGGTAGGAAACATTCTGGAGTTGCTTACAGAAACTGCCTCTCCGTTAACCCTTATTACATTTTTGGCAGGACTAGATTTCCTGTCTCAGGAACTTCGCTGGAGTTTTTTTCCCCTCCTTTGCTGGTACTTTGCTTGTGTGGAGTGACCATTCAAAGTTACGATGGCACTGAAAAAAGTGACTTATGACCGTTTTTCACACTTACGACTGTTGCAGCATCCTCACAGTCATGAGAGGCCAGGCGAGGAGATGCGTGCCTCGATGTGAGTGATGTTGAGTTGGCCATGCCCAGCCAGTCACATGACCACCAAGCCACACCCATCAACTAAGCCACGCCCACAGAACCAGTTGTTAAAAAATTTGAATCCTACCCCTGCTGAAGTTGGTATTTAATTTCATTGTATGAAATTTCAAGGTGAAATTTCAAGGTGCAATGACAATAAACTAAACTAAAATTTATACCTATGTATACTTTTATGTAGGCTTTTCCCTAATATGCACATTTTCTATGTAGTTTTCAAATATATTTATTTTTATGTATATTCTCATTTAACAAGCTGAATCATAAAATTCAGTATCTGTCTGACTCTCATGATACTGACTTGTAGACTCTGCATTTGTATTTTTTGAAGATTGTATTGGCAATAAACAAAACTCTTATAGCCCATATCTTATCCTATGGCATATATCAACCCAAATTTTCCTATCATTCAATATTTTCCTATATTTCTGGTTTTTGCATTCCAATTAGTCATTGTAGTATTACTTCTTTTCACATTGTTGCATCTTACATGCCTCAGAGTTCTAATATAAGTCCTCAGTCTCCTTTTCCACTGAGTGTATTGCAGGTTGTACTGATTAGAAACATGATGCATTTCAGATATGGGATATTCTCTCTCTCTCTGGACTAAAATATGCCAATTCAAATTCACAAATTAGAATTTTGTAGGAAAGGCTTTGAGACAATATAATATTATCACTGTTTCATCACACTTTCTTTCTCTGAAACTTCAGTGCATCTTCTTTTTCCTCCTGTCTATTGTAAGTGTATACATTTGTGGGGGGACGGGGGGGGCGCAGGGCTTAGTACTCTGTCCGCTCCTTTTTAACATTTACACTAAACTGCTGAGTTGAGATCATCAAACATATGCTGTCATATCATCAATATGCTGATAATATTCAGCTTTACATCTCCATCCCTGGTGACCCAAGAGATGCTACATCTGCCATTTTGTGGTCTCTGGAGGCTGTGGAGGCAAGGATGGGAGACAGCAGGCTTCAGCTGAAACCTAAACTCTAATCTCTTGCCATAGGTCCTGGTAAGATGGAGTGGATGTGGTTATGCAGAGTCTCGGGATCTGGTTAGTTTTGGATGGGGTGAAATTACCCAAAACAGACCCAGTGGACAACTTGGGGGGGGTCTTCTAGACCAACGAGAGTCAAACTTGCGACCCACAGGCCAGATGCGTCACATGCTGGCCACGCCCACACCTAGTTTAGCAAAGGGGGAAAAAGTTGTGATACGTCACATGATGATGCCGTGATGACGCACGTTTGACCACCCCTGTTCTAGACTCATAGCTCCTGCTCAAAAAGCAGCTGGCAGCCATAGCTAGAACAGCCTTGGCACAATTTTGTGTGGTATGTCAACTGCGGTCTTTTCTGAATTGTGAGGCCTTGCACTCAGTCACTAGTCATCTCCTCTGTGGACATGTTTTACATGGGGCTACATTTGAAGAGTATTTGTAAGCTAACATTGGTCCAAAATGCAGTGGCATGGACAATTTTGGAGATTCCTGTAGCCCATACCTTATCCTATGGTATTGAGTGAGACATATAACACCACTGTTACACAAGCCACACTGGCTGCTGATCTGATTCTGGATGCAATTGAAGGTGTTGGTGATTATCTTTAAAGCCCTCTATGGTCTAACTCCAGGATGTCCGTGGAGCCGTCTTTCCCGAGTGAGATTGGCCCACCCACCTATGCTGGCAGAAAGCACTGCGGATCCCCTCAGCCAAGAAATGTCAGCTGGCAAGATCCAGGAGTAGAGCCTTTTCTGCAATAGCAGAATAGAGAATATCTTGCTGCAGGAGGTAACATCCACCCCCTCTCTTTTAGCTTTCAGAAAATGACTTAAAACTTGGCTAGGCCAGCTGGCATGGGGTCCTGAAGGAGGAGCTGTTCGCCATTGCCTCCAATTCAAATTTTAATCTGTTTTTATACTTATGATTGTCTGGATATTTGTATATTTGATCATTCTGGAATCTGCTCAGAATCATCCCAAAGCACGACATGGGCGGCAAATAAATTAAATGATGACAAAACCAAAATTGAGAAGACAACAGACAGAAAGTGCCGCCTCTGCAAAGAAGCTGAAGAAACAGTGAACTACCTTTTCAGCTGCTTCATGAAGATCACACAGACTGACTACAAACAATGGCACGACAAAGTAGCAACAATGGTGCTAGAGATGGTATTCAGCAGGTTCTGACCAGTTCTGGAGAACCGGTAGCAGAAATTTTGAGTAGTTCGGAGAACCGGCAAATACCACCTCTGACTGGAGATTTTACAGTATCCTTCCCCTGCCACATCCACCAAGCCACGCCCACAGAACCGGTAGTAAAAAACTTTAATCCCACCACTGAATGGTGCACTGGAAGATCTGTAAGTAATAACATTTGCTTGCGAACAAGAACAGGTGAGACCATAAAATAGAGAAAGTAATAGACAGTGAAAAAGTTAAAGTAGCATGGAACTTTAGAATTCAAATGAAGAGGCACCTGCTATGTAAGACCACACAGACTTATCAACTGTATATTGCATGTAGCAGTACTAAAACAGCAAGAACAGAAGAAGATAACAAAATGCAAAGACCTGCAAATGGAAATGGAACAATTGTGTCAAAGGAAAGCCAAGATAGTACTAGATTAATAGCCGCCTTGATTGCAATCCCAAAACACCTAGAACTCCATCTGTACACTACTGGCATTGACAAAATCACCAACGGTCAATTGCAAAAAGGCAGTTTTACTTGGCAGTTTTACATCCTGCGACTATACCATCAAAGATCAATATCTGCCTATCCCAGATCCTTGGCAAGGACTCGATAGGTGGATAAAATGCCAAATCCAGTCTGAATATCTGGCTGACTGTGCAATGAACCGGTGGCGCAGTGGTTAGAGTGCAGTACTGCAAGCTACTCCCACTGCAATTTGGCAGATCGAATCCCACTAGGCTCAAGGTTGACTCAGCCTTCCATCCTTCCGAGATGGGTAAAATGAGGACTCAAATTGTTGGGGGCAATATGCTGACTGTGTAAACCACTTAGAAAGGGCTGTAAAGCACTATATAAGGTATATAAGCCTAAGTGCTATTGCTATTACTATCTTGTTATTTATTGAGCTATGCTGAGCAAATATTTAGCTGATCTCTTTTCAGGTTCACTTTGAATGCATACTTATGCATTCAATTTGGTATATTCCATTTGTGTTTTTAAAATTTCAAGTTCTTGATTTATATTTCTCACATTCCATGTTACAAATACACATAAAAAAACTCTTTCAATATTGATACCATGTAATTCCTTGTGGCTTGATGAGGGTACATCATTACTTCCCTGATCCACTCAAAGGTTCTACACTCTTTCTAAGAGTACTGTGAAAGCTGAGATTTCATCATCTGGCACCACAATTTGCCTAAGTACTTCAATTACTTCACAAAACTTTCTTGACAGATATACAGAAATAGGCTGTCCCTGCCTTCTTCTAAAAGTGTTGACTTCGTTCCCTCATATCCGCAAAGACACATCTGCCCTCGGGTCAGATCCTGCACCCTAAAAGTATATCTTTATAATAATTTTTACTAAAGTTTAAAGATGCAAATATATAAAAAAACCTATTACAAACTAAGAAAAATGTAAATCTGTAAGAAAAAAATTAGTCATGCAGAGAAAAAAAATTAAAGAGAAAAGAAATTATGACCATTTTTCATGCTTACAACCAATGCAGCATCTCCATTTTGATCATGTGATCAAAATTTGGATGGGGTCATGTGATCATTTTTTGTCACCTTCTGACAAGCAAAGTCAATGGGGAAGCCAGATTCACTTAACAATCGTGTTACTAACTTAACAACTGCAGTGGTTCACTTAACAAGTACGGTAAGAAAGGTCGTAAAATGGAGCAAGATTTGCTTAATTACTGACTTGCTTAGCAACAGAATTTTTGGGCTGAATTGTGGTTGTAAGTTGAGGACTAACTGTAAAGATGTGTCATGACTGGATAAGCAAAAATGAGGAAAATGAGTGCAATGTGCAGAAATCAAAATGACTTGGAAATATCAGAATGGAAGCTGAAAATAGAGATCTTTTGGGTTAGGGGAGAATCTAGACCAGGGTGTCAAACTCAAGGCCCACAGATTGCATCTGGCCCATGGGGTGTTTAAATCTGGCCCATGGGGCTGGCTGGAGATAGCAAAGGATCAGCCCTTGGTGCTTCTGCTAGCGAAAATAGGGTGCGGGGGGGCTGCAATATCCCGGGATCATGTGATCAACTTTTGCGACCTTCTGACAAGCAAAAAGTCAATGGGGAAGCCAGATTCACTTAATGACTGGGTTATTAACTTACCAATTGCAGTGATTCACTTAACAACCGTGGCAACAAAGGACATTAAAATGGGACATAACTCACTTAACAACTGTTTAGCAACAGAAATTTTGGGCTGATTGTGGTCATATTTATATTCAATTCTGAATTAATTGCAGTTGACTGTATCTTTATATGTTTAGACTGTACACCGCCCCCAGTCCCTTTTGGGAGAGGGAGCGGTATAAAAATACGATAAATAAATAAATAATAAATAAGTCAAGGATTATTTCTACTAGCACCTTAATGGGTTCCTAAAGTGCAGAAAGATAAACTTACAAACTGAACATATTGACTGAAAATTGACCTGATGAGGATCCAACCTTAAACACTCAAAGAACCATTTGGACCTGTTTCCCACAGAAAAGAAAACACCGGGAGCCACAAAACCCTTCCTGTGCCTGACTATTTCCTGAGCAGCCACAAAACTAGCATATGTACTTGAATTAAACATTCTGTTTTCTTCTGAAATTTTTCTTTTCTTGGATTTATCCATAGTTGGCCTAGCAGGGATTGAAAAGCTCAATAAATCGTGTGCTGACGGTGTCGCACATTGGCGGTTGTGATGCATATTTTGAGTGACAGGAGCCGCAGCAGAGGGATGAAAGAGCCATAGGTGGCTGACCCCTGGATTAGATAGTTGAAAAAGAAGAGGGGGAGTAGAAAGATGAGGTAACGGACTTGCTTAAATCTCTCGCAGCTTATTTTAAATACATTGGCAATTTATTCTTATCCCTTCTAGAAGGCAAAGTACCATTTTTTTCTGAGGGAATATACAAGACTCCCACTGGCCCAAAATAAATACCAAACACTATTCAAATTAACGAGAAAGGAACTTGGTATTTCTTCACTCCAAACAGGTCAGTGAATGATTCTTAGGTTTGGCTGATCTGTGTGGCAAAAGAGCCATGATTCTTTCTTTCTTTCCATTTTTTTTTTTTTGCACAACGTTGTGAGTCTGGCTCAAGGCACCAAGTGTATCAGGATATGGGAATCATTTGGGGTTTAAACCTTCTTCCGATCCTCCTTCAACATCCTTCCTGCTCGCCTGACAGAACCACACAGGCATGCATAAGCCACAAGGCATTTTAGCTTTTAAGTAGGTTGTGTTTTCCTAAGTAGTGGTGCTAAAATGCCACAATCCATGCAGTAGGGATGTGGGCCAGAAGGAAGAGAGGGAAAGGAAAGCCATTGGGCCTCAGTGTGTGTGAATTTTCTTTTTATGATTCCTCCTGGCTAGGAGTCTCATTTTCCATTAGAAAAGGAATTTTTGTCATATTGCGTTAAGTAGGAAAGAACTTGATCAGATGCAAGAACAAACTCAATATCCACATACCTGCAAGAAGTTAATTGAGGATACTTTTGATAAACTCACACTTTTATTTCACTGGCGGGGATCAGCTGGGTATATACTCTCCCCACATATCTTTGCACAATTCCCAGATCTAAGATCTTCTCATGATAGCTTGTTATTTAAACCCTTTTTGACTCTGGATCAGTTCATCTGAACCTGGACTAAAATTGGGGCTAGACTAGTTTTTTTTTTTAATTGGCTTTGTTGTTGCTTCAATACACAGACCAGCTCCTGAAAGTAAGCAAATCCTTGCTTACTGTCTGGCCATCTTAAACAAACAAGCTTTGGCATGAACCTGGCATTAAGTCTTGTAGTTAGTTTATACCAGGATCACAATCCTTGTAAAAGAGAAACTCCTGGCTTTGATTCTCCCTGCCTGACACAAGCAACCAAAACCTTACTTAATCTTCCTTTCAGACTCTAATTATTCTACCATTTCTCCCACAAACCTGAGCCCATTATTGGACATACTAAATGAGAGATGCATCTTCCTCTGTATATAATTAGACTTAATGGTATATTTCAGGGGTCCCCACCCCAAACCCCTGGGCTGTGGCCTGTTCGGAACCAGGCCGCACAAGCGGTGGGCGAGCATTGCTCGCACGCGCAGCTCCACTTGCGTGAATGGCAGACACGTGCTTGCGTGCGAAGCTCCATTTATGCAAGTGGCAAGAGCACATGCTGGATGCTTGTGCAAATGGAGCTGCACATGCAAGCATGCCCCTGCTGCTTGCATGAGATCATCCCCTCCCGCTGCTACTGCTGCCATCACCAGTTCACAAAGCCAGAAAGCAGTGGTGGTATGCTACCGGTTTGGCCCAGTTCAACCGAGCTGGTAGTAAAAATCACACGGGATCACTCACTGAACCGGTAGCGACTAAGGTAGGATTCCACTACTGCCAGAAAGGTTGGGGATCACTGATATATATGACAATAGGTGGAAAGTACACAGTTCCCACTAAAGCCAACATTTTAAGTTTGCGTTAAAGTGACATAAGCACCCATGGTGTGTATGCATGTGTGTAATTATATAATGTACTTCATGATGTAAACTCCATTCTATAATTCTGTACATCACATCACAACATAAAATACATATCAAATGCACATTTCAATCATTTGGAGTCATCACATTAGAGACATCAGATCAAAGGAGTGGAATATGTTTTCTTCCATTCCTCCCAATTCTCAAGGACATGAATACAAAAACATATGCTGTCACGAAGGTTATTATTTATTAGCATGTTTCTATGGAACTATTTAGTCAGAAAGGTGTGTCCTGCAATTGGATTATAAAGACTGTCCAGCCTTTATGGTTGGGCTAATTAAATAATGGTCCAGATGTACATCTTGTTCTAAGCCAAAGCATTTTGGCTAAATGGGAAGGGCAAATTAAAAATACAGTCCTCTTAAATCTCTTATCAGTTGCAAAACAGCTCACAAGGGTCACAGCTATCATGTTTTACCCAAAGGCCATTGCGTGAAATCAAAAAGAAAAGTTCCTGTTCCAATTCATTATTAGCTAAGATAGATGAAACTGTCCATTACGGATCACATTCAATTAAGCCTAAACATCTTCCTTAACAATCAAGATATTCTTTAGGTCAGAAGATCATTAAGAGAAATAAACTAGGGGTAAAAAGAACCCAAAGAAATAGAGATGAGATTCAGTTCAAAGGGTAATAAAATGTCAAGTTTTAAACAAGGTTATGGATGAGGAAAACCATGAAATCTGGATTGTTGCTTCAGAAAACCTCAACAATGTTTGCTTCTTAAGCTGCTTTTTGAAAGCTAGGGTAAATTCATATTCAGCCTAAAGTTTGGAACTAGACATTAGTGTATTACTGCACAGTGTATTATTACAAGCATAAGTGAATACAATGCATTTGGATAAAAGTTGTTATTTATAAAATAAATATAATAGATACTGGAGTTTATAAATACAATGATGATAGCCATCATAAACAATCCTTCTTCTTTCTTTAACTTAGTTATCAATGGGCACTGGAGTTTCCATTTCTCAATACCTCCAGGGAATTATTCTACACTGTCATATTATTTCACTCTTGATTCCAGAAAGTACTCCACTGTCATGATGTGGCATCTTTTTGAGAAAGCAATTGCAAGGATAATTTTTTCCAGTTGTTCTATTTAAATAAACAATTGATTAAAACATAATGAATGACTGAATGAACAAGTGCGTGCGTGTGTGTGTGTGTGTGTGTGTGTGCGCAATGAATGAACGAATGTGTGCGCGCACACATTATTGCACTTTTCATGGTTCCTCCCTTGATCCATTAACTTCCCATCTTTTAACCATCACTAATTTTCCTTGGAGGAAAGAAAAGAATGGTATATTTCAGGGGTCTAATTGAATTCTAGATCAGAGTTTTTGTTCCAGTTTGTGGCCCATGAATCAGTATAGTCTACAATTTTGCCCTAATGTACTAATGGGATACCAGTATTCCTCTAGATTACCTGCACTGAAATTATAAAAATTAAGAGTTATTGGGGAATGGATGTCATTCTCCAATATTGGATGCCAAAGTTAGGACTGTGCACATTTTAAAAATAATGAGAAAGTTTGGTCTAATTTGTTTGCAAAGGTTAACGCCTCTTAGCTGTTTATTAAGAAGGCTTTACCTTTTCAGCTTCCAAGTGAGTTTAAAAAGTTATAACATTTAATATTGCATTATTTTTTTACAACTTGACATGGAAAAGATCAGGTCATTTCATTATTGAAATGTGCACAGCTCTATCATCTATAAAACTAGGGTTTCCTGAAGCGAAGAAGCCCATAAACTTTGTTATGGTAGGCATTCTCCACAACGAAAAAGGTATTTCATCTCTTCACCTAGTGTAAAAGTATGCTTGCTTCTCTCATGTCGCCAAATGTTTCTGTCCCGATTTTTAGGCAATTGCTACACAAATAAATAAGTTTCATCTAGTATCTGGAAGTGGGTCCTATAAATTCTGAGGAACACATTCACTGATGATATCAGATCTACTTGAGATTCTAATTATACGGGTCAGGTTGTAGAAGTACCAGGACTTTCCTAAAGCTGTAGACATTTCCATAATGCATTTATTCCAAATACTGTACTAATGAGGAAGAGGGCAGGTAAAACTCCAGTTTTTAAAAACATTTTGGATTAATGGAGGCTCTTGTCAGTTTTCTCCAAAGATTAACTGTCTTTTAGTGTTAATCTTCATGAATTGGGAGAAAAGTATTATAGCACATACCACTGATTCCTATTTCGCCAAAAGAAGGAAGGCAGTTGTTGGTCTGATACTGGACAAATTAATAAAGAAACTGACTTTATTTATCTTCTTGCTGACATCACCTACTGCAGGGGTGTCATATCGCAACTTTTTCACCCTTGGCTAAAATGGAGATGGGCGTGACCAGCGGGTGACGTATCCAGCCTGTGGGCCGCGAGCTTGACACCCCTGGCCTACTGGAGGGAGAAGCAAATAAATCAGTCACTGTTCTTAATGTTTCATGAGAGAAGATAGATGAATGTAGGCAAGTGCTTAGAAAGGCTATACTGCAGTAGCGGCTAACCTTTTTGGGCTCCTGGCCAAAAATTGCATGTGAGCTCGCACGCGTGTGCTCACATGCCAGTACCCAGAAGGCAATGTGTGCAGCCCCCCCCCATGCCCCCTGTGCATGTGCGCACGATCCCTCCTCCTGCCTCCCAACTGATTTTCAGGCCTTTTTCGGCTTCCCAGAGGCTTGAGAGAAGCCTCTGCAGCCTTTGCAGGCCGAAAAAGGGGCCCGTTTCATCACTTCCGGTATTTCCAGAAATGCGCAGTGAGGTAAGTTTGCCTGGGGCTTGCCTGCCCGCACAAATGGATCTGTGTGCCACCTGTGGCACGCGTGCCATAGATTCGCCATCATGGCTATATTGTATTCACCTGACAAACTGCTCAAAAAGCAGATCACAGGTGAGGACTATCAGGTTCTTTCTGAAGAAAAGCCATGTCCCGAAATAGCCCACAGAAAGATCCCAGAGATGATGGAAAGATGGAACGGAGAGATTGTTCAGTCCTCAACTAATGTCAAGGAAATGATAGCAAGTAGGAAAAATGGCACAGGGATGGGGCAAAATTCTCCCATTCTCCTCCAACAGAAGCAGCAGCAGAATATGATTCAACTGAGCTTCCCTGCAGCACGATACTAGCATTTTTTTGAAAGAGCATTAACCCAACTTTAAAAAGGGTTTATCATCCTTTCAGTAGCAACAATTGTGCCTGGAGAAAAGGAACAATGCTACCTTAACATTACGATCATTTAATATCACTTTAGGCTGCTTTAGGCTGGGGATGAGATGAAGGTGGTGTCATGAGAAGGCCAAGCCATAAATAATGGTCCCAGAGATCATGGCACCAATATCAGGGGCATGACTTCCATCTCAGTGAAGCTACATGAACAAAACATTACAGAGCTGTGGGGGTGAGATGGAAATATAAGTAACCTAATAAAGGATAAACAAATTTGAAAGTTATCAATTAAATTGAAAAAAAAAAGAAGAAGCTTATAATCAAATCCATGATAGAAATAAAAATATAACTGATTCAAGTGGCATGAATACTATAAGACTAGAAAAATGAATGGCACACAATTGGGAGGGTAGGATTGGGTAAAACATAGATAACCAGTTTATCCAGGTAGTCCTCGGTTAGTGACAATTGTAACCAGCACTTCAGTTGTTAAGTGAAGCAACTGCTAAGTGAACCATACTTGTTGATGATCAGCTTTTCTTTTCTTTATAAAGCAAAGATCATAAATGTGAGGATTGGCGAAAAATTACTTTTTCATCACAGTTGTAATTCACAGTCATTAAGGAAGGAGGAAGTCACTAAACAGGGACTACAGTGTAAGCTGAAAGAAGGAGAAAACGAAACAATGCATTCCTTACCTGGCACAAGCCGCTAATGCACATGTCTAGTGACTCCGTGTAACATCGGGTTCCATCCAGGACTTTAGGTGCCAGTTCCACAATAAGGTTGGTCTCCTTTGCCTGGCACCTCAATGAACACGGGTTGTCAGGATCATTAGGGACAGGAAGCCATTCATAAAACTGTCCCTGATATTTGACATCGTTGTGTGCTGAACACTGCTGGGTACGAAAATCACCTGTTTCTGGAGGGCAATCCTAAAAACAAACAGGAAAAAAGTCAAAAGTCTACCTAAGTCTATTCAATATAATGCTCTTTGATACGAGCTGGAAGAACAATAACTTTAAGAAAATTGAACCTCGAGAAAGGCATTGATTCCAGGTGACCCGTGTCTGTCCTTCTAGCAACTGGTTAATAAACCAGTCTGCAGACAAAGAAACAATGAAAAAAACCCTTCTGCAAAATCTGTTCACCAGTGGCAAACAATGGCATTCCTATTTTTATCTAAAATAGGGATGTCAAATTCAATTTTATTGGAAGCTGCAAGGCATTCGACAAAGTAGACCACAACCTACTTTTTGGTAAGTTAGAAAAAAGTGGAATAGATAGCTCCACCACCAGATGGATTTGCAACTGGCTGACAAACCATACTCAACGAGTAGTCCTTAATGGGTCTAAGTCTACATAGAGGAAAGTAAGCAGTGGCATGCCACAAGGTTCCATCATAGGCCCAGTACTCTTCAATATCTTCATTAATGATTTAGATGAGGGAATAGAAAGGGAACTTACCAAATTTGCAGATGATACTAAGCTGGCAGGAATTGCACCCAAGAAGACTAGAACATTGGAGCATATTTAACAAAATGAAATTCAATGTAGAGAAAAGTAAAATCCTACACTTAGGCAAGAAAAATCTAAAGTACACATATAGACTGGGTGAAACCAGGCTCAATAGCAGTAACTGTGAGAGGGATCTTGGAGTCTTAGTGGACAACCAGCTAAATACAGCCAGCAGTGTGCAGCAGCAGCCAAAACAGCTAACACAATCCTAAGTTGCATTAACAGATACAATCAAGATGATTGAGGTACTAATACCACCCTATATAACCTTAGTAAGACCACACCTAGAGTACTGTGTCCAGTTTTGGTCACCATGTTATAAAAAAGATGTTGAGACTCTAGAAAAAGTACAGAGAAGAGCAACCAGGATGATTAGGGAACTGGAGACTAAAACATATGAAGAACGGTTACAGGAACTGGGCATGGCTAGTCTAGTAAAGAGAAGGACCAGAGGAGACATGATAGTGGTCTTCCAGTATTTGAGGGGCTGCCACAGAGAGGAAGGGGTCAAGCTATTTTCCAAGGCACCCGAAGGCCAGACAAGGAATAATGGATGGAAACTGAACAAGGAGAGATTTAACCTGGAAATAAGGAGAAACTTTCTGACAGTGAGGATAATCAATCAATGGAACACCTTGCCCTCGGAAGTTGTGGGAGTGCTATCACTTGAGACTTTCAAGAAGAGATTGGACTCCCATCTGTCAGAAATGGTGCAGGGTCTTCTGCTTGGGCAGGACTAGATGACCTACAAGATCCCTTCCAATTCTGATTATCTGTTACCCCTGATCTAAATTGATCCAGAATCATCAGTTTTCATGACACTTTCACTACACATTCACGTATAATAGTATAATTTTAAGCATGCCTACTGAGAAGAAAATTGCACAGAATTTGTCGGGTTCCTCTAAGAAAACAGGCAACGGGTTGTGACCTATTTATCACTGAGAAACAAGTAGAAGTGAATAGCAAGAGAACAACACTCTAGTTACAGCACAAGAAATGGATTGCGGCTACTCTCACAAAATGTTGCCTGTTTTTCAGTAGTTCTTCTGACTTTGCAAGGATGAAGAAAGACATATATAGACCAAGCCAACTTTTATTTTCCTTTGAAAATGGAAAAAAATTTTAAAAAGGGGAGGGAAGGATCACAAAAATTGCTTGATTAAAGTGTTTGTTTATTTAAGCATTCTTCGTTAGCTTTGCTTTCCAAAAGGACCTAAATCAGCCAATAACACAGTATGAGCCAGAAAAACACTATGTATATTTGTGTTACTTCAGTCTAATACAAGCAAAGAGTTTTACAATCCACAGCATCAGTAACTCTTCATTTAAAAAAAAAATTAACTGTTCTTAAAATTCCTTTCCTTAATCTATCAGGAGGGGTACTTTTGGATACAACTTAATTTCTTTAATTTGTGCTAATATTAATAAGGACTGCCCAAATATTTTGGTGGATTGTTTAAAAGAAACGAGGGAGAACAGGATAATCTAATTTACAGTAGCCTTGAATATTAACTTACGAAAGTACTTAACCATTTTATTTGGTTTAGTTTAACCCATCCTTCATTGTACTATTTTAATAGAGATTATCAATGAGTACAATATTTGACGGCTAATATTTTCAAAGCATAGAATGTTCACTTTCATGTCTACTTAAAAGGATATCCCATTGAATTTAATTAAATATTCAATCCTAAAATAAAAACTATTAACTCCTTCATTGATAAGTTCAGATCTTGCAAATTTGACATGGTTGAAAATTGCTTCTGGCAAGTTAGCCATAAATCACTTTAAGCCACTTAGCACATTAAAAACAATCTCTTGCTTCTCCATTCAATTCCATTTATTATTCTGACTTCCTTTTTGGGCGGCTTATATTAAAGTGATCCTGTAGTGGCTACTAGTGTTTATAGCCTGCCTATTCTCACTTTGTATTTGTTCATGGCACACACAGAGCAGATGGCAGAGTCTCCCATTCCTCCCAATTTTATCTGAATTTCTTTCCTTTGCCACCTATGCAGAGATTACCTGAGGGGTGGGCTGTTATTAGTTCTCACTGGTTCGGGAGAAACGGTTAATTTTATGGCCAGTTCGTTGAACTGGCAAATCCCACACCTGGCTGGCCCCGCCCACCCCATTCCTCCCAGGTGTCCCCATGCAACCCATTTTGGACTGTTGGGGTGCAGGCTGTTAATCATCTAGCACTTAGTGCAAGCTGCCTGCAATTAGTGCAGGCTCGAATCCCACCAGGCTCAAGGTTGACTCAGCCTTCCATCCTCTCAGGGAAGGTAAATTGAGGACCCAAGATTGTTAGGGACAATAAGCTGACTTTGTAAAAATGCCGCTTGGGGGGCCAAAAGCCCTAGTAATAAGCAAGCATATACAATGGAATGAAGGCTATTGCCGAGCACTTAGCATGGTGCTCTATAGATTGTAAGCCGCTCTGAGTCTCTGGAGAAGGGCGGCATATAAATGTAAAAAAAAAAAAAAAGAGCCTCCTAGAAGTTCCAGAAGGGTGGAAACGGGCCCGTTTCTGGTCTCCAGAGGGCCCCCGGAGCCCAGGGAAGTCATTTTCGCCCTCCTGGAGGCTCAAGGAAAACCTACGGACCCCGGGGAGGGTAAAAATGCCCCCCCCCCGCCGCCGCCTGTTTTTGCTCTCAGGCCAGGATGGTGCAGGAGGCTGACTAGGCCACGCCCACAATGGCCACACCCACCCAGCAACCAGGCAGAGAACTGGTTGCTAAATTTTTTGAAGCCCGCTCCTGGATTACCTCTTCATTTTAAGGATATAATGCTATTGTTGAACATATGAACCTGTTTCATATTGAGTCAAGTTATTGTAACCACTGAATTAGCTCAGTAACAATAAATGTTCCTGAGGATTCGGGAAACATTCTTCTTGGTTCTGCTATGTTTAATGAAAGAAATGCAATCCTGGATCTTTGACACAAGACCTTTTGGCCTTTAAGTCTTCAGCAGTAATCACAGGGTTTGTGATGAGTAGGGTATGAGGAATGATGAAATGGGGTTTTTTTTCTCCTGTCAGGAAAGATAGTCTCCGTCATTGTAATTATGACACATCTAGATAGTTTTTGGGGGAAAAAACAATGCAACTGAACCAGAAAGGCAGTACCACACAGACCAAAAAAAAAATCTTAATAATTCATTCAAGAAGCTCATTGAAATTATAGGTAAATATCTTGCTTATTTATTTATGTGGGTGGCCCAGAATGCAGTAGGAGGAGAAACTGAAGTATTCTAATTTGAACTACCCAGAAAAGTGCAGTGAACAGGAAGTCTGAACAGGTACTTCCTGTTGTCTGCAAATCTCATAATGCTATCAAGTGCTCCTTTTAGCGGAACTGATTCTGTTCCTTCTTAACCAGAACCAATGGGGATCTGCTTTCATACTTTAGAAAAAGATGCAAAAACCCCTGTGTTGAACTTTCAGGGAGTTGAGGCCCAGATCAACCTGAGCATGTAAACAGCCTGGGAAAGTGCTAAAGCAAGTGAAACTTTGTCACAGATTTTTCTTTCTTTCTTTCTTTTTCTTTTTTTTAAATTCCATGAGGGTATGGAGTCTGGTTTTATAGCTTGGCTTATTCATGCATCCACAGTGCCAAGCAAGATCTCTTATTTGATTCTGGCTTGGCTGAACCTACAAAACGTTCTGGCTTGTACTGATTTATTTTTATAAAGACAAAAGGTCCAACAAAGCATACAGATATATACAGAGTTCTCAGTCTAGCTTTGCTCTCAGTTGAATAGGATTGTTTAAGCACTTTGTCTTTTTGTTTTTGAAACCAAAATAATAATAATAATTTTAAAAAACCACACACACACATACACGGTCGACCTAGCACATTCTCAAGACTCTGCGGGTGATCAGGAGCAAAAGTAAAATACTACTTCTCTTTGATTTTCCTGATTAAAATAATAACACAGTTTTAAATGGCCAAATGGGTGTTTGGAGAAGTTTTCTGTGAAACTTAAGCTGCTTGAAGAACAAATGTAAGCACTCTGGAAAGTGTACAGGCGTACTTATGCCACTGGCCCCAAGGCAAGAATGAATGAATTTCTATCTCTAGTGTGAAGGGCCAGCACAAACATGCAATATTCTCTCACACGTAAGTTTAACATCTTTCAGTCTTTCCAGCACAAGACCCACTACTCATTACTTAGCTGCTATTCAAAGCAGGGCTGGGATTGGTTAACTTATTAGGTTTTGCTGTTGTTCTTTAACCAAGTTACCATACTAATTGCAAACCCAAAGACCAAATGGCTCAGCACCCACACTTTTGCAAGCCTTGTTCTGCAAGTCCTTCTCATCCCTTCTCTTTATAGCTGTTCCAGAGTGGCAGCTATGGCAGCTGACGTCCCCAAACTCTTTCCTAGTGCCTGGCCAGCACTAATTCCAATCATGCAGCTAGAACATGTCGATGAAATGATTAATAATTGTTTACTTAATCATGATTGTTAAATAAGCCACAATAAACAGACTCCACCAGACAGAACCCCACAATTACGTTTACCTTATTTTCCAGGCATTTTATAGAAAAGAATCACCTTGATGTTGTTTCTGAATACTATAGGGAAGGAATCATTCCAATCCCCCCCCCTTTTTTTTTGTGGGAATGAGAGAGTGTACGGCTAAGAAAGGCATGGAAAGGAAAATAGGCATAAACAATCAAGACACAGCACACCAACTGGCAGGTTATCCCATAAACAGAGCTGAGACCAAGTGAGAAGAAACCCGTGAAGAAGCATTTGAAATCATTCAGAGAAATTCCACCTTGATTTACTAGAAATGAGGTCGAGAAATTCCACTTGCTATTTCCAAGAGTAGCATTGAATAGACCTTATTGGAATCTTTGTAGTTCTTGCCATCTCAAACGTGCCCAGCTGTCTAGAGCTTGACAAGGGACAAGTTCTTGTAGAAAGAGGGGGTTGTGATTAGAAAAGCCTGCCTACCATTCACTCTGTTTTTAAGTCAAAGTATCCCAGATGCTGAGTTCTTACATCATATTGTTCATAAGATTTCAGTAGTCCTCTACTATAATCTTCTGTGTTTGAACTAGTCTTTGAAGTTGACTTGAAAGCTACAACTGATGCAAAAGATAGCAGTCTGCCTGTTGACACATAAGAACTGATACAATGCATAACACCCATTGCATTGGCTGAAGTGTGTGAGAGCAGAACTGTAGTCCAAATGAGAGGACACGAGTCACTAATAAATGCTTAGGAACAACGTGCCACTGGGAGTGTTTTATCTAAAACATTACTGCATTTCCCATTGACGCATCACTAATAGAATCTTGGCATGATATTAATCGTAGAACCCGACGCTCTCAATGCTCCATTTTGAATTTAGAAAGAGTAAGGTTCCCCCCCCACCCGGCCACCAGCTGTCAGACAGCTCTATGGTTTGCCCTTGCAGGTCTCTCTTGAACATTTATTTATAATCATGATTGTTTGATGGTTCCAAGACCTCAAAGCTAGAGTTCTCATAGCTGGGCTATAAAGCTGTGGACCACTAGATGGCAGTAAGGAGTACTCTCTGTCTTTGAGACCAATTAATGACCTATCCTGGTTATCTGAGACCTGCTACAGACAAAAATACAGATGTGTTTGTTTGTTTATAAGGCTCTTCCCCAGCTATGTTATATTTGTTGGATAAAACTGTCTAAGGATAGAACTGTCACCTCAGTCGTAAAATACCATTTTCAGAAATGCTCACCAAAACAAATTCTTTAATTTCTGGAGTTTCAGATGAATAACTTTTTTTTAATCTTAGGATTTTTGAAGGATTTTATGGGATTTGTATGGGTTATATTCAAAAGTTTTAGCATTTTATTGCTTTGCATGCATAGTTTTAATATGAATTTTAAACTAAGCTTAAATGATGTACATCATTAAGATATCTGGTTAAGGGCTTCATTGTAATATTGTAAATTAACTTTACTTGGAGCTAGAGTATTAGGATTCCAGTGAATTGTTAATTGTGACTCACTGAGGAATTGGGGAACTCCATCTTTTCCAGCTCCGCCAGTTTCCTTTAAATATGAGTTGCAATAATCATAATTCATAAAAATTTATTGTGTGTGTGTGTGTGTGTGTGTGAAACAAAATAATTAGAAAATTGTTTAGGGTACATAAAGCATTAGTGAAAGATACATTACTAGTTGTAATTACTGCTGCAAGATTTGGTTGCACATTTATTCCAAGAGATTAAAAAAAAGTTATTTTATTCTACATAAATTATTACACTTTAATGTAAAAGGATAGCTTGTGGGTTTGGGGCCCATGCCTCAGTGCCTCACTCTTGTAATTTTACTTTCCAATGGACAATTTTTCTCTCAACCACAATCATAGGCTCTAGTTTCTACACACACACACACACACACACACACATTTTGCTACAAGATGCTAGGTTAGACCTGCAGTACATTCCAATTCAGCCTCAGCTGATTTTCCTTCCTTTACCTGAATAATCTAGAACAGGGGTGTCAAACTCAAGGCCCGCAGGCTACATCCGGCCCACAGGGTGCTTAGATCTGGCCCTTGGGGCTGCTTTGGAAACAGAAGGACCAGCCCACGGTGTCTCTGCCAGCAAAAATGGAGCTTGGGAGAGCGGCCTTTCCAAGCTCCGTTTTCGCTGGCAGAGTACTTGGATCCTCATAGGTGTCCCCAACACGAATGACATTGAGCTGGCCATGCCCAGTCGGCCCCCTGAAGTCAAACACAACCCTGATGTGGCCCTCAATGAAATCTAATTTGACACCCCTGATCTAAAACCAACAAGTTCCTCTTACTGTACAAAAAGTGAGAAGAGACAGAACACCCAACAGCCCAAACAATACACAGTAGGGACTATTTCCTGATGAGGGAATAAAAAACGAAAGTTCACAAAAGCATTCTCTTTGTAAAATCCATGAAATTACACTCAACACCACAGGGCCCTGATCTCTGATTCAGCCATGTAAGATGTCTTTAAAACACAACACACACAACTGCCTTTTAATCATTCTTATCTGACAGAGCTTTTCTTTCCCTTGAAGGGCATCTTAATCTCCCTCCTTACAACTCATGCTAATATTTCCACAAAAACAATTTAGTTTTTAAAGATGGCCAACAGTTCCTTAAATGAACAGTATCTTTTCTTTGACTGCAAATGTATAATTCTGTTGTAAAATGTCTTGCCTCCATACAAACGGCAATACTTTCTACCATGGTTCTTATGTGTCCTCAGCACGACTGGTAAGGATAAAGAGTTCTAATTAAACTTTTTGATACAGATGGTCCTCAATTAATGGCCCGAATTGGGACTGGAATTTCCCGTTTTAAGCGATGCAGTCACTAGGCAAATATCATGCGACCACACTGCTTAAAGATGGCATCTTTGGCAGTCCTGGTTGTAATTGTTAGGCTGGTTGAGATGCTGTCGTTTGTTGAGGACCTCATGCTTCTCCTGCCCTGCCATTATTGCCTCTGCTTCAATCTCTTCTACACACCAATGTCCCCATCTTCTCTATCCTTTTGGTTGCTGCCACCTCTGTCAGCTTGCACCTCTGCTGTCCTGTACTCTGCCACTTTCCACTGACCTGCCATTGTTGATGAGCACCCAATCTGGCCTTCACAGCTTCTGGCTCTGCAAGATCTTCCCAAGGTATGCGTGAAGCTTCAGGAAGGCGGTGCAGTGTCAGCAGCTCTTGTGAAGAGCCGGGCTGGACATGTCTCACCAACAGCAGGGGAAGAAGACAGCAAAAGTCAGTCTACTGGGGGTGGTGCAGGATGATGGAATGCAGGGAGGTGGGGTGCAAGGGTACAATGTACAGGGCAAGGTGGCGGGGTGGTGGAGTGCGGGACAGAGTGGATGCAGGACAGGAAGGGTGGCAGAGTATGAGGCAACCAAAATCTCACAGTGATAGAGGTGGGAATAGGTGGGTGGGGGGAATTATAGCACTCCGGAGGGCTGCCAAGTGCCCAAATTTTGATAATGTAACCATGGAGGTACTACAGTCGCTGTAAATAATATTCATTCAGTGCTATTGAAACTTTAAACAATTGCTGAACAAATGCTTGCTAAATGAGGCAATGGTTAGAAAATGTGTTAGAACATTTTGCAATCTCTTGCATCTCACACATACCTCAGAAAGCAGGGATTCTACACAGTAGTCAAACGAAAGAGAAGCATGCATAAGCGCACCAATGTGCCTACCGTCCCTGTCCTATTGTTTCTTTTTTATTTCTCTTATATATAACCATGTATTCATAACTATCTTTTTACTTATACCTATTATCTTGTAAGCAATTGACAAAATAAATAAAAAATCTCCTGCAATATTATCCAAACGATGAAAAAGCACACCTGGTTGCGTTAACATACAAGGCTAAAGCTAAATTACAATTTGAATCCAGAATAGTTGGGTTCCCACTCAGTGCCCTCTCTGCTGTGTGTTCTGGGATTAAAAAAAATTGTGAAAGATTGTAATGTCAGTGCTCTGCTCTGGTGAATTTCTTCTAAAGGAATTAAACTACACAAACCTTCAGGTCTAGATTCTTTTTTATAGCAAAGATACCATTACATCATAATTTGCTTGTCCTCTGATTTGCAAGATGAGGGTAGTGCTTCACCTCATAGCTTAGATGGCTGATGTAAGTAATAACAACATAAAGTTCGTATTTTGGAAGTTATCTGGAATAAGGAGATAGGTGGAGACAAAGGTAATTGAGATGTAGTAAGAGTTCATTCATTTAGAACTTCTGATTTATTTTACATAATTAATTAACTTGTCATACATCTGAGCTAGTCTGTGTTGTTTCTTTGACTCATATATGTAGGTATATGCATAATTTTGTATTTTATTTTTATTTTATTTGGTTTGTCAATTGCTTACAAGATAATAGGTATAAGTAAAAACATTGTTATTTTATTTATTTATTTATTTATCAAACATTTATATACCGCCCTTCTCCCGAAGGACTCAGGGCGGTGCACAGCCAATTCTACCCCACACATGAATACAAAAATTAAAATGGAATTAAATAATTTGGGCTGTTAAATTAAAAGTCAACCCTCCCCATTAGTATTTTAAAACCCCAAATTAAAATCCAAATTAAAACAGGAGATGGTTAAAATCTCATATCAGCCCAGGCCAGCCTGCTCGAAGAGCCAGGTTTTTAACACATGTCTGAAGGTTCTCAGGTCCGTGCTGGTACGTATCTCTGGTGGCAGACTATTCCAGAGGGCAGGGGCCCCCACAGAGAAGGCCCTATTCCTGGGGGCCGCCAATAGACAATAGAGGCCGATGGCACCCGGAGAAGGCCCTCCCTGTGGGAACGCACAGGTCTGTTGGAGATCACCGGCAGAACGTGGTCCTGCAGGTAGCCTGACCCAATGCCATGTATTATGAATACATGGATACATATAAGAAAAATAAAAGAAACAATAGGACAGGGACGGTAGGCATGTTGGTGCGCTTATGTACGCCCCCTATTATTGATTGATTGATTGATTGATTTTGTCCTGTTTATGTAGTATATATTGGAGGTGCTGATCCTTTGGGAGCTGTTTGCCCCAAAATTTCATTTCAATGTATTAGTGTACATTCAAAGTGACAATAAAGTTATTCTAAGTCTAATTTGCTTAATGTACAGAATGGTAAATCCAGCATCTGTGAAGGGAATCATACCAGAAGGCCCCTGACTGTGAAATTGAGAAAACTTATATTATTAAAATTTGAAAGGTGGACATTCAGTTATGATTGCAGATGATTTTTTTTTTAAAAAAATATTATTTTCGGGAGAATGAATTGGTGATTTTATTTTATTTTTGATCAGTAAAAATAGACCATATTTGGCAGCTGAAAATGAATCTCCAGAAAACAAAGGGGTGAAAGAACAGTGTTCAAAAACCATGTTTTTTGGATCTCCCGTATGGCAGAGAAAGCCGTGTTAGAAGCTCCATCCAGCCAAGAAATGTGTGAGTCACTTAAGAGTTTTGTTTACGCTTCATACCAAGGGTATATAATAACACAGCAAGTTCTACAAAATGTGTCTTTTTCTTTTGCAGCATTCAGGGTCATTTTCCAAGAAATAACAAAAGGATAGTTTTCCTTCAGGGTCGCAGAATGGTTTCAGACAGAGTGGCTTGGCTTCTTCTCCCTCAGATTTCTACCACAATTCAGAACACAAACAGCTCTTTCTTGCAACCAAAATTAAGAACTTCTGGGCTGGCTCTTTCTAACGATAGTAGCATAGTTTTAAATTTTGAAATGCAGAAGGTCATCAGCATAGTCTCAACATCTCTGTAAAGATGTACATTTATGCAGGTCTGTACATGTAACCCATTTCTGCTGGGTTTCAAACCAACAGCCTTCTATTGGCAAGGCAAAGAGTGATGATGATCAGTATGTTCCTCACAGCATTGACTCAATTGAAGACTCATTTCCTGTCTTTGTGAAGTACCTCTTTGGAACATCTTGCCTCCCAGGGTGAGGTCCACTACAAGCTTCCTGACCTTCTGCAAAGCCTAAAAACCTGGTTCTGCCAGCTGGCTTGGGGCTCCAAAGAAGGGACTTCATGTTGGAGACGTTTGATAGATTATCAAACCCTATTTCACCTTACTCACTCACTCCCCATCTTTTAGCTATTGTATTTTGTATTTTTATGCTTTTGTAGTATTTTATTTATGTAGTTTTATTAATTTGTTTTAATCAGAGGTGGTATTCATCAGGTTTTGACCAGTTCTGGAGAACCGGTAGCGGAAATTTTGAGTAGTTTGGAGAACCGGCAAATATCATCTTTGACTGGAGATTTTACAGTATCCTTCCCCTGCCATGCCCACCAAGCCACGCCCATAGAACCATTAATAAAAAAAAATTGAATCCCACCACTGGTTTAAATATTATAAGCCACCCAGAGCTGCCCTCTGGTAAGATCGGTGGCCAATAAATTTGATAAGTAAAATAAATAAACAAATAGGGAACTGCTGGGGTTAGCCAGTAACAAGTTGATAAATACTAACTGAAACAGGCAGGAATGCTAAAGGCACTTTTGAAGTTGATTAATAAAAAAAATGCCCTGAGGTTTTTTGACAATGAGTGGGAAATTAATAGAGGGTGACATCCATTTTTCGTGTTGCTTGTCCATTCTGGTGACAGTATAACTTAGCAGTGTGGACAAGCCCTAAAAAGAATGTTGGTCAATTGTAACCTATTTTTTATTTTATGTTTAAATGAAAAATACAAACCAACCTGCAAAGGGATATTAAATTTGCATGAAGTAAATTAGGTCACTTTTCAGAATTTTGTTTTAGTTCTCCCTTAATACTGCTGATACCCAGCAGCACATCAAATATATACCTAGATATACATCCAAATGAAGATCCATAAATCCGTCAATTTTTCATAGTTTGGAAACAAGGTTTTGGCAGTTGTTGCCATTTCTGCATAAAAATGGAGTTGCTATCTTGAACAAGATTAACAAAAGAACTGACAACCTTCATCTATTGCTTATATCCACCATATTAATGTCTATACATATAAATAACTAATTGAACTTAAGTCTCCGTATTGACAATGGTATTTTGATTTCCTGATAAGCTGTGGAACATAGTATGGTCCATAGGAATATGGAACTTAATGAATTTTATGCTTAAAATATTTATTATTATTATATTGTGAGACATTATACTGGTTTCCGCGCCTCCCCCATGTACTCTAGCATAGAATGAAGTCAAACAAATTATTCAAGTTAAAATTTGAGAAGGAAGGACTGCTCTCTCAATGCAATATTAGGAACTAATAAAAGGTCCACGTGTGGAAAAATAAACTAAAATGCTCACCATGTTGCATTCAAGCATAATGAAAATAAAAAGCAAAGATTCTAAAGGTTATATGAAGCAAGATCATAGGATATAGGTTCCTAAGACATTTGATAACAGATTCAGAAAAGAGAAAGACAGGGGACGCAAGAGAAATCTGAAGAAGCTTTTTGTCCATTTTATCTGGATTTCTTCAAATTACTTTTTTGGTTATTACGGTTCTACTCTTGTGAGAGCACTGAATGCTTGAGAGAAAAAAAGATGCATATCCTTTTGAGTAAAATGGAATTGCTAGGGAAATAAGATCAACTTAAAGTTATGTGTGTGAATACCATATGCTATAAATGAGAAAATGAGAAACAAATGTGTCCTTATCACACCAAAAATGGGACAGTTTGGAAATTCCCTCAGTGAATGCTGGTCTTTCCTTAGGTCTCTCCACTTTCAGTGTCAATTTGACAGTTCTCTCTCCTGCTGTTTTAATATATGCAATGTATATGAAGATACCATCAACAGGAGCAGGAATCTCTTTTGTTATAAGGGCTTGGCTTGGCTCTGTAGGCTTGGCTCTGTACAGAAGACAATGTAAAGACAGTTTTGTGAGGCAGTTATAGTATATAATGTTTCCTACCTCATTAATTTCAGTGCAAACATACTACTATTTATGCAAAGATCAGGCTCACTTCGATTCACATCTCTAAATCAATTTCAAACACATACAGACAGGAAAGAAATGGAAAACAAAAACTGCATAGGATCCTAGATTTCCCAGACCCGGATGTATTAAATCCACAGAGTGGAAACATGCAATATTTTTTTTAATGCTGAATGAATGTTTCCTAGAATCTTCGGGCGGGAAAAATGCTAAAAGATGGATTTCCATCATAAGAAAGTCTCTAACCAACTGCTTGACTACCATACTGTTTTCTCAAGAAAAAGAAAAGAGGGGAGGGAAATACGACGCTAAATATTCCCAAAGGTCTATTACGAAAAAAAAAACCCCACATATATTACTTTGGTTCTTTGATCAACTTTGTGGGAAAACTTCATTTCCAGTTACAAACCAGTTAGGAAAGTGGAGTAGGAACATGGAGAAAAGTTACAAAAATCCAGAGGAAAGATGAACTATAACAAACATGATAATGTGATACATTCAGAGTTACAGCAATGAATAAGGTCTGTTGAGAAGTATTCTGTAGATGGAAAAATGCACTTCTATTTGAAGGGCTATGTATCCAGTCTCCAGGTTATAATGAATCCATAATTATTACAGAATGGGGATGCTACCACTAGGGGTTCCTTAGGTCTAGCCCCAACGATGATTAACGATGATTATTCTGCTAAGAGAAGAGATAGAAAGCAGGAGAGTATGCAACTTCTGCTCCCTTCGATCAGGCCAAATGTCTCTCTATTGTACATCTCAAGGAAAGTAATACCTGTCACTAGAAATGACACTATCTAATGACACTGCCAACAGGTACCAAAGAACAGGTAAGCAGGCGCAGGTCTACAAATTGTAACTGTTGCTGTGACTACCTTAAGCAAAGATTTGCTGTGGGCTTGAATGTCCAGTAATGGCCTCCAAGAACACGGCAACCGCGATAAGACTCTTAATGCACTTTTTTTTGAGAGAGAGAGAGGAAAAAAATGGTGCATTGAATTATCTCTTGGCAGACAAAAATAAACCCCCGAGATGCAGCTCTAGTAAAATAAACAAGCCTCAGTTACTGTAATTGCTGCCTGGGTTGCCAGGATTTTAAGAGGCACTACCCAGGAGGCATTGGCATGGCAAGGTTTAATTATGGCACCTCCCACATAGAATGAAGCAAGTGTCTATCTTGTTTCTCATTAACATTTTGCTCCCCCGCCACCACAAAATACTTTTCTGAAAAAAACAAGAGGAAAATAGGGGATGGACCGAGGAGTATATTACTTCTTCTACTAGGCTGCAACCCTTCTTTTATCAGCTGATGTCACTCAGCAATAACAGAAAAGTAATTAAAACAAAATAATCCTATGGGGAATAAGCTTATTCGAGCAGCAGAAGATAAAGAACAAGACTCCCTTCACAGTCTATAGCCGTGATGGCGAACTTATGGCATGCATGCCACAGGTGGCACACGGAGCCATTTGTGCGGTTCACACGAGCGCCAGCAAAATTACCTCACTGTGCATGCGTGTGCCTCCCTGCTGATTTTCGGCCCATTTGAGGCCTTTTTTGGCCTCCCAGAGGCTCAAGGGAAGCCTCTGCAGCCTTTGGAGGCCAAAAAAAAGGCCCATTTCGTCACTTCCGGTATTTCCGGAAATCAGCTGGGAGGCGCAGTGCAGGTAAGGGGGCGGTGGGGGGGATTGTGTGCACATGCGCAGGGGGCATGGGGGTCCCCACACATTGCCTTCTGGGTGCTGGCATGCGAGCGCACGTGCACGCAATTTTTGACACAGGAGCCCAAAAAAGTTAGCCACCACTGGCCTATAGAAAGGAGCAGAGTTTATTGGTGTTTATTGGTGTCTCTGCAGAGGCATTATTATATAAATTGGCTCAAAGTTAGACCTTGATCTCATCTTTCCATCTGTCCTTCTATGTCCCTTCTGTCCATTCAGTCTAATTCAAAAGTTGATAAAATAAGGGACTGCTTAGGACACGGCTGTCATACTCCTGGTCCATGGGCCAGATGCGTCACACGCTGAGCACGCCCACGCCCAGCTTAGCGAAGGGGGAAATAAGTCCCAATACGTCACATGAGGCCACGAGTTTGACATATCTGGCTTAGAATAATGTACGAGATCTCATTGCCACAGCCAACTCCCTCCAAGTAACATTTCTAGAGATTTTATTTTTCCTCCTCCTCCAATTTGAAAGCATACTTCTAGTATGTACAAATAAACAATAAACTCAGAAAACTCTCATTTAGCAAAAAGAGAATGGTTTATGTTTAGCGGTGTCACTGCTGGAATTGCTGTTCTCAAGATTTTGTTTTAGCACACAATGAACCGTGTGTCTGTATGTATATTTTGTTATATCAACCATGGGTCAATTTTGCTACAAATTTGTTTCCCTTTACTGCTTAGATTAATTATCTTGAATAGCAGTTTGGGCTATGCTTTAGGAAACATAGTTAATCCCCTAAAATCAAGCTTTAATTAAACAAGTTTATAAATGAGAAATTATTTGGGATTGCCTAATGATTAACAAATAGATTATTTAGTATATTTTAATTTATAATTTATAAAATAAATATTTTTAAAAATAGCATGCAATTATATATTGTTAACATATTGAAAGGAAAGGAAAGGAAAGGAAAGGAAAGGAAAGGAAAGGAAAGGAAAAGGAGACTATATATTTCTCACTTAGGCCAGGGGCATAGAATCTATCTTTTTAATACAGATGAAAGCAGAAGATGTAGGGCAAGCAATAGAGAGCAATACTTAGAATCTACCTAATACTCAAGTTCAGTTATTCCTAAAACCCAGTCATGAAATACACAACAAAATAGAAAACTCAAGGCTTTCCTCAAACCACCTCAAAAAGATCTGGAAGCTGATGTAAAGAGGCATTTTTAAAGCAATTTAAGCAAACATTTCTCGAGGTGCTGAACGCTTCATAATGAGGATGCCACAGACAAAAAGAGTTATTGTTCCAAAGTGAACCATTCTCCAAAGAGCTCAAAGGAAGAACTGGAACAGTGACCCCATGATACATTTAGGGCATAATAAATCAATATCTGTATTATGAAGCAACTTTGAAACAAATAGGTAGTCAGTCCAATTTATGGACAACAAGCTTCATTCATGTTATTTGAGTATACTTCAAATAATAAAGCCATTAAGCAACAACAATTTGACTGGTTGGTCCTAGGGCAACCTTGCATAATAGGTTCTTCCGTAGTAGTAGTAGTAGTAATATGAACAATTGAAGAAATAATAATAGTAACAGTAAATAGTAAAATACAAACTATTGAAGAAATTAATAGAATGGCAGCTGCTATGGAAATACTGCTGCACATCAAGTATGTTCCAAATTTGCATTTTGAAGTAAGTAATATTGAATTTCAATTGTCCTGTAATATTGCAAGTAATATTGAATTTCAATTCACCTGGAGATTCTCAATCATCCAGGTCATGGCTGTCCCAAAAGTGTTTTTCCAAAAGGCTCCTGGACTTTCTTGGCTTTTCCCTTGAAAACGTTTTGCTTCTCATTCAAGAATACAGAACTGAAGAAGCTTCTTGGATGAGAAGTGAAACATTTTCAAGGAAAAAGCCAAGAAAATCCAGTTGCCTTCTGGAAAAGCACTTCTGGGACAATTCTCCTGTTATTTTTAACCCTATGTGGAGATAGCCATTTTTAACTTCATAGGTATATTTTTAGGGCAATTTATAACATTTTTGTTTCCTTGGTCTTCTGATTAACTGTGAAAGTTTAGTGGGTCCCTGAAGTCTTAAAACTTGGGCGAAAACTATAGGCCAGCTTGTCTCTATGTAGCTATGGTACTGAAGGTAATTTCCACAGTCCTCTAGGATTCTTGCATGCTTCCGACTGTTTGGGAGAGTTATCTGCAAATCTTTATTTTGCAGGTAAATGTTTTCAGTATCACAGCCATAAGATAAGACCATTCCCTAAGAACAACATTAAACAGGGGAAAAAAAGCAAGAGTTGGCAAACTTCATCCATTCCTCTAAACAAGAGCTTCAGTTTAAGTGTAATCCCAGCTTCCCAGCAGGGTGATCCAGCAAGCAACAATTTAAATCCCATCAGCTGTGACAATGTGCCTTTCATTTCTCTTCTGCAGAGCCATGGTGTTTTTCTCTTGACTGGCGTGAATTAATCCCGTTGGTCTCGTCAATGTCCTGGTGAAGCAAAAGTGCCTCGCAGCTGGAACACAACCCACAAAGCCACAGGCAGCCTGATTTACCCAAAGAGTTCTCTAGTTGTTCCCAGGGAAAGAAGCACATAACTAGAGTGAAGGTGAAGACTCCAGTGACTCCAAAAGGACCCTAGTGTAAGCCTGTGAAAACTGAAGCGATGTAAATGCCAACCAAGTCAAGGCAGAGGATTTCAGCCAAATTCAAAGAAAGAGAACACAGGGAGGATATTCATGAACAATGTTCATTATGGGAAAAAGAACCCCAAATGTTAAATTTAAGGCTTACTGGACAAGTCCAGAAAGTTATAAAAGAGAGAGAAAGAAAAAGCATGGGCCAAAAGACTGTTCCTTCTTTCAAGACTTAGTGCATAGGGAGTTAAATATGCTTTCCTTGTAAGAATGAGCACCCTGTCAATGTAGAGAGGTAATGCATCTTGTACACAACCAATAATGTTTTGACCATAAATATGGCCATTATTTTAGATTCCACATTTCACTAATATAAACTTAAGACTGTTTAGTCTCTTTCTTAGTGTATCTCTTCAGCATAGATCGGGGTGCGTTGCGCACAGTCACTTCTGCCCTCGTCATCTCCCGCCTAGACTATTGCAATGCTCTCTACATGGGGCTCTCCTTGAAGAGCATCCGGAGGCTTCAGCTGGTGCAGAATGCGGCCGCACGGGTGATTTTCGGAGCTCCCATGTTACACCGTTTCTGCGCGAGCTGCATTAGCTTCCAGTGGCCTTCTGGGTGCGATTCAAGGTGTTGGTGATCACCTTTAAAGCGCTCCATGGCTTGGGACCCGGGTACTTATGGGACTGCCTACTGCCAACATCAGCCTCCCGCCGGCCATTGCGCTCCCACAGTGTGGGCCTCCTCGGGGTGCCGCCGGCTGGGTGATGCCGGTTGGCGGCTCCGAGGGTGCGGGCCTTCTCTGTGGGGGCACCCTCCCTCTGGAATGAGCTTCCTGGGGAGATACAGGCCATCACTGACCTATGGGCCTTCCGGCGCGCACTGAAGACCTACCTTTTTCAGCAGGCCAGTCTGGCTTAGTCCCATTAGTAGGGTTCAATTTTTAAATCTTCATTTTTAACGGGGTTTTATTGGTTTTATCTTTAATTCAGCCGTTCATTTAATTCTCTTTTAATTCATTTTAAAATTTTTATTGATTGTATTTTATTATGGCTGTTCACCACCCCGAGTCCCTATTTGGGAGAGGGGGCGGTATAAAAGTTTTAATAATAATAATAGTGGCAAATGTTACAGTTATATGGAATTTGGATAATTTTTTTTCACACATACACAAAATAACCATAAACAAATAAATAGGCAATAGGTAAGAAATGTGGGAGAGGGAAGTCTGCAGAGTGATAAGAGTCATACCACAGAAGGGGCGTCTTAGTGATTCAATTAGCCCTTTCTATGGTATAACTCTAGAACAGGGGTGTCAAACTCAAGGCCCACGGGCTGGATCTGACCCATGGGATGCTTAGATTTGGCCCACGGGGCCACCATGGAAACAGTGAAGGACCGGCCCGTGGTGCCTTTGCCAGCAAAACTAGGCTTCCAATCTTTGTTTTCGGCTGGGCAGAGGGATGCATCCTGCATCCCTCTGCCATTGAAAATTAAGCTCGGGAGCGCCGCATATGCTCCCTCTGTCATTGCATTGGCAGAAGGTTGCAGAAAGCCGACCCAGCCGAAACAGAGATTGGGAGCCCAGTTTCGCTGGCAGAGTACTTAGGCCACCACAGGCGCCCCAACATGAGTGACGTCAAGCTGGCCATACCCACCCAGCCACGCCCACCCTGGCCCGACAAGGTCAAACACAGCCCTCAATGAAATCGAGTTTAACATTCCTGCTCTAGAAGAAGAGAGGAAAATAATTATGGGACTAGAGAAGATCTCTACTGCAGTAACAGTTGAAAATCATTAGTCTTTACTTACCACGTTGCTGCATGTTCTATATCTAATATTCCGTCCTTCACAGCTCCTACATCCACAAAAAGGGGAAAGAAGCACATATCACATACTAACCAGCAGAATTTCCGTAGTTGCATAAGTAAAGGTCATTTCCATCTATCATTTACCAGTCATTTACATGGAAGTCATCATTCCAACTGTTGAATCTAGTTAGATGCATTTTTGCCACCATGTATTTGTAAGGGAGCAAAACTACACATTCCACAGTTGAAAAGCAATTTCTCTTGTTCTCTTGTTAAACTTTTGTGCCTGCAAAATTGCTTGGCAATCATTAAGAAGAGAATACAATTTCCTAATTATAAATTGTCCACATAGTTTGCTACCCTTGTCTATTGTAGAAAAAGATTCTCTTCACTTTAATAGCTAACTTCTATGAATGTTATCACCATCTATGGCGGGGGGGTCAAACTTGCAGCCCGCGGGCCGGGATGCATCACTTGCCCCTGCCTGGTTTAGCGAAGGGGGGGAAGTCCCAATACATCACATGACACCGCCGTGATGATGCGAGTTTGACACCCCTGATCTATGGACTACAGTCCACGTTATCTTCTTCAAGTGTGTATGGTATTATTTCCTATTTGTTGGGTCAGGAAGCAGTTAAGAGAATAGTTACAAGAAAATTTAGCACAGGTGTTGCTGATAATTACCTATAGACATTCACTAAACATTAATTAAAAAAATTGGATACTGACATGACCTAGATTTTTTTAAAAAAATCCGTATGGTGACATTAATTGTGAAGTTGCTAAATCTCGCAAGTCCAGTTATATTCAAACTAGGAGTACACAAAATAGCTAAACAGCGATGACTACAATATTACCATATACACAGTTAGATATATTTTTCATTGGACAGTACCTTGGAAAGAAAAAAGTCAATTTGAACCAGCACTCTGAATGAACAAGCAACTTGATAGTCTCATAGAATCATACCGACATGCAAAGAGAAAAGGCCGCTCATATAATCATTTTTCAAAAAATGGAAAAAGCTGTTGCATTCAAAGGAGAAAACTTTGGTTTGTTGAAGGCTGCATTCCTTTAGGTTACCTGCATTTCATTATCATTTTTAAAATGAATATTAAAAATTAAAATCTATAACATTGCTGGATATTGGAAGGAGTGGCATAAACAGAAAAAAGTTGCTTCGCAGTCTTCCATAATACCTTCCAATAACATGGTATTTCGTACTGCATTTATATTATATATGCACCTCTTTCCCAGTCAGCGTTAATCCAGAAAAGTTGGGGAATATTACTATTTGAGTTGGAATGCTGGCCTCTACCAGGTACACAAATGATTCTGCCAAATTTTTAAAAGTCAGACTGATGTTCTTCTTTGGTAAAACAAGTTTATATGTTGTATGTCCTGCACAGCCTTGGGTATATCCCCTAGAGAGACATTCAAAATTTGTTACCCAATTGTTTGTGATTGGCCAAACACTTAAAATTCAATAAGGGCAATTTGAAAACATACTGTACAAAAAACCCTGAGATTTTAAAAAGACACCACTGAAAATAAAACTAGACACTGTTTTGATTTATGTCTTAATCTTTAAGATCAGAAAAATAGGCAAGGAATAGATTAAACTTCTTCCACTGGTAATTTTTTTCTTTAAAAAAAAAGCAACTATAGTTTATGAATATTTTTCCTGTAGCAATAACAAAATAAACAACCGGCTGGAACAATGCCAGCAGCAGTCACTGCACTCAGCAAACTGTCTAGGAAAATCAAAACACAAAATCATAACCTTTGAGCTGCCAGAGGCACACATCTGGGAAGTAGTAAAGGATAATGATCCGAAATGAGAGCAAGACAAGAAGTAATAAAGCAGGAGACTAAAAACTATTAGAAATTAATACTTTTAGCATAAATAACATTTCCCCGATCTCAGGTTTTAAAGAGTCAGCGTTTCTGGTGTAAATAATTTGTCATAGCCGAAATGAACTGAATGCCAGCCTTTGTGTGAAAGGAAGGAGATCTGAGCTTCGCACAAATGTCCCTAGGATGCAATGCGCTCTGAATTACATCAATGTAACTCTATAACATTCATAAAGGATAATAAAGCTGCATTAAATTTATTCCTAATATTATTAGGAACAGCATTTGAAAATCCATCTATCCCTCCAACTGAGTTGCCTCCTTGATAGAGTTAAAACTTGAATTAAAAGGGCTATATCCCAAGCTTTGACTGGATCTTTTAAATAAAAAGGCAAAATCCAGATTTTCTTATATATTCAAATGGTTATTTTGGAAGTCTCTCCACAATTCAGAATCAGGGGTGGGACCGGTTTGGACAGGTTCGGGCGAAACAGTAATTCTGGAAATCATTTGGCCCTGCCCACCCACCTCTGCCCTAGTCTGTCCTTTATTGCCGTGTTTTGCAGCTCAGCTGTCATGCCCCTGATGGAGACTGACTCTGAGCAGTCAGAGAAGGACCCAGGCCCATCCCCTATCCATCCTAGGGCACGCAGGGAGGAGAGGATCAGGGTAAAATGTGGTCTACTTGGGAGGAGAGGATCAGGGTAAAATGTGGTCTACTCAGAAGGAGGGCCATGATCCTCTTCATGGGTTGCAGGTGTGAGATCTGCGTAAGAGTTTGGACCTGCATGTTAATAGACGCTGGAGACAAATTAGTGTTTTATTCCTAAAGAAGGTTTATCTTGGTTGGCATTCTTCCAACCGACTGTCCCTGGTTATCTTCCTGAAGTTGGCAATTATCTATCCTGCTGTCATGGAACTTTATTCAATGCAGTTTGTTTTTGGTTTTTGCTTCGTTATTGGCTCTTTGCATTTGAACTGTGTTTCTTTCCTTTGAAATGTTATTTTGAAAATAGTGCACCCCTCCACTGTGAACAATTAAACAGTGAAGCCAAGTTGAAGGCATTAAAGGACTTTTAGTTACATTTTGGGTTTTGTTATATTTCTGATATACTCTGGGTCATCACATTAGCTGATACACGCGGCACAGCGGATTGCTGCACCTCAGCTGTTTTCCTCACTGGGGCTGCAGTAGAAGGTAAGTATTAGAGCTGAAAATGGGCAGTTTTCAGATCTTCCAAACGCTCATTGAAACGGTTGTTACATCAGTTGAATCCCACCACTGCTCAGGATGATATTTACCCCCTCTCCCATAAACTCTAGATCCTCGAGAAGAATAGTGACAGCATGAGAGAAAACCATTCCTAGTCTGACTTCCTCTCAAAAAAGGTACATAACTCTTAAAAACTTCAAGTCAGAATATAAGCATAATAGGGAAAGAGATATATAGCACTGGAGGACACTTAGGAATGGAATAAAAGGCTAGTTTACTTGATAATACAGCAAGTTTGTTTTATTTATTTATTTAATTTATTTGATTTGTCAATCGCTTACAAGACAATAGGCATAAGAATAAGCATGAGTATGAATACAGGAAATAGGTATGAATGGATAACAGATAACAGATAATCAGAGTTGGAAGGGACCTTATAGGTTATTTAGTCCAACCCCCTGCCCAAACGGGAGACCCTACACCATTTCTGGCAGATGGGAGTCCAATTTCTTCTTGAAAGTCTCAAGTGATGGAGCTCCCACAACTTCCGAGGGCAACTTCTGTTCCATGGGTTGATTGTTCTCACTGTCAGAAAGTTTCTCCTTATTTCCAGGTTAAATCTCTCCTTGTTCAGTTTCCATCCATTATTCCTTGTCTGGCCTACAGGCACTTTAGAAAATAGCTTGGGGACAATAGGACAGGGACAGTAGGCATGATTGTGTTTTGTTTTTATACTTAATGTCTGGAATGCTCCTGATCATGTATTTCAGGGATGCCAAAGTCACATTATAATGTTGTTCTCATGTGACATATCACGACTCCCTTTGCTAAAATGGGAGTGGGCGTGGCCAGCGCATGATGCATTCAACCTGCGGGCCACAAGTTTGACACCCCTGATGTATTTCATTCAGATATTCCAGATTCAAATCTTCCGACGGAAATAGTAAGGAATCCTGCCTTAAACTCCAAATGTCAATCAATGTCAACCATTCCATGCTGGATGGATGAATGATATGGCTTAATAACCACATTTATACAATGCACTCAGAAAGAAAACTCTGGTGGCAAGTGAATGCCATGCCAATTTTCAATCTCTACTCTTACAGAATGCTATCCTTAGTGTCAGACTTGTATTTAATTCTAGTTCAAAACAGAGGGCTTTTGTATAGTATTACATGACATGATAATAGGATAAAGAAGAGTAAAACGTTTGATTATGTAAATTATAGACTACATTAGTTGTAGAAAGGGTTAGGAGTATAGGAAAGAAGTGATAGGTATTTATATTTCCTCTCCTTCCTCCTTCTGATTTTATATACAGCATTTTCACTGGTCTTTAGTGGTGAGCTGGCCTAGAGGTGGAGCTCTTGCCTCTCAATCAAGAGGCTGTGAGTTCAATCCTAGGTAGAGGCAGGTATTTCTTTCTGAGTACAATGATAATTTATCTGCTGGAAAAAAAACTCTGCATTGGCAACAGGAAGGGCATCCGGCCAGTAAACACTCTGCTCCATTCGGCTGCCCAGACTCCACTCGGCAAGCAATTATGGGGTCATAATAAAGGAGATGATGCTTTGCACTGGTCTTTGCCAGATATGTTTAGGGCATTTGGAAAGCATCAGACAAAGCAATGTTATTTTTGTATACAGGATGGATCAGCCTGAGATCCTTGAAATCTGCTATCAATCAGAGTACATAATATTTCATTAGGACAAATTATCAGGCTGAACCTAAAGACAGTCACACAAAGCAGTTGAACAAATTACAATTATATTTATTAGATATTAGTCCTACCATTTGACAATACTGGCCTCCTCCAACCCTACTACTACCGTTAGGCAATGATAGCTGCTTATAGCGAAAAATAGTTTGGAACTTATTTATGATTCACGATTGATATGCTGCAATCATTCAGCATTTAAAAATCTGAACAAAATTACTAGATATCTCAAAATGTGTTTGTGATTTCATGCAACGAGAACACAAAACAAATATGATGATTCGATTAGCTTATCTATCATACAAATTCCCTGTTGGTTTCTTAACTTTATATGTGTTACCTATATTCGGATTGTGTTTTTTTTAATCTTTAAGGTGCTTTATGGTTTCAACTGGGCAAAAATTTTGTGACTTAGAAGAGAACATACATTTTATAGACAAAAGAGACTTATTGACAGATGATCATTTCTTTAATGTTGCCCAATGATCATCAGAAGTATCAAATCCATTCCACAACCAACATTCTATATTTGGAATTTTAACCATTCTTGAATGCTTCATTGCTGGAGGATTTTAAGAAGAGACTGGAGAGCCACTTGCCTGAAATGGTATAGGGTCTCTTGCTTGAGCAGGGGGGTGGACTAGAAGACCTCCAAGGTCCCTTCCAGCTCTATTCTGACTAGTCAAGATTCCAAGCTGATTGTGACTAGAAATCTGCATCTGCTCTGTTCCTGTTTCTCTATCTAGAGTTAGCCAAAAAGATTATTTTGTGTATGTACTGTTGTTTAGACAACTGACTGACAATCAGTTCCACTAAGAGGGGGGGGGAAAACTGTGTTTGCTTTCTAATTGGGCTTTCCTGTATATTTGTTTCTTAATGGCCGGGATACTGAGCAAATCAGACAATTTTAATACCTATGTATAACATTTCATTCTTTCCTCCACGAATTGCTTGCTGACACTCTGCCATTCAATCTGCATCAAATAGGGCCTGTTTTGTTTTTTTTTTCCTGTAGCAAAGGACAGTTTATCTGTGCTGCACTCCAGGTGTTCAGTGTTAAACTTTGCCTCCATTGTTTCAGGGCATTCCTATTTGGATTTGGGACTTTAATCCCACTGTGGAGTGTCCTCTTTCAAAGTTTTTTGTGTGTGTTCTTTTTGGCATGGCCAAGTGCGTATCATCGACTGAGTTCTGTTTAGAGGCCAGTTCTCCCTCAGTGGAGTATACAGCTTGCGTTCAAGCATTTAGGTTTTGGTTGAAAGTGATCCATGCAAATAAATCTTCAGGCTATTTGTTTCTCCTTCAGAAAAGATAATTGTGTTAGTGTTTTGTCAAAGACATTCTTTAATAAACTAGATTTTCCATAAATTTCTTGACTAGGCAAAATCTATCCTTAGCATTTTACATCAAGGGCAATGAAATCAGTTCTTTGCTGGGCAAACTTTGTTCTCCATTACATTTTAAGTTACCTTTTAACTTCATTAAAGGTTGTACGATTTACCTGGATATTTTTGACATTCCAAAGTATTTAGCTACATTTGCTAGCGTTCAATTCAATGTTATGATTTCTGCTCTTCGAGATGGACATTTTAGAAGTATTCCTTATGCTGAACATTGAGGAGGGAAAATACATTTTAATACTTATTTTCTTTGTATTTTATTATGTTTCACAAAGTAAATTATTTATAATAATTCTATCTAAATTTAAATTTTCAGGAAGGAGTATTTGATCTCTCAGAAATATTTGACATTTTTATTAGTAGATTTTAAGATGCCTCCCTACAGATTCATGAGATTCACTGGATCCCCAACTGAATCTCCCTACAGATTCATGAGCTTAACTGGATCATAACTTTTAATGAATTCCTCTATTTTGCCCTAGTGGAGCTAAACTAAATTCATAGGTATAGCTATAATTATTATGAATTATCTCAAGAATCTCATAATGCTCTTTTAGAGTTTACAGAAACATAGAAGTAATAAAATGTAAAGACATTTTATTCAAGAACAGTTAGACCTCAGGTGAAAACCTGGTAGCAGAATTAAATCTTCCCCCTCAAAAGATATTACTCTGGTGAAATGCCAGTCATGAAAATCCATCGCTGGCTTACAGTGTTATGCTAACAAAATTACTGTCATTAAATTATCAGGGGTCTCCAACCTTGGCAACTTTAAGATTTGTGAACTTCAACTCCCATCAAAGCTGGCTGAGCAATTCTAAGAGTTGAAGTCCACAAGTCTTAAAATTGCCAAGGTTGGAGACCCTTGATATAGATTATTAGTTTCATTAGAGTCACAATTTGACCTTAGTGGAGATTTGACCTTATTTTTAATTTTGATATTTTAAATATATCCTGATCAGAGTTACCATTAGAATAATTCACCGTCATTTGGAAACCTTGACTGTCCTTCAGGCGAAATGAGCTAGAAGCAGATGGAGTTTTGAGTCCAAAAGACTCACCCCTATGGGGAAGGATTACAAATGAGCCACGGTGACGCAGTGGTTAGAGTCCAGTACTGCAGGCCACTTCTGCTGATTGCCAGCTGTCTGCAATTTGCCAGTTCAAGTCGCACTGGCTCAAGGTTGACTCAGCATTCCATTCTTCCAAGGTCAGTAAAATGAGGACCCAGATTGTTGGGGACAAGATGCTGACTCTGTAAACAGCTTAGAGAGGGCTGTAAAGCACTGTAAAGGGATATGTAAGTCTAAGTGCTATTGCTAAATGATAATTGACTATTTTGGTTCTGCTTTGAAGAACAAATTCTACTCATTGTGCAGATTAGAAAGATGTAAGAAGGCGTCGTCAAGATATGAAATTTTGAAAGAATGCTGTTGGGATGCTCACAAATGTCTGCCTTTTTAGATGCAATTAGCAAAAACACTCATTAATTTACTGGTGTGGCTTCTATCTCAATTCCTGCTAGTTTCCCAAGATGGCTACTATCACCAGGATTTACTGTCTTTTCTGAGCAGGGTGACACCCTTCATTAACTAAAAATACCCCTGGAATTTATGTGGAGACCAGAAACTTTTTTGGACAGACTAACACTTTGCCATATGTCAACATTCTATTTTTAATTTTTTTTTTACTCAGATGGTTCAACAACATTGGCACCAGTGGAGATGTCTACAGGATCCATTTTGTCTATCCTTTAACAAGCCAACAGTTATATGAATCTGTGATAAAAAAAAAAGTGCTTGGATTTTCCAACATGAGGATAAAGCAGCAGCAAGTGAAAATCTTCAATGCATATTATTAATCAAATGGAGACAACTATTACATTTTCACACTAATATAAATTATGGATGTACAATTACACTAATTTTTTTTCCTTATAAACAAATATATTACAGATCTGAGGTCCTGTTTCTTTAGAATGAGTATTCTGAAAATGTATATTAAGTGCATGATTAGTAAATATTCACATAAGAGGAGTTGATTCCTTTCCATGAATAGGTAAAACTATTAGATAAAACTTCAATTTCTAGCAATGTGCATTATGTAACAACAGCTATTTTTAGAACAAGCTTTAAAAAAAACTCAATATAGAAAACGGAATATACCATTATCCCGAAAAATAATCAACAAAAGATGTCCTGTAAAGTAAAACGTTAAACTATGGCATACCAAAAGCAATAAGTTATCGGATCCTGATGAAACAGATAGGCATGCTTCAATTTCATAGCACATTACACAGCGGGCAGAAGGAATTGAAGAAGCCAGTGTAACGTATATATTGCATGTATTTTATATATAACATAACGCTTTGGGGTTTTCAGTTGCAAAATCATTTGCCATTCGAGGCAAGGGAACTTAAAATTTGAGTACCGTGAAAATACAGAATAAATGAAATCATGACTAATCATGATCCTCAGCCACACTTTGGAAAGAGAATAAAACTTGACAGGGAAGGATGATGACAAAAACAAAGAGTCTCACAGGGTGCCAAGTAAAACAAAAAGTGGGTTCAAGCCTGGAGTGGAAGCCACTTTGCATTCCATAGGTCATCCTAGAAAATATTAAAATATTTGCTAAACCCTAATTCTTGGAATGCATATTAAAAATATTAGGCCAAACAAAAGGAGAGGGTCAGGCAAATGCTATGTTATAGCTGTTTAAAGGAACTTCAGCCTTATGTACAAGAAGTAAAGAATAGGAAAAATGGAAAATATTTGGAGACAAAATATATATGGGTTGTCCCTTATTGGCCAATCAAGTTAATGGCAGTATACTGAGAATTTAAAAAGTATAATCTCAACATACATGATCTGTACAGCAAACAGCCATACTCCCTTGCAGGTTTAGATATATGAATTATATAAATATATATTCATGTATCAGGGAGTCAAAAATCCATTTAGAAGGGGTACAAAGCGTTCAGGTTTTTCCATCCCTTGTTGCCACCTAGTGGATGTTTGCAGCTCTGACCTAGTAGCATTGCTACGCACCCACCGTTTTATAGCTACATGGCTTTAAATGCAGCTTAAAGTCTAATCCTTTGAATGCAAGAGATGTTGGAATAACATAGCTAACCTTCAACCATGTTTCTAATGGATTTAGTAGTCGCTAAAGCAAGCTAGTTTGAAGAAAGCAAGGAACATTTTCACGCGTTTTGGAATAGAATGGGTAACATAAGGCGAGATGCATTTGAAAATTATATTAATGTAAACTTAAGAGTTGGTGCTTCTGGGTATGCTTCTTGTCTAGCCTACCTTGCAAGGTTAATGTCAGCCTTGCAAGATAGGATAGACAAGTCTAAAAACTATATATATATCCCCATCCTCATCTTTATACAGGCAGTTCTTGACTTATGACTACAAACGACCCTGCCAATTGCAATTATAAATCAGGATGGTCACAAAGTAGATATTCACATGACCAGATGCAATTTTATGACTTTTTTTTTAACATTATGTCACAGTTGTTAAACAAGTCCTGCAATCATTAAAAGAACCTATAGTTTGCCGTGGGACATTTTTTTTCTGGAAACTGGAAGTAAACACCGGTTTCCGGAACAAACATGGTATATTGTGGTCACATGACTGCGGGGTACCACAACCAGCTGTAAATGTGGGCCAGTTGCTGAGTGCCCAAAACGCGATCGCGTGACCACGTAAGTGAAACAAACAAAATGTTTGAATTTATGTAAATTTATGTAGTTGCTTACTGAGCACATCTAAATTATATTAAAGTAACCAAAGTATCTTTACAATCCCCTAGGCATGTCATAAAATTTGAACCCTCCCCAAATGTTTGGAAATTGAAAACCAAAAAATTTGACATGCCCTAATGTCAGAGGAGGGCAAATGTAACTTTGGAAAGAGGTCGTAAATTGCTTTGGGGGAGATGTTGTAACTTTGAATAGTCGCTAAGCAAGTTAAGGACTACCTATAGCCAACAAATGAAGAAGATGTTCTGAGATGTTTGCTATTCTCCCCAATCCTTTTGTGGATTCAGTGCCGCTTATCTGACCATTGTCTACTTTGTGGCCCTTCTTCCTGTCTCCCCAGGTCATTCACACTGCAATTGTAGGTTGAACTTGCAATGGGATATAAGTGGCTGATGCTGTCTATTTTTGCCCTCAGAAGAGGTTGCTGTCCTGTTCTGAGGACACAACAACTAAGACAGGAGAGATAAACTCTTGCACCAAATTCTCCAGGGATCAGTTGGATCACACAAAGTAAGATTTTCGAAAAGAGGCAGCGGAACTGGCTGATAACAAAACAACCTTGTATCTGACCTGAATAGCTCAAGGAATGGGACTAGTAAGATCTGGCAGCTGACATTTGGAAAATAAATTACTTGCATTTATTCAGCTGCTTAGCTGTGCCCTGATGTTTAGAAGTAAGGCATATATGCTTTGCATAGCTTCAAAGCTGACACAACGAGACTGTATTCGTCTTGCGCTTAATGTTCTGGAAGGCATCATACACAAATCGAAAAGGCATAATACACCGTGAACATTCCTTACCGGAGGAAAAATATTTATCTTTGGTTTGTGGCATGGTCTTGTTCCATAGTGTTCAATTGGTGAGCCAACTCTTCATTTATCAAACTCACAACCCCAAACCTAGCATTATTCTATATTTCATTTGTTATAGAATTATGTGTGGTACGCATAATTCTGTCATATGACACATGTCTGTAAAGTAATAAACTGAACTTAAAAAAAAACCAAAACCCTTCAACTACTAACCCAAAGCACCAATGGTATTGTTTTTAAATTTTAATATTTAAGCTTAATTCTAAATCCCTAAAGTTTGGGTGGATTTCTTTGCTTTTTAGTTTTAACTGAATATTCAGCACACCACACGCACACAAACATACACCATTTAGCAATCCTTTACATTCAAAATTGTATATAGAGGAGGGGAAAAAGTTATACCCTTATTTCTCTGCTAATTCAAAGTCAGAGTTTATTATTTAAAATATATTTGTACTAGCTAACAGAATCAGCACATTATAATCCTCTCTCCGTCTATGAATGGGCTAAAGTTCACTTTGGGTTGTTTTTTTTTTTAATTCAAAGAAAATTGGCTCAGTATGCAAGTCAGTAATCTTAACTTTGTCAAACGTTTCTACTTACCATGTATGCATTTTTTTACTTAGCATGCTCTTTTTCTGGTGTGATCATAGATATCAGAGGAGAAAACTAGTGACTGAGAAATTGTGTCAAAAAAATCTCTATAGATACTTTTATACGACTTCTAATTATTTGTGAAATCATTTAAAGTATGATCTATTGATATTTTGTAATAATCTTAGGACTCTAAAGCACTAAGAACATTCTCTACATTGCTTTTGTTGCTATTGCCATTAATTATTTTTTTTAAAAAAGTCTTGAGCCATATCCAAATAGGTAGTCCTCGATTTCTGACCATGTGACCAGTCATGGTCACATGATTGTAATTTGGTTGCTTGGCAACCAGCTCACATTTATAATAAGTTAAGAAAGGATTGCGACCTTTGTTGTTGATTTCTGGCCTGAGAAAAAAAATGCTTGTTCAGAAAAATGGGTCAACACTTAACGATCGCAGATTTGCTTTAATGATTGTGGTGATTTGCTTAGTGACTATCATAACATTTGGTTGTAAAATCGGGTCCAACTTGACTTATGACTGTAATGACTTACAATGGAAATTTTGGTCCCAATCATGTTCATAAGTCAAGGACTACCTATAACATTAGCGTAGTGTCTCAAATCACAACTTGGTTGTACCCATTACAAGATAGTCTTGGCCTTTCAATCATTCATTTAGTGACCATTCAAAGTTTCAATGGCACTTAGAGTGACTTATGATTTTTTTACACTTAAGACAGGATCTCCGTGGTTACATGATCAAAATTCTAACCCTTGGCCCCTGGTTCAAATTTATGACGGTTGCAGTGGGGAAGCCAAATTCACTTAACCGCCTAACTTAACAACTGCAGCGATTAACAATTGTGGCAGGAAAGGTCGTAATAAAATGGGAAAGAACTCACTTGATATCTGTCTCACTTAGCAACAGAAGTGACAGGCTCAATTGTGGTTGTAAGCCAAAGACAACCTCTAATGCCAAAACAGTTTTCATTTCTGGCTGCATGGACTTGATATTAAACTCAATGGAGGCTATTCTTATATAATCCCAGATGCTGCTATGGCTTGATAGAATTCTTTATTGGCCAAGTGTGATTTGACACGAAAGGAATTTGTCTTCGGTGCATAAGCTCTCAGTGTACATAAAAGATAAAAGGGAAAAATCATGATCATAGTCACCATAAATAGATTCATCATGAATCATATGATACAACACAGTGATAGTCATAGGATACTAAATAAGCCATCCAAATCATACTAGAAAACTAAATAAAACAATATAAATCGTAAAGATAGAAGCAACAAGATTATAGACATAAATAGAAAAGGAGATAGGTAATAGGAAGGATGAGAAGACTAACAGTAATGCGGTCTTAGTAAGTGTAAGTTTGACAATGTTGTGGGAATTAGTTGTTTAGCAGAGTGATGGCATGAGGAGGAAAACTGTCCTTGTGTCTAGTTGTTTTGGTGTGCAATGCTCTATAACAGGGGTGTCAAACTTGCATCATCACAGCAATGTCATGACATATCGGGACATTTTTCCCCTTCGCTAAACCAGATGTTGGCATGGCCAATGTGTGACACATCCGGTCCATGGGCTACGAATTTGACAATCCTGCCCTCGTTTTGAGGGTAGAAGTTGAAACAATTTTATGTTTTATGATTAAGGGTAATGCTACCCCTTCTCTCCAAGAGATGTCCTGATGGCCTTGGTTCAGCCCATTACAGCTGCCAGCATGTTTTGAGGCTAAAAGGCCCTACCAGAACATGATCCCTTATTTTCAGAATTGGGTCTACTCTGTCATCGGCTCAGGCGTAACATCTTTTGAAGCTGCCCTACATAGGTGCCTGGTTGCATGCTGCCTCTGCGGGCTGACAGTCTTTTGGGTCAATCTCTGCTTTAAAGAATTCTGATGAAACTTGAACATTTATTTCCCGGTATGGCTTGGTTCGTTTTTTTTGACCATTCCATCAATCAGACCACTTCAGGAAAGGATTGGTGGCTCATGTTTGATCAGAGAGACCGTTTTGGCCACTGACCTCATCATTAGGTGGATAAGTTCATAGACTCTCTGTTGAGTGCTTAATAAATTTTTTAAAATTAAAATTCATTTAATTAAAACCATTAAAATGATATTAAGGCAATTCCATCATTTCTTCTTTCCTTGTTAATTCTGAATTACGCAAGTACATTGCCTTCTCAGTTAATAAAGTCCGGGCAGTTGGATTTTCTGACTTTCTATTGTATATGCAACATTGGAATCATTTTTAAACCTCTGCCAACTATTTCCAACTATATGTACAGAGAGAGAGAGAGAGAGAGAGAGAGAGAGAGAGAGGGAGAATTACAGGCTGTGTAGAGAAGATCTCCCAGCTTCTTGAAAGATCCGTCCTTCCTTCCATCAGCCCATGTGCAGAGATAGAAACATCATAGAAGGTAAGTGAAGCAGTTTTAGAAGGCGGCAGCCATCGGAAGTAGCCTTTTGGGGTTTGGGAAAAGACTAACAGCAGCAACAGATGAAAGCTATGTGGGAAAGATCTTCACAGTCATAGAAACCTTCTTCCTTTTGAAACCCAAGCAGACACCAAAGTCTGGAGGATTATTTCTGTCTTTGTCTTCATTCCCATAGAACAGGGGTGTCAAACTCAAGGCCCACGGCCGAATCCGGCCCACAAGGTGATTAGTTCTGGCCCGCGGAGCAGCATAGGACCATCCTGCAGTGTTTCAGCCTAGCAGTTAGAGGCTGGCTCTGTCCACTGTCTGTCTTTGGTTGCCTATAGCCACTGGGGCCATTAGGGGTGGGGGAGCAGGCAGTGGGCTTGCTGGAGGATGAGGTTGGATGGCGGGGACCAAGTGTGCAGGGGCCACAGCGTGCGGATAACGGTGATTAGTTGAGCTTCTTCACCACAGTTCCTCTGTCTTTGTTCCTCCGGTGGATCAGGTCAAAGCACCCCTTCCACCAGAGACCTCTCTATCCCCCCAGCCTACCTGATCCCCTACAGGTGCCCCCCAATGCAAGCAACATTGAGCTGGCCACACCTAACCTGGTCATTGCCACCCATTGGGCCGTGACTATCCAATCATGCCTACCTGGCCCCCCAAGGGCAACCACAATGCTGATGTGGCCCTCAATGAAATTGAGTTTGATACCCCTGCCATAGAAGATTCATGGGGATAGTCCAAGATTTACATTGATTCATTTAGTGTCTCTTCTAAGTTACAATGGTGCTGGAAAAAAAGACTTATGACCGGTCCTTACACTGATGACAGTCCCAGCATCCCAAGTTATATGATCCAACTCTAGACTACTTGACAACCGGCATGTATGTATGATCACTGGAGCATCCCAAGATCATGTGATCGCCATCTGCAACCTGCCTAGATGGCTTCTGATGAGCAATGTCTATGGGGGAAGTTGCCTTCACTGATTGCAGTTAATAACTGCTTTGGTTTATGGTAAAAAGTATGGTAGAATTGGGTGTGGTTCACTTAACAGCCCCCTTGATTACCACTGAAAATTCTGGTCCCAGTTATAGTTGCTTGTTTGCACAAAGCTAGCAAGATTATGGGGGGGGGGGAGGACAGTAAAACCACCCCCCAGTGAAGCTCGAATAGTAGAGAATCCATAGTCATGCACATGTTGTTTTCTTTGCAACAATATAGAGTTTGTTTGTGGTGCTCCTTTTTTTCAGGAGGCAAATCAAGCACTCTTATTGATTTTGAAGTTCTCTTTCTTAGAAATTAAGTAATTTTTTTTTTTAAATCAAGAGTGACTGGGGCTTCCCGGAGGGATTCAAATTTTTTTATTACCAGTTCTGTGGGCATGGCTTGATGGGCAAGCCACTAACCTGTTTTCCAGTTCCGTTCTCCTGTGCAGGGCAACAAAAGAAGACCCAGCCAATCAGCTGGGACTCAGGAGGCAGAGAATAGATGGGGGCGGGGCCAGTCAGAGGTAGTATTCCAAAGTACTCAAAATTTCAGCTACTGGTTCTCCGAACTACTGAAAATTTCCGCTAATGGTTCTCCAGAACTGATCAGAACCTACTGAATATCACATCAGCTTCCCGCTCTTTCTTATTAGACTGCATGCGTTATTAAATGCAAGCATGCCATCCTCATACAAAACAGACCTTTTTCTCCTTGCATACAGTTGACTATCAGCACAAGAACCATCACATCAGTATAGATTTTATTATTTAGCTATCCATTTCAAAATCAGGAAACATTTTTCTACTGTACTGTTGTCCATCGCTCATTTTTTTTTTTAAATCAATCTTTTTATTTATGATTTCTTTTTAAGAATGAGAAAATTATCTTGTAATGTTGCAGTTCAACATCTTTCCTGAATTTTTTTTCTCCCTGTAAATGCAAGTTTCTGTCTAAAAACATTGTTTTCACTATGCAAGCCAGTGGTTAGGCTTACTTGGTCAAATGTGAGGATTTTTTTTTTCATCTCTGCAACAATATGCTACGGTAAGAGAATATGTACAAGATAGGAGTATGGATAGAACACATTTAGGAGAGATATGGAAGAATGGGTTACAAGATAATTTGAATTAGCATTAGCTGTCATTTTATTTATTTAATTTGGTTTAGACATCACCAAACTCTGGGCATTCAGAGATACCTCTAGGATCTGTCTGTACAAGTTTCAATTTGGTTCTTCCTCCCTTTTGCTCCATTAACTGCTGGCAAATTCTTAGGAGGAAACATTTAATAATCATCTCAACCCAGCTATTCATTACTTCCTCGTTTTAGTCTTGAGTGTGCTTTGTAACCCAAGGAATCCCATTTGTAAAAATAGAACTCTGTGTAGATCATCAAAAATAAGAATTTGTAGACATTAATGGATAAGATACCTGGATGGAAATATACAAATGCAATATAGGAACTCTTCAACTTACAATCGTTCGCTCACCACTAAAAAAAGTAACTGATCTTTGGACTTATGACTGTTGCAGCATCTCTATACTTACATGATCCGAATTTGTGTGCTTGATAACCAGCATGTATTTCCGACAGTTGCAATGTCCTGAGGTCATGTGATCGCCATTTGTGACTTTCCCAACTAGCTTCCAACAACCAAAGTTGGAGGGGGAGGGAAGCGGATTTGCTTAATGACCCACATGGTTCTCTTAACAACTGCAGTGATTAGCTTAACAACCTGGCAAAAAAAAGGCTGTAGAATCAGGTGTGACTGGTTTAAGAACCACCTTATTAAGCAGTGGAAATTGTGGTCCCAGCTGTGGTTGTAAGTCAAGAACTACCTATAACAGGTGTCAAACTCACGGCCGTGTGATGCGTTACGCTCTGGCCACGCCCACTTCATTTAGCAAAGGGGAAAAAAGTCATGATACATCAAGTGACGGCACGAGTTTGACATCCCTGACTTATAATCTCTTTTAATATTAGACCTCTCAGCTGTCAAACTAATGCAGGGTGCAAAAAATGGGAAGTTTATCTCAAATTTAGCACAAATGGAGGAGATTATCATTTTGGATGGGAGATGGTTTACCAATTCTGTGTAAAGAAGCGTTTATAGCCCTGCTCATTTTTAATGCACTATATAATTGTGGGTGAAGCCATGCAACTTGCTGGATTGGCTGCTGGAAAAAAATGCCACCTTCTGAGTTTCAGCTAGCTCCTTTCCACGGCATCTTACAGGATGCAGGTTTAAAAAAAAATCTTTGAACTACTTACTTGCTGCTTAAGCAGCGTCTCAAGGAGTACGAAGCGCCTCCACCACACGTACGGGAACATTCACTCCAGGAGCCCCAGGCATCCCAGAGACTATCTCGGTCCTCTTCCGATCGAGCAGTTCGAGAACTCTAAAAGAGAACAGAAAACACCATGAAGGGAAGAGAATTTGGCTTCCATTCAAAATAGTGAAGACTCTGCCGAATGATTGCTACTTGACAAATGTCTCACTTAACAACAGAAATTTTGGGCTCAACAGTGGTCGTAGGTCAATGACTACCTGTATGTAAGCATTTAGATTCCGTATATGTTTCCATTTTTGCACATTGTGGAACAGATTACTAATATATATCGAAAATGCAGCATGAACATTATGTATGTGTAAGTCCCACCTTACAGATCAGAATCCATCTGCCTCATAGAGGCTGGGGTACCAACCTCAATTCTTGAATCCTGAATCTAAGTATACTAAGTAGTAAGAGCTGTGGTGGCGCAGTGGTTAGAATGCAGAATTATAGGCTACTTCTGCTGACTGCCGGCTGCCTGCAATTTGGCAGTTCGAACCTCACCAGGCTCAAGGTTGACTCAGCCTTCCATCCTTCTGAGGTCGGTAAAATGAGTACCCCGATTGTTGGGGGCAATATGCTGACTTTGTAAACCGCTTACAGCGGACTGTAAAAGCACTGTGAAATGGTATATAAGTCTAGGTGCTATCGTTAGACTTCTACTTACTGCAGATCAGAATTCATTTACAGGTGATCTTCATTTAACGACCACTCATTCAATGACCATTCACACTTACCACAGTGTTAAAAGTGGCAGCTATGACTGGTTCTCACTGTAAGGATGGTTGCTCTGCTCCCTTGGTCACATGACCCCAATCCAGTTTCTTAGCACCTGGCTCACAATTACGACATATACGATGCTCACAGGATCACCATCTGTGACTTTCTCAATTTCCTACCAGCAAAGTCAACGGGGAAGCCAGCAGGAAGTCATAAACGGCGACCACACGTCATCCTCGCTTCATGAAATCACATGCGCTGATTTGCTTAATGACAACAACTTACATCGTTGAGTGATATGGTCACACGATGTCACACCTTGTGATTGTGTTGTTCAGCAATGGAAACGAATGAATGAAAACCCTAAACTGCCGTCGCTAACCTGTACTGGGTGCTTCCTGGAAATGCAAGAAGGAAAGAATGGCTGACAGGACACCTGAATGAGATACAAAATGGGGCCCCGCTAGGGCACACTTTTCTGCTTCCTCAAGGGCAGAAACTAAACGCATCAGTGTAACTGTGGAGAAGAGCCTTTAAACCAGCAAACCGTTTTTATATTTGATCAAACCAGAAGAAATAGAAGGAGGTGAGGCAGGGAGGGGAGAAGCTCAGAGATGCAAATGCCAGGCACCGTGTCCTGCGTTTCAGAGGTCAGTGTTGGGCACTAGGCCAGCAACTGTACTAAGATAATCTTGATTGTTGTGAAAAGATTTTCTCCACTCTAGCTAAGCACCCTTTCCCCCTCACTTCTAAACGTTAGTTCATGGGATCTGATTTGAACTTGTAGGAAGTTAGCACCCACTCCTCTCCTAGAAATATGAAACATCCTGGGAAATATTAAAAAGGCAGAATATTTCCTCTAAAAAGAGTAGAAACTCAGAAGCAGAAACTCACCTCAGAAGTAGAAGCTCATCCCCACCTTTGTTAATGGGTGGGCCATTAAGGCCTGGGCCAGAATACTTTACATAACAAAGATACCCAGGTAAAGCTATAACAATTGCTCAAAAGCCCTTCTCAGTGCATCATCATCCAGCAAGGCTCAACCAAGCCTGGAACTCAGGACAGTCTACAGAGTTGCCCCTGCATGGCCTCATGGGAGTCTGACAACCAATCAAGCTCCAATTCAAACCCCAACAAAGGTTATAAAACGCAGGCACTCTCAGCACCTCAGCTCTTTCTTGATCTCTTCTTTCACCTTGAAGCATGTGATCATCCTTCCTTTTTACTCTGGAGCTCCAGACCAAGTGGTCCTGTCCACCATTAAACCTTCCAAACAGCTTCCATGTTTCCAGTGTCTTTTCCCCCGCTTGGAACTGAACCCAGAAGGATACTTCTTCCAACAAACTATTTTGCTAAAACCAAAAGGGGGAGGGGGGGGGAAACCCCTTCGGCTGTAATCTTTAAAAGAATAAATGAAACATAAACACTTAATATCAATAAGAAACAGAAGTATATCTACAAAATGCATTGAACGACAAGCGGTGAGGATCACAGATAAAGACAGGACAAAGATGACCGAGAGGAAACATCAGAATTGTTTCTTCTAAAATTGTACTGGACAAAATAACCAGAGACTGATAGGGTAATTTCAGGGACTTAAGAACTTAAACTTCAGGGACTTAAGAACTTAAACCAAGGGGCTTTTAAGCAAAATGGTGACATACAAATTGTGACTATCGAGTTGAGTAAAGAAAACTCTTTCTCAAAATGAAGTTTGGCCAAAGCCTTCGGTGTTGAATGTAGTTATTCACAAGCAAGAAAAGGTGGGGCAGAGAAAAGTGGGGGAAAGGGGCCTGCTGACTGGCACCACGAACGGTTTTGTATAATCTGTTCAGGAAAGCCTTTGAACTTATCATAGAGCCAAATCCAAACCCTCAACATCTACCAACAGCTGGGCACTGTGCCTGGGGCCCACTCTCTTTAATGTCCTTTATCAAGTAAGGCCCACCAATGTGGCTGTTGAGAATCATTAACATTAGAGTTGACAGTTGTTTGTACTATGAACGAAGGAATCAAGAGTTTATTTATTAGTCATGCTAAGGGAATGCAAAAATAGAGGCTATTACTTTCCTTTCTCCTTTTAAAATCTAATGACATTTAGTTACAAACACCTGTATGATCCAGTGGAGCGACATTTTCCCATAGGTGAAAATGGTGAGTGGCTTGTCTGGCTCACAAACAGCCATCCACTGTTGGTTTTGAGCTGACTGTATCATCTTCAAATTATACGGTAGTGAGATGCAACCTTCCAGCCCACAGTTGCTATAGGCTTGTTTACAAAAATCCCACTGGTTAGGTGGACCCGGTACACATTTAGCTTAAAAACAGACTTAATATACAGCCATGCTGCTCAGGAAAAGTCAGCAGCTATACATTTACATTTGAAAATTACTTATTTTCCACGAGTTTAAAGCAGGAGGGGGTCAAAGGGTTGTATTTGACTTCAGGAGGTTAGGGTGCACGTGGCCAGTTCGACTTCACTCATGTCGGGGGCGCCTGTGGTGGCCCAAGCACTCTGCCAGAGAAAACGGACTCCCAAGCTCCGTTTTTGATTGCGACAGCCTCCTGCAACCCTCTGCCAGCAAAAACGGAGCTCCGGAATGCTGCCAGTGGCCCTCTCAAGCTCCGTTTTCACTGGCAGAGGCACCGCAGGCTGGTCCTTTGCTGTTTCCAGGATGGCCCCTCAGGCCAAATCTAAGCATCCTGCAGGCCAGATCCAGCCCCCAGGCCTTGAGTTTGACACCCCTGATTTAAAGCAATATATAAAGCCTTCCATCTCATTTTTTCCCCATAAAAATCATCCTATAAGATTTATTGAAGTGAGAGATAGCAACAACTCACACTGTACCTAGCCATGAATAAGCCTAACCACTTTTTAAAGTTTTGATTTTCTATCCCTGCTCCATCCATTTGGGTTTTTGGAACCATAAAATATATCTGAGGAGCTGCTAATGGCTGCTATGGAAGAAGCTGTTGTTAGTCCTTGGTTAGCAACAGAGGTGGTATTCAGCAGGTTCTGACTAGTTCTGGAGAACTGGTAGCGGAAATTTTGAGTAGTTTGGACTGGCAAATACCACTTCTGGCTGGAGATTTTATAGTATCCTTCCCCTGCCACGTCCACCAAACCACGCCCACAGAACTGGTAGTAAAAAATTTGAATCCCACCAGTGGTTAGCAAGATCACTGGCCTGATATAGTAGTGATACATTGAAGGTTTAAGAGCCATTTTTTTTCTGCACAGATAGCATTTTGTTTCCAGCATGCATGATTATCATTACGCTGCTTCAACTGGCATGAGACTGAGGGGAAAGTTATTGGATTCCCCCCATACACACACAAAAAAAAATCATTCAAGGAGGATTTACATGGCATGTTGCATGAGGAATGCAGGATGTTGAAAATAAATAGCAATGCACACAATGGTTTTTTGCATTCAACATTTGAAGTTTGAAGAACTGTGTTTATAGAGTTTGAAATAGATGTTCTGGCTATTCTGCAAATGGTTCAAAATCAAAACAATCCTGTCCCAAATTTGAAACACCAGATACAGATTCAAAACAGGAGGTTCAACCCAGAAGGGTCCGAGCATTGAAATACCTGGGGAGGTCTAAGCCAGAGGTCGGCAACCTTAAACACTTAAAGAGCCATGAAGGTCCTAACCAGAAGCCCCTCATTCAATTCTGGAGCCGACTGGAAGTCTGGTTCCCCCACCATAGAGTCTCCTCCTTGCATGGCATCCTTTTTTCTTCTGACAAATGGAAGTCTGGTTCCCCCACCATAGAGTCTCTTCCTAGCGCGGTGTCCTTTTTCCTTTTACCAAGTGGTGGCAGGAAGCTGCAGAAGAGGAATGAAAAAGCCACATGCAGCTCCAGAGCCACGGGTTGCTGACTCATTTCAAATCTGAAACAACTTTTCAAACTCAAAAGGGATGTTTTGAATTCAACATGTTTTGTTTTACTTTTAAATATTTATTAACTCTTTTATGCCACCCATCTCCCATAAAAGGTTTTACATACTTCTAGTCCTCCATTTTGGATTCTTCTTTGAAAATTTACCTGCCTGTATGTCTTATTTTTCCCCCAAACAGCTACTGATCTGTTATTAAATTACAGCTGGATGAAAACTGGTATTGCTACCGAACAGGTGATTCATACATTAAGGAGCATGTACCTATTCGTTCTCTACTAAGTGAATATTGGAAATAAAGGAAATTGACATACAAAGTAATGCTGCTAAATATTTATCTTGCATTATTTTCAGTAATCATTGCAAGAAGTGAACCAAAGCAATCTACATATAGACCCACTTAGTGAAGTAGCAGTCTATTATTGGAAGTGCCATATTGAGAAAATACTTAAAAAAAAACAGGCTGTACCCCAAAATACTTTTTGGATCTCAAGAAGCATTTTATGGGAAAAAAACACAGATAAAGAGATATGGTTAACTCAAGGGTCTTCAAATTTGGCAAGTTTAAGATTTGTGGTCTTCAACTCCCAGAATTCCTGAGCTAATGACTGGAGGAGGAATTCTGGGAATTGAAGTCCACAAGTCTTAAAGCTGTCAAGTTTGAAGACCCCTGGGTTAACTTGTCAAGAGTTGCTAGAATAAGAGTATGGAAAATACAGGATAAAATGAAAAGAACAACTAATTGCAGGGGGATTTAATGTTCAATGGTTTTCCTAGATACAATTAAGAGAAAGATTTAAGGAAGATAATAGGACATTTGGAATTAAGCAACAGGACACAAAATCTGAAGTTGAACAATGTACAAATGATGAACATGTAGTAGTTAAAATGTATAAATTTTATTGAAATTTGAAACAGAAGAGGAACAAATGAAAGACTGTATAATAACTTGGGCTAAGAATTTTTGACATAACACATATTGATGGTACAGTGGGAAAATATTTGGTTAAAGAACTGAAACTTATATTATGTTATAACTTAAAAGAGAATTTTTGTAAGACGATGTACCATTGGTATAAGACTCCAAAAAAATTATCCATAGAGTATTAAATGTACTTCAGACCTCAATTAGAAAACAGCCACGGAAGGCTAGAGTCACGTCTAGGCAAGATGGGCAGCATAAATAAATTTTATGTTGAAAATGTGATGGTTCATTTTAACATGCCCGGCACACTTGTAAAAAAGCCAGAAAATGTTGGAGTGAAATTTGAAAAATGATACAAAGAATTTTAAAAATTAATGTTCAACTTATTCTTGTTTTCAACTTAAGATTTGCACTGCTTTTATTCTGTTAAAAGCCTCTTTAATAGAAATTATAAAAAAACACCTATGAAACAGAATTGTCAAAAATACATAGGTTTTCTATTCTCTCTCTCTCTCTCCCTTCGCTCCCCCCCTCTCCCTCCCTCCCTCCCTCCCTCTCTCTCCCTCCCTCCCTCTCTTCTAGATACACACACAGATTCTACCTCAACAGCTGCAAACCCTTGGATAACTATACAATTTAACCAAGCTTTGAAGAACAGTATGGAGTGGTATATGATGCATAGCTTCCACTTAATCATTTATGTTTCTTTCAGATAGAATTATTCTGAAGAAAGATGGAGGTGGAATTTGCGCATGTGTATCCCCCCATTTGTAATCCATATGTTGAATATTTTATTTATTTATATTTCATATTTTTTAACCCACCCATCTCCCTCAAGAAAGGAGCTCTTCCGATGCCTTCTGCTGTATCCTACTCCACTTTACTGACAGTGAATGTAAAGCAATAGTTGGCATGGTTTGCTTACATGAAACCACTGTCTAATGGCGTGCTAACTTTTCATCCCTGCAACCCCACACGTTTCCCATCTATGGAAATGCATGGTTTTCCAATTTCCTACATCTTCGCTTTCAAATGCACAGCTCTGTAAATGGCTTGCAAATCAAGCCGTAGATAACCACATGGTGCGTCCGAAGGAAATAGTGTGGGCAGATTAAATTTAACAGTACAAGGCTGTTATGGCTCAGCAAAGAAGTTTTTAAAAACTTTGCTGCTCTGAGCACGAAAAGGAAAGAAAATAAAGGTTTCCCATACGAGCAGTTAACTTAGTATACTACACCATCCCTCCTCAATTGATAGAGCTCTGTGAAACAAGTTTGCTTTAAGGGTACAATCAATCTACTCTGGAAAGCTACTGTGGCCAATGGATTCTATGGAGGTCAAAAATGCAGCTGAAACAGATGTAGGAGCTTTCCTTTCTCCCCTCCTCCCCCTGCCAGAGCATTTCTAAAGACCCGTTTCTAATTTAAATGGATAACAGGATCTGAGTTTAACCACTGTAACATGCAACATTGCATTGTTTGGCTTTGATCCAAGAGTAAGGGGGGAACCCCCCCCCCCCCGAAGAATGAATTAATCCATGCTACCCAAACGTATCAGATCCAATGCACATATTGTTAGGCTCATTAGACACACTGAATTAAATTCTCTCTTATCTTTATTAAAACGCCACATGACTTAATTTTGAATCAATCCCATAATCGGTAGGATAAAGGCAATAATTAAAAGAAAGCCAGCTAACGGATCAAATTGTGACCCTAGCCAGTGCCAACAACTGAACAAGATCACCCAAGCAGAGGCGTTTCTATCACTGTGTATGTTTGATTTGAGAGTTGGATGCTAGTATTTCAGACTTCGGCAACTGGCACATTTTCTCATGATTCTTTAAACCTGCAATTTGTACGTATGTGTGTACATGTATGAGAGAAAGTGTGTGAGGATGGTGTGTGTCTGGCTTATAATAAGGACATCTTCAAATCAGGTAAGGTTCTAGAATACTCTTAAGACAGGGTTGTCAAACTTGATTTCATTGAGGGATGCACCAGGGTTGTGTTTGACCTCGGGGGGGCGGGGGCGTGGCCAGGGGGCATGGCCAGCTTGACATCACTCGTGTTGGGGGCACCTGTGGGCTTGTGAGTTCCATTTTTGTCCGTGACGGCCTCCTGCAACCCTCTGCCAGTGAAAACAGAGCTCCATTTTCACTAGCAGGGGCACTGTGGGCCAATCCTTTGCTGTTTCCAGGGCCCTGCAGGCGAGATCTAAGCACCCTGCGGGCCAGATCCAGCCCATGGGCCTTGAGTTTGGCACCCCTGCTCTAAGTAATAAGCTGAAACAGCAGCTAAAGCAGATACATCTGCAGCTTTTACCTCATCCTAAACCTAAGCCTAAGAGCAAGTTGATTAGAACGAAGAATCTAACTTTCTGGAAATAAAATTTCACACCCACCCAGAATAAAGCCACGTGCCTGCTCTTTCTACTCCAAAATTCATTATAATTGTTCTCTAAGAAACATATGATTTGCATCTGGAATAGGCTCTAAGTTTTCTTTGAACAAGTAGAATAAACATAATTCCATTCAGGCCATGTTTAATGTTAAGGGAAAGTGATTTTCTCTCCTCTGTTGAAACAACTAGCAATGCCTTAAAGGCCATTTAAAAGATTAGAGGAGAATGTATTTGTTTACGGAGCACCACTCTCATATATATAAACAGCCAACCTGTCCAATCCCTTTTTCACTGCCTGTTTTTGTTTATTGCTGAATTAACACTTAAGGATTTAAAGTAGTAAAAACATTTTAGGAGAGAGAATGTAAAAAGACTTCAAGAAGCAAGACGCAAATTCTGCTGGGATAGTTACTGTGAAAAGCAAGTCTTCACAATGTGAATTCGTATCTGGGGTGAAGACTGAAATCAGTTCAAGGCAGTAACATTATAAAATATATCAAAGCATTACTAAAATGTATGGCAATTTATAATTAGGGATCAAAGTACATTTCCATGTTGATGCTTTCAAAATTAAATCCATATCCCCCTTATGGTAACTGCAACTGAATAAAATTTGGCAACTCTCCTTGGTATTTTTATGCACAGATCACTAGTAGAAAAAATTATCCTCATCCAATTGTCCTATTCTATTCTATTCTATTCTATTCTATTCTATTCTATTCTATTCTATTCTATTCTATTCTACGCTACGCTATGCCATGCCATTCCACCCAACCCCACTCCACTCCACTCTATTGTCTATTTCCCTCAAGGGCATCATTAAACAGGAATGCTAGGTTTGGTGCATTGAGGAATGCAACAAAATTATGAAACTGATTTAATCAGGCAAGATAAATATCTAAAGAATATTATTGTACCTTTCCCTCCATATCAATAGATGGCAAAGCTAGCCAATGAAAATACTCTTTGCAAAATGGACAACATATTGGTAAACTGCTTGATTAAAGAGTCTTCCAATAAATTACAGTACAGAGAGATAAACCTTGTTCTTTTCATAAATCAGAGTCAAAAATATGGTGCTAGAGCATTGAATCACTGTCTCAAACTCTTGTTGGAGCAAGAACTAATTGTCTTTTCTTTCTACATGAAACAGCTAAGGGAGGTAACTAAGGAATGCCAATATACAGCAAATGAAACACCATGCAAATATTGGAATAGAATTGGCATACATTTTTAAAAAGCCATATTCTAAAGTTTATTCCTCTGATCATATATTTTAAAACTAATAATGCTCAAACTACTCAACCGTTGAATCTATCTCATACTCTATAAGAGAATTCTCAAGTTTTGTTAATGCAGACTTACATGGAACAAGAACAGTCAAGGACACAAGATTGGATTCAGAAAATGCAGAGGCACCCAAGAACATATGTTTAATATCAAATGGATAATGAAAAAAGCAAGCTAGTCTCTAAATATGTTTATATTTGCTTTCTTGATTGTACTCAAGTTTTTGACTGTGTAGACTAGGGATATCCAACCTTGGCAACTTTAAGACTGTGGGACTTCAATTCCCAGAATTTCTGAGACAGCCATGCTGGCTGGAAAATTCTGACAGTTGAAGTCCACAAGTCTTAAAGTTGCCAAAGTTGGACACTCCTGGTGTAGACCATAACAAATTAAGGATTTCCTTTAAAAGCATGAGTACTAGGCCACACCATCTGCTTATTGAAGAACATGTGTAACATCAAAAAGCAAGTTAGAACTGAATATGGAACTACTAAACAGCTCAAAATAAGGATTTATTATTGATAACTCAGCAATTCATGATTTGTTTTGCAACTTACCCCATCACATACATGCACATATATTAGTTATTTTATTTTTGACTGTCTTTAATTCAGTTTTAATTCCAGGCAACTTAATCGATCTGATGTAGTTTTCTTGGCAAGATTTTCAGAAGTGGCTTGCAACTGCTTCTTCCTAGGGCTGAGAGAGTGTGATTTGCTCAAAACTATCCAGATGGCTTTTCTGCTTAAGGGAAAGTTAGAATTCAAATCTTCCCACTCCTGGTCCAATACTTTAACCACATGACAAAACTATCTCTCACACTCATAATTTCTTATTAATAAGATAGCAATGGTAAAATAATCTTGAAATGAATCAAGCTACTCTAGTTCTGCTAATTTTTGATTTGATTTGATTTTGATTTGGGTATTTTTATATTCAATATTCAGGAAAAGACAAGAATGGGAAATTATAGATACTATATTTCATTTAATTCAATGTGTCACTCATTAGAACTCTTTCCCTGTTCAAGCAATACAACTACTTTTCCAAATTATTTGAAATCTATTCTATCCTTATATTGTACTTTAGTTTCCTCATATACACTTAATAGCAAAAGCATTTAGACTGCTTTACAGCCCTCTCTAAGTGGTTTAGAGTCAGCATATAGCCTCCAACAATCGGGGTTCTTATTTTACCCACCTTGGAAGGATGGAAGTCTGAGTCAACCTTGAGCCTGGTGAGATTCGAACTGCCAAACTGCAGGCAGCCGGCAGTCAGCAGAAGTAGCCTGCAGTACTGCACTCTAACCACTGAACCACCACAGGTCTTAATCTTTTCTTGACACTTTTAATACTATTCCGTATAGCTAGATTTAGCAAAAGAGGACATATCATAAAGCTACTTGTTTAAAAACCATGTTAATATGGTGAATAATATATAGTATTCAATTTACATGGAAAACAACAAATTAGGCTTTTTTTGCTCCAGTGAACAAAGGTTAGGGCAATGCAGGAGATTTCATTACCAGTCTCTAGAGTCTTACCAAAAACCTTCGTCTGGGAAATGAAGAAACTTAGGTGTGTGGTTGTTTTTTTTTAGAACTTTGAGAGATATCTGTTTTAGAAAAGAAATGCTTTGAACAGCAGCATTCCTACTACTGAGTTTTTGTAACATTATTAACTATAATGTTTGAAAATTGTGATTATATGAAAGGACACCGTTGCAGTTATTTTATTTAGTAAATATATCAAGCTGTTCAGCTTGCATTCCATAGGTATAACATAAATGTCTTGTGTGGAATTAATAAAGAGGAAATGTGGACTATTATGCATCTGTACATGAATATACCCCCCTCCAAAAACACCCCCACATATGGATGAGTCAGTAATATATATCCCAATCTCAGCTTCCCTTGCAATTAAAGTCATATATCCCAGCAACTTTTTCTACCGGCTGCAACTGCCTATTATTAGTTGCTGCTAGTAATTAAAATGGTATTTATATTGTCACTGAAATAAAAAATATATGCACTATCATAATATGCTCAAATTTCTCACCTATTCCCTACAAATTTGTTTCCCCCCCTCAGTTTAAAGACTATTAATATGAAAGCATAAAATGCACCAAGTTGTAACACCTAGGGGTCATTTTAGTTAGCAAATTCAAATTCATCAGAATCCTAAATGAGCAGCCAGAAACAATACAAATTTCCCCATGACTCTAAACTGGGAAATCCAGCTAAGGCAAGGTCATTGTTCCTTTTCAAAGGAAACAGAGCTAAATAGCAGTACATTGCAGGCAATAGATATGACAGTTTTATGACTTCCACAATTTGCACCTGGCATTGAGCTTAACAATTTATAACAAGATTTAATTAGCATCAATTAAGAATGTTTCTAGGTACATTTAGGGACATTGAAATTGCACATCAAAGAGAAAAAGGAAAGCAGTGATTACGAGAAGCTGCAAGCTTATTTGTTTACGGAATTACCAAAATAAAAACCATACAACAGCATGCTCAAAACAACATCCACATTACAACATACATTCAGTCCATAGCTTGTGAAAAGGCTTTATATGACTCCAAGCCTCCTAGAGTCATCTTGGTGAGATGGGTGGCATAGAAGTTTACTAATAAATGAATAATAAATAAAATAAATTTGCTACTGACGCTGAATGGCAATAAGATTCAGACCTTTTTCTAAGTCCATCTCTCTTTTGAGAATGCCATATTAGATGATCACATAACAAACAGATAGCAAATGCAGCACTATAAAGTTGCAGCGCTGGACTGATAGATGTTATTCATGGCATAGAGCTACTGATATCTAGTAAGATAACTTCAGAGTTATAATTAAGAGAATACTGTGGATCTTAAATGTACAAACCTTCAAATTAAGAGGACCATTATATTCACACGAGGTAAAGATAACTTTATCTTGGCAATAGGAAAGAAATCCAAATGCCAAGATACTGAATTATATCTAGGGCTGCATCTTTATTTACTGCACAGAAAGTCCCACTGAATTCAGTGTTGGCTTTACAAACTGTTGTAATCATGACTTGTTGAATAAGTCATGATAGCAGGGTCCTCACAATATACTAACCCCTCAAGCATAATGGCTTGGAGCATACAATAGTATGCTATGCCAAAACCAAACAAATCACATTATACCTTAGTATAAATATGAAATCAACCAAATGGCTTTCCCAGCTCCTCCCAGCTCCTGCAGTTCGAAAGCATGTAAATGTGAGTAGATAAATAGATACCACTTCGGTGGGAAGGTAACAACAGTCCATGCACCTTGGCATATAGTCATGTTGGCTTAGTCAGGGCCTTGGTGGTGCAGGCTGTTAATCATCTAGCACTTAGTGCAAGCTGCCTGCAATTAGTGCAGGCTCGAATCCTACCAGGCTCAAGGTTGACTCAGCCTTCCATCCTCTCAGGGAAGGTAAATTGAGGACCCAAGATTGTTGGGGACAATAAGCTGACTTTGTAAAAATGCCGCTTGGGGGGGCCAAAAGCCCTAGTAATAAGCAGGCATATACAATGGAATGAAGGCTATTGCCGAGCACTTAGCATGGTGCTCCATAGACTGTAAGCCACCCTGAGTCTCCGGAGAAGGGCGGCATATAAATGTAAATAAAAATAAATAAAATAAAATAAATAAATGACCACAGAAATGTCTTCGGACAATTCTGTCTCCCTCAGCTAAGAAATGGAGATGAGCACCACCCCAGATATAACTGGATACAGAAAACCTTTACCTTCACCTTTTTATGAACCAAAACATTTAGGAAGATTGCTTTCTCTTATGGAAAAAAGGGCAGAAATAGATATTGAAATACTTAACATGCAGCCTGAAAACAAATTGCTTTTGTTTTCAGTATTTTTCTGTGATAAATAATAACCATATGAAGAAAAATCAAAACAAGAAAACACATGTGTATTTGTTTGGTAAAATAAAACAATAAAATTAGAGGCAGAATGGTTTGCAAAATATTAATGGGCTTTATTAGAGCTACCGTATCTACTCTGAAAACCACTTTCAACAATCTTATCAAGAAAACTGCAGATATTGTTGCAGGTAGTCACCAGACATTGAGGCAAATTAATATATAAATAAAATTTAAAAATAAACGACAACACACAGAACCAAATTACTTTGGCATACACAATGCAATGGCATCTTAGATATCAAAACGTCTGCAGAAGAAAAATTCATCTTAGCCACTTTCCTAAATGCCATCATCAAAATGTCAGTGCTATCCAAATTTCCAAGGGGGTGGGGGACTCTTGACTGCTGGCATTTTAGCTCTGATCTTCTGTTCTAGTTTTGGAATCAGAATTCGACATCAGATTCTGAAGAAATGCGGTGCCTACATGAAACGATTGAGCTATATGGATAAAGAGACTCGAATAATGTACACTAACACAACCAGCGTGCGCAAATGCCAGTTGCATACGCAAAATGAGTAGCCATGGGGGGAAAAAAATGCATTTTTGGAGTCAACATTGGAAAATCCTTTCCTTCGCACAGCTTTAAACGTAGAAACAGATGGGTAGCTTTAGCTTGACAGACATACTTGCACAAAAGAATGACAGAATACACTTTCCTACATACAGCTGCAAAACAAAGAATTTAAGGTTCAGTCTACAAGCTAATGGTTACTCTTGACAGCTATAATGTGGGGGTGGGGGGAGAAAGGACAGCCCTTGATAATGTGAATGGGAGGTGTTATTATAGTCAACTAGTTTCCCATATAAATTGAGGGTAGGGGGAAAATCTTGAAGGAAAACATACCGTATGCAGAGAAGAACGATGAAGATGGTGAAGGACCTGGAAACGAAACCTGTAAGAATGATTAAAAGAACTGGGCTTCGTTTAGCCCAAATAAAAGAAAGCTAAAAGGACACCTGATGGCAGATTTCAATTATAGGAGGAGGAAGGAGTATTTTATATGTTCACTTACTTATAAGAGCAATGAAGGTCAGAAAACAAAACACTCAACTAATAAACCAATAGCTGTTACAATAGAACTCGCTACCTGACATTGCTTTCTTAGTCAGGTCTATCTTGTAAAGGTTGACAATTGCTGAGAAAGGGGCAGGTATCTCAACTGCATGTTTCCAGAAGTCTTTTGAAATCCGAATCAATGATGCTGAACCACTAGCTGTGATGGCTTGATGTGTTTATTAATGGGAGAATCCCATTCTATTTGGATCTTAGTGTGGTTTTACACAGAAAGGACAGTTCCGCTTTCTGACATGGAAATATTTATGCACAACTGAAGAAGCCATTTTTGGGGAATTGGCTAAAGTGTATTCCACAAATTCAAGAAAAGCCTATTTCTTCTTTGGAGGAGCAGGATTTATCAATGTGGTTTGTCTTTGTGTATGTTTAACTACATTTTTTTCTTTATAAAACGGACACGATGGCAATTGGAAAACAATGAAGGAAGAGATCTTCTTCTTCTGCAATCCCAATATAAATCAGGATCCACACACTTGGTATTTGAAAAACATACGCCTAGCTCTGTGTGTCTGTGCCATGGTGGAGGATAAAGCCCCTTCTTTCCTAATTACAGTTCCAATTCAGCTCAGTTTCTGCGCAGATTGTTCCTTAAATTACGGCAAGTTATGAGAATAATGCCACTCATTATTGGACCTGATAGAATATGATCAGTCTAAAGTCTAACAATGAGCTTCAGGAATGAGTGGCATCATACACACATTATTATTTTTTTAATTCCACAAAGGATCTATGAATACCTCTTCTAGTTATCCTTGAGGAAACAACCTATTAACTGAAACATAACAAGACATTGTACGGCTCGTTTAATTTACTAACCTTTCATTATTTTAGTGTTCCAAGGTAAGATTTTATTTTTTACAATATATTTAACATGTATGCTATGTACATTATAATATAATGAACAATGTCGACATGTTTCCAAATGGAGAGTTTGTTCATGTGCACAAAAAGGCGGCTGGTAATTCACTTCCCAAGTAGCTAAACTCAAAAGAATCCAAGAAATACTTTCTGTTCCCATGGTGCATGTTGAACGCTCTGTTTCCTTCCCTGCTCCAATCCAATCCTTAGTGAAGATCAGTAAAGGGGCAACTGACCTTGGCAAAGACTCAGAGCTGCTGCTTCTCATGGTCCCCTTGCTTCTAATGTCTCCTGATCCAGCTGTGGATCAGCACTATTGTAGTTCTCCAGTAAGTCAGACTAAATCTGCCATAGTCTACTAATTCTTTTATGGTTGTTTTTCAACCCACTGCTTGGGATGGGTTAGTTGCTAGGTCAGGTTCAACTCATCTGGACTAGGAAGAGCAGTTTTAAGCAGAAGTTAAACAGGACAGCATCATGGTTGCTTCTCAAACTCCCTCTTTGCCATTATACGTGTGGTTACAATGACACAATATTGTCTGTGGGAAACACTTCCCACAGCGAAGAACTGGGTAGCATTTTACCACTACAAGATCAAAGCAGAACGGAAGGCTTCTTTGAGACTAACTCAGCTCCTGATGGGAGCTCCTACATGGTCATCCCAGCAGAGTGGGTGCTCTTCCAGGACTATACTTTCTACTTTCCAGTCTAAGCTTTCATTTCTAGTGGTTTCCCATCTAGTTTGGATTTGCTTAGCTTTCTCCAAAATCAATCAATGATGACTAGATGTGCGGCTTCCGTATTAAAGACTTGGGTGTCTACAGAATCCGGTTGCCCAACCTCCTTGTTTACACTTGTTAGCCTGTTTCTTGTAAGTTATATCCTGCCCACACAATGGAGCGACAGAAATAACGTTCTTATGATCTTGGTTGACCTTTGCAAAGCCAAATAATAATGGCTTTTTTTTAAAAAAAAAAATTCTGCCTTTGTTACTATAGAAGTAACTCAAAGTGGCAAACATACATCCTCCTGTTTTTCCCACAAGGATGACTTCATGTGGGCTGGGCTAAAGGAGACTAACTGGTCCAAAGTCTCCCAGCCAGTTTTTGTGGCTAATGTGGGATTCAAACTTACAGTCACCCGGTTTCTAAAACCAGCAACTTGACCCCTTCACCAAGGTTTATGATTAAAGTCTTTTCTTAGCCTTTAGCTCCCAACCAATCTTACAAAGGAAACAAGTCAGTGAATGACGGATTATGACAGATGTCAGACTTGCTCTGATTCAGAAGTGTGTGACACAGTGATGGGATTCAACTTTTTTTACTACTGGTTCTGTGGGCGTGGCTTGGTGGGTGCCGCTATGCAACCATGTGACTGGGTGGGCGTGGCTATATAGTTATGTGACTGGGAGGTCAAAAGACAGAAACTAAAAAAAGAAATATTTTGAAGCAAGGGGTGGGGAATCAGCTGTGCCGCGCAATTTAGATTAGCTAGAAAGCAGGAAATCTGATTATTTCCTGCTTTCTAGCTAATCTAAATCATGCGGCACAGCTGATCGTCACTCAGCTGGTAGTCAGAAATACCGATTCAGCTGAACCGGTAGCAATTTTTTTTACTACCGGTTCAGCCAAACCAGTAGCTTTCTTTGTTACCGGTTCGGCCGAATCGAGCCGAATTGGTAGAATACCACCACTAGTGTGACTGGCCTGATGGGGAACACATAAAGCCCACACCTACTTTTTAAACTGGAATTTAGCAACATGGCAGGACTTTTTCATTCTACCTGCTCTTTACTTAGTAAAGAGTAAGTACTTGCAAATAACTTAGCAAATCTTTCAATGTTTTGAACCAACACCTAGAACACATTTCCTTTAGAATGCAGGGTATCTAATGTTTAACAATATAATGGATGCTTCCCTGATACTACTGGTGTCACACTAACAAGTAATGCTTGAAATACTGTGACACTCTGAAGGACCTCCACGTTCTGGCTCACAAATCTTTCTTTTTAAGCATGAGACACATGAGTCTGATAGCATCTGAGGGCGGATGGCTTCTCATTTGTGGGACTCTTGCTTTCTCCAATCTTCCACTGCCTGAACTTGGGAGATATGGCAGATTTTAGCCAACCTAAAACCTCCATCCTTCTAGTTACTTTCTGTTCAGCTTCATAATTTTTTCTAAAATTCTTTATTTTTCCATTTTATAGGCAGCCTTTATCAGCAAACAAGATCTTAATCCTCGGAGTCAGTTGCTGGTTAGTTTAACAATTCCTCTAAAAACTGTCTCTCTGGATTTCTCTTGCTTTTATAAATAAGGAAAGTTGAACTTTTGCCTACAGCCTAGTTGCAGCTGTATGTTTGGCCAGTTCATCCAAAATTGTGAGGTGCTGGAAAGCACACCTGGCTGCTAATCTTCAGTGTCGCATCCCAATCACTGCATTTAATGGGAATTATATGCAACAATCCAGTTCTGAATGGATGGGAAATAGCCAAATATTCCTTGGAAGCCCAGCAATGTATTTTTATTCTCTTTCTGGCTGGAGAACGGTGAGAGCTTTTCTGAGATTCCCACAACTTCCCATCTTTCAAGGGACAGGGCATTGACTGAATAATAATTTTTGCAGTGGGGAGAGAATTACTTCATACAATTCCCTGCCTTTTCTCAGGTGTGAAGATGATCACATGGTCACTTTCAAATTGCTATGGAGAAATTGAGGAAAGAAAACAGCGATATACTGTAGAGAGGCATCCTATGAGTTAGAAACATAGGCTATCCATAGGCCATTCAAGAGGAATAAATTGCATATCACAGAGGTGTCAAACTTGATTTTATTGAGGGCTGCATCAAGGTTGTGTTTGATCTTGGAAGGCCAGGGGCGTGACCATGGTGGGTATGGCCATGGAGGGTGTGACACAGGACTCGTGTCGGGGGCACCTGTGGTGGCCAAATGCTAAGGCAGGACTTCCCTGAGACTTTCCCTCCCTCACTCTCATTATAATCTCCTTCCTTCCTTCCTTCCTTCCTTCCTTCCTTCCTTCCTTCCTTCCTTCCTTCCTTCCTTCTTTCCTTCCTTCCTTCCCTTTTCTTCCTTCCCTCTTCATTCTCCTTTCTTCTTCCTTCCCCTCTTTCCTTATTTTTCCTCCCTTGCTCTCTTCTCATCTTCCCTTCTTTTTTTTGTCTTCCCTCTTTCCCTTTCTTCTTTCCTGATCCTTCTTGCATGCTCAAATGCAAAAGAGGAAACATTTCTTGAGCTCTGTTTTCACTGGCAGAGGGATGCAGGAGGCTGTCCAGGCTGAAAACAGGGCGCATCGGGAGGGGGGCTGTGCATATTCCCGAGCTCCATTTTCACTAGCAGAGGCACCATGGGACGGTCCTTTGCTGTTTCCAGGCTGGCCCCACAGGCCAGATCTAAGTACCATGAGTTTGACACCCCTGGCATATCATGACAGAAAGGTGCACATTTAGATGGTCAGGAGGCACATTAAAAGTGTCACTACAGGTTAGTCTTCAGTTTACAAACCCAATGTACAATGAACACATATAACATACTCCTCCCTTCTGATGGAAGAAACTGTGATGGGTTGTAACTCCTTGAGTGAATCCTTTGTGGGAAAAGTAGGCTTACTGCATGTGTGCGAAATGATTTTAGCATCTCACCATTTAAAATATGGTTCTCTTTTGCAAATTGAGTGGTCCCAGGATGCATCTGTAAATGAAATATAGAGATCCCAACTGAAATAATTATCTCTCTGTACATCTAAAAATATGTATGATCAGAATTGTGGGAATTTTGGAGACCTGTAGTGTTGGAATGATTATCTACAATGAATCAGAGCTTCTGCAAAAAAGGCTCTGAAATGTCTGTTTACTGAATGTTCTCTTCATCCTATCTTTTTCTTCAAGGAGCTCATGACAGTGTATATAAGCAGCTTAGGCTGGGAGACAGTGATGGGGTCAAGTCAAACAATGAGTTTAACATCTTTGTACATACTTGACCCTGTCTTAATGGATTTGTGTTTTACTCCTAAAGGCTATAAAAAAGATTGATAAGCAACGTTGAGATGGAAAGGATATTGCCCTCCACTCTCTGCTACATATATATCCCAGAATAGGAAAGTAAGCATTCAGAAACTGATGAACTATGATCCCAGCAGCTGTAGCCTCTGTGGCCAACGGGATTGATTTTAGCAACATCTGCAGGGTCATAAGTTCCTAGTTTCTAGGCTGCAGGACAAAAAACCCATGCTGCCCAGAGATAGTAGTTTTCCATAGATTGCTAGAATAATTCAGTTCTTTGACCTTCAGACTCTGTGAACTCACTCATGGGAACATTTTCCCAGACTCCCAATTGTAGCACCTAAGTTGCAACGTGTGAGCAGGAACATAGAAAGGAAAAACTGAAGTCCTTTCCTCTAGGACACACCCTAAGTTCATCCTGGGAAGCCAGCCATATTACCTGCCCACCCAAAGCTTGTTCCTCTCTGCAGGGTGTAGGCTGACTCACCCACTCAGCAATTCTAGTACAGTAGCAGGATTCAAAAGAAGTTATAACACTTTCCTGATTCTTGCAGGAAGAGTTGATTGTAAATCCTGCCCCACATTTCATTCTAAGCTAATTCAATGGCAGGCATTTCCCCAAGATAAATTGTCAGGGATGAATCAGATCTGGCAGTAAATGAAGAGACTCTAATTCAAGAACATTGTTGGTCATCTTTCTTCTCTGTTAGGTTCTGGAGGCCTGGAACCGGGCATCAATTTTTGAGCGTGGCTTCATCTTTCCATTTTTAATGTCGCCCACTAATTCAGAGCAATGTTATCTCAGGTGCATTATGGGAGAATAAAAAAGGGCTCAATTCTATTTTCCCATTTCCACTTAATGTGCCATGTTAAAAGAGTCTTTCCAATGACTGTCATGCCAAGCGTCAATAATAGGCTAGAAGTTATAGCAGTTGAAACCATACTTCTGGAGGGCACTATGTTAGAGAAGGATATCTTAGGATGATAAGGTGCTGGTGAAAGTCACTTTCTGGGTGACTTCATTCATTTCTTTGCACATAAGTAGCTTATCTTTGCTTCCTGTAAAACCACACCTTTACAACAATAGCAACCTTTGAAGGCACAGCTATACATTGATCAAAAGAGAAATAAAATGTCTCCACTTTTTCTATGTAACTTAATACTTTGAGATTATTTTAAAAGGGAAAGCTAGAGATCTGCAGATCTGTGTAATATGTTTTCTACTCAGCTAGAGGTTTTCACTTCATATTTCTTAACACATACAGTACCTGATTTACAATAATGAGAAGAAAGAATAATTTGCCACATACACACAAAATAAGCACTAATCAATTAACGTCTTAATTTTGCCCTCATTTATAATCTTTCATATCAAATGAACATGCAAAATCTTTAAAGGGGTATTTTTCAAACATGGAACCCTAATAGCTAACAAAATTCAATAGAATACAGCCAATTTTTATTGTTAAGTACTTTTCTCCTTGGTAAGAGATTCTGGGGATATGTTCTTTTTTTTTAATTAATAGATTCCACGCCCTGAAAAAAAACGTGAAAATTCCTGCTTTAGAGTTCAAATACTTTTTTTAAAGAGTTAAATCCACTTCACTATTTGGTATTAATTATGATACCATTAACATATAGTGCATAACATCTGGCAATAAAGATGAATGCTTTTATTTTGATGAACAGTGGAGAAGACTACCAAGACATGTTTTGAAGATAGTTAAATCATGCCAGTTACTCCAGTTTGTCCTCAGAGTTTAAAAAAAACAGAACAGGGCACACTTCCAACTAATATAAAGCAAGAACTGGGCTAGATGTCAATTTCTGAGATGCAATTAAGAAATGCTAAATCTTTTCTGGACAGCAGCTCATCTCTCCACAATTTCCCACAGTCTACCAGCAGTTTATCTGCTAGATTACAAGTTATGTGTAGGTTTAATACTTTTCATTCATTCACCCATATTATACTTTAAAACTTGTGCTCTTGCTGGATGAAAATGGGCAAATCCAAGCATATTCCAAATATAATGGAATATCTATGGGGTCCTTAGTCCTCTTTGAGCTTGGCGATTTTCTTGCAGACGTTTCATTACCAAACTAGGTAACATCATCAGTGCTCCTCATGATGTTACCTAGCTTGAAAGTGACACTACTGCAAGAAAACAACCAAGTTCAGAAAGCACCAAGGGTGTCACAGTTCAGTTCTGAGCTACAAATATTCTCTTCTCTTCTATACAGCATCTACAGCATGAAGAAAGATGAAGGCGAATTTATCTCCATGTTGCTGGGATGAATTGGAGAGAGGGGTGTGATGTAAAAAAGCCCTCCAAGGATTTACAATACTACATATATTGAACAGAAAAACAGAGTTGGAAGGCACTTTGGAGGTCTTCTAGTCCTTGCTCAAGCAGGAAACGCTATACCATTTCAGACAAATGGTTGTCCAAACTCTTCTTAAAAACTTCCAGTACTTCTGAGGCAAATTGTTCCACTGATTAATTGTTCCGTCAGGAAACTTCTCTTTAGTTCTAGGTTGGTTCTCTCCTTAACAGAATAATTGAGTTGGAAGGACACCACTGTAACTACATAGCCAAAGAGGCATTAAGAGTTGTTAACCTAATCCTACGTAGCCTTTTCTCTGGTAATATCACACTACTAACTAGGGCATACAAAACATTTGCTAGACCAATACTTGAATACAGCTCATCAGTCTGGAACCCGCATTATATATCTGATATTAATACAGTTGAGAGAGTACAGAAATATTTCACAAGAAGAGTTCTCCACTCCTCTACTCAGAATACCTTATGCCACCTTGAAATTCTAGACCTAGAAAAGCTAGAGCTACGCCGCCTGCGGTCTGATCTAAGTATAGTATATAAAATTATATATTGTAATGTCCTACCTGTGAATGAATACTTCAGCTTCAGCCATAACAACACAAGAGCAAACAATAGATACAAACTCAAGGTTAACCACACCAAACTTGATTGCAGGAAATACGACTTCGGCAACAGAGTGGTCAATGTCTAGAACACTCTACCTGACTCTGTGGTTTCTTCCCCCAACCCTAAAAACTTTAACCTTAGACTTTCTACTATTGACCTCACCCCTTCCTAAGAGGTCAGTAGGGGGCGTGCATAAGCGCACCGACGTGTCTACCCTCCCTGTCCTATTGTTTTATTTTTCTTATATGTATCCATTTCATGTACTCATACCTATGTCTATACTTATACCTGTAATCTTATAATTGCTTGACTAAACAAACAAACAAACAGAGGTCCTTGTTAGACATAACCCAATTACTGCTGAGGTTGCAGGAATGAAAATACTCTTCACAGCAAGAAAACAGGCCGGCTAGAGTTCTTGTATTAAAGACTCATTCTATGTACCTTAAATGTTCTCCAGTATCCAAGTGCAGGGCCAGTAATGGAGACAGAGCTGAAACTAATTACAGTACTGAACTTTGGCTGAAGTTAAAAGAGCCTTCCATAACCAGCCGCCCTCCAGATATTGTACGTTAAACAGCATTTTTCTTCATTTAGAGCTAATATTGACCACGCTGGTTGTGAATGATGGGACCTGCAGTTCAGCACATTTTAAAAGCAGCAGGTTAGGGAAGGGGATTTCTGAATAGCCCAATTCTATAGGTTCAATTCAAGAGAAGTTCCAGCCAAGTGAATTTAAGAATCCAAATGACTGCATCCCACTGAAATGATATATGATAGTGCCATCACTAAGAAAGTACGATCCTCCATAACTACGAAAACAACCGCATGAAGCTTACTATGCAACGGTTTGCTCAGTTCGCATTTGTACATGATTTCCCCACCCCCCTTTGGGATTTGCTCCCAAAAAGGTCTCTGCCAAGTAGTTTCTTTCTCCCTCCTCTCAACCATTATGAAATTCTAATTACAAGTCGTCGTCCCCCCCCCCCCTGAAATATATAGTTTCACCACTACCTCCCCACAACAAACGAACCCCAATGATCTTAAAACACATCTTGGGGAGTGGCTGACTGGGAAATAAAGTTGGAGATAGATAGGCAATTGGTCTCTCACAAGATTCTTCCTAGGGACACATTCATTTCCAAGAGCAGACGGGGGGGGAGTGCCATGAGAAGAAAGCCGAGCTGGCGGAGCCCACATTTCTCTTCTGCTAAAGTGGCGCAGCCTTAAGATCAAGAGCGAACTCCCAGCGAACAGTTTGCATTTCGCGCCAATCCCGAAGTGGGCACGAATCCAACAGCGGGCACCGACCATCTCGCAGGAACTTTCCTTAAGGGCGCTGGGGAAGGGGAAAAATACCCCCCAAAACTTGCTTTCCTTCCTTAAGGCGGTGTGAGAGAAATAGTTGGAAGATAAGACGAGAGAGAAAAGAAGCATGAAAATGAAAGCCCCTCATCTCTTCTCCGGGTCAACTACCGAAACGTCATTGTCATGGATGCCATTTAAAAGTGACACTAAAGTTACACCTAAGCGTAAAAGGCTCCTCGTTCTCGAAGAAACTTTTTCCCTCAGAAACTCCACTCCAGAAGCCGCTCTCCGCAACCCGCGTCCGCCAAAGCCTGCCAGTAACGCCCAAGAGGAGTCCACCGATGCCTAGTATTATTATTATTACTACCGGCATTATTATTATTTAATAATAATACCTCTCAACGGAACCTCGGGACGACTTTCCAAGAAAGCGCGTCCTAAGTTAGCACCGCTCGCACTCTGCCCCCCACCCCCAGCCCCACCACACACACACCCGCAGCCTTTTCCAATACTCCGCGTTGGAGTCCTTCTCTAAGCAAGGGGGGCAGAGGGTTTGGAGCAAAAGCGCCTTTCTTTTACCAGAAGCAAGGAAGCCAGGAGAAGAGCGCTGGCGGTCGCCCGGCGGCAATAGTCCATGCTTGGAGCTCAAAGTCGGGGCAGGGGAGCCGGGCAAAGGGAGGCGAGCGCCGCCGGCCGGCCAACGACTCCGCGCCCCGCGCTGCTTTGCGGCGGGCAAAGCGGGGGAGCTCTTTTTAACGCTTCAGCCACTGCCGCCGATCAGCTTCTCCATCAGTCCCGCTCGCTCAAACGCTTCCTGCCTGGAACTGGGCGAGCGGGAGGTGGTTTTTTTGGGGGGGGGGGGGGGGGGGGAGCCGATCTGCACGGAATCTATTTTCCGAACAGGCAGCCAGCCAGCCAATCAGGACCTCGGCTAATCAGACATGCCGAATAACAAAAAAAAAAAGGGGGGGGGGAAGAAAGGGGGTCCCGGCGAAGGATAAACGGGAGGAGGGCGGAGGAAGAAAGGGACCAGGCTGGGGTGGGGTGAGTGAGTGAGTGGGGTGTTAGAAGAGAGGAGCGAACTCGGCGGAGAAACCCGGCCGGATCCGATCGTTTATTTCGCCCAACGAGAGCTGCTTCCTTCTTCCTTTCTTTCTTTTTCTTTCTCTCCCCCCCCTTCCCTCCCTCTCCCCTTCCCTTCCCCTCTCTCCCCTTCCTTTTCTCTCTCTCTCTCTCCTGCCCTTCCCCTTTCTCCCCCTTCCCTTCCCTTCCTCTACCCCCCTCCCCTTCTCCCTCTTTCTCTCTCCCCCTTCCCTTCGTCTCTCTGTCTCCCCTTCCCGCTCCCTTCCTCCCCCCCTCACATTATTCCATTCAGAAGGAGACTTCATCCAGGTCAATATAGAACGTCTGTATATGGGGACACGAGTCTTTAGAAGCAGGAGATCTTCCAGTAGAGTGGTTAAAAAATCAGTCCCCTTGTTAATGAGCTTCTGTGCTCTTTCCCCCCCCCCCCTTTTTTTTTTTTGCAAGCATCTGGCGTTGGCTAAAGTGTGGCAGATCGGCTCAGCCAATTGCTGGAAACTTGCCCAAAAAGCATACACAGGGTCACTTTGTTTGGGGTTGAAAAGGATCTCCCCACCTGCATGTATGGACGCACCTATGCATGCTTTTAAGGGCTGGGGAATGGAGGTTAGCTCAAAATTCAAACAGATGATCTTATTTCTTATCAGGGTGGCAGATTCTAGAGAGCCTATTGGGCAGTGCAACCAATTTCCCAGACAGGTGTGCCTCTCCCTTTAAGAAGAGGTCAAAAAAGTCAGGATGGCAGCCACTGTAATGGTAGAAGCACCACCCTTTTTTTTAGTGGAATACAACACACGTATCAAAGGATGAGGCTTCGATCACATGGTTATGCACCACCACAATGCAAGAGCTATGGTGGCGCAGTGGTTAGAATGCAGCATTGCAGACTAACTCACTGCTCAGGAGTTCAATTGTCTCCGGCTCCAGGTTGACTCAGCCTTCCATCCTTCCAAGATCAGTAAAATGCGAACCCAGATTGATTTGGCGGGCAATATGCTGATTCTGTAAAACCGCTTAGGGCTTTAAAGCACTGTGAAGCGGTATATACAGTAAGTCTAAGCGCTATTGCTATTGCTATGCGCTATTATGGCCATCTTAAATTTTTTGACACAACTTCTGTTCCTAGAAGAAGGGCTGAGTCAAAGGCTGTATAGCCATCTATCCTGGACAATCAGAGTCAGCAACAGTGACTGGGGAGTTCTGGGAGTTGAAGTCCACAAGTCTTAAAAGTGCCAAGGTTCTCCTGCTGCACACTTTGGCTTTCTGCAAGGAAAGAGGGAAGGATGGACTTGGTGAACCCCCATCAACCTATTTAATTTTGTGACAGGATAATAAGAATATAGGTTTTGCCATTTCACACCGGGGCATGGTTGAGGATGAAAGTACTCTAACTGGAAGTTTCCTTCTTTATTTTTTATTTTAAAATGTAATACATTTATTTATTGGTGATGATAAATACGAAAGAGATTTTCAAAGCTGCTTTGTAGTAGTAGAGCTGCTTTGATCTACTGGGTAAGGCACCAGGCTAAAAAACGGGAGACCGTGAGTTCTAGTTCTTCCTTAGCCATGAAATCCGGCTGGGTGACTTTGGGCCAGTCATTCTTTCTCAGCCCAACTCACCTCACAGAGTTGTTGTGGAGGGGAATAGAAGGATGGAGGAGTACTACCAGGGATGGCTGCTAGGCGTTCGCAGGGATTCGGGAGAGCCCCTACCTAAGATTCTATGCAGTTCGGAGAACCCCCAAATCCCACTCCTGGCTGGCCCCACCCATCCAGCCCCTCCCAGGAGTCCCCACACGGCCCATTTTGGACGCAGGTAAGTGCAGGGCGTGCGCGGCGGCTCAGGGAGGGTGAAAAACAGGCCTCCTGGAAGTTCAGGAAGGCTGGAAACGGGCCCGTGAGGCCATTTTCGCCCTCCCGGAGGCTTGAGGAAAGCCTCCAGAGCTCAGGGAGGGCAAAAACACCCCCCACCGTGGTGCAGGAGGCCGACTAGGTCACGCCCACTGTGGCCACATCCACTCAACAACTGGGCAGAGAACCCTTTGCTAAAATTTTTGAAGCCCACCCCTGAGTACTTGAGTTATTTACCAAAATAAGAAAGATGGGAAATAAATAAATTTGCTACCAATTGAGCTTGATTGTTGGTAACTTCATAGATGTGCTGTGGTGGCTTGATTGGCAACAGTCCTGAAGTGATATGCCACTGCTTTCTTTGGGGAAATTCCCCTACCTATCCACCCTTCTCCCTTCCAGATCTTTCTTCCATGTAAATCATCAGTTCTACGCCTGCTGCTGGGTTTTTATTTCCTTTGTGATCTAATTTCCTGAGGTTTGGGTTTAATGGTATTATACTGTATTTGCAGCTAAAGGTAATTTGACAGGAAAATTGGCCTGTATCAGTTCAGTTCAGTAGCAGGACTGAAGATTTTTTTTTTTTTTAAAGAAAAGATTGGCACAGGGAAGCCATGTGGTAGATGAAGAGATCTATAGCTTTTCTCAATATGTATTAGCATACCTGAACACAGTTCCAAAGTTTAATTGCTATTTAGATCCTAATCAGTTACCAGGATTGCGGGGATAACTTTTTAAAACAAATTTTACAGTGGCCAAGTCTACTGAAAGACGCATACGGAACAGTCTTGAGGCAGAATAGAAGACAAACAACTGTTTTGAAGAGAAGTGTTTATGTGGTCAAGTCTGATTCATTCATACATGCACATGGAGCAATATTATATAGCAAGCAGATCTAATTTTATAGAAACCTAGGAAAGAATAAGGTCTTCCATGAGCTCAGGGAAATATCTAAGTAGATGGGGATTCTGGTGAATCTGGAAATACACTTTTGCAAAAAAACAGAAGGAAGCCTCACACGTGGAAAGGTTACAGGTCTTTCAAAGGTTGACACAACCTCAGTAGTAAGATGGAAACCAGCGTTTGTGAACAGTCGGGAGGTTTTTTCCTTCCACTTAGAGTTGATCAGGGGCCAAGCCTGAACCCAAGGGGAAGGATGAAAATGCCCATCTTAAAGGGAAGAATCCGGTTTCTCATTTCTCCCCCCACTTTTTTTTTAGGTATTGCTATTTAAGTCTATCTGGAAACCATTCTTCATTTTTTTTACTAATCAGAGTTGAGGAAAAGGGAGTCTGCATCTGTTCAGGGGTACTTTTTTTTCATCTGCATTTCATATGTTCTAAGGCTGAGGCTGTATTAAAAACAGAAGCTACAATTGAGCCCTGTTCGCATTAATTCTAGGAACACATTTGGTGTGTGAGTTTGTGTGTGTGCACGCACGTGCGTGTGTGTATATTAGCAAACTTTGTTTTGGGGTGCTGAAGTTATTTGCTGTGACAATATGAAAGAATAGCAATTCTGCAAATAGAATGGCTGTAGTAATTACCCTTTTTTATTCTAGCTTACTGATTTTAGAAATTAATTTTCTTTAACAAAATCTTTAACATTTGGTTACCTAAACAGGCAGGTATGTATATTCTGGGCATCGGAAGAGTAGCTCTCCTGCACATATTTCTAGTCATTACCAGCATGAACTGATCAAAAAGTTCTAATCCTAAAACCACACAGATAAATTCCTTTTCATAAAATTGGCTGATGCTTGCAAATAGCGACAAAACTGAGCGAAGATTTTCCTTTTCAGAACTCCTAGCATCTGCAGCTAATTAAACTGGAATCTACATGTACACAATTTACAAGCCAGTCGTTGTCCAGTGTATTAAAATCAGTGGGAATTACTACATGAAAAAAAAATATGAAGGAAGAAATGTAACAATGTTTAACAGGTTGCCAAATAGCAGAGCCTGCAGCAGTCTTTCTCTCTTTACACACACAAAAATACACACAATTTGACAGCAAAATGTCTGTTATACTTTCTATTTTTTTTAAAAAAAGAATAGCCACTATGAACTTTAATGTAACTTTGTGCAAGGCCCCCTAGTTTCATCTGATTGAGATGTAACAATATCCAGACAAAAGACAATTACATCAAGAAGGGTTCTCATTTCCAGGAACCTATACCAGTAATATGTTATTATCATACCTATATCCCCTCTATTGTTTTTTCTGCTATCTGAGTCAGTGCAAATAACTTTTGAGTGCTCTGGTTAGAGTCCAACAGGTTAAAGAACACAATCAAGATAATTCATCCATAGTAGAACAATCAAGTGTCTGAGAATATTGCATCCAGTTTTGGTTGCCACAATATAAAAAAGATGTGCAGAGGGAAACTGGAGGGTAAAACATACAAAGAATGGTTGCAGGAATTCGGTCTGTCTAGTTTAATGAAAAGAAGGACTAGGGGTGGTCTGATACCAATATCTGAGGGGCTGCCACAAAGAAGAGGGGGTCAACCTATTCTCCAAAGCATCTGAAGGCAGGACAAGAAGCAATGGATGGAAATTAATAAAGGGAAGAACCAACCTAGAACCAAGGAGAAATTGCCTGACAGAACAATTAATCAGTTGAACTATTTGCCTAATGCGGCTCTCAATGAAATTGAGTTTGACACCCCTGGTATAGGCAGTGGAAGATTTCCATTAAGCTCATTTTGGTGAAGACTGTGTAGTGTTTTGTGGGCAAACAGCTACTGACCTCAAATAAGAGGCAAGTACAAATGTTGTGTTGTGACATCTCAAAGTACCTTTCATCACAATTGCTGTGGATGCTCTATGTAGTATCTGTGGGTTAAAAAAATGCTGGCTATGTCTCCATGAACTTTTTAACCCCTATTATGCAATTAACCCAATGTTGTGGGTTAATTCATACAACGCTGAATCAGAAACCGAACTAATTACATAGGTCGGGGCTAGGCGTACAATAAGATGATACGTGGTTGGTTGGTTTGAGGTTCAGGTTATTCTGCAAACATTTTTTTTTTGTTGCATATAAGGAATAGAAGATATGTATAGAATAAAGGGATTGGTCAAAGCTAAAAATAAATTGATGCATGGCAAAGAAAAGAAACCACAGGAAAAATGTAGTTAAAGCCAAATGTGAAAGGCAACATATAAATTTCAATGACATTTTTCTGCTCAAAATTTCCCTATGGCAGATGTTGCTTTTGATGACAGATGGTTTTTCCTCTGTTAAAACAAATAAACACTTAAAAAAAAGATAATGTCCCTTAAGTATCTCTTGGTCCCTTCTCATTGCTAATGCATTTGTTGCTACATGGATATGAGCCAATCTCATCTAGCCCTCAAGATTGGTAGGGAAAGTAATAGACTTGGAGCTGACTTGTACTAAAGCTATTTACTCAAATATTGTCTACATCAGCAAAATGTCAAAAAAGCAAAAACATGTTGCTTATTTTATTTAGCTAAGGTTAGAGCTAGGCTCAGAAATGAGCTAGATTGGATATGAGATGAAGGCAACAGTGTAAGTAAAGCGCATATAAGTTGGAATTGCTAGGACATGATGCCAGAAGAAATAAAATAAACTGGCAATTATTTTTCTCTGTCTTTCTAATTAGATCCATTTCAAGCAAGACTAAAGTAAGACAGAACAGCTTCTAGGATAATCAGGAGGCATGGATGTCACCACTAAATAACATAAAATGTCTTTTCTTTAAAAAAATAGTTTTATTGAAATTTTTAGTAAACATAGAAGAACTAATAGAAACTAAACTAGAATTAAAATAAAAATAAAAATAGAAGAAAAGTTCAGAAGGCGCAGAAAAAAAAACTTAGAAAAACAAAGAAAATTATTATTGCAACATAAACAATAATAAAGAAGTGGCTTCCAACCTTCATCCTATGAGCATAAGCTAATATAGTAATTTTTCACCTTCTTTTAAATTTACAAAAGAAACCTCTTTTCCCCATAGGCTGATTTGGTGCCAGATCTTTGTTGGATATAATGTTTTAATCTGTTTGGCTTTGTAGTTTTAATATTTTTAATGTTATTTTAACTTTTGATTGGGAGCCACCCAGAGTTGGTTAGAAGATGGGCGGCAATATAAATATTTCAAATGAAATTAAATAAATATATAAAATCCACACAGAATTGGAAATTGTGTCTTTTCAGTCCTGATTTGGCAATATCAAACAGTTTACCCTGATCTAAGAGGCAGTGTGCAGGATTTTTTCTCACATCTGTATCATGTCCACATACTTTTTTTCCCATGAAGAGGCATCATACAGAATTTTGAGTTGCAGCTCTTCCATCTATAGATCCATTTCTAGATTTGTCTTTTTGATCGTTGTTAATCTCCATGTTGCTGTTCTATAATGTCTGTCAGGTAAAAGTTTTTTAGCGTTTTTCTCATCATCTTCTAAAACATTTATCCATTGAAATTGGTGTCCTATCAGAGATATTAGTTATTAATATCTCAATCCAGCTTTCAAAAAACCCTTTTAAGATAAGAAAAATGTTTAGCTGCCTTAGCTATTTTAACTCTTTCTGCCTGGTCCTTCAGTTCCCTCTAGTGTCCATTTATTAACTTCATCAAGTCTCAGTTCCTGATATGGGTTTAGTTCCATTTCAGTTGTTTCTAAGTATATATTATTTAATTATATACTTGCTTTTCAAATCTTACAGCAAAAGTAACTGGTATTCCAAATCCGTCTGGTCGCACGGGACATTTAAAACATTCTTGAATCTAAATCCTCTGTGTGTGTGTGTGTTTTGCCAATTGTATATTATTTTAAATTCTCAAGTCTAAATACGATTAGATGCATAAGAAAGTTGTCTCCGGTGCATAGGCTCACAGTGTAATCAGACAGACAGACAGACAGACAGACAGACAGTCTGTCTGTCTCATTACACTATACCAGTTACTTTTGCTGTAAGATTTGAAAAGCAAGTATATCATTAAAAAATATATACTTAGAAACAACTGAAATGGAACTAAACCCATATCAGGAACTGAGACAGACAGACAGACAGACAGACAGACAGATTGATTGTAGGCTGAAGCTTGCTAAAATGAGTGTGAAAATATTATTTTTATTGGGAGAAAATGACACTGGAGAAAATGAGAATAAGCATAACTGATAAATTATCCATTTCTATTTTAAATGTGCTTATGAAAATGTACACCGAATGTGAATTTTCAGGTATAAATAAATAGTTGCTGAAATAAGCTGGAACAAAATATGAACAAATATAACGATTATCAAAAAAAATTACTGACTCTTTTTTTGCAATTAGTAGAAAGTGCTTGGAGCCCATATAACAACAAACCTTCTCCCCAACCTCACCCTTCCCTGGGAATAAAACATTATGATCATATATCATTCTGACTTCAGTTGAGTATTTTTAAAAACATTCCATAATCATATATGCTAAGAATGGAGGTTTTACATCTGATTCATCAAACTCACCATATGTGGCAAAGATAATCATTTTTCACAAACAAGGACAAGCTACAAATCTAGCAAATTAGACCAGTATTAGGTATAAATTTTCTTCACATCCAGATATAGACACATAATGAGAAAATAGCAGTAAAAGTAATATGTACATGGGCAATACGTTAATCAAATAACTCTTCATGTGTTCTTTTGGTTTTGGATGTGCATATTGATGGTTTGACACTGTGTGTGTGTGTGTGTGTGTGTGTGTGTGTGTGTGTGTGTGTGTGTGTGTAAAGAAATAATTAACTTAAATTTCAGAGAGCCAGGAATTAATATGTCATTGCTTCCTACTATGAGGAAATCTTTCCCAAAATCTAAATAGTAGAGGTCCTATTTTTAGGTGGCAGAAAAGTAAACTTTATTTTCATGGACTGTATTTTGTTGCAGATTTCTTTAATTCATTGCTGTACTCTTTTTTCTCAGAATAAACAGCAGATACTTTGCTAATTCAAAATAGATCTATATTACAAAATTGTTTATAGCTGATTTAATTGTCATTATTTTAAAATAGTAAAAGTAAACTCTAACTTTTCAGATTTTTGTCCAATTCCTAATCATCTTAGGCTTCCTTTCTATTATTTGATGGGAGTAAGCTGAATAATATACAAGGTACCATCTGACCATATCTCTACAGCCTCATGGCATTCGGTCAGTTTCAGCCCCTTCCCTAATAATTCCCACCCTAAAATCTTCCCCTTTTCACATCTATCACATATTTTATCAATTAACATGTTAAATTGTTATCTTTACAATCAGCCCTTCCTTCAAAAAGCAACATAAGGTTCTCCATACTTTTCCCTCCACAATCATCCTGAGATGATGTAAGGTACTTCCTCATGGCTGACTGGAGATTCTGAATTTAGGACAGTCCAGACCTGTCCAACAGTTTCAATCAATCAATCAATCAACCAACCAATCAATCAATCAGAATACAGCTGGGTGGGATTTTGAAGGTCTTCTAGTCCAGCCCCCTGCTCAATCAGGAGACCCTATATCATTTCAGACAAGGGAACTGTCTGCTCTCTTCTTAAAAACCTCCAGTGATGAAGCGCTCACAACTTCTGGAGACAAGCCGTTGCACTGGTTAATTGTCCCCACTGTTAGGAAGTTTCTCCTTAATTCCAGGTTGCTTCTCTCCTTGATTAAAGCTACTACTTTTTATGGTAGCTGACACATTAAAGTAGTCAACTGGAAAGCTGGAAAAATCTCATGTGTAATGCTTGAAAAGTGGTTTGAAAGTTTAATGCTGGCCAAAGTACTAAAAATATTTTAAACTGCTAAATGCACTTATAAATAAACATTCGCACACAAGGAATGAAATACAGGAAATTGTGCCATAAACGTAAACGGGCAAGCTTTTTGAGCACTTCCTGGATCCAAATAACTACAGCATGTATATGGAAAAGTTATTTGGGTAAAACGATTGAAACATGTGCTTTTTGTTTGTGCGTATTGCAAAAAATGAACTCTTGACTAAAAGTGCCTATGAATAAATACACTTACATTGTAAGTGTACAGCAAAAAGTTTGGGAAGAGGTCATATTGATAATAGCTTAGAGACTTTCAAGTTCCATATTTTTTTTTCAGTGCTGGTATTTGGTCTCTAAAAATCAGTATTTTTCATAGATGATGGATTAAACAGTTTCAATATGGTGGAAATTCAGGAAATTATTAAAGAAATCAGATAATATTCTGCTTTAGATCTGGGAAAGCAGGAAAAGCCACCTTATCATCAAATAAAACAAGAACAGCAAATTATTGCTGTATTCCATTGTTAATCTCTTCATTAAAAGCTGAATAGGAACATTTATAATTTAACCTGGATTGCTGCTCTTTGCTATCCTGCTACCCGAACGATCTCAATATCCTTTTCATGCTGTATCTTGGATCACAGTTTAGAAATTCTGATATCCTAACAGTCTAACATTCACTACGTTACAGGATTGAGTTTCTCCCATGGGAAACTATTCGTCACTAAGTTTGCAGAAAATTAGAGTTAAAATTCTAATGAAAACAGGTTTGGCAATATTCATATGGCAACTCATATCAAGAGTGCCTTCACTTTCGCCTAGCTTGGTAATGAATACATGATGTTCTAGCTTTTATAAATATGAGGAAAGAGACCCATGACTTCAATCTTGTTTTTTTTAATTGTGTAGCGTAAAGCAACAAAAAGAATTGAGGGTTTTTGTACATGACTAGATATTCAGACAGGCAAGAAGACATTTCTTTTGAATATTTTGAAATATTTTGAATATTTCACAAGAAGAGTTCTCCACTCCTCTACTCGTTGCAGAATACCTTATGCCACCAGACTCGAAATTCTAGACCTAGAAAACCTAGAACTACGCCGCCTTCGGTCCGATCTAAGTATAGTATATAAAATCATACATTGCAATGACTTACCTGTCAATGAATACTTCAGTTTCAACCATAACAATACAAGAGCAAACAATAGATACAACCTCAAGGTTAATCTCACCAAACTTGATTGCAGGAAATACGACTTCAGCAACAGAGTGGTCAATGTCTGGAATACTCTATCTGACTCTGTGGTTTCTTCCCCAAACCCCAAAAACTTTAACCTTAGACTGTCTACTATTGACCTCACCCGTTTCCTAAGAGGTCTGTATGGGGTGTGCATAAGCGCACCAACGTGCCTACCGTACCTGTCCTATTGTTTCTTTTATTTTTTTATTTTTCTTATATGTATCCATGTATTCATAACTATGTTTTTACTTATACCTATTATCTTGTAAGCAATTAAAAAAAATAGAAAATAAAAATAAAAATCTGGACAACGGAAATAAAACTGCACATAATTCAGGTAAATATGAGAGAAACAAGAAGGCCAATCATTAAGTTCGGTGGAGAAAAGTTTGATTTTAAGAAGCCTGTTACCAAATCATCCATTGAGCCAAGTTGATATAGAAATGCTTGTTCTTCAGTGAAAGGATGGAAGGTATTGGATCTACGCTATTAACTAGTCGTCATTGTCAAAAAGCTCTTAACACAGGAATAAAGACCTCAAAAGAAAGGCCTTTCCTCTTCCCATGGAACATATGCTTGCAGATCCCCAAGCTGAAGCTAATGCAATTACCTTTTCCTGAGGAAATGCTATTTGAACTCTTGCTTTGAAGCAGTTCCTCTCTGGATCAAGAAGTTATAATTGGATATGAGCTCAGGTTTTGGCTGAATCCCAGTGACATCACCTGACCCACACCAGGATAGTGGGGAAGAATTGGACTCCGAAGCCCAATCTTATTTCTCCAATGAACTTTAATATATTTCAAGAAGGAATATCTGAAAAAATGTGTACTTGGGGAGCAGAAAATGAATTTCAGGCTGCGTGTTTCCTCTCTTTATTAATTGCCTGAGTATCTAGATTTAATTATCTGTTCTTTCTGAGCTGAACTATTGGCTTGGAAAAGGACTCCAAGAACAGCAGGAACCAGTGCAGAGGCTGACATGGAGACTGTTATGGTATGAGGAGGATTGTAGCTCAATGCAATGCCATTCCCCTTTTGGCTCAGTATAGTGAGGTTTGTGGGTCTGGTAGAAACCTCTTCCTGGATCCCTTCACAAATTCCATCACTCCTTGGGACCCCTCCAAACTGATGTTGATTTCTGGCTGGGGCTCCAGCAAGCTTGCTTGGCTCTACAGGTGGCCGATTGGAGTCTGGTTCCTGCTGGCATCGGCTGACAAGGGTGGACATCAGACTTGGTGGTCAGTCTTTTTCTTGCCACTGAAAATATTTTGGCCCTGAGTTGGCCTGCATAGACTATAAAAGGCAAGCATCAAGGATGAATCCAACCAAGCCAGGAAATCGAGATGATCAGATCTCTTTAAGCATAACTTTATTGAATACATCATTTCGGCACGCGTGAAGCAAAATCAACTCTAACTAGTTCCTGCGGTTTTTGCCTAATTAAAGAATAAAGTCCTTCCTTCCCTTCCTCAGCCACGTCACATTGTCCGATTAGGTGTTCTGTGTCTCTATGGAAACTCCTTCAGGTCTTTGCCAAACATCTGTTGAGATGACTTGGTTCCCATGGGATGATTTCTTGTCATCTGGGACTAGCATTCCAAACCTTTCATAGTCTGTGGCAAACTGAGAAACAAAAAGATGGTGACAATGGCATAGGCATGTTTCCAAACTTTAGGGTGCTTTTTTTCTTTATGGTTTGACAAGGAGGAATTCAAGGTGACGTCCCAAGTTCTAGTTGGAGGACACTGAGATGGCAAGTTTTATTCATTTCAGTCTGAATTCTATGGCTGCTCTGGCTTGTTGCGCTTCAGGATTCTTCTTGGATACTTGTAGAGAGTGTAAGGAAGAGAATCTTGATATAGGCCAGGCCTGTTACCAAAATGACAAGGGTTTAAAAAGATGGCTTAGGTCTAAAATAAGAAGTATAGACAAGTAACTCAGGCAGAACTCCCTAATTCTCATAAGCGTAAGGCAGGGAGGGAGCAGTAAACCACAGTCAGACCTGCAAGATTCTGTTACTATAATTGAAATTAATTAAGGTAATTTTAGCCTTTTCATGGAATTGGTTTCTTGATTTGATCTACATAGGGATTTAGTACTAGACACATGAAGCAGTATGTCAGTTGATTTTCTCCCCATTTTGCAATAATTGATTCATTAAAGATGGAGGTAAAGTTTAATTGGCATTAGATTTTAGCTATGAAGAGAATATAGCTGAATAAGGGGTGGGAAGTTTACTGTACAAAGATCACAAAAATCCAATAGGATGGTTGTGATTCTATACTTCGATGAAAACATTTAAATTTAATTGACTGGAGGTTAACCTAAGACCTTTTCTCAGAATCAGCAAGGAAATATATTCATTTTCAACTTATAGAGAGAATTGCTTCTGTGGGGCTTGATGTATTATGAACGATGAGTACGCCTAAGTAAAACTGTTTTCAATAAATTGCATTAAACCTCTATGGTGAAGAATTATAGCATCTTCTCAGTTTTCACAGGTTGTTATACTGCAACGCAAAATTCTTACAGATGCTGGTTTTGACTGTAAATGTAAACATTTACAAAATTCAAAGCAGAATGCAGTATACTGCAAAAGAAAGAATTAAATCGTAGTCTGGATTCCAATTATTCTTTGAATAAAAATTATCCACTTTGTTTTTTCTTTCTTGAATATTGTTTTTCTTTTTGTACAGGTATTTAGAAAGGAAAACCATCCCTCTACCTCTCATTGTTACTAGAATGTAGCATACAAAGTGGTCTTTGAAGCACCTGAGCTAAGACAGGTATTCAAAATGAGTGCTGAATCATTGCAAAGCAACCTGTGCTTTGAAACTATCTACTTTGAAACTAGAGTTTCCACAGAGAAGCATTCAACCACAGATCAATCTTTAGCAATACTGCAATGGAATCCTCAAAAGGCCCAATTGAACTAGAAGAATAAAAGCAAACTTTGCTTTTCTGTTGATAAATTAAGCAGTAATTTATATTGCAGTATTTCCTAGACATCAGGCTTAACGTAATGTTGGCAACCCAACCAAGCTGGCAAACTAGCAAGGATTTTTTTGATGTCTGATTATTCCATCTATCTTGTTTACATATTTTGCAACCATGATAATATTAAGAGCGCTTATTTTCGTATGTGGTACTTGTTATTCTAGCAGAAAAATATTTCTGTTACAGAAATTTAACAGTTTGTTTATTTTCAAGTTCAGAATTTATTAAGATCATACATAATTATATGAAATTACTTTATACTAAGTCAGACAATAGACCATTTCAGCCTAGATTAGCCTTTTGGTTATTTTCAGGGCAACTTCCATCATCATGGAACATGCCGTCTCGTGGTAATGAGAATTGTAGCTTGCAGTAGTTGGAGGAAGCCAGATTGCAAAAGTCTGCTTCATTTTGTTTGATTGGATCTTGTTAAAAAGCATTAAAATACATGGAAAGAAGATGCTCTTCCAAATAAAGCTTTCGGTCTGTGGTTCTCTCTCTGCAGCCGGTTCCAATCAGGGTTGATAAGCGAAGAGAAACTCAACCTGAAGTTTGTGGGGTGACTCAAGTCTCTCATCCTTTTTGTTTTATATGCCCATGAAGCCATTTAATGAAGCCATCCATCAATATATGGCCAAATATCATCACTATGTTGATGATACCCATCTGTGTATCTCAACATCTGGTTAACCAAGTGATTTGGGTTGAGATCTTGCCTCAATGCCTAGAGCCTGGGTGTCAAACTTGCAGCGTCATGTTGCTGTCACGTGACGTTTCTTCCCTTCATGGAGCTGGGGTGGACTTGGCCTGCGCATGACACATCCTGCCCGTAGATCGCCAGTTTGAACCCCCCCCTGCCCTAAAGGCTATTTGGTTTTCAATGGGAAGGAACAGGCTCAAGTTCAAGATGTCAATGACAATACTTTTGATGTCTGTCTGTCTGTCTGTCTATCTATCTATTCATTTTTTTATTTTAAATTACCCTGTTTCCCTGAAAATATGACCTACCCTGAAAGTAAGTCCTAGCTTGATTTTTACACATGTGCCCAATATAAGCCCTATCCCCAAAATAAGCCCTAATTGAGATCCTGCCCACTCCAGAGTGCACGGGTAAAAATTAAGCTATGGTGGGGATGGGGGGGTGGAGCTGCCCTACTACTTACCTTTGGACGGTTGTAGCCAGGCCTCACACACCCCGACACCTGCCTTGCTGGCCCATATCTTCTGCAGCTGGCAAGGCTGGCAAGGCTTTCCTGAAGGCCTCTGCAGCTGGATAACGGAGCTCTGGATCAATCCGGAGCTCTGTTATCAGCTGCAGAGGCCTTTAGGAAAGCCTTGCTGGCCACAAAAGTAGTTCCTGAAGGCCTCTGATAGTGAAAAGGAGGCTGGGGATGACACACGCAAGTGAGGTTAGTCAGTGGATGACACCTCCAAAAAATAAGACCTGGTGCCTTTTTTGATGGCAAAAAATATATGACAAGGTCTTAGTTTCAGGAAAACACCGTATTTTATGTAGATATGTTTGAAAATGGATTAATTAAAATATATGGTTTTTAAAAATCTCTGACATGACAAAGTGGCTATGGATGCATGCTTCTTCTAATGCTAGAGATTCTCCATCTTGATTCTGATCCTTCCTCATGCAGAACTGATTGCAAATAGGGATCCTTCTGGGCTCACAGTTTCTCCTCAAAAAATAGATGGCTGCTGTGACTAAGAAGACTTATCTGAAATTTTTCCTGGACCTGGAATCCATCTCATTCATGATTCCTTGGTCACCTCACTTGCCGCTATTTGAAGACACCATCTCTCTCGCATCATTTCTTGCTCCATAAGATCCAACAGAGAAGGCCTGCTTCCTGGCTCATCCATTATGCAGTGTCATGATGGAATCAAGGAAACCATTTGGAATAGCACCTCCCACCCTGCAAGATTCAAACTGCCCTGACACTGCATGCTTTTAAATCATCTTTGAAAACCATTTTGAGATAAGGCATGATATGAGAGTCAGTATGCTGTACTGATTAAGGCAGAACTATCAAACTTGCAGCCTGCCGGCCAGATGCATCACACACTGGCCATGCCCATGCCCAGTTTAGTGAAGGGGAAAAACGTCACAATACATCACTTGATGATGCCATGATGATATGAGTTTGACACCCCTGGGTTAAGGCCCCAGCTAGAAACTGGGAGATCATGAATTCTAGTCCCTTAGGCATGAAAGCTGGCTGGGTGACTTTGGACTTGTTACTTTCTCTCAGCCCAACCCACCTCACAAGATTGTTGTTTGGGGTGGGGATAGGAGAAGCAAGAAGTATTAGGTATGATCACTGCCTTGAGTTATTTATAAAAATAATACAGGTAGAATATAAATACATACTAAACATAAATACAATGGAACCTCAGGTTGGGAACGCTTCTGTTCACAACCAAATCGGGTGACAACCAAAAGTTTTCCTTCGGTTTTGCTTCTTGTTACAAACAGATCTTCGGGTGGCGACCAAGCAAACCCAAAAATTGCTGCAGTGATTTTCCCTGCGATGGCAAATTTCCCTTTGGCGCCTTTTTAAAAATTATTTTTGGTCTGCGCATGCACAGACGGTCGTGCTTCCGGTCATGACCAAACTAGGTTGCGACCGAATGGATTACAGTTGCGACCCGAGGTTCCACTGTACATAAATAAATATGATATACATCTGGTGTGTAATGTCTGCTTATATGGGGGTATGTCTGATCCCTTCACCATTATATTTTATTTTTAATTAACTTTTTAGTACTGTATCTGTTTCCAATCTGTACATTGTCCAGAATCAGTGTTGAGTTGAATAGCCTTAGACATCTAAATTATACAAAACTAAATATGAATTGCCAAAAAAAAACAAACCCCAAACAAGTACTAGGGGGCAGCAAATAGACACAAAAAGCTCTCAATCTTATTGCCATCTGGTGATTGTCTGGGGTTTTGCAGCCCATATATGATAGCTCTACTTGTAACTTATAAACCTTCCTATCATCCTAGAGCAGGGTTTCCCAAAATGTGAAGCATAGCTCCCTTCAGGAGGTGCAGACAGAGTCCAGAGGAGGTGTAAAGAACTTTTTAGTTACATTGTTAAAATAAATCCACCTTTCCCAAAGTTTCAGTGTATTGTTTTCAAAGTTCTTTGATTGTGTGTTTGGGTTTTTAAAGGAGGTGTGTACATTAACATTACACTAAAGGGAGGCTTGATGGGGAAAAAAGTCCTGGGGTTTCAAATATTCCAAGTCAGCCCTCTCTTTTCTCAAAGTTGGAGCACTTGATAATTAAATACCTCCATTTTGCTATAATTCTTAAAGGCAGACAAATGAAGTCTTGTATAGCCAGGAAGCAATAAAGGAAAGGAAGGTTTCATTTTCCTTACAACATGCAACAAGGTATGGCTCTGCTCATGGGACACTAAGGTTTTGTGATATGTATGTGTATACATAGAATGCATGTAAGTGCTTGTGTAAAGAGAGAGCAACAATTCCCATCAGGAAAAAGCTAGCCAAGTACCGAAAGACGAAAGCCAACAACAGCAAACAATGGCTGTCAGGAAGAAGCCAGTGCACTGCAGCCCCCTCTAGGGTACCACAGTGGAGTTAAATAAGAAAACAGCAACTGGAAGCGATGAAGAAAGGAAGAGAATTATGAAGTTGGCTTCTTGGAAAGCAGTTGAAAAGAAATGAAGACAACAACAACAGCAACAGCAGAATTTATTCCAAAAAGGACAAGGTTCTATCCCTCAAAGTTTCTAAGGTAGGGGACCACTAGATAGTAATTCCCATATGCAGTGGAGATAACTTGGCTTTTCGAAACACAGTCTTCTAGAACAATTTTTGGAAAGCCTGCAACAAACGTCTAAAAAAAAAAAAGTCTGGGCACCGTATTCACAGAAATCAAGTGTATCTATCAGACATGACAATTCTATACTACGAAACATTTTTTGCAATTGCATTTGAAAAACCATCCAGAGCAACAGTTCCCAACCTTTCCAGCTTTGTGGACCAGCGGTGGGAGGGGGTGTGTGAGAAGGGATGGTTCTGGGCCACCCAAGAGGCAGGCACTCATAGCTTCACTTGTACATGTGGTGGGCGCTTATGCCAGTGCAGGGATGTCAAACTCAAGGCCCGCAGGTGCTTAGATCTAGCCAGTAGAGCCACCCGGAAAACAGCAAAGGACTGGCCTATGGTGGCTCTGTCAGTAGAAAATGGAGCTCGGGAGGGCCACCTGCGGCCCTCCCGAGCTCCATTTTCCCAGGCAGAGGATTGCAGGAGGCCGTCACAGCTGAAAACGGAGCTCAGCAGCCTGTTTTCACTATCAGAGCACTCGGGTCACCACAGGAGTCCTTGACACGAGTGATGTTGGCCATGCCCCCCTGAGATCAAACACAACCCTGAAACGGCCCTCAATGAAATCGAGTTTGACATCCCTACCCTAGTGCATGCTGCTCCATTTGTGCAACCAGCGTGCACACCTACCATTTGCACAAATAGACACAAAGAGCCACTGCTTGTGCAGCGCTGCTCAGAACTGGCCATGGCCAGAATATAAATGCATCCACATGTGCACTTGCATTTGTAACTATTTTGTGTACACTGCATTTTCCGTAGCACCTTCCTCCTGAAGCAGCATACACCTTAAATGCCAACTCTCAAGAGCCAAAGTGGAAGAAGGAAATCCTGTTTTTAAGGTTTTTGAGCATATATTGCCAGTTATTATTTGGCACAAAATACTGGGCTAGGTAGTCTTTTGGCTGGCATGATTCAGCAGGGCTTTTATGAACTTACACCTACATGACATGGAGATCCTCGGTTTAGTAGTACTTATAAGTATCCTGTAAATGACATAGAAGGTTTAAAAGAAGCAGCAGATGGCTGTTTCCAATTCATGCTGGTCTGGGAGGGAGGAATCAATCTTTATGGTTATGTGTCTTGAAAATGGTCAGTTTTTGAAGATACACAAAAACAGCGTAGTTTGGACTTGTTCAAATTGTTTCCCCAGATGTTAGTTGAACTCAAATAGTTTTACTTTGCCACGTTTTAATTCTAAGCACAGTCCATGTGGACTAACAGGAATGGTTAGACACATGTAATCTGACAACTTGGTACTAAACTTGTTTAATAACAAAGAAACGGGACTGAATTTGATAAAATTCAATTCCTAAGTCAGTTTATTTAAGAGTACCCCTTAATTTGATTTACTGATTGCAGAGTTTACACTTGGTTTTTTTTTTACATGAATAATTTGGCTGGTTGCTGGAGCTGTTTTTTTTTAAATGTAAATTCCACTACAGTCTCCTAAGAAAGACCTTTCCTATAAAGATGTTTAAAGATAAACAGACTCAAAATTGTACTTAGTGTTAACCACTATCCTTATGGGAATGGTAAATAATTGGCAGTTACTGTATGTGCAACTGAGAAAGTAACTAAATAGCCTTCTCAATTTTTAACTGAGGCAAACTGTACTTCCTCTGTGCAATTAATATTCACTGTTAATATTATTTTATGGAATATTCAAAAGGCTTTCATCGAAGTAAGTCTACTATTCCCAAAATTATATTATCTTGCCTTGAATAGTGTACTGAAGGAAAAGTGAATTTCTTACACCAAGACAATATTAGTTTGATTACACATATTATGGACATCTCCTGATTGGTGTTTTTTTTTTTTATTTAAACCACATTTTGAACATTAGCCTCCCAGAGTCTCTTTGTAGGGGACATGAGTGCCATAAAAATGTAATAAATAAATAAATAAAATAACAAAACATAAAGAGACAAGATGTGTTAGTGATGAAAGTAGGTACTTTGAAGGAGGGAATGTGTGTATATGTGTGTGTTAGTGTTGACCTTAAAATTTAATACTGAAACATGTATCTAAACTGTCAGTTCAATGTGTTTAATGGCAGAGATCTGAGGCACATTATTTCTTGTGCCTACACATGCATAGTACAATTAAATAACCAACTGCCTTATCCCTTATTATGATGCCATGGAAAAAATCCTGTGCTAAACCAACTTCATTCTTCTCATGACAGTTCCAAGAGTCCTGGGATATTATCAAAACAGAACTGGCATCTACTGGTTTTTTTTGTTGTTGTTTAATTTAATTTTCTTTTTTCTTTTATTTCAGCAGTTAGAAGTGTATTGTCTATTAGAAGAAAAGAACCGCTTTCCTTGGGAAAATTCTTAGCTTGTCTAGGATAAAGCATGAGACAAGCCAATAAAGGACTTTAAAGGCTCCGTGGAAGTGAGTCCATGTAAGTTTTATCAGTAGGGGAATGGTAAAAGTACTTCAGGAAACAAGGACAGGAAATGTGCAATCAACTTGTAAACAAGTTCCTTCCTTTGCCCCTTGCAATACTTCAAGGAACTGTTGAGTTGATGAAATATTTTGGAATGATATCTGGTTAACCTTCATCCTGAGAGCTTATACCTGATAACAGTGGGGTACAAGAGTTGGGTTCTAAAATGAGCTTGATCGCAATACTGGCCACTCAAGAGTAGCTAGGTTATCAGGCAGCTGTCATCTTCTATATAGTGCTGAGCTATGAAAATGTCATGAGCTCCATAAAGAATAATATTTATTTTTATTAAAACGTCTTTCTTATCACAGGCTGACTGCAGGGTCTCTAATTACGGTGTCATTTTTAGGAATGAATAATGACCCTCTGGTGTGATATGTCGATTGTCTACCTGTCTGTAAACAATGACCATCCGATTCAAATTCATCAACAACAACCAGTTTTTACTACCATATCAGCACTGTTAATTGATGTTGCTCAATGCTCCAGAAAATTGAAACTAAAATATTGCAAACTTCCAACAAACTTTGAAAACAGAAATGGAAAAATCTTGACTTTAATGAGCCTATCCCGAAGTTTTGGTTTTTCTACAGTTCAGTTCTGTTCGTCAATAGAAATGGCCAAGATAAACAAATTATTCAAAACAAAATTATTTAAAAACAAATTACTCCTGAGAATAAAAGAATACCACCATACAAAGGAAATATTGAAGGGCTGCAGGTAGTCCTCAGCTTACAACAGTCTGTTTAGTGACCATTCAAAGTTACAACAGCATTGGAAAAAGTGCTTATGGCTGTTTTTCACACTTATGACTGTTGCAGCATCCCCAAGGTCACAAGATCAAAATTCAGATGCTTGCCCGCTGACTCATATTTATGATGGTTGCAGTGTCCCAGGATCATGTGGCCTCTGAAAAGCAAAATCAACGGGGAAGCCAGATTCACTTGGTTAGTAACCAAGTTACTAACTTATCAACTGCAATGATTCACTTAACAACAGTGGCAAGAAAGCTCATAAAATGGGCCAAAACTCACATAACAACTGTTTCACTTAGCAAAAAAAAATTTGGACTCAATTGTGGTTGAGGACTACAGTACCTGTATTGGTACTGTATGTTATTACCACAACACTGTCAATTTATTTACTAAGACTGTATTACTATTTTTCTTCTCATCCTCCCTAGTACCTATCTCTTCCCACTTATGACTATAACCATGTTGCTTGTATCTTTACAATTTATATTGTTTTATTTGTTTTCTGGTATGATTCGATTGCTTATTAGTAACCTATGACTATCCTAAGTGTTGTATCTTACGATTCTTGATGAATGTATTTTATTTTTTCTTTATGTACACTGAGAGCATATGCACCAAAGACAAATTCCTTGTGATTCCAATCACATTTGGCCAATGAAGAATTCTATTCTATTTTATTAATATACAGCCCATCATTTGCCAAGTAAGGTCTATTTCACACCCTGAGAACTGTGAATTTTTAAGAACATTCTCAAAAGTTATTTAATTTCTCTCACTCCGAATATCCTCATACCAGCTCACTAACCAACTAACTAGCCAACCAACCAACTAACAACTAATTACCTTCAAAAAACATTTCACTTCCATCTCAAGTGTGATTGCTGAATATTCTCAGCTAGCACTAAACTAATTTGTTTCTCCTCACTTTGGAAATTTTCTGACCTAAAGCCCACCCCACTCTTGCAAACTTGGGATTCCTCCAGACATACAATATTCTGTCTTCTATATGGGTGATTTCTGTTTTGGCTATATAAGAAACACACTCAGAGAATAAATCTGAATAAACATTAGCCTAACCATCTACGTTTATTACTGTTGTCGAATATCTCTTCAACATCTCGATCACAAAAGACTGATGGAAGGGTAGGTATTGCTATTCCCAAGAATCCCCCTGGGCACTAAGAAGCCAATAATTATACTGTATTGGATTTGCCCTGCATTCTTGACATTTATTGCCCCAAAAAACATCATATAGTGCTTTTTCAGTTTAATCATTATGGAGAAAATATCCCTGTTTTTTCAGTCTGATTTATGAGGGAAATGGTGTTGTTCTGTTGAGACTTAAACCCATTTCATTAATTAGCTCTGACATCTTGCATGTATCTTATTCCTGCTTTCTTCAAAATGTCCAGTCACTGATTTTTTTTTTAAATTTCCCTTTAACAGAAGAGAAGAAATAACATATTTAATCTGAGGAATTAGGAAGAAAAATGGCTCTGTATGTTTGCTTTCCCCCCATGAGAAAAATCACAGTTCATGCTTTCACCTTGCTTTATTTTCAAAAATAATCTGGACTATAAGGAAGTATTCTGGTAGAAAGTTATTTTTTCCTATATAAAGCCACTTTGTAATTGTTTTATGATTCCCTTTCCAAACAAACCATAAAGATAGTGTGATTGTAACAAAATGTACTTTCATATAAGACCGTGATAATAATCAGTAGTGGCCAATTAGCAAGAAGTTATTTGGCAACTCCTTTATACATCTATTAAAAGTAAATTAATTAAAAATAGTAAAAATACACTATAGATAGTGTATCTAAATTGCCCAAAGAACTCTCATAACAGCAAGAAAGCCTAATTTAACCCTTGCAAAGTTGTAATGGTTGAATTTTAAAAGAGTCTGTAAAAAAGTTAAGAGCTTTTTAAGAGAGGCTGGTTCGCCTTTCTTAAGTCAAGCACATTTTACCCATGTCTCTGTTGTGTGCAAGAGCTTCAAACATTACTCCTCATATAGGCACTAATATGTTAGGGAAACAGTGTCAGGGTTGAAAATCGTGGTGTGGTCTATTTGATTTTGAAGCCATATTTTTTATGAACCAGACACTGTGATTTGTAAACCATAATTATGGCTTAGTCTTATGTGTAAATAAGGCTAGGGTTTGTTTAATAAACTATGGTTAAAAAAACATGCTTAACATAACTGTGCATGATGGGGCTATTATATGTATATGTATACTATAGATGCCAATGTCAACTACAAAGCATAGGCGCCTGTTGCAACCCATTCCAACCATTCAACAAAGCAGTGGGAAAAATAAGTGAGGGATTATTTTATAGCAACTTCTCCTCCATTTTCCATTTTTCTCTGAAGAATGAAGTGTCCATATGCATGATCAATCAAAGGGAAACATGATTCAGATGAACCATCCTGGCTGCAGATCAAATAGGATGGGAGGATGTGTGTGAACTATCTGACTACCTTTGTGATTCAATTCCACAAACCCATTGTTGCTTTCTCAGCCTATCCTACTTTTCAGGACCATTGTGTAGGAATAAAATACAAATCTTTTGGGATAATGATACTGAAGTAGACTGGTGTGGGAAAAGGTTTTATATAAATGAAAGAAATCAGAAAGTATGTACATAGGAAAATGTCAGAAGTGAGATACTCCTCCCCTTCAAAATGGCTGAATTTTGAGACACAGTTTGTTTCCTGAAAAACGACTCTCTTAGATAGAAACTGGTGCCTTCATTAGCTGTCATCTGCTAATTAACTGAGAGTTCATTCAGAAGAACATCATTTAAACAGCCACAAAAGATTTTTGTGCCAGGGCCCTTAAAACTCTATACAGAGAGATGGGGAGATCAGATGTAATTATAGGATTGCAATCGTGGTGAATATCTTTACCACGGGTGAAGGATGCGGGTGAAGGTTCGTTCTCCGAGCTTGTGGGTTGATTTCTGAACATTTTCTTACCAAGCTAGGTAACATCTTCAGCAGAGTTTAGTTCCCCTAAACTCCTCTGAAGACGTTGCCCGGCCTGGTAACGAAACGCTCTGGAAACCAACCGGAGAATGAACCTTCAACATTCATCCTTATAATTATAGGAACAGATAACCTTTAGTAATTTATTCCTATGCATGCCTCTTTGCAGCTAGAATTACACTGTGTTCAGTGAGTTCTATTTGTAGATAAATATGCATAAGATTAAAGCCTAGGCTTATTAGCACTTCTTCAATCACATAAATCAGTGATTCTCAACCAGACCCCCTTTTAAATACATTTTGTGGCCACGAGCCTCAAAGACTTAACTCAAGATTTAAATCCTAACCTTTCTTCAAGTCTTTGCAGACCCCCTGTGTTGACATCGTGGCTTCCCAAGAGTCTGCGGACCACAGATTGAGAACCATTGACGTAAGTCCAGAATTTCTACTGAAAAGTAGTCTGACACTCATCCTTACCTAATATTTTCAGATTTTCTCTTGGCATTTCAAAGAACATAAACAATCTTATGGTTTAGTTCTCTTTCAGAGAGCAATCTTATATTAAGTTTGTACCACTTCAGATTGGAGAGGGTGACTCATGGGATTGATGGTTGCTCTATCCTGCTATATATTTTAGAAAGATCAATAATGGGGATAAAGGATCTATTTTTCTAACTGTAAGATTATTTTTTCATGTGGCAAATGCAGAGCTCAATAGGCCTCAGCTGAAGACAAGTTTAACAAAAGGATAGTAATCCTATATTTGTAGAATAGTAATGAAGTTTTTATTAAAGACACTTGGAGCTGAGATGAATATATAAAAGAAAAGAAAAAGAAAGAGGTAGTTGGAATAGTCTAGGTGAGCTATTTAACAGTGAACACAAAGCACAATAGGTAAAGGCCCTAAACAAATAATTGATAAATCCTAACACTGTAGACCAGGGGTGTCAAATTTCCTTGAGGGTCGCATCAGGATTGTGTTTGACCTCAGGGGCTGGGTGGGAATGGCCAGGGTGGGCATGGCCAGCTCAATGTCACTCGAGTTGGGGGCACCTGTGGTGGCCAGAGTGCACATGTGGCCTTCCCGAGCACTGTTTTCACTGGCAGAGGCACTGCGGTCCAGTCCCTCATTGTTTCCAGGGCAGCTCTCAGGCCAGATCTAAGCATCCTATGGGCTGGATCTGGCCTGCGGGCCTTGAGTTTGACACCCCTGTGGTAGACCAAAAAAGGTTTTTCCATTTTGTTTTGCACACAGAACCAATGAAAATGTTGATCCTAAATTGTTATGTCACATCATGTGCATCAAATGTATTATTAATGACACTTTAGACACTTGGCAATCCAAGCCAAACCAGCTGCAACATTTCTTAACCTGTTTGTGCAGCTGTGAAAGAAGTGTAACATTTGAGCAGATGAGTCCTCTTTATTGTAGATTGTCTTTTCAACTCAGGTGTTGAACACTGTGGGTTTTGAATGGTGAAAACACAACCCACAACTCAGCCCTCGTTGATCTGAAGCAAATAACATATTGTGGAAACTGCAGAGCTTTTTGTCCTCTGGGTACCAGCTCACCTGAAAGTAAACTGAAAAGTAGCATAACAGATGTCAGCCGACGTATTAAGAATCTATAATTGTTTGTCAAGAAGGAAAGCAACTGATATCTATTTTCCCCACCGAGATCCAAAGGAGAAAATCAACTAAAATAGAAAACTGAGAACGCAAAACAATCCTTCCCTCCTCTCTCATTCCCTTTCTCTCATTCCCTCTCTCTTATTTCCCCTCCCCTCTCTCTTTTCCCCCTTCTCTCTCTCTCTCTCTCTCACATACACACACACACACACACACTACAAACTTTCTGGTTTTTTGATGGCTTCAAAGTTATATATTCCAATGACTTCTACTGCAGCTAAATAATAACTATTCCAATCTCTTAAACTATCCCAAGATTCTTTTTCTGAATTTTAATTGTGAATTCCTTATGAAGGACACTATCTTCTTTAAATAAATTATTATGGGGTCCTACTTTAATGTACTTGACCCCCACAGCTTCCCAGACATTTAATGGATAAACTATTGACTAAAACATTATAGATGTAGTGTAAAGTCCCTGATATATGGATCCTGGGCATTTTTGTGATTCACCTGTTTTGGAAAATGAGTCCAAATGTAGAATGTTTCTCTTTGACTAGGAAAGAAGATAGAAGAAACTTCCCCAGGGATGGGGAAAATGGCAAAAAATAAGACCACACAGAACGCCCAATGATAAACATCTAGGAATCAGAGAACAAGGACACAGTGCCAGATTTGAAAACTGAAAAACAACATCCACCAGGCTATACATTTTCTAAATAGATTTGTAATAGTTAACTTCAAATCTAGCTCTGCTGAGCCAATATAATTTGGCAACTAGTAACATCCAAATTTACCTTAAATCAGATGTATTTTCAATAATGACAATTGGCTTGGGGTGAGGTGTCTGCTAGAACCCTCTGGCTGGAAGACAATGTTCTCAGCCCTCACAATTTGCAAACCAGGTTTAAAGATAAAAATAAGAGATATTTTTTAATCTTTCCCAAATGAAAATATTTTAGAATGAGATCATGCAAGGAAAAACAATTAAGTTGTTTTTCCTTTTACATAAATATGAGACCGTTTAAAAAGAAAAAAAAAAGAAAACCAAACTTTCAGAATAAGAAAATAACAAAGGCAAAAAACCCCAAAAACCTACAGTTATGCTGAGTATTCATTTTCAAGAAACCAAAATAAATTCATACATACAGTACATGTCCATTAGTACTGGTATGTAGAATACTTTCCAGCAGAAACTACATGAGATATACATTGAGAGACTCAATAAATAATCGATCATTAGCCAAAGGCCATAGTAGCAGAAACTTTTGATGACTTATGGTTATCTCCATGACTTCAGAACTGCATTATACTTTTTCCCCCAAAAGAGAAATTATGGGATTGAATCTAACCCTGAAACTAGATGCACATGATACATTTTACTTTATGCCAGGTAATGAAGCCAACGTACAGAATGATGGAACATTATACAAAACAGTAGATTCAAAGTTCCATAGCTTGATTTCAATAGTACATTTTTATTTATTTATTTATTTGTTTGTTTGTTTGTTTGTTTGTTTGTTTGCTTGCTTGCTTGCAAGCTTTGCTTTTTATATTGCCACATTCCCAGAGATTCATGATGTTTTAAAAATAAAGTAAGCCAATAGCTTTCCATAAAAATCCTTTTGGACAAGATCAATTCTTGCAGTCTGGTGGATTTGCTGCTGTTTGAACAACTGTAGTCCATGAATACTTCTAAATGATTTATGTATTGTCCTGGAGGTAAATATCAACTAAGATCTCCGATGGATCCTCAGTATTATTTCTATTCAGTGTTTTTATAGAATGACTAAGAAGATAATATGAATCAGAGTTTATCAAATTTGCAAATTGCATCAAGCTAGTGGGTTTATTATCCCCCTAGATGAAATCACAATTCAAGATGACCTCAACAGACTTGAACATTGAGTCAAATCTAAAAAGATGATATACGTCTTTGAACTCCTGCATGTGAATAGGAAAAATAAAACAAGCTTATATAGGATTGAGCTATAGGATAGGATGGTGGAAAACTGACTGGGTGGCAATGTATGAGAACTGCTTGGGAATACTAGAGAATTACCAGCAGAATGGGACATCAAGTTTGAACGGAAAAATTAAAACAGGAAGTACAACCTTGGACTGCATTAAAGATTATGTTCAGATTATGGAAGGCAATGGTTCCTTTGACCTATACACTCGTAATACCACAACTGGTTCTCAACTGCAACATGGTAAAGCTGGAATAAGTTCAAAGGAGAGACAAGAGGAGGATAAATAGTCTGAAACAAGTCATATGAGAGATGGCTGAAGTCGTAGGTAAATGTATAGTTGGCAAAACAAAAGACGGAGGGGTTTATTGAAACTAAGCAGGCAAGAACCAGCAGGTAGAAATTAGAAGGTGGTTCACGCCGAACATTAGAAGAAACTTTGTGACTGTAAAGGTTGCCTACAACAGTAGAGGACTTCCTCTCGATGGAGTTTTTCAAACTAAGTCTGGGTGTTGGAAATGATATAAAGGATTTGCTCACTGAGTAGGGGGTTGGCCTGTGCTGTAAATAAATCTTTTCTAACTCCTTTCAAATCCTATAATTCTATGAGAACAGTATATCTAACTGACATATGAAAGTGATATAAGCAAATAGATAAAGATTTAGCCTAAAACCTGCCTGTGTTTTGAAAGCAATTTATCACCAGAAACAGCATGGTTGAAAACATCCCTAAGGACTGCATTTTGATCTCAAAAATGTCTCATAAAACAGAGATAATCCTAATTCAGTTAGCAATTTTGAAGATCTTAATTTCGTTAGAGTTTTGCTTTTCATATGGCTCCCTGGAGGAATCTGACAGATCACTGGAAAGCAGAATGCACAGTAGGTAGACAAATAGTTTGATCCAGAAGATTTTTCTTACCTATCTAAATTCTCAAGAATATGTTTTCCAAGTGCTTGAAAATCAGTAGTTTCAATTCCAAGTAAGCATAATGAACATTTGTCTGGGTATTTCAGTTATTTATTTATTTTTGCTAACCTTCTACCATTCTTTCTTAGTGTCTCCCCATAGCACTGAGAAGAAAATAAAGTACCTGGGGAAAGAAACTGATATTTATTATAAAACCAAAATGAGATTTCTTGCAAAAAGCATATTGGGGTAAAATCTGCTAAATCCATTAAGAAAAACTTGGGCTAGACCTGGGATTTTCAAATGGAAATGTGTTTTATTACTACAAACTGCTTCTGTAGTGTAATAATAAGAATGAAATGTTACAATACATTTCAACACAATTATAATTTACAAGCAAAACTATTACTCACTTCAGATGGATTTCAGCAATATCAGCATTTCAGTATTATACAAGTCAAAGAATCCTTTCAGAAATGAACTAAAATGCAAAATATCTCTATTTGTATTCACACGTGCATACTATTCTGATATTCATTTCCAGAGAAAAATACACAGATACATTACTACAAATTATAGGTGGACGACATGATCTCTGAAATTTTTAAACTGAGCTTTCACTTAGAATCTGAACAGTTAAAAACAAGATATAAAAAAACCAAAAGTGAAACCAATGACTGGTAGCTAATTTTATGAGCGGTTCAGTGAACCAGGAAATCCCACCCCTGGCTGACTCCGCCCACCCCACCCAGCCACTCCCAGGAGTCCCCACGTGGACCATTTTGGATGCGAGGTAAGTACAGGGCCAGTACAGAAGCTCGGGGAGAGCGAAAAACTGGCCTCCTGGAGGCTCCGAACCTGTTTCTGGGCTCCAGAGGCCCTCTGGGGCCATTTTCATCCTCCCAGAGGCTCAAGGAAAGACTCCAGAGCCCGGGAAGGGTGAAAATGCTCCTCCCCACCACCATAGTGCAGGAGGCCAACTAGACCACGCCCATCATGTCCACACCCACCCAGTGACCGGGCAGAAAACCAGTTGCTAAATTTTTTGAAAATTCCTGGCCATAAGTCACTTTTTTCAGTGAATGGTCATTAAATGAACTGCTATAAGTTGAAGATTACCTGTATGTATGTGTGTGTGTGTGTGTGTGTGTGTGTGTGTGTGTGTGTGTGTGTGTGTGTGTGTATGTACAAAATAGCACATGCACAAGCTCACAAATCTTGAAGAGCCAATTTTTTAAATGATCATAAAGGACAACAGAGTCAAGGCCATGTGGACTTCAGAGAGGAATGATGTAGTTCCAGAGGGCAGGGGCAGAGAAGATACTTCTGGAAGTAGAGCCATCCTTAAAATCCTACTTTTATAGATTTTGCCATTTAAGATTTGTTCATAGTATTGGGTCATGCCAGAAACTGTGGTAATCCTTTCACTTAAAGTAAAATACAACAGAGAAACATTTTATCATCTTAATAAACTTGTACTGGATAATCAGTTTGTGGAGACAGAAAGCCAAGCCAGTCATTTCTGAGCTAAGTGTTTATACCACAAAATACTCTGCCAAAATTAAACACATTTAAATTCAACAGACTTGAAATTCTAGACCTAGAAAACCTAGAACTACGCCGCCTTCGGTCCGATCTAAGCATAGTATATAAAATCATACATTGCAATGACTTACCTGTCAATGAATACTTCAGTTTCAACCATAACAATACAAGAGCAAACAATAGATGCAAACTCAAGGTTAATTGCACCAAACTTGATTGCAGGAAATACAACTTCAGCAACAGAGTGGTCAATGTCTGGAATACTCTACCTGACTCTGTGGTTTCTTCCCCAAACCCCAAAAACTTTAACCTTAGACTGTCTACTATTGACCTCACCCCTTTCCTAAGAGGTCTGTAGGGGGCGTGTATAAGCACACCAACGTACCTACCATCCCTGTCCTATTGTTTCTTTCTTTTTTCTTATATATATATCCATGTATTCATAACTATGTTTTTTTACTTATACCTATTATCTTGTAAGCAATTGACAAATAAAAATAAATAAAATAAATAAACTGCTGGGAAACTATTAACAGCCGTTAACTATCTTTTTGCCATTCATGAGAATTTAAAGTGCCTAACTTTGACAGAGTTTGCTTGCATCAGAATACTTGGAAATATCATTGTCATCTACCTGACATGCCCTGTATAATAAAATAGCACAAATAAGTGATCAGCAGCTACTTGTCCAATGCCTAGGTACATGGGTCAAATAGCTGTGGTATGAACTGATCATCAATGAGCTTTTCATATCTGATCAATAAAATGCATCAAACTTAATAAAGCCATTGTAAAAGCTCCATTGGTGGATCCCTCCCCGCTTTTTAGAAATTATACAATTGTCTGCAGGAAAATGCATGTTTGATTAAGGAGCTACAAATAGGGGTGACATGTGACCCTATGACACTCCAAACTAACTTTTCCCCTTTTGAGAGCAGATTACTGACGGGCTTATTATTCAGCTCCACTGATGTGTTCTTCAACAGTGTCTAATTATGATCTTCTTTAATGAGGCAGGCATTATGCCTCCATGTAAGCAGGAATTTATAACCTATTAGAACTTAGTGAAGCATTTCCTTCTATTAGATGTGAGACAACTTGAGAAGGAGAGCTTTGCAAACAGATGGCTACATGAATTCTAAGAAGTATTTTAATGACATTTGGGGCATTAAAACTGAGAGTCATCCAACAGAATCTGACTAAACAGCACCCTGAATAACTCTAAAGAATGAATTGCCAAGACTATAAAACTTTTAAATGAAGCAAATATAATTAAGTTTGTCCACAAAGTGTGAACAGTATTTCATGATGAACTACCAAGGTTTCTCCTTATCTGCAGAATCGGTCTCCAGAAAGCCCTGAAATTACTTGGAAAGCCATCGGTAATTTTGAAAAAAAAAAAGCAAGGACAGAGAAAGAAAATTACGTTTTTTTCTGCCTCTATCCTTACTCTGGTGTTTGACCAGACTAAAAACTGTGAAAAAGGTTTCTCAGATGAATTAGAGGTCTGGTACTCATTTTTGAAGGTGCAACTTTATAAACCAGAAAGTTTTCCCCTTAATAATAAAAGAACGCGAGAAAAAACAACCAGAACATTGTCACCTTAATTTTTTATATGATATATAGATTTCTTATTTAAAATTAAGTTTCAGTGGAATTCTTGTGTTATTATTTTAACCTTCTTCTAACAACCAGAATTTCAAAAGATTTATTTTTGGGGTTAGCCAACTACAGTACAGGTCTGTGAGGGGAGACCACCAGTGGTGGGATTCAAATTGTTTTACTACCGGTTCTGTGGGCGTGGCTTGGTGGGCGTGGCAGGGGAAGGTTACTGTAAAATCTCCATTCCCTCTCTAACCCATTAACCTGCTTTCCAGCTCCATTCTCCTTTGCAGGGCAACAAAAGAAGACCCAGCCGATCAGCTGGGACTCAGGAGGCAGAGAATAGATGGGGGCAGGGCCAGCCAGAGGTGGTATTTGCTGGTTCTCCGAACTACTCAAAATTTCCGCTACTGGTTCTCCAGAACTGGTCAGAACCTGCTGAATACCACCTTTGGAGACCACCCTAACAATTATCCATACCCTATAGTGACGAACAGTTGCTGTAAGCTAAATCTCCTAGTCTGATCGTGATAAAGAGATCTTATGTTCCTTATCTTCAAAGTGCCACCTCCAGCCAAGAATAGAAATATCAGATCTGGAATGTATTCCACCAGAACTGGAGGGCTAGTAGCAAGTTGGGACAGACCAAAGTTTGTCATTGCTGCCATGGCAGTTTCTGGCATGAATACTGAGACCCCAGCACTATCATCCTGGAAATTTTCAACATCAAGTGTGAAACAATTTTTGGCAGCTCATTTAGAGAAACTGCTGAGTGTTACACTGTCAGAACCAGCCAGTCGTGAATGCCAACGGAGGATACAGTTATTCCAGACTGTCATTTATATGAATAGGGAGTTTGGATAAAAAAATATCCTATAGATAATAACAACAATAACAATAATTATAGCCAGAAGAGGCTATAGAAATGTGGGTATCTATAACCTGCCTGCATAAATTTCCAAAAACAAAAGTTTTAATAAAACACAGTGACACATAGTTTAATCATTGGCAGCTCGGTATATTTATTAACATTGAAATTTTTAAAGTATCATTTGCAGTTTGATTCTTCAGAATAGAGATAAAGATGCAAGACAACACTGGGAGAGGAGAATATGAAACCAATTACTAAGCAAATCCCATTTGAAATCCATCTGTTACTGTCTAAAGGATGAATTTTATTATTAATTTTATTCTGTTTCCTTGTTTAACATCTGTTTCAAAACTCTTCCATGCCCATAAATATTCAGAGAAGATCAGTGAATTGGTCGTTCATCCCCTTTCATATATATCTGAATAGCTTTGGTGAGAGGGACAACCTTATAAATAAATTTGAAATAGTAAACAAAGTTTAAATAAATGATGGATTTCCTCTATGCGGAAACCATCATTGGCCACTTCACACTCTGGACCAGGGATGTCAAACTCAATTTCATTGAGGGCTGCATCAAGGTTGTGTTTGACCTCAGGGGGCATGGCCGTAGGGTGGATGTGACCTGCTTAACATCACTCGTGTCGGGGCCACCCCTCCCAGGCTCCATTTTCGGCTGTGATGGCCTTCTGCAGTGCTCTACCAATGAAAACAGCTCCATTTTCACTGGCAGAGACACCATTGGCCAGTCCTTCACTGTTTCCAGGGTGGCCCCATGCAGTGGTGGGATTCAAATTTTTTTACTACCGGTTCTGTGGATGTGGCTTGATGGGTGTGGCAGGGGAAGGATACTGTAAAATCTCCAGTCAGAGGTGGTATTTGCCGCTTCTCCAAACTACTCAAAATTTCTGCTACTGGTTCTCCAGAACTGGTCAGAACCTGCTGAATACCACCTCTGGCTTTGAGGCCCAGATCTAAGCACCCCATGGGCCGGATCTGGCCCACAGGCCTAGAGTATGACATCCCTGCTCTGGTGTAACTTCTGGTGATATGATGGATTTTCTTTGCATCCCATAAAATGGATCACAGTCAGTTATACAGAATGCCCAGTTCACAAATCTCTAGGAAAACTAACTACTGGTTCACATACTTATGACTCTTTTTCTCCCTCACACATTCTACGTATTGTATGTAAGCTGCATATTTTGAGATGTTAGCAAACACAAAGAAAGCTCTACTCGGGGTGACTGAGACATACAAAAATCCAATGTACCCACAAACACCTCACCTTCTCAATAAACTGTTAACACCGTAGAAAGCAATGCCAGCCAATTCCATATCATGCCAGGAAAACTGCATTAATGCATCCCTCAAAGCCAACAGCAGTTGAGCTCTTCTCAAAGGGAAATTTGCATAATAAATGTATGAACATGCTGAGACAGAGAATTCACCAGGGACATACTGTAACAATGCAAAAAGGCTTCCTTTTATATGGGCTTAATTCAAACCCAACTCTGGACATACTTTTCAAAATAAAAATATACATTGGGGTCTAAAGAAAAAAAACCCAAAGAGGTGAATTCCTGTTTAAATTGGGTAGAAAGTAATTCCTGTCTATTAAGTAATAAACCAAGAGGTCTTGGGCGGCAAGCCAAATTTGTTCTTAAACAAAAAAAAAATCTCTGTAAATCCTTGGATCACCAGGAAAATACCCTGAGAAATTTAAAATAGGTCCCCAGAAGAATGATAGGATTCATGTAATTTTTCCAAATTAGTGAAATTACAACACAAAAAGAAATCCACTGATACAATGGCCATTTTACAGACAAGGCCAGGCTATAACTAAGGAACATTTAAGTCAAATTCTTATATTCAAGACCATCAGATAGTTTTAAATCTGAGAATGCTGATATGAAAAAATTATATTATTGGCACCAAACTGTGAGCGTGGATTTTGCCTCTGTTACTATTTATCCTCCTTTTACACACACACACAGACACACAGACATAGACACGAAGAATAATATGCATAAGTTCCTACCCAGCCAACCTTTAATGTTTATGACATGCATACTTTTTAATCTCTCTCCCTCTCTCTTTTTTTTGTAATAGCCATAAAACACAAAACAATCAGAATATTTCTGGATAGCAGCTGAAGATTCATGTCTCCATTTTTGAAAGCATAACTAGCAAGTCCATAAACAAGTTGTGACAGTTCCAGGGGATACCCACATATCACTGTAACATTCCCTTGCAACGTTCCCCTAGGAGATTCTTAAGATGCAACTATTATCATATTTACTACTTTAAGTATGGAGAAATTATCCTTGCTGTTTTCTAGATATCTCTGTAATACCTATGGGTAAGCAAAGGTTAATGACAACACATTTAATGCAGTGAATAAATCAGTGGCTGGAAGCAGCATTTGCTTTGAAAAAATAAATGAAGCATGATATTATAGGAGCCCTGGGAAGTCAGCGTCTAACTTAGCTGAAAAGAATGAAGCATTGCTGGTAGTATACGAGAGTGGAGCCTTGGTTGTATTACAAACTATAAATTCTACTGCACAGTTTATCATGTGAAATACATCAGGGTTTCACAAATAATTTACTTTCTTAGTTCTGAAAGCTATTATACAAAGAAGGATGCCACTTACTCAACCAAAGTGATAGCTGAGGCCCTGTTGGAAACAGGATGATTAGACTACAACTTCTTATCTAATGCTGCATCATTCTTAGATGTTAACTCTAGCCTGAGTGATGTTTGAACGACCACAATTAAACAAATGAACCATACTACTACCCAGTATTAACTATATTAGATTTCTGTGCTTCTTTTCAGGTCTCTTCCAAAAACCTGAATGCAAAATAAGATTAAAAGCTAGTGCATATTCAGCTATGAATTTCTTCTGGATAGACATATATAAGACTACGTTTTCCACAACACAACATGGAATATCTGACATGTATTTAAACTAATTGCTAACTTGACATATGCTGCTTTACCAAATATGTTACCAAAATAGTTGAACAGGCAATGTAATACATGTAATCAAGGTAGGTTTACAATCACTTGTTCAGTGCACATTTGAAGTTTCAGTGGTAGTAAATGAGTGATACAGATAATTCTCATTTCCTGCTCTTCCTTTATTGATTGATGTTACAAAGACAATGACCATTCCTCAAAGTTACTGGTTTACAAAATGTTATTAAGTTTATTAGGATATAAAACAAAAGAAAATGAAAATAGTGGAAAATGGGAGAGGAAAAAAGGAGAGAAAAAATGTAAAGTAAATGAAACTTTGATTTTGCAACATTCTAATTTATACTAGCACAACAAAGCTATGTAATCAGCAAAACCCAAAATCAAAGTTTCATTTTTCCCATCTCGAGCACAAAATCCAGAAGTGGTTGCCAAGAAGAAACAAAATTAGATGTGTTCTTTTATTTGATTAAGGCAGTCAATTGAGCCATCTCTTCATCCATTGTGGGAATTAAGGCGTCTTTCCATTTTTGTGCATAAAGCATTCTTCTGCTGTCAACATATATAACAACAAAGTTCTGGGGTTTTCTTTTCAAGTTCTTTGTCCATTAAGCTGACCATTCCTCACTGTTACGATCATCACAGTGTCCTCCCTAGTCATGTGACCAATTGAAATTTATGACACTTGCAGTGCTCTGGGGTCATGTGATCGCCACTGTGACCTTCCCTGGGAGCATCTGACAGGCAAAGTCCATGGGAAAAGCTGGATTTGCTTAACAACAAAATAATTCTATAATAATAATATAATAATAATTACTGGCCTGGCCCAGTAATTGGGTTCCGGTTTTAAATTTAATTGGGTTTTAATGGTCAATTTTATACTTTTAATTTTTAATTCAATCCCTGATTTTATACTTCTAAATTTTCAATTGGATGGGATACAGCCGGACCAATGTATTTAATATATTTTTAAACGGTATTTAAATTATATTTTATTTCTGATGTTACTTATGTGTTTTTTAGTAGGCTGTACACCGCCCCGAGTCCCTTTTTGGGAGAGGGAGCGGTATAAAAGTTTGATAAATAAATAAATAAATAAATAAATAAATAAATAAATAAATAAATTCACTTAATGGTCATAGCAAAAAAAGGTCATAAAATCGGGCACAACTCGTCACCGCAACCCTTAATAATGGAGGTTTCTGTCCAAGTTCTGGTTATAAGTCGAGGCCTAACTGTACTTATAACCATGTTATAATCCATTATAATCACCCATTATGAATCAATATACTCCCATCTTAGGAAGGAATAAAAATCTAGAAGAATACAACTGTGCAACGTGTCACTTAAGGATGAAGGAAATGTAACAACACGTAATTAGAAATAGGAAATTTCAAGAATTGGCAACAAGAAGACAAGCAGCAGAAACCTCAAGTAGGGACAAAGAACGCATAAAGCTTAAGCATGTCATAACGCTATAGGGGCAAAATAACACATAAACTCAGGCGAGGTGCAACTCCATAGACAAATGGACACGTAGACTAAATGCAAGGTAGAACTCCAAAAAAAGGTAATAGCTTTGCCCTATTTCTAGAAATCAACTGTATAAAAGATCATGTTATGTCGTTGTTCAGGGTCTCAGCTCCCAAATTGGACTGAGACTCCTTTGCTGAAGTGCTTCAATAAAAGTTTTGCAAAAGTCTCTCCGATTGGCTTCTGTGCCAGGCTGAATCAATTTTTGGACCACAATATTGCTTCAGAACAATCCAATATAACATAACTCATTGCATCAGTATTGCAGAATTTAGCTTAGATGGGAATCCAATCAGCTTTTCAAAAAGCTACTAATTTCTGTGATTTCAAACTATGGATTGTGTATAAGAATGTAGGTTTTAAAACATCTCAGCAAACGTGACTACGCTTTCTTTCTAAATAAATGGGTGTTTTTGTAAGCTTTGGAGGAAACTCATTAAGAAGAAACCTCAAATATGCTCTGTCAGACATGGCAGATAACATGATAAAAATCTTTTATTTTATTTTTTTAGTTTGGCATAGAACATTTTTGTGTCTGTGTCTTCAAGTCACTGTTGACTCTTGGCAACTGCCTGGACAAGTCCCTGCCGTTTTCTTGGCAAGATTTTGGAAGAAGTTTCCATTGTCTGCTTCTTAAAGCTGAGGCAAAACTAGAATTCACAGTTTCTCAGTTTCTGGCCTTGTACTCTAACCTTAGTACCAAGAGTCCCAAATTTGGCAATTTGAAGACTTGTGGACTTCAAGTCCCAGAATTCCTCAGCTAAGCTATGCTGGCTGATGAATTCTGGGAGTTGAAGTCCACAAGTCTTAAAGTTGCCAAATTTGGAGATCTCTGCCCTACACCAAACTGGCTGTCTTATGAATCACAATTGAAGATTCGTAAAATGTCTTTGAAATTTTCTCAGAAATGTTTTTTCTATCCACTTTCCTGAAGGAATTAAAATAATAGGATGATGAGTCAAATGACCTATTTTACTAATACAGAAAAAATATCCTGCTTTGTTTCTCCTGCTTTTCAGTGGTAGCAGAATTAAGAGAAAAATTATCTATATCTTTGCTACTCTACCTTTCAGGAAAAAGATGAAATATTAAGGGTTAAAATTCTTTCTGTGACAATCAACCATCATCTCCTTTAATTTTAATTACATGAGTCAAAGGCATTAGATATGACACTTTTCAGAAATATAATTTTTAAAAAATGTTTATTTCAATATACGAGTGTGAACATATTCCTGTTCTGTTCATGTCCTGTCATACTGATGATACAAAGGAGAAAATTGTTTAGACGACAGGCTGTGTATGTATGCAATGAATTATAATTGATGTCCTCAAGCACTCCAAACTTATTTATTGCTATGCACATTAGTTAAACCATTAACTATTTAAACTCTATTTTTAAATTTTTAATAATGATTGCTTTTTTATTGTGGTTTTATTTGATTGTTGTACACCAAATCATTTTTGGTGAGTTGGGCAGCTCTAAAAATTTGATAGATTAGGTAGGTAGGTAGGTAGGTGGATGGATGGATGGGTGGGTGAGGGGTGAGTAGGTGGGCAGACACACACAATATTTGACCACAATAAATATTAGATTTGATTTGAAATAAACATTGCCTTCTCATTTCTAGTATTCCTTTATACGTTTCTGCCCACAATTTTAAACTGTTTTTGTTGTTTATGTTTATTATTTAATCAAAATATTCTGTTGTCATGGAGTTCATTGAAGGATCTCCAATTTATTTACTTATCTATTTATTATTCATGTCCTCACAAGTAAAATGTACTTAAAGCCATACAAATAATGTCATTAAATTAAGGATAAAACAAATATTGAATCATTAAAGAATTACCCTATTCCCAAAATTATTAAAAACAGTCTTAAACATAATATTGAAAATTAAATAATCATCTCAATCAGTATATTTTTTAATTAACCTAAAATTTAGAAGTAAGCGAATCCATCAATTTATACCATGAGGACATTCTTAAACCTTTGCTACCATCACTGAAAGAGATGGGCATAGTATGAGATTATATTGATCATACTAGCGGATGATTTGCAGTGTACTTGGAATGTAGAGGGCATCCATTTTGGCCCTATTTGATCTCTTGATTGCTTTTGATATTACCAATTTCAGGATCCTTCCAGACTGGCTTAAGGGATGGGACCACAGTGTTATAGTGATTATCCTACTTCCTCTGAGGTTGGTTCCAACTTGAATTGATGGCCAGGAACAGGAGGAATCCAGGCCCCTGCTCTGTGAAGTCTCTCAGCATGCTACCCTTTCTTTGATGACATCTACATAAAACCACTGTTTGTTATTCACTGGGATGAGGTGAGGTATCATCTCTACTTTGATGATACTCAGTTACATTTCTCTACCCCTAGTCAACCAAGTGATGGTATCACAGTTCTGTCTCAGTCTCTCAAGGCTATGGGGGTCTAGATAGGGAATGATTTATTTCTTTTTTCTCCTTAAGTTTTGGAGATATTTTCCAATCTGCAAATCTCATATTAGTATAGAATTCTGAAAACAATATATTAATGGTACGACAAACCATATACTTTACAATGTTTTCTTTTGTAATTCAGATAGCCAAAATGCACGACTTATTCCAAACTCATCATCACTTAAATCAGGGGTGGGTAGCTGGTTACTTGCAAGCCACATGGAGAATTATACTCATTCTCCCACAGTTTCTTGTTTTATTACTACTAGAATCCACAAGATCAAATATTGCTGGAATTTGATGGCTAGAGTTCCCAATTTTTTTTAATTGATATTGATATTAATATTGATATTAATTGACCAAAATATGTAAGGTCAATCTCCCTCTCATTTTATTTAACAAATAAATGCCCAGATACAAGAAGACACATAGACATATAGATGAACCTATGAATCCTGAATAGGAGTTGCACCTTACATGGTGTCTGCTGGGAATCATTGTATAAAATGAAGTATGGCATCCTCCCCTCAGTGTGACTGCAGGTTCCCACAACAAATTGTAGGTTTTTTGGAAATTTTTAGTTCTGTTCTCTGAGTGTTATTTTTCTTACATCTGTGGTAACCCTTTTTTAGGACGGTCTCTGGTTCCTAGTATACCTTAATAAAGTGAGTTTTAAAATGTAGTATAAAAAATAAAGAGTCACTTTGTAGCGAGATGGATGGCAAACAAATTGAATAATAAGTTAAAAAATTAAAATTTATATTCTATAATCTTAAAAAGTAATATCTGGAAGAAGACATGTTATGCAAATTTTTTGCCCTAATTTGGAGAATTACTTTGCCATGCTTTCAAGAGCTGTGTGTAAAGAGGTGAAAAAAAAAAGAAACTTCTTTTGTCAACTGAAGTGGAATACTTTTAAGTGGAAGTTACAGGGCAGCATAGCTATTTAGCAGTATTTAGAGACTTGTGAAGTGGAAAGAATGATGTCTAAGAATAACAGTGAAATGAACTTGCTATGTTCACAATACATTCCAGCATTGTATGTAAAATATGGCATAACATTAAAAAAAAAACTTCCTAGCCTTTGGGCTCAAAATGCGTTGATGAAACTTATATATTTTGATGGCAAAATCTATTTGGATACAGCTAGGGCAGTGGTAGGGAACCTTGGCTCTTTTATCACTTATGGACTTCAACTCCCAGAATTCCTGAATGAGCTATAAAAAGTTCCCCATCCGTGGCCTACTGGTTTTTCAGTTGTGAGGGAAATCAATTTTTGATTTGAATGGGATTGTTCAATATATAAATGTCCTAATTTTTGACTTGAATGATCAATATTCTTTATATGTCCTACATTTGTATATTAAACAGTCCCATTCAAGTCAAAAATTGATTTCCCTCACAACTGAAAAACCACTAGGCCAGGGATGGGGAAACTTTTATGGCTCACTCAGGAATTCTGAGAGTTGAAGTCCATCAGTGATAAAAGAGCCAAGGTTCCCTACCGCTGAGCTAGGGGAAAGGAAGATTTATACAGCAGCACATATAAACGGCCTGGATATAGTGTTGTCTTGGTAATTTATTTTTATTTAAAAAATATAAATTTAGAAAATTTATATTGATGCCTACTCGCACATGCAACTCAAGGTGGCTTAAAAGAATATAGAAACACCATATAAAAGAAATTAAAATAATAAAATACTAGTCATTTAAATCAGAAGTCTCCAACCTTAGCAACTTTAAGAGTTGTAGACTTCAACTCGCAGACTTCCTCAGCCAGCTTTGCTGGCTGAGGAAGTCTGGGAGTTGAAGTCCACAACTCTTAAAGTTGCTAAGGTTGATGGCCCCTGATTTAAATGGTCAAGAATTGCTGGAATAGCAACTTTGGCCAATAAATTCTAGCTGAGATTCCACTGTTTTCTCAAACAGTTTGAAGTTCTTCAGGTTTATCAGGCCTGCAGCAACTCTAAGGGTGCCACACAATAGTATCCTTTCACCTATCACAGAAAGGATCACTTGTATTTTGAGTAGGGCAGGTAGTTCTGATTTGTTTGCTCATTCCTCAGGGCTTCAGCAAAGAACAAAAAAAAAAAGTCTTCCCTTCCATTTCAATTTCACCTGGAAAATGAATGCAACTTGAAGCGGTCCTCATTTAGCAGGGGTGAAGGAGTGATTCAGGTTTAATATCGACTGTTCATCATAGAGGGCTGCCAGTTACTGTTAAAAAAATTAAGCAAGCAAGAAAGACTAAAAGGGACGGATGGGGGACGTGGGAAATCCTTGAAACCAGTAGTTTGATTGAAAGTGGCAGATGTTCCAAGGCCCATCAGGCCTTGGTTGCCACTGGTTTTCTTCAAATTCTCTTCCATGTGTTGCTGGTTAGCAACTCCTTTGGAAGAATTACAGAAACTGAAACAGCAGCCAAGTTTTGCATAAAGGTAAAATACAAACAAATGCCAACATTAAACGTCTTTGAAGCAATGCAACTAACCCCCCCCCCCAAAGTAATTGATATTAACACGATCCTTTCTAGGAGAGAAATGCTAACCCTCGATGGCTGCACACACACACACACACATATATACTAGTATTCCAAAGTCACCAAACTTAATGCTTTTAAGCCAAATTTGGACTGAAAAAAATTAATGACTTGGAATGCCAGGTTAATAAACTGGAAAGATTATCCTAATTCTGTTTCAGCATCATTATAATTCAGTTTTACCAAAGGTCATAATATACAATCTCAGGTCCATCTCAGATCTTCTTTATAAACCTCACTGTTTTCAATTATTTTACAATGTATAATCCATCTGCTATCAAAGGTGGAGCCAAGCCAATAAAACTAGCAGTAGTATCTGAAACAAACGAGCTCTTACAATTATCAAAAAGATGAATGGGTATTTCACCTTGCCAGTAAATCTGCAACCAGAATTAATGCGTGATATGTTATATTACATGAGTCAGCTCAAATTTGCCTATTCATCATCCCTTGCCTATAACATCAACCATCAACACTCAGATATGAATGAGACATCGCATGTTAATTTCTACATCTGGGACATTTTTATCTGCCTGTCTTAAGAGATATAAAACATAACCTTGAATATAGATCCCCGCCCAGCTTTTTTTCTATATTGTAGGCATTTAAGCATACAATATTTATACATGCTAGTCTATGACTATAAAAATGATTTGATTTGATATATTTACACTTCCAACAGTGCTATATGAAACATATCTATTCAGAAGCAACCTCTTCAATCTTATCCCATAAAGTCTGCAGAATTGCAGATTTTATTATGTTGGCAATGTATGCATAACTGTAAATCTTCAGGGAAAGAAGATCTGAAAACTTACATTATTCATACGAACTACCAGTTATATATGTGTAAGCTCTTGTTACATAATTAAACACATAGATTTGCTGCATAGGCAGAATGTACTTACTGCAGAGATGGTACAAATGCAGAGCAGAATGTGTATCCAAGATACAGAGGAGTGAAACAATTTGGGCTCTATAGGTCAAAACCAATTTGTTCAATTGTTCCTGGAAATTAATAAAAGGAAATGAGCAGTGTAAAATATATATATTGGCAACTCACTGGCAATTTAGAGGGGAAGGTGCAATCTAATCTTGTAACCTCTGACATAGAATACTGCAACATGCTCTTACATCAGGGGTATCTGGCCTGTGGGGTTGCCCTGGAAACAGAGAAGGACGAGGCCGCGGTGCCTTTGCCAGCGAAAACAGAGTTCAGGAGGCTGGGCTCTGTTTTCGCTGGCAGAGGGCTGCAGGAGGCCGTTGCAGCCAAAAATGGAGCCCGGGAGGACCAGGTGTGGGCTACAGGATATTGAGATGGCCATGCCCACCAGAGCCATGCCCAGCCTCCACCTCCCCGAGGTCAAACACAACCTTGATGTTTCCCACAATGAAATCAAGTTTGACACCCCTGCTCTACCTGGGGCTTCCCATGAAGAGCATTTGGAAACTTCAAATGGTACAGAATGATAATAAATAGTGCTGTCTGCCCACTACACGTAACACCGCTACAGCATGAGGTGCACCGGTTACTGAAATGTTTCTAGGTGCAATCCAAAATGCTGGTTGTCACCTTTAAAGGCAGTACATGTTTGGAACCAGATGACTTGAGGCACCACTTTTCCAAGAATCTCTTTTCATCCAATTTGATCTAGTAAATTGGGCATGCTGCAGCCCCTGTGATCAAAGATGTTGGCTGGCAGGGACTAGAGGGCATGTCTTTTTTCCAGTAGTAATAGCAAGAGTGCTTAGACTTATGTACCACTTCATAGTGCTTTACAGCCCTCTCTAAACCATTTACAGAGTCAGCATACCCAACAATCTGGGTCCTCATTTTACCGACATCAGAAGGATGGAAGGCTGAGTCAACTCTGAGCCGGTCAGAATCAAACACCTGACAGCAAGCATTGAGTCAGCCTGCAATACTGCATTCTAACCAGGGGTGGGATTCAAAAATTTTAACAACCTGTTCTGTGGGCGTGGCTTAGGTGGTGGGTGTGGCTTGGTGGTCATGTGACTGGGTGAACATGGCTTGGTGGTCATGTTATTGGCTGGGTGTGGCCAACTCAATATCACTCACATCGACGCACGCATCTCCTCGCCTGGCCTCTCATGATTGTGGGGATGCTGCAACAGTCGTAAGTGTGAAAAATGGTCATAAGTCACTTTTTTCAGTGCCACTGTAACTTTAAATGGTCACTCCACACAAGCAAAGTACCAGCAAAGGCGGGGAAAAAAACTCCAGAGACGTTCCTGAGACAGGAAGTCTAGTCTTGCCAAGAATGTAATAAGGGTTAATGGAGACGCAGTTTCTATAAGCAACACCAGAATGTTTCCTTCCTGCCTTCCTTACAGGATTAGGCCAGTAATTTCTTCTAACAACTGGTTCTCCGAACTGCTTAGAATGTTAACAACCAGTTCTAGCGAATAGGTGCGAACTGGTAGAATCCCACCCCTGATTCTAACCACTCAGCCACCAGGGATTTTAGAAGCTACTCTGCAGTAGCTCCTCCTCTGTGAATATCTTTCCCTCGGAGATTAGAATGGCACCAGTCCTATTAATCTGTCTCAAGGCTCTAAAAACCTGGCTGTGATCCAGAGCCTGGGGCTGGAATTTATCTAAGACCCCATTTCCTGGCTTTATTGTTAACTGGACAAGCAACTTGTCTTTGTATATATTTGTTTTTTATTGTTTTAAAATGTTTTTGTTTTAATTTTAGTATATTTTTTGAATTATAAACTACCCAGAATCATTAATTGAGATGGGCAGCTATAGGAATTGAATAAATTGAATAAAATAAATAAATAAGGGTATTCTGTAGTAATGCTTATGCATTTCTGGAGCACTTCCTTTGGAAGAGGTGATTCACTAAGTGCTGTATTATCTGTTGTATCTGGTCTCTAGAGTCATGTTTATCTATTCATTACTACAAAGGTGTGTGCAGGTATTTGGAATTCACAAAATGAAGTAAATTATTTGCTTCCTGCTACCAGGCTCTGAACCCTTTACAACACAGCAAGTTGCAAAATCTGCAGTAGCAGCAAAGGTAGATAAGAACCGAAAATAGGCTGCTATGGAGGTAAAGTGAACAATACAGGAAAAGTGATAACTCTGTGCAAACAGCCCTGCCATTAAAAAACAAATTAATAACAGAAAAGCCTCAGAAATTGCACATTGCTTTTTTAAAAATTTAAAAGTGATCAACACTCTCCATTTTTCCCAGGGCAATAGAAGACTGGAAAAATTCTATTTTCTGCATTTGGGCTGCAAAAGGAGCAAAAAGAGCAAAATTTGGCATACAGGGAAAAAAATGAGAAATATTTTTAAAAAGCAGAGACAACATAGACAATGTAGAAGTTAGAGAAGAGAGATGAAATGACAAAGAAGACTCTGGAAGGGAGAATAGAAGCTGCATAAGAGAAGCAGAAGGTATTAAAAGGGGCGGGGGGAGGAGTTTTGCATTCTGAAGAACGCAATGTTTGGAAAGCAGAGCACACTGACATAAAGACCAAAAACAAAAAACAAACCCACAGGTCAAAACAGGAAAAGGACTTTAGAGGCTGGTAAAGGCTCAAACTTTGCTGCAGTCTTGTGGCCAAGCTCTACATTCTCCCTCCCTCACATTCTACAAGCCTGAGTAGAAGGGAGAACTGGGCTAAGAAAACCATGTCATTTATCAATCCACCCATATTTTCCTTTCTGTGTATGTTTTTCTATGTAGCAGATACTGGTTTTTTGAACTAGACCAGCAGATGAACATTCAGTTGCATGTCTAGAGAACGTATTGATACAGATGTGCGGGATATAATTATATCAATTATATAATTGATTTTTAAATTAATGATTTGTCCACATGGCTGTCCATCTCCAAACATACGATTTTGAGAGGCCTACAACGAAAGACAAAACAATAAATACTTAATTTATAAATTTAACTAAATTCATATTTTAAAGAAACTGATTAACGATCAGTCAGTCCTTTTGGATGCAAAATTGCACAAAAACTGAGGTAATTAAGCATGGGCAGTTCCAAAGAGAGGGAACTTCGGTTACTGTAGCTTCAGTCTTTTTTGGAAAAAGAGTGACAGAATAGAAAGTAGAGCCCTAGGGGAACCTCCCCTTTATTCTATGCAATAATTTGAGATCCAGGGATGCTGCAGCTTTTGTCTTCAAAAGGTGCTTTGCTGCATCCATATGCAACACCTTAAAGACGTCTCCATGATTGAAGTATAACCCAGCTCCAACAGGTGAGCTACAAAACGTATGTTTCTAAATGAACTGGGGAATGGTCACTGAACAGGGAGTCCTTGTTGAACGACACTCATTCAGCAACTATTTGAAGTTGTGATGGTGCTGAATGAGAAGGGCTTACAATGAGTCATCGCGGTATGAAATGGTATAGGTTCTCCTGCTTGAACAGGGGGCTGGATTAGAAGACCTCAAAGGTCCCTTCCAGCTCATTCTATTCTATTCTAAGTTATGTCACAGTGGCCCTATGGTCATGTGATCACGATCTGGGCACTCAGAAAGTGGCTCGCAATTATGATGTCACAGTGTTCCTCAATCTCATGATCATCAGCTCAATGGGGAAGCCACTGGGAGGTCACAAATAATGATCATGTGACTGTGGGATGCTGCGACTGTCAGGGATTTGCCTAACGATGGCAACTGGGACTGACACAACTGTCACCATAAGTCAGTGCAGTCATGGGATGCCTCACATTATGACTGCATCACTTAATAACAGAGTTGCAGGTCCTAGTTATCATAGTTGACCGAGGATTACCTGTACTGTTTTTAAGGAACAAAATCATAGGTTCACATAGTCCTTACAGAAACAATTGTTTTAATGTTTAATTAACTTTACCGTCCACTTAAGGGTTGAATGAACTTGTTCGGGTTTGTTTTTTTCCATGTATTTATTTTCAATGTTTCTGTACATTTCTACAAGTCACATTGTAAAACTCATAAAATTATAAACATTACATCAACTTTGCAACATTAAAAAAAAGCCCACTGAGAATCCCATCAGAAGCGAAGTATAGATGTCTCCTACAACAAGCCTGTGTAAGAGAAGCCATGTTTTCACCACTTTCCAAAGAGTGACTAGAATGGGGGGATTAGGCAGACCTTACTCTTTGGATAAAAAGAGTTTTCATGAATCCATCGTCTCAATTACACTTCTGCACAGCATAAACGCTGGTAAGGAATAGGTGGGGGTGGGAAGCCTTCTGTCTGGGCCAGTTTGTAAAAACAAAAAACACAACAGATTGTACAGATCTGGCATCACTTAACCACCATACTGAGCCGGGGCAAGGCTTCATAGCCTTAACTAAGACCGTCTTTTTAAAACAAAAGTGATACAGTCTCCTGTGGTTTGCTACTTGCTCACAGTCAGCTTCATAAAATTACTCATTGCTGATTTACATGAGGTGTGTTATTTAAAGAGACAGCGATGCATTTGAAATTCTTCAGAGAGAAGAAGCCCCTGTTCTCAATGCACAATAGGGCTGCCAGTTGCCAAGATTTACAAAAATCAACATTCCTTTCCGTGCTTCGGTGCCTTCTTAAACAGTGCCGTTACATGGAAAATATTATTGGTTCTTTTATTACAAAAGACCCTCCGAGGCCAAAATCCAAAGCTACCACTATCTCCCAATGTTCTTCATTTAATGGGAATGATAATAAGTGAGATTTTCGTCCAGTGTAAACCTCTCATGTTTTCCATGCATCAATGTAACGTTGAGGGCTAATGATCCCTTTATTGTAATGTAACGTCTTAGGGCTAATGATCCCTTTATTGTTAACGGACGCTTATTTCTGCACAAAAATTCATGGGCTCTACTTCCTGAAGCCCATTCATCCCTACAATCTAGACAATTCAAGTAGTCCAAGGGTGTTACTGCCGGTTCGTTAACTACGTTTCGGTGGCTGCGCGCGTGTTTAAAAAACCTTAAGCTGTGCCGCTCAGACAGCTGAAAAGCGCTTCACGCAAATGCGCAGCATTTGAAAAGCCTTTTTCCTGCTTTTTCAACCTCAGCTGTGCCGCGCAAAGCAGCTGAGGTTGAAAAAGCAACCTGCTTTTTTTTGCTGCTCTTCAGAGCAACCGATTTTATAGAGCCAGGCAGAACCGGTAGCATCCCAACCCTGAAGTAGTCCTTGACTTACACCAATTTGTTTAGCGACCATTCAAAGTTAGAACGGCTTACTTATGAAAAAAATGACTTACAACCAATTGTCGCAATTATGACCATTGCAGCATCTCCACAGTCACATGATCAAAATTTGGGCACTTGGCAACTAGCATGTATTGTTCCAGGATTACATGATTGCCATTCGTGACTTTCCCAACCAGCCTTCGACAAGTCCAGTACATGGGAAAATCAGATTTGCTTAATGATCATGCAATTCATTTAACAGCTGTGGTGATTTGCTTACCAACTAAGTCAAAAAAAGTTGTAAAGTTGTACATGCGATTCATGTAAACAACTGTTTTGCTTCGCAGTTCAGGTCCCAATTGTGGTTGTAGGTTAAGGATTACCTGTAATGCATATGTGAACTAGATCTTGGAAGGAGCCGTTTTTAGATTTATTTTTTTTCTGTCCAAGAAAATCTCACTATTATTATTATAGTTATCTGCTGTTAACTAAATACACACAGTCCTAATCTGCAGAAGTTTAAAGAAACTTGAGAAATATCTGTACATCATGTTATCATGTTTAATTTGGCTCCGACTTTAGATGAGTCTCTTCATTTCCTTAGCCAACCTGCCATGGTTAAGAAACAACTGATTTATATGCAATTTATAACAGATCAGTAATTGTTTTATTTAGCCAAGAACAACCTTTGCTGATAAGCACATCTATGCCCAAATAGGTTTAAATGTTCATTTATATCATTACAAAAATGTATGATATCTGTCATGTATTTGGTCCCCAGCATAGTATGTTTTACCTTACCATTTTCTCTTTTATATATTATTAACCCTTTTAACTTTTGTTAGTTGCTGAGAGCTGCTTAGTAAATGAGTAACCATAAACATTGATTAACTCATTAAACATTATTATGCTTTTCATTTCTGGGTTGATCATACTAGGTTTAGATATTTTGTCTCCTTTGGGTGAAAGATGAAATGAAAGAAAATTAGCAAGGATTTGTAACAAAGATATATAACTTAAATATAGATATAAAGATACATATATATTTAAATATAAATATACAGGCCTTAAATAAATACTTGGTGAATTAGTGATGCATCTCCATTTTTTTAAATACATTGAATTAATGTAATGGAAAGAAAAAAAGAAAGAAAGAAAGAAGGAAGGAAGGAAGGAAGGAAGGAAGGAAGGAAGGAAGGAAGGAAGGAAAGAAAGAAAGAAAGAAAGAAAGAAAGAAAGAAAGAAAGAAAGAAAGAAAGAAAGAAAGAAAGAAAGACAGACAGACAGACAGACAGACAGACAGACAGACAGACAGAAAGAAAGAAAGAAAGAAAGAAAGAAAGAAAGAAAGAAAGAAAGAAAGAAAGAAAGAAAGAAAGAAAGAAAGAAAGAAAGAAAGAAAGAAAGAAAGAAAGAAAGAAAAGATCAACTCCAATTAACTCCCTGCTTTTTACAAAAGGAACCTAGACACTAGATTTTAATAAATAGTATTTTATTATTCAGTGAGTTGTAACTCCTCTCTGAGTGACAGATTGAACTATGCCTGAAATATACTACAGGTAGATCTTGACTTACAACAGTTCATTTAGTGACTGTTCAAAGTTACAATGGCACTGAAAAATGTGACTTATGACCATTTTTCACGGTTATGACCTTTGCAACATCTCCATGATCATGTGATCAAAATTCAGATGCTTGGCAATTGGTTCATATTTATGACTGTTGCTGTGTCCTGAAGTCATGTGATCACATCCTGCGACCTTCTGACAAGCAAAGTCAATGGGGGAGCCAGATTCATTTAACAACCGGGATAGTAACTTATCAACTGAGGTGATTCATTTAACAAATGTGGCAAGGAAAGTTGTAAAATGGGGCAAATCTCCCTTAACAAACATCTCACTTTAACAACAGAAATTTTGGGCTCAATTGTGGTCGTAAGCTGAGGACTACCTGTACATAGAAATAACATATCGTAGGTATTTTTGTATCTGCAGCTTCTTTTATTCCTTATCTAAAGCATCTGTGTGTACCAAAGACATACTGTGCCCATTTATTTGCAAGCAATAAACATTCCAAGACAACCTAACAAGCAGCAACCTAAACAATATCAGTTTCCTTTAAAAAATGGAAAAAAACAAAAAAACGTCCAGTGGCTATAGCCTGTATTTAAGATTTGGCAGTATGAAACCCTTTGCAATGTGATATATGGTTCAGATACATTCCACCCTTGTTAAAATACCAAATTTAAGAGACAGGCACTTTGTGTGTTATCATAAAATATTATTCTAATGATGGTATGTAAGATAGCTCAACTTGAGACCTATACAAAACAGCGTGCTGAAACAGAGACAGTCCCACAATGAGGGGAAAGTGTATTATGCAAACCATTGGCTTATAAACAGCCTTTATTTGAAAAGAGAACAGGACTAAGTAGACTATGATGGGAATGTTTTCTTTAAAATAGCAAATAATTGCCAGAATGGGAATTTTTTTTTCACCTATATTGCATATGAAATGGATATAGTAGATGGGTAGTAGAAGCAGATCTTTTATGGAACATATAACATTGGGTTAAGATTTTTGGTGGTTTGGTATTCAGCAGATACTGGAATTTGACCTATGAAATATGTCAGTTGCCTTTCACTGTTCTATAAGTTTAGTGGTGAAAATTTTGTTTTGGTATTCCGGTTTCTAAAGTTCACACCAAATTATTTAGAACAATGCTTCAGAGCTTGGAATTATATGCATTCACTCCTTCCTTACTCACTCTTGCCCTTTTGGATTCTTTACTTTTGCTTGTTCCATAGTAGTTTCAGTTTGCTCTTCGTTTAGTATGAATCAGGTTTCTGGAAATCATGCTGCACTCTGCTTTTGAACATTTTATTTAAAATTCTGGAGCCAAGTTTTGGTTTGGCTCAGAATTTTGGAAAAAAAATAAAAAATAAAGAAAGAGCAAATTGTTAAAACTTTCATCTCTGAAAAGCTGCATCAGTTTCAAAGTGAATGGCGAAACTCTGCAGTCCCTCAGTTCTGCCAGACCAGGGATCAAAAGAGCCTGTTCCCTTAAGTTTCAAATACAAGAACTTAAATCCATAACAAACCTAGCCTACAAAATAAGAGCTAGGCATTACACGTTATACTGTTTATTTTTAAGCTCAGAGCCAAATCTAACAATCAAAAAGAGAGAAAGAAAGAAAGGGCTGTTTTTAAGCCATGTGTTTGTACATACATACTACAGACTCAGCTAAAGCAGCATTTTTCAATCTTTCAGTTCTGCCAAAATCTTTTGCACTAAGCAATCACCGATCATCTGTGATCGGAACCTTGTATATTGAAAAGTATTCTTAGGCACACATGCACACATCAGATATGGGCAGGTGTACCCAGGGATGGGATTCTACCAGTTTGCACCTATTCGCTAGAACCGGTTGTTAACTTTCTAAGGAGTTTGGAGAGCCGGTTGTTAGAAGAAATCTCCTTTTGTTTTTGTACACTCTACTGGCCCATTCCTGTAAGGAAGGCAAGAAGGAAACATTCTGGTGTTGCTTACAGAAACTGCCTCTCAATTAATCCTTATTACATTCTTGCAGAACTACACTTCCTGTCTCCAGAACTTCTCTGGATTTTTTTTTCTCTCCTTTGCTGGTACTTTGCTTGTGTGGAACCCAAACTTGACATATATGTAGCTATTTCACTTGGAAACCTGTCATCTTGACTTTCTTAAAGAGGAAGGGTTGTTTTAAGCTTTTTACACTATTGTTGGGAGGAAATACTCCCCTCTTGGAGTTAGCACTTAGAAGAAATAATTGAATAATGAAACAGAGCTGCCAGAATGAAGCTTTTAATGACAAGGAATCAAGATGAATGACATTCAGCAAGGCTTCTTGGCTAGCTACAAAGATTGACATTCAAACATGAGCTTACATGAGTTTTGGTTTTTGGTGAAGTTTAATTCTGTGCTTGGTGATGTTTAATCTGTGTTTATTGATGGGATAATTTTTCCTATTCAGCTTTATTTGAAAGGAAAAAGTTAATCTCCATTCCTGAAAAGAAACTGGGTTGAGAAATCTGGCTAATTCCTGTGTCTATTTTTGTGGTAATTGGTTTAACAAGCAACAGCTATTGTTGTGATTTAATTATTTGTATTGTGTTTGAATTTTTTCCTGCCTCATGGTTTCTTTTTCTATCTGGGGAGGGGGGGTCTTCCTTCACTGCTTTAGTGGTATCTGGCATTGTCCTTTTGGGGTGTACTTCCAAGAGGCAGGATGCAAGCTTGGCACTGATTTTTTTTACTTCCTTTCTGGGGAGGCATGTGACCTTTCCTTAAATCTGGATGATTTCCTTAGGATATCTTGTGAGGTGAGTGAGGCCAGCTGGTGTCTTTAAGTGGTGCAAATGGACCTAAGGATTGCTTCTCCTGGGTGTGCTCTTTCTGGAGAGCTTAAATGACCTCTCTGCTAAAGGTTTCACTTTATGAGCAAGAGTTGGTTGCTGATAGTTATCATTGCATTTTATTATTATTATTATTATTATTATTATTATTATTATTATTATTATTATTATTCTTTATCGTATTTTTATACCGCTCCCTCTCCCAAAAGGGACTCGGGGCGGTGTACAGTCTAAACATATAAAGATACAGTCAACAGTAACAGTAATTAATTCAGAATTGAATATAGATAGATGAAAATAGGATAAATGAGTAAAATAAGTAAGTAAGTAAATGATTGAGTCCCATCAAATAGAATTAAAAGTCTTATTTGAATCTAAAATTTAAAAATCTCAGAAAACCTTTAATTGGCTAGGCCGGCCTGCTTAAAAAGTAAGGTCTTGACTGCACGCCGGAAGGTTAGGATGTCCGATGTGTCTCGTATCTCCGGGGGGAGATAGTTCCAAAGGGAGGGGGCTCCCACAGAGAAAGCACGTAATCTCGGGGTCGCCAGCCGACAACGATCAGGTGGCGGTATCCCAAGCAGGGCGACCCTGTGGGAGCGTACTGGGCGGCGGGAGGTTGTTTGTGGCAGAAGGCGGTCCCGTAAGTAGCCAGGTCCCGAGCCATGGAGCACTTTAAATACTAATAGTACCACCTTGAATCGAATCCGGAAGGCCACAGGAAGCCAGTGCAGTCTGCGGAGAAGTGGTGTTATGTGGGTGTCCTTGGGGGCGCCCATAATCATCCGTGCGGCTGCATTCTGGACTAACTGTAACCTCCGGAGACTCTTCAAGGGGAGCCCCATGTAGAGAGCGTTGCAGTAGTCCAAGCGGGAGATAACGAGGGCGGAAGTGACTGTGCGAAGTGCATCCAGATCCAGAAAGGGCCGCAACTGGTAGATCAAACGAATCTTATAAAAAGCCCCCCTGGCGACGGCTGCAATATGTTCTTCCAAAGACAGCCATACATCCAGGAGGACACCCAAATTGCGCGCTCTTTCCACAGGGGTCAGTACCTCTCTCCCTATGGTCAGCGAGGGAACAAGCTGACTGTATCTGGGAGCAGGAAACCACAGCCACTCGGTTTTGGTCGGGTTGAGACGAAGCCTGTTATGACCCATCCAATCCCGCACGGCCTCCAGACATCGGGTCATCACTTTGACGGCTTCGTTGGGGTGGTCTGGGGTGGAGATGTATAGCTGAGTATCATCAGCGTATTGATGGAATTCCACCCCAAAGCCACGGATGATCTCACCTAGCGGCTTCACATAAATGTTGAACAATAGGGGCGAGAGTACCGATCCCTGAGGCACCCCATAAAGCAGGGGCCTTGGGGTCGATCTCTGTCCCCCTGTCAACACAAATTGCGAACGGTCGGAGAGGAAGGAGGAGAACCATCGTAGGACAGTGCTTCCAATCCCCAGCCCCTCCAATCGCTGCAATAAGATACTGTGGTCGACAGTATCAAAAGCCGCTGACAGATCCAACAGCACCAGGACAGAGGAACAACCTCTGTCTCGTGCCCTCCAGAGATCATCCATCAACGCGACCAATGCCGTCTCTGTGCTGTGCCCGGGTCTGAAGCCCGATTGGAGGGGGTCGAGATAACTCGTTTCATCCAGGTACTGCGGGAACTGACGTGCCACCACAGTCTCTACAACCTTTGCAACAAAGCAAAGGTTGGAGACAGGACGGTAATTTGATAACAGTGCTGGATCCAGGGACGGTTTCTTGAGGAGAGGTCGTACCACTGCCTCCTTCAAGGAGGCGGGTAGAAACCCCTCTTTCAAGGAAGCGTTTATAATGCCCTGGAGCCAGCCTCGAGTCACCTCTCGGGTGGCCAAGACCAGCCAGGAGGGACACGGGTCCAACAAACAGGTGGTAGCATTCAGTCCCCTCAGTATTCTGTCCACGTCCTCTATGGTAACAGGATCGAACTCAACCCAGTTGACCTCGCTGATATCCACCCCCGCCTTCCCGCCCGGAGATGCCCAGTCGGAGTCCAGTTCGTTTCGAATCTGAGTGATTTTGTCCTGCAGAAACTTAGAAAATTCTTCAGCTCGTCCCTGTAAGGGATCTTCCCGTGTCTCTACCTCCAAGAGGGAGCGGGTCACCCTGAACAGTGCGGCTGGGCAGTTTTCTGCAGACGCAATAATGGTGGAGAGGTAGGTCTTCCTCGCCATCCTCATCGCCAATAAATACGTCTTAATATAGGAACGTAATAGTGTTCGGTCAGATTCAGAGCGGCTGGCCTTCCAACTGCTCTCTAGGCGTCTTTTCCGGCACTTCATCTCCCTTAGCTCCTCGGAGAACCAAGGAGCCACTTGGGATCGGTGCCGGGTCAGAGGCCGCAAGGGCACGACTCGGTCTAGGGCCCCAGCAGCCACCTTTTCCCAGGTGGTAGCCAAGTCTTCGACCGAGTCGTGTGTGTGAGCTTCGGGAAGTGGCCCAAGCTCCATCATTTTAATTCCTCGAGGTGCTCTGGCACCTGTCTGATTTGTAACTCCGGCTTGCAGGTATTTTTAATCTAATGGTTGGTATTTAGGGCAGCTTTTTGCAAGCAAAGAAGCTTTTTGTATTTTTGTATGGGTAATCCTTGACTTACAACAGTTCATTTAGTGACCATTCAAAGTTACAATGGCACTGAAAAAAGTGACTTATGACCATTTTTCACACTTGCGACCATTGCAGCATCCCCACAGTCACGAGAGGCCAGGCGAGGAGAAGCGCCCCTCGATGTGAATGATGTTGAGTTGGCCACGCCCAACCAGTCACATGATCACCAAGCCATACCCACCAACTAAGCCACGGCCACAGAACCGGTTGTTAAAATATTTGAATCCCACCTCTGGGTGTACCTGTGCCTCTACTGTATATTATAGTTATACTATATACTATAAATTAACAATACAGGTAGTCCCTGACTTGTGGCTGACTGTTTAGGGACTGTTCAAAGTTATAGCAGACTCCCAAAACTATGATTCAGTCCTGAAGTAATGGCTGCTACATCACCTCAGCAGTTGTTCGCCCTTATGACCAACTGTTGAATGCTGCATCACCCCCTGCCTATCGCCCCCTATCACCTCCACAGAGTTCCCTCAGGTCTTGGGCCCACTTCTCCCCTCCCCACTGGCCCCACACTTTCCTCTTCACTTACTTGTTGAAGAGCTCCAGAGCTCGAGTTAGAAAAGGAGAACAGGCCATTTCACTACTGGGCTGGGCTGGGCTGCGGTCCTGGACGTGACTGCCATTTTCCAAGTGGCCACATTGAATTGTGGCTGCTCCAAACATGGTGACTGCTTCTGAGATTGTGCCATGTGACCCAGCAATGGAGCATCTTGCTTTGCTTCTCTAATGCGAACTCTGTAGGATTTTGTGCAAAGTGGAATGCTCCGGAATTCAAATTAGGGAAGGAAAGCAACCCGTTCCATTGCTGAGCTGTGTGGCATGATCCCAGAAACAGCTGCCATTTTCAGGGCACCCACAATGAATGGTGGCAACCAGTGGTGGGCTGCTGCCAGTTCAGACCGGTTCTAACAAACCGGTAGTTCTGACCATCAGTTGGCCCCACCCAACCACCCCCGCCCTATCCGGTCCTATATTTTCCTTCTTTCTGGCTCAGCTGAGTTGCACAGCACAACTCATTTTCGCTCCTCAGCTGTTCTATTTACTGAGGCTGCCCTAGAAGGTAAGTAGCTGAGCTTCAAATTGCTGTACTTTGAATGCTGCACGCAAACACATTAGGCGCACAAAGCGTGTGCTCACAGAACCATTGTTAAACAGGTCGCAGCCCACCATTGGTGGCAGCTGAGAAAATGGTGGTCATTTCTGGGATCGGCCATGCAGCCTAGCAATGGAGTGGCTTACTTTGTTTACCTAACTCAAGCTCTGAAATTCTGGAGATTTTTCAAAAAGGAAGTACATGATGGGTGACCTAGAGCGAGAAGGTGTGGAAGTGGAACGTGGGGTGTCTCAGAGAGTGAAGGAGGCTTTGGGATGTGCAAGGCCTCCCTTGGGGCTCTGGGACACCTTGTACTTTGCTTAATGACTCACATATTTAACAACTGCATTGGGGAGAGCAGGGATGGTAGGTTGTAAGTAAGGCAATCACATGGGCGCTTCATTTAATAACAGTCACGATTTCCTACCTTTGTAGGCAGGCTCCATTATGGACTACCTGTGTTCCAATAAAGATGCACTTCACTTGGACTGATATTCATCCTGTACTCAAAGTGGCTGGCAGCTTGCCGTTATGATTTATTTTCCAACCTGAGGAACTGGTTTAAATCAATTGGCTAACTTATTTTGCACAATTTATTTCATAGTTCTGCGACAGCAGCTTAGCCGTCTACTGCTATGATTCAGACAACAGCTGCAAAAAGGCAATTGCAAACTCCAGAAAGATGCATCATCAGCACTAATTGCAAATTAGTTGGTAACTATGGGAAGATGGCTGTATCTCCCCTCCCCCACCAACTCTCTCTCTCTTTTTTTTTTTTCAGGGTTTCAAGAATTTTGCTGTGGGGCTAAAACTGGTTATATTTAGTCAAAAAGTTTTTAAACACCATAGTACATCCAGAGAATCCTAATACATATGTAATCACTCTAGGCTCCAAAGTTTGCTCAGATGGATCATTGCCTTTCAAAGGATAACTACTTATCTATGAGTCAAAACTTGTACGTAAGAATATTTTCAGGATAATTTTGTCATATTTCTCCATCTGATGATGTTACTGGCTCTAAGCTTACTTCTTCTTGTTGTCTTTAATAGACTGGAGTTGAGAAATAAATTCAGCAAATTTGCCCTTCCCAGCCTTTCGAGATGTAAAAAGCCTCGGATTCTTTGAGTTCAGATTTCCTATGCATACATAATATGACTTTTTAACATATTCTTCCTCTATTTGAATACAGGGATTTAATTTCACTGCAAGCTGAACTCTCATGAGAAATCTGCAAAGGCTAATTTGCATCTTTGAAAATGTTTAAGGGTTTCTTTTTTCTTTTTCTTTTTACAAAGTTAAGCTTTCATGTGCGAACTTCAGGCATTCATTCATTGGATTTGTAATTAGCATTGTCTCCTCATTAAAAAGAAACACAAGAGCAGATTAAAAGTGATGTTATGTTGGAGCACAAAACACTTCGCAGGATTCATAATCTATCTACTGAGTAATATTTTACTATTCTGTAATATCCATCTTATGTTAATAAAGGCAAGGACACAATAACAAAACACGAGAGCTATATTGCTAATGATTATAAATAATAAAAACAGGGCAGACGTTATATTTAGCTTTCCTGAATAGCATAGTTAACTGTGCTTCATTAAAGTTATAAAACACAGTCATTGCTCAGTGAAGATTATAATAAAATACAGGCATAAGGAAATAACAGGATTGATCTTTGAGTCCATAGTAAATGCAAAGCATTCACACGGTATCTGAAAAAGACTACATACATCCCAAACTGTTTTGGTATTCTTCTCTAAATCACGTGATGAGAGGTCAAATCTCATTCGGTGGCATAAGAGCATTATAGAATTAAAAGAAAAAAAAAGCTGGCATTGATCATACTAGCAGCAAATATGGAAACGTTCCTGGGAAAAAAAAATCATGCTTGTGATATAAATGCTAGCTGGAACCAAATCTAGCTATTGTTATTCCGCCCCTGGGAAATCATCCATGGATAGGAGTTGAATATTTTAAAACATGTTGAACTTCGTTAACCACCAATGCCTTTTGAAAAGTAGACAGAGTCACATTCTTATAGTTATGCAAGTTGTCCTCAACTTATGACTACCATGGGGACCAGAATTTCCATAGCTAAACAAGGCCGTTGTTAAGAGAGCCATGGCTGATTGTTAAATGAATCACTGCAGTTGTTAAATGAATCATGCCGTTGTTAAGCAAATTCAGCTTCCCCATTGATTTTGCTCGTCAGAAAAAGCCTGGGAAGGTTGTGAATGCTGATTACACAGCCTTGGAATGCTGCATCCATTGAAAGCACCTGCCAGCTGCCAAACACCCGCATTAATGATGGGCATACTGCAATAGTTGTTAAATGTGAGCATTAGTCGTAAATCTCATTTTTCAGTGTCATCATAACTTTGAACATTCGCTAAAATCAAGGAATACTTGTACTGTACAATAACTGATAATGGGATTTTACCAGTAGTTTTATTTAGTGACATCATGGTAAACAATCAAAATTGACAGAATTATCAAATCACAAACTTGGATATGATGCGTTACAAAACTCTGTAAGGGAAGGCTGCTTGCCAGCCTGAAAGTAAATGATTAACATAGCCTTCCAATTCACTGCATTGATCTCTGGTAACTCCAAGGATTGACTCTACTGAAAACCTGTATTTTGAGGCAAACATGATTCTGACCTCCTTTGAAATAATTAAAGCCTCAATAAAGTTTTATTTTTGGTGACCCAAAGGTGCTTTTTCAGGAGGCAACTGGACATTCTTGTTTTTTCTTTGAAGACATTTCGCTTCTCATCCAAGAAGCTTCTTCAGCTCTGACTGGGTGGTAGGGAATGGAAGGATTTATATTCCTTGCAGACAACTGGTCATTTGCATTCTTTTAGAGAGCCACTGAGGCCACTTGGAGGTTTGTCTGTGTCCTCAGGGTCACCTGCAAATGACTGTGGAGATTTCTTGGCTGCAGGATTTTTTTTAAAAGGCTCCACACCCATCTGTACTACTCAGATGATCCTGAGGACAAAGATACTTCCAGATAAACTTCACGTGGCCTCAACAACTCTCTTAAAAGAATGCAAATAACAAGTTGTCTGCAAGGAATATAAATCCTTCCATTTTTCACCATCCAGTCAGAGCTGAAGAAGCTTCTTGGACGAGAAGCAAAACGTCTTCAAAGAAAAAAGAAGAAAGTCCAGTTGCCTCTTGAAAAAAATGCACATTTAGGATAACCATGACCTGGATGACGTAGAATCTCCATTGACTTATTTTTTGTTGAGTTCTTAGATCAGCTTCTTCAGTGCAGGACAAAATAATTGAAAATACAACCTGCTTTTTATCTTTTCTGATAGCTAAAAACACCATTTTTCCAAAGTTTAATTGAAAACACATACTCTTCCAACCTTCCAGCAAAAAAAATGAAAAATGAATATAGGGAGCAAATATATCTGCAGGAAAGTAACAACTATTTTAAAAACACTTAAAACTCCTGTATGTGAGTTTACGTATGGGTTGCAAAAGAGCAGAAACATACCTTTGTGTAAAGTTGCAAAACATGACCTGTAAAGCAAGGTCACTTACTCCTGTGAGTATATCCAGAATAACTATCATAAACATAGTCTGTTCAGGATAACTACTCAAGGCATGTGCAAAGCATAGACTACAAGGGCAAACATCTGTCACTTAGTAAAGAGGGTGCTGGTTACACCAGGAGCAACTTAAGTTTGAGTTTCTGAGGCCTTGAAGCCTGAGTTGCAGCTTCTGCAGAACAACAGCTGTTGTAACAAACTGCAATTAAAATATGTTCTTGCAGGTTTTTTCTTCAGGTTGATCTTGTTTGGCTGTCACAAGCAGTGTTGCAATTGTGATAAAGCTGAGAAGAAATAGAGGAACAGAAGAAAGCGGCGGCAATATCATGTCATTCTTATAAGATGGCCTATGAAATGCTAATTCCCCCCTCCTCCCATTTAGGTCCCTGCAAAGGACTTTTGGTAAATAAGAAACAGTATATTTCAGTTATCTCAATACCAGAGACTGGTATCTGTTTTTGATACTGTATATATATTTGTGTTTGTGTGCGTATTGTAGTCTCTGAATTGATGCTACCTACAGAGACAGCAATTCTAAGGAGGATCTGTTTATATTACTCTGAGACTACCGCTGTCACAAAACATCTGAGGATTTTTCTGATCTGGAATGTAGCTATGGTTCCATTTTGTCAGAAAGGCTCTGCTATTTTCACTGTGATCTAGAGCAGGGTGTCAAACTTGATTTCACTGAGAGTTGCATCAGGGTTGTGTTTGATCTCGGGGGGGTGGGGCCAGGGGGCGTGGCCAGATCAATATCACTCGAGTCAGGGGCGTCTGAGATAGGCCAAGTGCTCTGCCAAAGAAAACGTGCTCCCGAGTTCTGTTTCCACCTGTGATGGCCTCTGCCAGTGAAAACAGAAATTGCAAGCTCCGTTTCCGGCTGCGCTGGCCTCTTGCAGCCCTCCCGAGCTCTGGTTTCATTGGCAGAGGCATTATGGGCTGGTCCTTGGCTGTTTCCAGGGCATCCCCATGGGCCAGATCTAAGCAGCCCATGGGCTGGATCTGGACTTTGAATTTGACACCCCTGATCTAGAGTGATCTAATTCAAGCAAAGACTAGTTTTTATATTTCTGCAGATTGATCTGTGTGACAAGAACTGGTCAGAAAGGTACATTAATTGTAAAATTATTGTAAAGTATATTACGAATGTGCCTACAGCACGAAAACAACTGCAGAATTTCCTAGGCTTTGCCAATTTTTATTACAACAAAAGGCATCACTGAGGCCATTCAGTATTCTAAGAACCATTTCAGAGGGAGTTCACACCACAGGGTGAGAATGTTATAAAGCTTTACTTTTTCCATATGTCATTAAAAATAATTAGACAATCACATGTAATTGTAAACCTGGCATACATAGAAAAGTGCTTCTGTGCACTTGCTTGGTTAATTTTTCTAAAAAAAACTTTTCAATTAAACTGGTGTCTTTATCTGATACTGTTAGTGGCTTTATTGCTTCCATTTGTGTAAATCAACATAACAGGATGCAAAATGACAATATGAACAATATCCAAGCCCTTAGTGAACTTACATTACTAGAAGGCATGCCACTAAACCTGACTCTGGACCCAGAATTTATACCAATAAGCAATGAACTACGCACGAAGGCTTCAGCATGCAGTATCTACTTGCTGTCAGAATTCAACATTGTTTAGAACAGGTTCAGTTTTTAAAAAGCGAGGCTCTTTGCTGTAAATCCCATCTATACTTTTTGCATTCATGATGTTTAAACAAGTGTCCTTGACTTGTCTCGTGGAAGTTGATGGAGAAATAAAAACGTGAAATTATTGGTTTCACTTTTGAAAGTGTATCTTTATCATGTAAGGTATTGAAAAGATAGAACTTTTTGGAATACAAGTAAATGGGGAGATGGGAGGTGCCCCAACTGCATTTTCACTTTCTTAGCTGGAGGAAATTCGGTTCAACAGTTACCCTTAAAACAATATGAGACCTACATAAAATTACCAAAACTCCACCACACTGCTCTAGTTTATTAGATACTTCATCATTTTGGTTTATTTTATTTGCTGGAGACTGACCAACTTTACATCTCTAACAGTTTCTCAAAATTAAACTTGGAAGTTTTCCTTAGCCCTCTGATCTTCTCCCTATGGGATGATGTAAATAAATTCCAGGGCCCATGGACCAAACGAGTATCTTTCTCATCTCTAACCTCTTCCTTTCTGCAAAATAATCCCTTTTCTCAAATATTGTATACTGGGAGGCATTGAAATTCTTTAATTCACAATCTGAGGCTACTGTTGAAAGAAATGTATAGATATTATGTGATTTTTTTTTCACAATAAGGATTTAAGTTAGCAAATTTAGTCTGGTATATATTAGTGTACATAGCATCATATTTACTGTCACTTCTTTGAATTAATACGCATATAATTGATTAGACTAAGACAGAAAAAATTACATTTATTGTTGGGTAATTCTGGGAATTAAATTCCGCACAAATAGAGGCAGAAGACTTCAGTATAAACTAGTTCTTTTAAAACTTATATAAGTATATCTGTTTCCCATCATGTTATCCTAATGTTTTCTTTTAAGCAACCTTGGAATTTTGAAAGTACCAGAATATAATCTGATATACTGATTTTGGCATGCCTATTTCACTTCAGTAAGCTCTATAAAAATATCTTTGCAATATCCTTTCTATACCACAAATCATAATATTTTCTGCAGCAGGTATGGACATCATACTTACAGGGCCTGGTGTTAGGAGGACTTGCCAGCAGCATATAATTTTGCAAAATATGTTGCATGTTATAGCTGACTCTTTCAACACTGTTTTGACCTGTGAACTCCATGTAATGTTAAGATTTTCAGAAATGGTTTTTCATTGCCTTCTTCCTAAAATCTAGAGCAAGGGTGTCAAACTGGTGGCCTGCGGGCCGGATGCGTCATGCGTAGGCCACGCCCACCCCAGCTTCACCAAGGGAAAAAAAGTCGCAATACATCACATGATAGCAATGTGACACAGCGAGTTTGATACCCGTGATCACCCGTGGACTGACCCTAATTCATTCAATTGGCTTTATGTCTAAGACGGCATTAGAAGTCAGTTTCCTTTTTCTATCCTGGTGCCTTAATCCCCACACCAAATTGCCTCCTATAATTCCTACAATAGCATCCATCTTTAGCAAAAAAAGGTTAATGAAAAAGTATTCAGTTTCTTTGACCAGTTAATTTGTGTACATATTTTAGTCCCTGTTTGCAAAAAAAAGTGCAGTTCTTGTTATTTTTTAAACTAAAATAATGTTCTTCCCTTTTGCTAAAGCATCTCCAATATTAACATATTTTTGAGCTCAACAAAATGGTAGAAGCATTCAAATGTAGATTAACCTATCATAACAGATAATCAGAGTTGGAAGGGAATAAGTCATCTAATTCAACCCACCACCCAAGGGGGAGACTCTACACCATTTCTGATAGATGGGAGTCCAATCTCTTCTTGAAAGCCTCAAGTGATGGCACTCCCACAACTTCCGAGGGCAAGCTGTTTCATTGGTTGATTGTTCTCACTGTCAGAAAGTTTCTCCTTATTTCCAGGTTAAATCTCTCCTTGTTCAGTTTCCATCCATTATTCCTTGTCTGGCCTACAGGTGCTTTAGAAAATAGCTTGACCTCTTCTTCTCTGTGGCAGCCCCTCAAATATTGGAAGAATGCTATCATGTCTCTCCTGGTCCTTCTCTTCACTAAACTAGCCAAGCCCAGTTCCTATAACCGTTCTTCATATGTTTTAGTCTCCAATCCCCTAATCATCCTGGTTGCTCTTCTCTGTACTTTTTCTAGAGTCTCAACATAATAATGTATATCCATGCCTGTAAATCATAATTTCAGTGAAAAAGTGTGCATAATGCAAACAACTATATTCATATATAATTGGGATGGATATATAGATAAAGAAGCTGAAAGACATAGTAGCTTATTGTACTGCAGTATTAGAGAATCAAGGCTTTAGTAGCAGATTTGTTCCTAACTTAGTGGCAAAGAAGCCACCCACAAAGAAATGCAATTGCTAAGACTGATCAAAACTACACTTTGGGAAAATGTAGTCTATTTTTAAAAACCACCTTAGCAAAGGAATAAATTGAACTGCTAAACACACACTTATTTAAATTGTATTACAGTAATTCTAAGAACAGAAGTAATTCAGGAATATGCAAATCGTATCTATGTTCCATATTAATACATTTTGTGAAGGTGTTCTCAATTCTCCTGAGAGCATCCAGGAATGGGAAGTGCTTCCATCTGTTGTTTGATAGGCTGACCTGATTTCTAAGGACATTCCTCCTCCTCCTTGGAGCACCTCCCAAGCATCCCCAGTTTTAGCTCAGTCTTTGTTTGAGCTAGAAGCAATTTCTCAAGCTAGGATCCTCAGAACAGCGAAGTAGAGGATAGAGGGCCATATCAGAATAAGGGACCGCACGCCCGATGTCTCCGATCGGTAGAGCGTTCCGAACCTCTTGACCCGTCTTGCAGGCCTGGTTGCATAGAGTCTCAGTCCCTGGGTACCCGGCTGGTGTTGTGCAATGCCAGGTCCGCCGTTAACAAGGCCCCCCTGATTTATAATCTTATTCAGGAGGAGGATGCGGACCTGGCAGGTATTACCGAAGCCGGGTTGGGCCCAGAGGGTGGTGTTCCTCTGGGTCAGATGTGCCCACCAGGTTTTCTTGCTTTTCATCGGCCAAGGTCCCAGGGCAGGGGTGAGGGGGTAGCGGCCATTATTAAAGAAGTTCTTTGCCCTAGGGGGACCACTGTTCCTCAGACAGCCGGCTGTGAGTCCCTCTTTGTGAAATGGGGTCAGGGGATTCAGATGGGCCTTTTGATAACGTACCTGGCTCCCTGCCACGTATCATCGGCCCTGCCCAGGCTCCTTGAGGTGATAGCCGGGCTGGCGGTTGAGACCCCCAGGCTTTTAGTCATGGGGGATTTCAAGCTGCCTTCGTTCGGTGAGACCTCGGGGTGGCTCGGGAGTTCAGGGTTTCCATGGCCATGGACCTGACCCAATTAGTTTCTGGCCCCACTCACATCGGGAGACATATGCTGGACCTGATTTTTGTCTCTGCTCAGTGGTTGAATGATCGTAGCTTTGGGGATATAGTTATAAAACCCTTGTCATGGTCCGATCATTCTCTTCTTAGGCTTGACTTCTGTGCCGCTACCCCCCACCACAGGGAGGCGGAACCAAGGAGATGGTTCCGCCCCAGGCGCCTGGTGGATCCTGAATGGTTCCAGATGGAGCTTGGGCTATTTCCTGAGACTCTGGCTCACAGCTCGGCTGAAGACTTAGTGGCCACCTGGGATAGGTTGGCTGCTGAGGCTCTGGACCGAGTTGTGCCTTTGCGACCTCTGACTCGGCACAGATCCCATCCAGCTCCGTGGTTTACGGAGGAGCTGAGGGAGATGAAGTACCGGAAAAGACATCTGGAGGGCGTCTGGAGGGCCAATCACACCGAATCTGACCGGACACAGGTGAGGTCCTATATTAGGACCTACCTAGTGGCAATAGAGATGGCGAAGCGTTCGCACTGCTCCGTTCTTATTGCGTTAGCAGAAAATCGGCCTGCCGCCCTGTTTAGAGTGACCCGCTCCCTGCTTGAGCCAAGAGCGCAGGAAGACCTCTTGCAGGGCAGGGCAGAGGAGTTTTCCCGATTTCTGCATGATAAAATCACCCAGATTCAGGGTGAGCTGGACTCCAGCTGGGTGGTCCCGGGGAAGATGGCTGGGGCAAGTCTTGAGATGGTTATCTGGGAGGAGTTCGATCCTGTGACCAAGGGCGTGGACAGGTTGCTGGGGTGGCTGAATACCACCACTTGTTTGTTGGATCCATGTCCCTCCTGGTTGGTTTCTACCTCCAGTGAGGTGAGACGAGGCTGGCTCCAGGGGATTGTCAACGCTTCGTTGAGGGAGGGGTCGCTCCCTACCGCCCTGAAAATGGCGGTGGTGTGGCCTCTCCTCAATAAGCCTTTCCTGGACCCAGCGCTTTTGAATAACTATCATCCAGTCTCCAACCTCCCCTTTGTGGCGAAGGTTGTGGAGAGTGTGGTGGCGTTTCAGCTCCCTCAGTACCTGGAGGAAACGACGTATTTAGAGCCCTTCCAATCGAGCTTCAGGCCCGGGCACAGTACTGAAGCAGCATTGGTCGCATTGGTTGATGATCTCTGGAGAGCCCGTGACAGAGGTTATTCCTCTGTCCTGGTCCTATTAGATCTCTCGGCGGTTTTTGATACTATCGACCATAGTATCTTGTTGCAGCAGCTGGAGTGGTTGGGAATTGGAGGTACCGTCTTGCGGTGGTTCTCCTCCTTCCTCTCTGACCGCTTGCAATTTGTGTTGATAGGGGGGAGAGGTCCACCCCTAGGCCCCTCTCCCCTCTCTTGTTCAACATTTATGTGAAGCCGCTGGGGGAGATCATCCATGATTTTGGAGTAAAGTGTCATCTTTATGCAGATGACACTCAGCTTTACATCTCTACTCCAAACCACCCCAATGATGCTGTGGAGGTTATGTCCCGGTGCCTGGAGGCCATGCGGAATTGGATGGGTGAGAACAGGCTTCGACTCAACCCTTTCAAGACTGAGTGGCTATGGTTTCCGGCGTCCCGATATAGTCAGCTGACTCTACCGCTGACTATTGGGGGTGAGATCTTAGCCCCCACAGAGAGGGCTCGCAATCTAGGCATCCTCCTGGATGTACGGCTGTCATTAGAAGATCATATTACGGCCGTTTCCAGGGGGGCTTTTCATCAGGTTCACCTGATGCACCAGTTGTGGCCCTTTCTTGATCGGGATGCCTTACGCACGGTCACTCATGCCCTGGTCACCTCCCGCCTGGATTACTGTAATGCCCTCTACATGGAGCTCCCCTTGGGGAGCACCCGGAGGTTGCAACTGGTACAAAATGCGGCTGCGCGGGTGGTTATGGGGGCATCTAAAAGCTCTCATGTGACGCCTCTCCTACGCAAGCTGCATTGGTTGCCGGTGGCCTTCCAGGTGCGCTTTAAGGTTCTGGTTTTGACCTTTAAAGCGCTCCATGGCATCAGACCAGGCTATCTGCAAAACCGCGTTCTGCCGGTAGTCTCCCACCAACCTGTGCGCTCCCACAGGGAGAGCCTCCTTCGGGTCTCGACGGCCTCTATGTGCTGCCTGCCGGCCCTGAGAAACAGGGCCTTCACTGTGGGGGTACCCGCTCTCTGGAATGGGCTCCCCCCTGAGTTGAGAACGACCACCGACCTGAGGGTGTTCAGGCGTGATTTGAAGACCTGGCTCTTTGAGCAGGTCGGCCTGGGCTGATCCTAAATTGATTTTAATGGGGTTTAAGTAATGAATTTTAAGGTTGGGATTTTAGATTCGGTTACAGCCCTTATTTAATTCCATTTTAACTTTTATATATATGTTGTTTTAGTAGGCTGTGCACCGCCCTGAGTCCTTCGGGAGAAGGGCAGTATATAAATTGACTAAAACAAAAACAAAACAAACAATTGAAGAACACTCTTCAATCAAGAAATTATCCCGATTACAGGCACTCCCCAACTTCTGTCCAACACCGGTCCATGCCCTAGAATGACAATGGCATTCATTAGATGTAAGGAGGTCTCTCTGTATTTATGTAGACAGGACGGCATCAATCAGAAAGATAGAGGTCCTCTTTGTCTCGTTCCAGCCCTCCACATTGGGCAGGAAGGTCACATCCTCAACAATTGGCAGGTGGCTATGAGCCACAATTGCAAAAGCCTATGAAGTACAGACATTGCCAGTACCCAGAGGGATTACGGCGCATTCCACAAGGAGTGCAGCCACATCAGCAGCTTGGGACACTCAAGCCCCAATCAAAGAAATTTGCAGGGCAGCGACATGCTCGTCACCGTCGCCCTTCATAAGACATTATAGATTAGACATTTTTGCCTCGGCAGAAGCAGTCTTTGGCAGAAGGGTATTACAGAGGATTCACACGGGTAGGGGGACTCCAAACCAGATGGAGACCCTCCTGTAGGACACGCCAGCTTTGGTATGTCCCATTCCTGGATGCCCGGAACAGCTCTCAGGAGAATGGGTATTGGTTCTTACCTGATATGCCCTTTCTCTGCAAGCTGTGAAGAGCATCCAGCCCCACCCTGAGTCTGTCTGGGTTTGGGTCCAATCCTGGCCAAAAATAAAGACCAATGGTGAAGGAGATAAACTCATCACTTTGACTTGGCCAAAACTGGGGACACTTGAGAGGAACTCCAAGGAGGAAGAGGAGTGCCCTCAGAAATCAACCTATCAAACAACAGATGGAAGCACTTCCCATTCCTGGATGCTCTTCACAGCTCACAGAGAAAGGACGGATCAGGTAAGAACCAATGCCCATTCTCAAACCGCACTTATAATCTGGTTCAAAAACCAGTATTCAGTTCCTCAAATTAGTGAAGGAGAAAAGTGGCTCCTATTGGCAATTTGGTCACAAGTTCATTTGATGCTTCTCATGAATTCTAAATAAAATGAGTTACTCTCTGCCCTGTACAAATTCCTTGAGCAGTACAAATTCCTTGAGACCTTAGAGATCTGTAGGGGGCGTGCATAAGCGCACCAACGTGCCTACAGTCCCTGTCCTATTGTTTCTTTTATTCTTCTTATATGTACCCATTTCATGTATTCATAACTATGTATATACTTATACCTATTATCTTGTAAGCGATTGACAAATCAAATAAATTCTAAATTCTAAAATTCTACCAGTAGATGATAGGATAGGAAATCATCATGAAACCCAGAAGTAGATGCTAGACTGTGAAATAAAAGTAAATAAATCCCAAAGAACGTCAGTGGCAAACCACTTCTATATTACTGAGCACCTAACAACACATAATATAGACATGCCCTCATTAGAAACAGAGCTTATCTCAAATAAAATTGTACTCAACTTCTGCAAAAAATATTTCTAAAACTCTAATTCAGGCTATTATAAATTTAAGATAACTCTTCCCAACCTAATGCCCTCTAGATGACTTGGATTTCAACTCCTATAATTCATAGCCAAAGAATATGCTGACTAGAGGTGATGGGACTTTAGTGTCCGACACATCTGGAGGTCATCAGATTAACACCTTTCAACAATATGAAAATTTGAAAAGTAATGTGGAATTAAATGGAACAATAAATGTTTCATTATAACCCTATATGACTTATTCTGATAAAATAGTGTTTTGTGGAATCATGGCTGTGCCAAAGACCGAAGCTATTTTGGGCTAGTTATTTGGCAACACCACCACCTCCTCAGTATAAAACTCTGAGAATTAAAATAAGTGCTTTTTTAACCAATGTGCCAAATGAAATTAATCACAATTTATTACTCTGCATAACGACAAACACTAAGCTTCTTATATAACTCAAATGGTCTAACTTACTCATGGCTGTATGAAGTTCTTTCATCACTAACTTATTCTCCCAGTAATGTGTTTCTTTTAGATAGTTTAGGGGGAAGTAGAACAGACATTTCAACTACACATCGCAATTGACAAAAAAGATTCTGTAGTGGTAATCCGTCATGATTACATATTCTCCCAATTGACAGAAAAGCTGAATCTGAGCCAAACTGGCTCCTGTTGAAGTACTATGGGCTTACAATTAATGCTTACTTCATTTATCACAGTTAAGGCAGAGGAAGTCTTGTTCAGAGATAGCAGGCACAAATAATAAATGGGAAGAATGGAACAAGCAACAAAAATATGCAGGTTGATGGTATATATGAAGACAAATGCCATTTCTATTTTTAAATGGAAATATTCTCACAATTGGTTTTCATTTATTCTTGGAAACTGTTCAAGCATAGTACCTAAAATTGCTTTGACACATATATAACCTTGACAGTTGACTGATGCAGATGGTGATAAGTAATTGCCACCAAATCAAAAGTATCAGGTTAATAATAAGCAAAGAAAGGTATCTAAAAAAGGTGAGGAAAGCTATGAAGGCAATTTTAGATGATATTAAAAAATGACTGATGCAAAAAGAAAAGTAAGTCATTACCTAGTGGGAAGACAAGGATACTTTAAGATTGTTTAGCTTAAATGTAGTACTAAATGTCCCTAAAGATCCCTCTTGGTAGGTTAATTTACCATAACTTAACAGAAAGAAGATACATTAATGTCAGCCCTTCAAGGTGGACAAGACTAGAATACCAACGTCAAACTAAAATCACTTTTATTTTTTAAAAAAATAGAAACAGAAGTTTGTTGTTTGCTTCCCTACTCCCTCTCTTTATTTTTGGGAAAACAAGTGAAAGTATTGTCTGAAACAATTTCTCAGGTTATAGTTGTCTTAGTAGCAACTCTTCCTCTTGTCTTTCTCTGCCCCCCTATAGTTACTCTAACAATTGATTATACATAATAATTGATTATGTTACCTCTCAACCCTGGTTCCTTGATTAATATAGAAATGTGTCCTTCATATTTTATTATAAGCAAACAAAGAAGTGGGAGAGGAGAGACCAAGATACAGTTTTCAAATATCTAGACAGCTGCCACACAGAAGGAGGTGTATTACTCTCTATTGCCTTAGAGGGCAGGTCTAGAATCAATGGGTTAAAATTACAAGAAAGGAAGTTCAGGCTAGACATCAGGAGAGACTTCCTGATGACATGAACTGTCAGCAACTGAAGCATCCTGCCACATACATGGGGAAGAAGTTAGTGACACTATGAGAATAATATCTGGAAACCCACCTCCCCCCCAAAAAAACCCCACCTGCTGTCATGGCTCCATGTTCTTTTCTCAGGTGACAATAACAGACAGTCAGAGAGTAGAATGTAATAAACATGGCCTAGAGATCTTCCAATACATAAAACATTAGACTCTCTACCTCTCACCAGGCTTCAGTCTAGGAAACCAATTTGGAATAACATACCACAGCCTTATAATCTAAATCAAGAATGATGATTAAAATGGGCGACTTTTAATAACCACAACCAAACAGATCATGCAGATCCACTTCCAGGAATGCAGCTGCCCCAAAAAATATGGAGTCACCTGAATAAAATCAGGCCATGCCATCCTCGAACTAAAGCTAAGTTCTACAAGTGGGGGAAGGGCCGAGAGCCCTCGGTGTGCCTGTCGTGCTCCCAGTGGTGGATTAAAGCTCACTGGTGCCCTAAGCACTGACAAATCTTGGTGCCCCTCTCTTTTGTACATACTGTACAAAGGAAGTCATATTCTCAATTTTGTGGTGCCCCCTTTGGGCCTGGTGCCCTAAGCACGTGCTTAGTCTGCTTAATGGTTAATACACCACTGCGTGCTCCGAAAGAAACTATAATACATATAGTTGCAGAATGTCTCCTCAGGAAATTTCAAGGCACCTGGGTTGATCTCATTCCAGCCACACCAAAAACAGATAGTTAGCTTCCTTAGATATCAAATTATAACTTTTATTTCATTGCAATTCTATGGATCCATATTATGGAGATTTTATTATGGTTTTAATTTAATATTTTATATCCTATAGTGTATTGTACATCATCTGTCTATCAATCATTTATCTATCTATCTATCTATCTATCTATCTATCTATCTATCTATCTATCTATCTATCTATCTATCATCTTTTATCTATTATCTATCTCTGTACATATACATACTGTTGTTTTATTTAAACTAAATTTATATATCAGTGATTGCATGACCTCTGTAGATGCCATATGCTAAATAAATAAATAATCCTGCCCAAATGAAATAGCAAGTTACCTTTTACTGAAGATGTTCAAACAGATCTGTCAGAATTGCTCTATTGGATCCTGTATGGACAAGGGATTGGACTACATGATCTCTATAATCCCTTCCAACTTTCTGAGTCTATGAATGAGATAACCAGCAAGGCATGATTTCATTTCTTAAACAGCACCAAAAAAAATTAAATGAAAGGCAAATCGTATTAATCAATGTTAATCTCTCCCCAAAGAGACTGGATAGAAAAGCATTACCAGTACATTACATTTCTCAATTCATTCATAGATAATTAGCAGGATGAAAGGAGGGAAATACCATATTAACCTTTATGTAATATTGATTGCATGCTTTTTTGAAACAGAAAGAAGGTCATGGAAAAAGACTAGGCATCTTTTAGGAAGATGGCATTGCCTATAACATTATATAATAGCTTCAATCTTGGAAAAATTATCCTTGCCTCCAGCTCCTGAATTTACTATAGTTTTGTTGCCAAAACCTTCCAAATCTGTTAGCCAAAAAAATTCCACTCTCCCAGCCGATCAGATTTCATGTGAATATTTTGGTGGGGCTGTCAGCCAAACCTTTATCAAGAAAAGGCGTAATTACTGGCTAGACTGTCACATACTGAATTCTACAACTAACATTTTCCTTTCCATTCATTCAGAAATGAATAGAATTTAAATATTAGTGAAAGAACATACCTTCCCTTTCAAAATCTTTTCTTTTTCATTGCTGTTGCCTTTCATGAGGAATGCTGTATATGTATATTATTAAAGCTATTATCAGATAGTCAGATTTTAATCGATGAATAATTTATGGTAACTGAAATATCTTACATCAGCTTGTTGTATTTGGCCACTAGTCAGATATCTATAATGTCTACAATCTTCCTTCATTTAAAATCTGTCTCTGTATATTTCTTTCTTTCCCCATTGCACTGTTTTGGTCAAAGCCATCTTTTCAGATTATCAGCTGAGATCATAACAACAAAAATTCTTATAAAGCTTGTAATATCATTTAGTTGTGTAATCAGCCAAGTTGAAATCCTTTATATAGTACAAAAGTCTATTAATTTACCAGGTGTCACTTTTATATTTAATATATCCCACATCCCATACAAAGAAAAGTCACAATTAAGGGAGATAATTAAAACAGAAAACAAGGTACAGAATAAAACAGTACAATAAATAAATGCCTTTTGAATCATTAGACTATTTCCACCCTGTTATCTTGGCAAGTATAGGAAAGAGTTTTGACACTGCTTTCTGTTTTTTGACTTCTAGTTCATAGTTCTGATTTGATTGAGGTCTCCTATCAAAATACTGACCAGGATTGATCCTGCTTCATCAGAGAAGACCACCCAGCAGGACTGACTACAAGGAAGCTCAAAACAGTCAATATGGTGCCCATGATCTAAGCCAGGGATGTCAAACTCGATTTCATTGAGGGCTGCATCAGTGTTGTGTTTGACCTGGGGGGGGGTAGGTGTGGCCAGATGGGTGTGGCCAAGGTGGTCATGGCCGGCTTGAATTCAGTTCTGTTGGGAGCACCTGTGATGGTCCGGGCGGGGCTGGGGGATCCACTTTTGCTATTAGTTTGTTCTGCTAGCACTCTGCCAGTGAAAATGGGGTTCAGGGGCCGCTCGTGGACCTCCCTTGGCTCCATTTTCAGCTGTGATGGCCTCCTGCAGCCCTCTGCCAGTGAAAAGGGTCACCACACACTCCATTTTTGCTGGCAGAGGTACCGAGAGCTGGTCTTTCACTGTTTCTAGGGTAGCCCCGTGGCCAGATCTAAGCACCCCATGGGCCGGATTCAGCCCACGGACCTTGAATTTGACACCCCTAATTTAAGCCCTCTCCCTTTTATAGGTAATGTCTGATGCATATTGAAAGAGGTGGTCCTTCAACTTTATGGTCATGACTTCTATGACATTCTTTATTCTCCCACTCTGTGGTCACTATTATTAGCCAGGTGCTATTCATGTGCCAAGACCAAATAAGTAAGCCTCCCCACTCCACACACGAAACCTCAATTAAAACGGAGCATAACATAAATGTAAACAATAATGTAATACAGTAAATAAAATTATATCAAAGTCCCAAAGGCTTAATTGAAAAATGGTGTCTTAATTCCCTGTTTACAACGGGGTGGGTGGGTGGAGAATTGGGGAAAAGCCATGCCTTGAGCCTGACAAGCGTGTCACTGCAAATTAGCAGAGTATTTTAAAACTTTAGACTTAAATCCTAGCAATCCTTGACAGCAATCCCTAAAGCCCTTGAATTGAGCACACAAGTTAATAAGAATCTGAAGCAAATCTTTCAATATAATGATTATGGGATTATCCGCCATTTTGGGCCAAAAGACAAACACACTTGGATAATTTTTTTTACAAAAGGCCATTGTAATAATAGAATAAAAATATAATCAAGTTTAGGATAATTTGTTGTCAGCTCTATCTGTCCAGGTTCACATCTTTTTTCAGGCTTTTGCATAATAAGGAATATTATTTGAATTTCCTGGCTTATGGAACTTGTTAGCTTTAGCAGTACAGCAATTCTATTCTGTGTATGATTAGTATAAACTAGGGGGACAAAGATGATGGTGATGAAAGCGATTTCTGAAACCAAAAATTTTTGCAGTAAACACATTCTCTGCAAAAGAGGTTGACAGGGCTGACAAATAACAGAACAGTACATCATCATGTAAATTTCTAAATTAATATATGTGACTTCAAAGGCTATAATATTTTATATTCATCTAATACAGAATCAACTGCAGTCTCAGACAAAAAAAAATTGGGTGCAGTCTTCTGATTACTACAACAAAATTTTCCAACTTGTTAATGACAAATAATTTCTCATTCAACAACAATTTTATAATAGTTCATGATTATAAACTCATTCCATGGCTGGATGTGGTGAGATGAAAAGTTCCCCCTTGGGCTATTGTATAATTGGCAAGTAAGTAAATAATGTGAAATATTTTCCATTGCCCCATTAAAACAAATGCAGTTATAGTTAGCCAAATGAAAGACCTGTCTAGCAGAAGGATCGGCATGAGTGGGAATCTCAAGTTGGTATGTGCTTTTTAAAATGCCAGAGATGGGGTAGCTTTAGCATGGTTGATATCCATTGTAATCTCCCTCCTTTGGTTTAATGCACTATAGAGGAGTATTCTAATTTTCATTTAATTTTGATGACTTTGGAAATAAGAGTAAAGGATTGATATGCTACAGTACAAAAGTAATAAATATTTGTGTTAAGCTTTATATACTGCAAACAGTTTCGAAGTCAAGATGCCTAAACCCACAGTTTGCCTTTCAGGTCAACCTGCTGCTGAAGAGGGATGCGTCAAAACAGGCCCTGAAAAAGTGCACCTTCCCCAGTCACTTGCTCTGTGTGTGTGTGTGTGTGTGTGTGTGTGTGTACATTGCTCAAAAAAATAAAGGGAAAACAAAAAGAAGATATCCTAGATCTGAATGAATGAAATATTCTTATTAAATACTTCGTTCATTACATAGTTGAATGTGCTGACAACAAAATCACCCAAAAATTATCAAGGGAAATCAACTTTAGCAACCCATGGAGGTCTGGATTTGGAGTTACCCTCAAAATTAAAGTGGAAAAAAACACTACAGGCTGATCCAACTTTGATGTAATGTCCTTAAAACAAGTCAAAATGAGGCTCAGTAGTGTGTATGGCCTCCACATGCCTGTATGACCTCCCTACAATGCCTGGGCATGCTCCTGATGAGGTGGCGGATGGTCTCCTGAGGGATCTCCTCCCACACTTGGACTAAAGCATCCCCCAACTCCTGGACAATCTGTGGTGCAATGTGGCATTGGTGGATGGAGCAAGACATGATGTCCCAGATGTGGGAAAATTGGATTCAGGTCTGGGGAACGGATGGGCCAGTCCATAGCATCAATGACTTTATCTTGCAGGAACTGCTGACACACTCCAGCCACATCAGGTCTAGCATTGTCTTGCATTAGGAGGAACCCAGGGCCAACCGCACAAGCATATGGTCTCACAAGGGGTCTGAGGATCTCATCTCGGTACCTAATGGCAGTCAGGCTACCTCTGGCGAGCACATGGAGGGCTGTGCGGGCCCCTAAAGAAATGCCACCCCATACCATTACTGACCCACTGCCAAACCGGTCATGCTGGAGGATGTTGCAGGTAGCAGAACGTTCTCCACGGTGCCTCCAGACGCCGTGTCACGTCTGTCATGCTCAGTGTGAACCTGCTTTCATCTGTGAAGAGCACAGGGCGCCAGTGGCGAATTTGCCAATCTTGGTGTTCTCTGGCAAATGCCAAACGTCCTGCACGGTGTTAGGCTGTAAGTACAACCCCCACTTGTGGACGTCGGGCCCTCATACTACCCTCATGGAGTCTGTTTCTGACTGTTTGAGCAGCCACATGCACATTTGTGGCCCGCTGGAGGTCATTTTGCAGGGCTCTGGCAGTGCTCCTCCTGTCAGTCCTTGCACAAAGGTGGAGGTAGCGGTCCTGATGCTGGGTTGTTGCCCTCCTACGGCCTCCTCCATGTCTCCTGATGTACTGGCCTGTCTCCTGGTAGCGCCTCCATGCTCTGGACACTATACTGACAGACACAGCAAACCTTCTTGCCATAGCTCGCATTGATGTGCCATCCTGGATGAGCTGCACTACCTGAGCCACTTGTGTGGGTTGTAGACTCTGTCTCATGCTACCACTAGAGTGAAAGCACTGCCAGCATTCAAAAGTGACCAAACCATCAGCCAGAAAGCATAGAACTGAAAAGTGGTCTGTGGTCACCACCTGCAGAACCACTCCTTTATTGGATTTGTACAACAGCATGGGAAATTGATTGTCAATCAGTGTTGCTACCTAAGTGGACAGTTTGATTTCACAGAAGTGTGATTGACTTGGAGTTACATTGTATTGTTTAAGTGTTCCCTTTATTTTTTTGAGCAGTGTATAAACTTCTTAGAAGGGATCCTCTTTGGTGTCTTGGGTGGTAAAGGCAACAGGGAGGGAGGGAGAAAATGTACTTTCAAACTTGTAAGACTGATGTCAATCTTGTGAGGTAGTCCAGACAGAAAGCCCTGATGGAAAGTTACATTAACAGAAATGTGTTAGTCTGAAAATACATTTCTCCCCCGTTGTCTCCTCAAGAAACCAAGGAGAGCAACTTCTGAAACATTTGCCCTGCCCACATTCTTTTTGCTAGCTAAACTGCCCTGCCTCTTATCTAATTCTCTGGCTGTGGCTCTTCCCTCTGCCGCTGTCCCCGATCTTCCAAGGTAATTCCCACAAAGTATTATAAAGCTAAAGGCAAAGGTTTCCCTTTTCCAGTTATGTCTAACTCTAAGGGGCTGTGCTTATCTCCATTTCTTAGCTGAGGGACCCCACATTGTCCAAAGGCATTTCCATGGTCATGTGGCCAGAAGGACAATACACTGAGGCACATGGAACACTCTTATCTTCCCATCAAAATGGTACCTATTTATCTGCTTGCATTTGCATGGTTTCAAACTGCTTAAGTTGTCAGGAGCTGGAGCTTGACCCATCACATGGCGTTCGGGTCTTAAACCCGAGTTGTGAGCTTTCCAGCTGACAAACTCAGTGTTTTTAATCCCTGAGCCATTGTCCCCCCATTGCAAACATTCATAAATTATTATAAGGGTAGAAAACAAGACAAGCAGAGATAATAACCTACGTGCAAATCTTCTTTCCCCAATAAAATGTCCTAGAGATGCACAAGGGCAAGATACTCTTTAACTATATTATGTAAGTTGTTCTTGCCTTTCTCTACATCACTTAGTTTCCCACTCTTAGTAAAAATAGCTATATCCACATAAGATAGAATATTCTGTAGAAGCACATTAAATCAATCAAGCTGAACGCATCTACTTCATGTTTTCTGAGACATTAATTTTGATTACTTATACTTAACACATTTCAACTGTAGGAAACCTTTTAACTCAAAGAACATTTTGATATCCAAAGAAAGAGCCATGGTGGCGCAGTGGCTAGAATGCAGTATTGAAGGCTAATTTTGCTGACTGCCAACTTCCAGGGAGTTTGGCAGTTCGAGTTTCATCGGCTCAAGGTTGACTCAGCCTTCCATCCTTCCGAGGTCACTAAAATAAGGACTCAGATTGTTGGGGGCAATATGCTGACTCTGTAAACTGCTTAGAGAGGACTGTAAGGCACTGTGATTTCAGACGGTCTCCTGGGAGTTCGCAGATTTGCAGAAAAAAACAAACCAACTCACACACTTCAAGCTGAGTAAAGCTGGGTTTATTCACAAACAACAAACTCCTCACCCGACAAGAATGGCAGGAAGCCGATTAGGTTAGCACTGGGAATGTTTGCCTCCCAGCACTGTTTATAGCTGTGGCCATGCTCCCACTTAAAACGCATCTGCCTCCTGTGTTCCAATCCACTCTAATCACTAATGTAACCTGTAAATAAGGAGGAACTTTTTGACAATGAGAACAATCCATCAATGGAACAGCTTGCCCTCGGAAGTTGTGGGAGCGCCATAACTTGAGACCTTCAAGAAGAAATTGGACCGCCATTTGTCAGAAATGGTGTAAGGTCTCCCGCTTGGGCGGCGGGGAGGGGGGGCGGTTGGACTAGATAAGGTCCCTTCCAACTCTGATTATCTGTTATTTATTAATCCCTCCCCCACTAAACATTTCCTGATTTCGGCTTCTGATCATGGATTAGCATTCCCTGCCTCTCTGATCGTCACCTCATCTACCATCCCTGTCTATCCCTGCCTCCGCTAACACCCATTGCACTCCCTCCCTATCAGCAAGTGTCTTCCCAATAGTCCCGTTGGGCTGTTGCTCACCGGACGCTGATTGGAGGGGTACGTCCCAGCCCCTTGACATCATCAGTGTCCAGGTTTCCCTCAGGAGTCTCCAACACTGTTGTCGCCGTGCGAGTAGCTGGATGCCGGTTCATCAGCTGTTCAGCAGCGCATCAGTTCAGTGGCAGCATGGAGAGTCTGGACACATATCGGGATTCCCCCAGAAGCACTCCATTCGAGTTGGAGGGCTCTGAGATATGTCACCATGCCCAGAGTCCGACAGTGAAGTGGTATATAAGTCTAAGTGCTAATTGCTATGATAATTCGCCATGGCCAAATTGCTGTGTCCAACACACCACTGCAAATTCACTGCAGGACAACTTGTCACAGCCAATTTGGCAGGGGAAAACTCGATGCAGGATAAGAGTTACCCTAATATCAAAGAAACAGTGGAACATAATCATTAAATAAAGGATGCAAAAGGAGGGACAGAATGACATGTGAATGACAAAAATTACAAATATATTTTTATTTATTTTAAATAATTAAACTGAATGGTTAAAATAATCCCACAGTGAGTTGTCCCATACGAGTTGGTTGTAGCGAGTCATCCCACAGGGAGTTGACTGTGGTGAATTGGCAGTGGCAAGTTGACCAAGATGAGGAAGGCTGAGAAGCCTTCTCCTGGGCATTTCTACCCAAACATTCTTTGATGATTTGAAAGCAACTCTGGACCACTCAATTTCAGCATCTAATCACAGACAGAAATGCACTTTAACCAACATATTGAACAATTCCATAGTAAAATGCCTCATACCAAGATCTCAAAGGACAAAATTTATAGGCACTATTTTACTTTACTTTTAAGGTTAATAGTTGGGCTTTGGTTCAACCTTTAATAGCTTTCTATGCTGAACTGAGCATGTTCAAATAATTCACATTTTCCTTTCAGAAAAACTCATAAGATTTTTCCTTTAATCATTGTCCATGCTTTTTTTTTTAATATTTACATAATCTGGCATGGTGCAATAGCCCTGAATTTCTGTAACATGTTTAAATAATTGAAAAGAAATATGAATGTATTTTCCTAGTTAAAAAAAAACTTGCCAAGAAGTAGATATGTTTTAGCTTTTTAAAGTGGTAGCTTTTGATCAAATCTAGATAGAACTATACCAAAGTTGATATGCTGGTTTAAGTGACCTATGATTTAAAGTGAATCAACTTATACAGTATGGCATTAAGGTATGTACAGATTTCCTTCAATAACTAGAATTTTTACAAAGTAAATTGGGAAAGCAAACATATCTGTTACATTTTTAGGGTTACCTTTCAATCTAACCATAGCTACTCAGTCAGAAAATATATAACTGATCATGTCAAAATCATTTGGAGAGACATAAGCATGGACTGCGTATGAGGTTGGTTCAAAGTTCCTAAGTTAGGGCAGTTGTCATTAAATGCAACCAAAGTACTACACAAGTAGTACTTTGGGAACAAGGTAGAATGTAGACCCTGAGATGAGCAATCTCACAAACACAAAGAAGAAAGAGAGGGAACACAAAACAAATCCCGAAGTCTCTATAGCAGGAGTGTCAAACTCAAGGCCTGTGGGCTTGATCTGGCCCACTGGGTGCTTAGTTCTGGTCTGCAGTGCCACCCTGTTAATAGCGAAGGACCAGCCCACAGTGCCTCTGCCACTGAAAACAGAGCTCAAAATGGCCACATGCGACCCACCCGAGCTCCGTTTTTGCTGGCAGAGAGTTGCAGGAGGCTGTCCCCGCCACAAACGGACCTCGCGAGAGCAGTTTCAGGAGGGATGTACATGGAGCGGTTAGGGATGAAGGGGACACCTGCCTAGCCAGCCAGATCAGCCAAATCAACCCTGGCGATCAATGGGATGACAGATGTCGCAGCCAGATCGCCCATCAGGGTTGCAGGAAGCCATCCCAGCCAAAAACAGAGCTCGTGAGCCCATTTTCACTGGCAGAGCACTCAGGCCACCACAGGCACCTCTGACATGAGTGACATCAAGCTGGCCATACCCCCTGCCCCCCCCCCCAAGATCAAACACAACCCTGATGTGGCCCTCAATGAAATCAAGTTTGACATCCCTATTCTATAGCCTACTATCTATTGTGTACTTTGGTGTGAGATGCTGAAAAATCAGTGCCATTATGGCCGCAATTATACAGCTGTTGCAACAAAAAAATGTCTGTCCTTTTCTCATTTAATTTGGCAGTTAAACCGAATAGGCTAAGCTTCCTTTCTATTTAAATAGTAGCAAGCAGTGAAGCAGTCCAAAAGGATCAAAGAGGAGGGTAGCATGTGGCAGGGTGAGTTGATGAACCTGGGATGATGCAATGGTCGGCCTTATAGCTGTGAAACATATGAATGGCAGAAGCATTAAGTAATGGAGGAGGAGCTTGCTTGCCATTCCTGGATTTGTTTTTATATGGCAATACTCTGTGTATCTAGAAGAAGGAATCCGCAGTTGGAGACCCAGCAGGATCTGAGAAAGCAATCTGTTGAGTGAGTTGGCTGATGGAAAGAACGACAGTTCTTGGATAACAGACCAGATGTCAAGAAGGTCAGCTTGGCAAAGGAGCTGGAATCCAGAAAGCCTAGAGAAGAAAAAAAGTTCTTTTCTCCATCTTTCTGGTCTCTTCCCCTAGGATAGAAATGAGCCCAAAAGTAAAAATACAGAAAGAAGCTGCAATGAGGAGGAAAGGAAGGAGGGGAGGGAATGTAAAAAGCTCTGTTTGGAATTATCTATGCAGAACTGTTTGCTGAAGCTAAGGCTACTGTATATATTAAATATCTCTGCAAATAAAGAAGAACCGTGTGGGTACATCTGGAAATTGCCCCTGCCATTTTTCCCACTCTCCCTATAGTGCAGCCATCAAAATAGCTCTTGATTTCAGGAGTTAATCCTAGGAAATTGAGTAAAGATTCTGGCAGGGTGAAGAAGAGGCTATATGGCCCAGCTTCATATCCCAAATAAGTTGCACTGGCCCAGCTCAGATTGCTGAACTGCTTGGGAGCCATGAGCAGCGTTTGTCAAGATGCTCCTTTCTATCCTTTCAGCACACTATTGTGCTTTTCACTACATGAAAAATGTTTGGGTGGAATCCTGAACAGGATCATGGATTCCAGGCACTGTGGTGGCAAGGGCTACTTCTTCTAAGTTGTTCTCCTCCCAAGCTCTAGCAGTTGCCAAGTTCTCTCCAATCTTGGAATCCTCTGAGTCAAAGCCCTAGAGTAACCATCAGATGTTGGAGCTGGAGAAATCATTTGGTTGTTTTTTCCCACCTCCAAATTGGTCTGCTTCCTCATTGTCAGTTATTTGTCCTGAGCAAGCAGCTGTGTAATAATAACCCTTTCTAAGCTGCATTAACTACCTGATTTACTTCTTGGGTGACTGAATTCATGTTCTAATAGCCCGAACCTTTCTTTGTTTAAAAAAAAAAAAGGATACCTCCATCTATTATTTGCATAGCTTCACATTCAACAGGAATTTATTGGTCTGTTTACTTTAAAGGCATTGGAGCAGAGGTGGTATTCAGCAGGTTCTGATCAGTTCTGGAGAACCAGTAGCAGAAATTTTGAGTACTTTGGAGAACCGGCAAATCCCACCTCTGACTGGAGATTTTACAATATCCTTCTCCTGCCACACCGACCAAGCCATGCCCACAGAACCAGTAGTAAAAATTTTTGAATCCCACCACTGCATTGGAGCTATTCTATTTGAAGCTGAGCTGCACATTTCTTATCTGTAAATTCATGTTTGTAAACCAAACACTTCCACTTAAGCTCCCAACAAACAGTTGTATAATATAATGCAATGGAAACATCCTTTGCTGCAAATTTAATCACCTTCTGTTGCAAAACAAGAAAGCCACTGGCAATAGAAACAATTTTTCAAGGAACATGGTCCAAAGCATGGTGTAATTTATGTCTGCTAAATTCAATAAATTTCATCCCTCTTCAAGGTCAAAGCTGGTTGCAAATTTCATCTCAGTTTTCACACATGTTAGCTAGGCTATGGAAGAAAGATTACTATACTGAACCAAGTGCTAGATTTAGGCAATGAATTAAATTCGGTTATCTCCAGATGAGGCCATTTCTCAATCTACATAGTGGGATCTTGGCAACACACTTGGGACATAAATTGGATTATACCTGGTCTTAGAACGTACTTGATACCTAAATATGTATATTTTCTTTCTTAGGCCTAGAAAAAAAAGAAAGTTAAAGAATGTTTTAGCTTATATTCAGATATTATGTGAGTGAGATAGTAAAGAGATCAGGTTAGAGAAGTCAGAAGTTAGAGAAAATTTCTTGTAGGATTCTCTCAGCAAAGCTCTATGTTTGTGGGGGTGGGGGATGTACAAAATAAACTTTTTTCAAAGCAAAGATCATAAATAATTCTGAAGAGCAAGATATTTGAGAAGCAAACAAGACCATATTTGCTAGGTATAAACAAGGATCTCGGAAGCACATCTACTCAATTGCAGTTGTTGTCCATCCCCTGCCTGGGATCATATCCCCAAGAGATTCATACAGCTCCCACCTTAATTAAATTTCTGAAACAATTAAAAACTTCTTTGTTGTCCCAGGCCAAGGGACGGATGGCTTTGAAGCTCCTTTTAGTTATAACTTAGTTTTGATGGATTATTTGTTTGTTGTTCCAGTTAATCTTGTTATCTTTTTAAACATATTTTCTCTTATTTGTGTCTAGAGTTATCAAGGATTTGGGTGACCACAGGCATGGATTAAACAAACAAACAAATATTTGCTTTGGTTTATTTCCACCAAGATAGCCCTGTTATTATATTGCAGAACAAACAAGAATCTTATAGCAAAATGACTATGGAAAAACTAACATTTGTAATGGCATAGGGTTTATTTTGAGTACCGGTGTGGACTTCTTAGCGGTATGTACATCATCTGAAGTAGACTGATATTGATACACCTTGATGTAATGTAATTGCAAATAACTCACGCAATACATACTAATTTTAGAATAATGGCTGAAGGGAGAACAAGGACTGTAAATAGAAATGTACTTGTAGAATAAGCAGGACACCTACCAATTGGGGCTGAGATCCTTTTTCATACCTTTAAGGACCCACAGAAGAGGGGACTGAGACCAGCAGAGGGCTTAATTTTCTTTAAAACAATCACCTCAGTGAAGGTGATAGGGGCAAGGATTTGGAGCTGGATTCAACACGGGGAAGAGGGGGGGAAAGAAAAAACTACTAAAGGATTGAAAATAAAAGTAAGTCAGGAAATATAGAAAGAAAAGAAGAAAAAGCCCAAAGGTGTCAGCAGCCTGAAGATGAAGCAGCATACATAGCCCAGATGAATTGTGGCCCAGATGATCGAAGGACAGCAGGAGCAGCAGCAGAACAAGGAAGCATTCACAGCAGTGCCTTCATAAGAGGCTCCATTAGCATCTCTGGAGTGGTTTCAGGAGCAAGGGAAGAGAACTGGAAGAGGTTCTGAGCATTCAAAGAGCCCAGGCATGTAAAAAACTGGAGCAGTCTGGCATCAACTGTGGGTATCTCAATGCACTAGGAAAAACAGCCTGTGGAATGGTGTGGCCAGTTCACAACAGTGGCAATCCAGCAGTAAAAGGGAGACAAAGTCAAACATTCAAGTGGCGATATGATCTGGCAGTGGCCTTGACGAAGATCTAGAAGAGGCATGGAGACATGATGCCAGGAAGAGATTCAAGAAAAACCATGCTGGATCAAGCCAAGGAGTAGCTTAGTCCATCATTTACATTTATCACAATTGCTAATCAAATCCTGTTGGGAGCAGGAAATGAGACAAACTCTCTTCTTCCACCATGGTTTCCCTGAAGCTGGTACAGTATTTGGAATTATGCTTGAGGGTAACTTTAAGTCTTCAAGATTCATAGGTTTTGACAGTCCAGTCCTCCATGAATTCATCCAATTCTTTTTTCAATCCATCCAAATTAGTAGCCATCAGCACATTTTCTGGTACTTGCTTCTAAAAGTTAATTATGGGTAGAAGTGTGTTCCACAAATGTTTTTGGGAAGAAGAATAGAATACAGTACATATGAGGAGGGGTGGGATTCAACCGGTGTTACTACCAGTTTGGTGACTACAGGTAAGAGCCCGGGCAGGCGGGTGGGTCAAACAGCAGGAAACACAGAACCAGTTTGGTGCCTGCTGCTCTTCAGAGCTACCGGTTCTATAGAACCGGGCAAAACTGGTAGCATCCCACCCCTGCATATGAGGTAAATTGTGTGGCATCCTTATCTTGCAGATTAAATACTTTCTGCTAATGACATTAGCCTAGAGCAGTGTTTTTTCAAACTTGGCAATGTTAAGATGAATAGACTTAAACTCCCAGAATTCTCCAATGCTGGCTTAAAAATTCTGGAAATTAAAGTCCCTACCTCTTAAAGTTGTTGCAACTTGCGAAGCATTCCTGACCTGCTCTCGAGTTGCCATAGGCAGGGGGATGGGGAATCGAGCCTCACAGCTGCATTGTGGAACTTGCATTTCAGTCAAAACAAAGCACATTCCAGCCGTCAACATCAAGGTCATCTCCACGGAGATCCACAGTGGCCAGAGGAACTGATTTCTACAACCCCCGAAATTGTTTTGTTAGGGAATGTGACTTGATGACACACCTTGGGCAGAGTGGGAAACAGGGTCAGAGCCTGACAGTCCACATCAGTCTGAGAGTTGCCAGGTTTTAAAAACACTGGTCTTGTGGACTTAAGTAAAATGTGTCTCTTAAAGGCTCCTATTACTGCCTAATGAAGTTATTACTAGAAACATAGTCAAAATATACTGGTACAGTGCATTCTTTTAAAAGTTAAGTCACTTTGATTGTAATTTTTAGATTCTGGGAAATAACAGTTTTCCACTTGTGACATTTTTTTCTATTAATGTACATATCTAACTCTCATTAATATAATGTGAGTTGCATATAGGTAGTCCTTGATCACAATTGACCCCAACATTTCTGTTGCTAAGTGAGACATTTGTTAAGTGTGTTTTGCCCCATTTTATGACCTTTTTTGTCACAGTTGTTAAGTGAAGAACTGCAGTAACATTGGTGTTAAATGAATCTAGCTTCCCCATTGACTTTGCTCATCGGAAGATCGCAAAAGGTGATCACATGACCCCGGGATACTGCAACCATCATAAATGTGAGTCAGTTGCCAAGCATCTGAATTTTGATCACACGACCATGGGGATGCTACAACAGTCATCAGTGTCACCTTTTTTCAGTGCCATTGTAACTTTGGTCATTAAATGAACTGTTGTAAGTCAAGGACTACCTGTATATGCAGGGAGTTGGGTGATAATCTCTCTGGAGTAGACAGGCAGTTGGGTGATGAGCACTTTGGAGTACTATTACATTGCTATACATAGTTCCTTTCTGAGATATAAATGTGTCCATTAATGATATAATCTGTAAAAGCCATTTTACATATGACATCATTTGTTTCTTGAAAGAAATGAATGTGGCTTTAATAAAACTTATCAGGTAGGACTAGTAGGTATGTTCAAGGAAAAATAATGTTAAGAAGTTTTCATTTATTTGAAGAGCTGCATGATATAGCCTTAAAACAAGTACACTGTTCATAGCTGTGTTTAAATTTTGGAAAAGAATTGCATTTTGAGAAATACAATACAATATATATATATTGTTCAATATATATATATATATATTTGGTTCTTCGGGTTTTCTCCCCCGTAGAATTGGAAGTACCTAGGCGACGTTTCGATGAAGTCTCATTCATCGAAGAACCAAAGATCTACATACAAATACCCGCGAAAATCTCCGAAAACAAATATATATATATAGTGAACAACAAGAAGCCATAAATTACAGACCTATAATTCTCTTCCAACCCGCAAATGTTAAAAGCTCAAACCAGTCAACTATCACTACCGAATCCCACAGTGTATTTTACTGCCCTATGAGTTATTGATTTTTGTTCCATTTTGACCATCCATATTCATTTATTCACCATGTCCCTGGGCTATTGATTCTCTTCTCTCTAATCTTATACATGTGGAAGATCTTGCTTTATCTGACGCTGAATGCTTAGATTACCTGACTTTAATTTATTGAAGATGTTTTGAAATAAATGAATGAAAAGCTGCATAATATGATGACATCAATCTCCACCATTATCTCCCCCCCCCCCCGAAGAATAGGCCCAGTGCTTTATTTTCAGTATTCCCTACCTGCCCCCTAAAAAAGGGAATAGATGTCATATTAAGGAATATTTTAAGATGATAGAAGAATGTGTGAGAGACACATCCCCGGGTTGCTATTTAGTAATGGTTAAATTTGTGACCGACTATATCCATTCCTGGTAATAATAGTCCCAAATTCTAAATATGCATGCTGATTCAAAATTATGGGCAATTTAAATTTAAATGAAATGTAATAAGATTTTATAATTGCATATAAATGCACAGCTCTGAGAAGCAAGTTTTCAATGATCCTTTCTCCACTACAGTTTAACAGATGACATCTATAGTAATCCTTGCCAATACAGAGTTGGCCTCTTCAAATACCCAGAGGAATCCAGTAAATTAATCCACATTATCTCAAGGTATGCAGGCAATTACATCATCCTTTTGGTCTTTCTCTTCAACATTCCTTTTCATTTTTAGCAGGGAGAAAGAACATTTATTGGAAAGAAAGGTAGCAATATGAAAGAACAGTATTTTCCATGAAAAAATTGTGGACGGCTCTTTCCTCTACTTTGACTGCTGAACTGGGCACTGCCTTTAGGAACTGCTGAAGTCGTACATTTCTAATATACAGCTTGTTTTCAATGGTTTTTGCCATTGACAAATGCACTGTGCAGCTTCTGAGGCTTGCCGGACCATGGAAAGAGGACTCAACATACCAACTTCCAGGAATAGGTAGCCCGTTTGTAAGGATAAGTTCCGACTTCATATAAATTCAGGTTAAAGAACAGAACCTACTCTTAACTTGGGGATTGCCTGTATACTTCATTAATTATAGCTGTACTAGCATAAAAAGGGTACACATAGCCAGAAAGAAATACAGAGAAGTCATTATAATCTGTGTGGGATGCCACATTTTTTTCTCTATCGGTTCTATCTTCTTACTTGCAGCACTCAAAAACTGCCCTCTGTGTCAGCACTAGAGAGGTGAGCTGTTTTTTACCTCAGCTGAAGCGCAGCAATCTGCTCTGCCACGTGAATCAGCTGAGCTAAAAAGCAAGGGAATATGGGACAGGAAAGGACAGGGCTGGATGGGCAGGGCCAGCCAGAGGTGGTATTTGCCAATTCTCAGAACTAGTCAAAATTTCCGCTACCAGTATGCCAGAACCAGTGCAAACTGGCTGAATACCACCTCTGATGATGGTAATCAATAGCCATTGCTAAGCCAAGCCAATTCAAAGTCAAGATCCAGATAGCAAAGCAGATACTCCTAGGAAGTTTGTTAAAATTCTGGTTTAAAGGTAATCGGTTGTACATGCTTACAAGCTTACTTTGGACTATGAGCTGTTATTAAACAAAAAAGCTTATTAAAAAAGCTTACCAAGACTCAATTCAGCTTGTGAAGATTAATCCTATCTGGCTACAGTATCATCCAACCAAACTCTTCTAGACTAAACCATTTTTCTCAAAGTGCTATTCTTTGCAAACGAACATTCCAATGTGACTTCACCTTCTTTTATTTACTCCAATATGTATGTCATTGCTGGCTGTATGGTTGAGGCTAGCAGAGCCTGTTTGGGCCCAAAATCGGTAGTAGCTAAACCGGCCAAGAACTTTCAGTGGGATTGACTCATGTCTGCAAAGTCATGGCTAGATAATATTTGAAACACTACAAATATTATATGAAAGCCAATTCTATAGATTGTGTTGGAAGACAATAGGCGTACTATACAATGTATGGTAGATGGCACTATACAGAAGCATACAGTGAAGATTGTTGTATGCTTCTGTTTAGTGCCATCTACATCAAGAACTAATGCAGTACACCACCTGCTGGTGAACAATAGTAACAGTCTACTGTGATCAAATTGAGAAGTATGTTAAAGATTGCACTAAAGCAGGGGTGTCAAACTCGAGGCCCGTGGGCCGAATCCAGCCCGCGCGGGGTGTTTAAATCTGGCCCACAGGTCCAGTCTGGAAATAGTATGGTTGACTATGTGGAAGAATTTTCCTTTCTCTGGTTCTTTTTCATAGATGATTAAAATAGTGTCTTACTGGCAACATGCCTGAAAAAGAAGAATGCTGGTACCAATAGACCCCTATAGACCCCTCATATCCCAGACATAAACTGGTTTGAATGCTCCCCATAGGACAGCGCTATAGGACATTGCACTTTGTAAGGTGCTGTGCGAACATATAATAATCCCATCACCTCTAGTAACATCAATTTTCCATCTCATCCAGGATTATCATGTTCTGAGGATACAGCCTTGAAAGCAGATTTAGGCTGCATTCACTAAACCAAAACAAAAGAAATGACGTTATGGATGTATGAATCAATCCACTGTGGCTTTTAAAGCTTGGCTGATTGCTTACCATGTTCTGTGAACCCAAACAATTATGGCTTATTCAACATGAGTGTAATCTTACTGGTAGTTAAGCTTGAAATAAATCACTGAAATTGGTGCAACAGATTTATTGTGACTAACATATTGCCATTAGTTTCAATAGAAAATAATTGCTATTATCTTTTCTCATTAATCAGATACTTGGAGAACAGAACAATCGTTCATGGGACGACTGCAAAAGAGGCTTGTATTGTTATAATGCATAGTAGTCACGATTTGTACATTAAGAGCAAATGGACCAAACTATTCTTAATTTTTGAGACAAAACAAGTATATGGGTGGGAAAAATTGGCTATCATTAACAAAGCAACTTTGGTTTTTCTTTTCATAGGAAAAAAGTGGAAAAGAGTAAACTATTAAAAGTCTATAAATAAAATAATGTGATATTTTATATTAGGGTTTCTACAATATAATTCTGATGAAGATTTACTGTGACAGCTGTCGAATGTTCAGTGCCAACTGAATATTAAAAATGAATTTAATAAAGGTGCAGGGACATATTTTTGATCTAGTTGTGGCAATACAAAATGGCCTTACAGAGAGGAATGAAGCTGTCCTCATGCCTGAAAATGTTTAGATGGACTAATATTGTACAAAAATGACACAGATTGTTATTTGAAGAAAGCAATATTTTGACAATATTTTGATAAAGTCAAGTGATTCTAATGTTACCGTTCTAAAAGATATCCAAATATAATTCTAAAAGGTATGTGATCAGAATAAAACAATATAGAATTGCTGAACAGAGCCAGCTTGATAATTTCTAAGATTTAAATATTTGGGAAATTAAACCAGAGATGATGTTAAAAGTAAATGAAACTTGTTTCTCCCAAAGAAAATTATTTCACTTAGTGAATGCCAGCTCCACTTTTTCTCACTATATTGTTTTGTCTAGCAATTTAATCTTCGTATTGCCAGACTCAGTGGTTTAAATTCATGTGCCATCTCCTTTCTCATCTTAACACTGTTAAATTTAAAAAAACATATTTATGTATTTTCTTTGCTTTTTAATTGTCCCCAGAATGCAGTAATGTCTTTCAACATAGATAGGGAAGAAATGAGAAAGCAGCCTTTTTAGGAGACAATCTGATGCAAATACATGTTGAAATAGACCTACCTGAATTTTACAGGTTTTATAAAAAAATAAATGTTGATTTTACATATCCTAAACATTTTTCCATGTTGTCCCTATCCATGCACTCTCACTAACTTTTGTATTCTGAAGGAAATAGGGTAAGTCTCAAGTCATATTTCTGGCTAAATATTGACCTTTCTTCTCCTCCTTCGTCCCGAAATCAGAAATTTAACACCACAGCACAAAAAATCATAGGATGCAATATAATTAAAAATAATAGCAATTTAAATAAGGACTTTTAGGATAATTACTGTAGTGGTGGGATTCAAAAATTTTTACTATCGGTTATGTGGGCATGGCAAGGGAAGGATACTGTAAAATCTCCAGTCAGAGGTGGTATTTGCCAGTTCTCTGAAGTACTCAAAATTTCCGCTGTCGGTTCTCCAGAATTGGTCAGAACCTGTTGAATACCACCCCTGAATTACTGTCCTAAATCTCACAATCCTGAAATTGATAATTTATGGCTATGAGCAATACTACAAAAATATTAGATATTCTTCTCATGTTATGTAATGGGGACATGCCAGTGCCTTCATAATGAGGGAAACTATATACCGATAAGTGCATGTTATGGATAATGTGAGATGTGAAATGAACACTAACTGATAACAACCAGCAGCTATATATATAAACTTGGCTCATGGAGAATTTGCACATAATCTGTTCACTAACACTGATATTTCTTACTTAGAATACAGGGAAAACATCAACAGAAGAACATTCATATTTAACTTTCTCAGAAAGGTTTGTAGTTGCAAGTATCTCTTCAGATGAGGGAGAGGAGAGGTACCGGAAGGCCAAGGCAACAGTTAGGCTTTATATCTTTCTATACCATTTGGAGTTAGATTTAAAAGAAACTTCTCATGTTCTAAATCCAGTCAGATGCCAGCATATTTAAAACACATCTTAAATTGGATTCCATTTTGTACCACAGTCCAAGGCCATAAGCAGTTCACATCACTCAATCTTCTATGTTTCTTAAACCAATCAGCATAATTATCTAAATTCATGATCCCTCTTGGAGATGTAGTAATTTTTCCAGTATTCTTTTATGTTCTATCAAAAAAAGGGGGGGGAGCAGGGAGGTTGAAGATGGTCCAAACCAAACTTTCAGGAATATATCTGTGTGGAATTAGCATGTAATAGCTCACCAATTTTCAAAAAAATGGATTTCATATATGAAAGTGACTTACAGTTTTGAGTATCCAATTAGGGAGTTGAGGCAGCCCTCAACTTAAAACCACAACTGTGTCCAGAATTTTAATCGTTAACTCATTGCAGGCCTTAAGCAAGACACCCACCTGACTGCCTCGCTCAGCGACTGAAATCCCAGCTCTTTTCGTGTCCTCCTCTTTCCAGAATGGTGGAGCAGGGAGAAGCCTCAGACCTCTCAGAAGTGGTGGAGGAGGCATGCACACCAGTGAGCCTAGCTGACTAAATCCTTCTAGCCTGCAATAGGTTTCCATGTGCTGGTGGGCCTAATGGATCAAGGCATTTGTGATGTGCCTTGGAAGAGAGAAGACTCAGGTCCCTTGGAAGTGGAAGGACAGGAAAGAGATTTGTATGCTGGTGGGCCTAGCCAGCCAAAACCTCATGACCCACTGCGCTCTCATGATTATAAGGGCAGGCAGACTGCTAGGAGCCTAACATTTGACTACATGGCTGTGGGGCCACCACCAATGGTCGTAATTTTGGGCAACAGTCATAAGTTCCTTTATTTAGGGCCATTATAATTTTAAATGGTTGTTGAATGAATGGTCATATTGAAAGTCAAGGACTACCTGTAATGGATCAATTCAAAAAATAAAATACTTCATAACTCTTGTTTTTAAAGAAAAAGAAAAACAAAGGTTGTATTAATTGTATCATGCAAAATGAGATATTACCATGAACGGAGAATTATAATATTCTCATAAGAGAAGCAAAACCTTTTTTTATGATTAGTAATATTTAGAGAAGGAATACTATTTGTTTATTATTGACTAGAAGAACAGTCTTTCTGCAGTTTGAATTTGGAAGATAAAATACTAAAAAGCCTCTCTAATTAAATACATTCTGCCCTTTGTCATTTGAAAAAATAACATATCTCTCTCTTAAATTAAAATGATGTACACATACACATGCACACACACTTCAGTCATCACAAGATTTGGTTCCTGTGCTTTTTCATGAACATATTTTTCCAAACTGGTTAACATATCCTTTAGGCAAAAATAAAATAGATATAAAACTGAATGGAGTTTACTTTTGACATTACAAAAAAGTTTTCTTATCTCAATACCAAACGGACATTGGTAGTCCTATTGTGAAAAAGTGAGGTTTATTATAAACAGATTTGCCTTTTCAAAGGGAATATATTGTTGGTTATTTTCTGCAGTGTTTTTTTTTTCTTTTTCTTTCTCTTCCAAGCCATACTTCTGAAATAATAAATTCCCTGTATAAAACAGGAAAACGAATAAAGGTTTTGTTAGCCCACAAAAGACAGGAATACTTCTAAGAGTATCAGAGAGAGGGGAAGAGCCTGTCATTTTACCATCTTTCTTCTTTTAGTTTTGGTTTGACTAATATCTTGCGAAGATACACTAGGGGAGACTTCTTAAATCCTGTCCAAACTTAATCCTCCAGGATTTTCCCCCGGGTATATGAGATTGAACCCATCAGTTAACAAATACTGGGCATTCACAATTGTAACAGCAATGAGGGGAGTTACAATCTTTGCACTTTCTTCTAATACCATGTCAAAAAAATATTTTTTTTTCTTCTACCCTCATACACATTCCCTTTAAAAGGACAATTTAGAGCTTAATTTAAGGCAGGCTTTTTGACTGCACACTGCTGCTTTATCTTTTTTCAGATTAAATCCTGCAGTTTGCTATTAAATTTCTCAAGTTACACTCGGAACAGATTTTGGCAAAAATGTACATACAGTATGCACCTTGACATGCATGTAATGTTGACAGATTTGTTGTTGCTGTTATTCAGGCTTTCTAACTTAATTCAATATTGAATGTTGTTGTTTTTAAAAAAAGTTGTCTTAATCTAGTATTCCAAGCTGTCTAACATGTTATCTAAGGAACAACTTTAAATACAAAGAATGAAGGCACCTGTCTAAATAAGAAGCTACATCATATACTTCAGTCATCATAAATTCCAAAATTGGTGTAGGTTTTTTTTTTTTTGGTAAATGTATTAAACTTTCCAGTTTTTTGAATTATCTAATATAATCCTATATAATCCTCCAAGAAAATATAAAATACAAAAACATTAATATTGATATTATTCCTAATATGTTTATTAAATAAAGTAGATGTTGATAGTCATACTTGCTTACTTCATTGTTAATTGAAATAGGTTTACACAAATAATAGGATATATAGCAGTAGGTTGTATGGGTGACTGAATACGATTCCAACAAAAAATATACTTAAAACTTCCTTTGCAAAATTGCATACCTTATTAAACTTCTCTTAAGGGTTTTCTTCCTTAATGTTGTTACACCACAATGCATTTTTATTATGTTGGTACCAGTTAGTTAGTACCAATTAAGCGATCCTTAGATGGTGAGATAATAGCTGGCAACTACAAGTAGTCCTTGACTTACAACAGTTTATTTAGTGACAATTCAAAGTTACAGCGGCATCGAAAAAAGTGACTTATGACTATTTTTCACAATTACGAATTTTGTAGCATCCCCGTAATCATCTAAGGATCAAAATTCAGATGCTTTGCGATTGGTTCCTATTTACAGTATACCCATTGCTGTGTCCCAAGATCATCTTCACATGATCAAAATTTGGATACTTGACAGCTGGCATGTATTTACAATGGTTGCAGCATCTCAAGGTTGCGCGATCCCTTTGTCTTCGGACAAGCAAAGTCAAAGGGGAAGCCAGATTCCCTTAACAACCGTGTCACTGACTTAACTGCAGTAATTCACTGAACAACTGTGGCAAGAAAGGTTGTAAAATGGGGCAAAGGCACTTAACAAATGTCTCACTTAACAACAGAAATTTTGGACTCAATTGTGGTCATAAGTCAAGGACTATCTGTACTGATTTCTGCAAATAATGAGGGCAGGCCCCTTGCCTTTCTCATTTTTGGACACTGCCTTTCAAAGCCGTTCTGTTTTGGGCAATGGGGGATTCCTCTTCTTCCAAAGGACTTCTCCTCATACAAACTAGGTTTCCCAGGCTTAGAGACTGAATTAGCCTGAATGGCAATTGACCAGTAACGACAGAGGGTGGTTGAATTGTGCTGTAAGAGAAAACTGGCCATCCGTGCTGCTTCATAGTGCTAAATGATGCAAATCCTCCTTGTGCTGACAACTGATAGTAACACCTCTTTGGAATATACCCCTGCAAATCCCTTGTGCAAAACCTTGTCAAGGACAAACTCTGTCAAGGACCTTGGAATTCTCATCTCAAATGATCTAAGTGCTAGAGCCCACTGTAACTACATAGCCAAAAAAAGCATTAAGAGTTGTTAACCTAATCCTACATAGCTTTTTCTCTGGTAATATCACACTACTAACTAGAGCATACAAAACATTTGCTAGACCAATACTCGAATACAGCTCATCAGTCTGGAACCCATATTACGTATCTGATATTAACACCATTGAGAAAGTCCAGAAATATTTCACAAGAAGAATTATCCACTCCTCTACTCATTGCAGAATACCTTATGCCACCAGAAATTCTAGACCTAGAAAAGCTAGAACTACGCTGCCTGCAGTCCGATCTAAGTATAGTATATGAAATCCTACATTGCAATGTCCTACCTGTCAATGAATACTTCAGCTTCAACCATAACAATACAAGAGCAAACAATAGATACAAACTCAAGGTTAACCGTAGCAAACTTGATTGCAGGAAATACAACTTCAGCAACAGAGTGGTCAATGTCTGGAATACTCTACCTGACTCTGTGGTTTCTTCCCCAAACCCCAAAAACTTTAACCTTAGACTGTCTACTATTGACCTCACCCCTTTCCTAAGAGGTCTGTAGGGGGCGTGCATAAGCGCACCAACGTGCCTACCGTCCCTGTCCTATTGTTTCTTTTTATTTTTCTTATATGTATCCATTTCGTGTATTCATAACTATGTTTTTACTTATACCTATTATCTTGTAAGCGATTGACAAATCAAATTAAAATAATTTTTAAAAAAAACGATGCACATTTTACAGATGGTTAATCCACCAGGTCCAATCATTGTCCTAATTAATGAGAGTGATTGTTGGGTGTTTTACCAATAAAATACAATATTTATAACTCAGGATTGAAATGAGGGGTCCTTGGTGTTCTTGCTTTCTTGCAGATGTTTCATTACCCAAACTAGGTAACATCATCAGTGCTAGTAAGGAGTACAGTTTGCTCTTAGTTTATATTCTAGTTAGTGTTGGACCACAGCTGGTGATATTTTGTGGAAAGGGAGAAGAAAAAACCCAAGGGAAACTCAACAATCCCTCTCCTTAATATGTCTTGTACATTGCAAATGAAAACAGTGCCATTTTTGGGCACCATGCCTTTACTCAGCCATGAGAAAGGGCCCACAGCCTGAAGAGCTTGGAAAACCAAAATCTCCAGTGATAGTCACTCTGAAGAGGCATCAGAATCAAATCTTAAATTCTCCTGGACTGGAAATCTGCTTCCATTCTTACGTATCTGCAGGAAAAAACTGTCAATATTTGCATTTCTTCCTGAGATATACTGAAGTAATTAAAAGTTTGAAAGTGCTATGTCTTCTAGAGATGTATAGGAAGTTACATATGCTCCCTTCAATTTCATGTCAAGCTGTAAGGCCATGGCAAATTAGAGGTCTACGCTGTCTAACTTTTAAAACTATGCAATAGGTACATAGTAGGATTACCTACCAGAATCTACTGATGGATTTCAAAGATCAGTCATTGTGCAGGGTGTCAAGATGTCTGACTACATGGGCAGTTATTACACTTATAGGGTTTTTGCAAGAAGACAAAGGCAACATAGATATAGCATCTGGATTGGAGAATGGATACCACATGGGTGAAAGCTCCCAACCACATTGGTACAACCTCCCAACCAATCCTTAAGACTAGTGGTGATGTTAGTAAATGAGATCATCCATAGTTCCAGACTTTCCAACCCAAGATAGAGAATGAGATCATGCCAAGAACAAAGATGCCTATATAGGTTCTAGGTGCTGCAGTTTACTGCTAGCACCTAGCGCCATCTACAGGACTTCAATTGCTACTACAAATTACTACTACAATCTACTTATGATTATTTTAACTTGTAATATCCATGCTTTTCCAAGTTTATTAACCCTTTATCTTTTTCCAAACACAAGAACTATGTCATCAAAAGAAAGCTAGAAATACCTTGTCAGGATTACATAATATGGTGTATACTTCTATATACAATAAAATTTCTTTTAAGCCAAATTTGACACACCCATGAAGATCCTTTGACAACAATATCAGTTTGCCATTACCTTCTTTTGGGATGTTTTTCAACTACAGTCCCTGTGTTTTTTGATCATTTACCAATCCTGATTTGGAATATAATGTTTATTAAAACTCCTAAACAAGAAGATAAAAACTAACACAAACTAATGTAAAATAAGCGGGGAAAGAAATCAAAGAAAAACAAAACAGTGCAAGAAAACAAAAAAGTGCAAGAAAAATAGGAAAAAAGTGATAAAGAAGTGGCTTCTGATAGCAGCAGTTATAAGTACAGTAGAAATATTTATGTTTCTTTAAAGTTACATCCTATTCCTCTTTCTATAATCTATCCTGCCTAAGCATCGAAAGCTTAAATTACTAGTTCATTCTTTTCATTTTTACACAAAAAATCCAGAAAATGTTTCCAGTCACCAATAAATGTAGATAATGTCTTTTCTCTAATCAAAGTTAATTGGCCATTTCAGCAAAATTTTCCAACTTCATAAACAATTCTTCCATAGCATGTAACGTCAAAACTTTCCATCTTTGTGTATACAACAATCTCACCACAATAATATATACTGAAAAAAAATCTTCCATGGCCCAATCCTGCTTAGCTTTTTGAAATGGGTAGATTTGGTTATGTCTGCCAGACATACTGTATGTAGGTTGAAGTTAAAAATAATGCCACAGTAACTTTTGTTTAAATAGTAATATTTAGAGTATATATTCAATTTACAATTGAAACAAGAATATTCTTGACATAGCTTTTTTTTTGTTACTAATAGTTACTTCTCAACATAATCACCATCCTTTCTTATGCCTGTCTTTGAAGGATGAACAAGCTCCTTAAAGCTTCATAAAATAACTCCACACTTTGTCTCCTAAACCAGATCCCTCATGAAGGTAGTCCTTCAATTTTGGAAAAAGGTAAAATTGCACTATATCAAATCTGAATTGTATGGCAAAAAATAATAAAACACAAGTTCTAAGTTTTGCACTTATGAGGTATCAGGTGTAGTGTTGTTATGTTGCAAGAAAATTTCCTTGTTGTGAAATTCTGAATTCTGCTTAATAATTTCAAAGTTCTGAGTGCTGCAGTGCAACACTAGAGTTGATAGTGGAGTCAGGTTCAAAGAAAACCATCCTAATAAAACATGTGCCTCTTTGGTTGGTGGTTGCTATCAAAAACCTGTAACATGTGTTTTCCTGCCAAATGCCAAATACCTCCCAAAGGTAAAGTTTGTGAAGATGTGCCTCATTTCTGCGTCATAATGTTGAGCCCATAACATGATGGTGTGAAAATACTCTTCATCTATATTCTTTTAGCAAAACAGTTACTGGCAAATGTAAACTCCCAAAGTGTCCATTTCTATAATCAGCATGCAACAAATCATCTTGCAGAAATCTTACATGTTGAAGAACAATCAGTAATGCAATACACACATTCCTGGGAATGCCAAGCTTGAAAACAAGTTTCCTTTGAGTGATCTGCTAATCATCCTTGATCAGTTCACCAACCTTCCTCGTGTGATACTGGTTGGCTGCTGTCATCCACTTTTATTTTGACCACATTAATTGTTCCTTGTTCACCATCTTCATACTACATTCTTCCTCAAACTGCTCATGTCAGCACAAACCTCACCATACAAAACCTATATTTCAATTGAAGGGATTCTTTCAATAGTCAAAAATCAAATCGCAGCACATTGCTGAAAAGATATGATGTATATTCTCTGCAGGCTTCCATTTCATGAAGAATAGCAACATAATCTTTTCTCAGAGCTTCTTCTTGCTAACTGAAGTTAACAGTACTGCTATCTGCTGGAAAATTATAATGCTAAAGGTACCGTATTACTTATCTTAGACTTATCACTTTGTGATTGTATCCTTTAACATTTTAGCCTTACAATACTATTTCCATTTCATTTTATTTACAGTCCCAGACCAATAACCATATCTTTGCCATATGTAATCTAGTGTTGTATTAAAGGAAGTACAGTAGACTTATCAATATGGGCTATGCCATAGTAATTCTATTAGACTTTTGAATGCTTTTATTGTAAGGGATTAATTTGGCTATCTGTATGTGTTCCTGAACATAGGTAAAAATGCCATCCTTCCTTCCCCAAAAGGAAAATAATAAAATAATCAGATGAACTGATTACTCAGGACAGGTAGAAACATTTATGGATCTACATTTCTCTTTTTAATCAAGGAGGTACATTAGACAGTAATAAAAAAAACATTCGGGTATTTGCATTTTTCTTTTTAATCACAGGAGTGTTTTTAAAGACAATAATAGGACAGTGTCATGTTTCATCCTAAGTACATTTTTAAAAAATTTCTGGCCTTTTGTAAATTAGATGTTGGAAAGGAGCCTCTTGAAAAATTCAAGTTTGCTTCATTCCAGAATGATTCCTTAAAACTTTCCACATACGATCTAAAATTATCGATTTTTTCCCCTGTGTGATGATATAGCATCAACTGTAACAGTAAATTGTGAGAGTAGGCAATATACATATGTGAGAAAAGAAAAACAAATAGTTGTTTTTTTATTGTTCCTGATAATTTAAAGAAGCTAAAGCTTAATAAAATGATGTTCCAAAATAAGAATGTTATATTGCAAACATGTTAAAAAATACTGCTAAGTGATTTGAATATGAAAAAAAAAACCTTTCATTACAATAATATTCTTACAAACACTAGCCTTGAAATTCACAATCCTCTTATAATCAGTAAGGTGTAAGCATATGATGGAGCCTCGGTGGTGCAGTGATTAGAGTGCAGTACTGCAAGCTACTCCCACTGCAATTTGGCAGTTCGAATCCCACCAGGCTCAAGGTTGACTCAGCCTTCCATCCTTCCGAGGTGAGGACCCAAATTGTTGGGGGCAATATGCTGACTCTGTAAACTGCTTTGAGAGGGCTGTAAAGCACTATAAAGTGGTATATAAGTCTAAGAGCTATTGCTATTGCTATACCAGCTGTTATGTCCAAATTTATCAGAGACCATTTGTAACATCTTTTCAGTTCCTGCATCTAGGGAAAAAGTTGAATTATCACATAAAGACTCAGCTCTCTAGAAAAGGCTTTAATGTGAGGAAGGTGGAAAGAAAGGAAGGAACAGGATGATCAGCAATTTTTTTTTTTTAATTACATTTATATGCCGCCCTTCTCCGGAGACTCAGGGCGGCTTACAGTCTATGGAGCACCATGCTAGGTGCTCAGCAATAGCCTTCATTCCATTGTATATGCCTGCTTATTACTAGGGCTTTTTGGCCCTCTCAAGCGGCATTTTTACAAAGTCAGCTTATTGCCCCCAACAATCTTGGGTCCTCAATTTACCTACCCCGAGAGGATGGAAGGCTGAGACAACCTTGAGCCTGGTGGGATTCGAACCTGCACTAATTGCAGGCAGCTTGCACTAAGTGCTAGATGATTAACAGCCTGCACCACCAAGGCCCTTAGTCAATTAGATGAATAGACTCAATTGTAGTAGCAATAAGAGCCCAGCTGGAAAAGTTGAAGGATCAGGTTCAAGATAGAGTACATGAGGAAAAGAGTTGATAATGGCTTCATGGCAAGTGATCACCAAACATTAGTTTTCTAATTTCTTAAGTTTCAACACTTGAGTTAGGTAAAATTAGCACTTTTCATCCATAATCTATGTCATAACTTGGAAACTAAGCCCATATCTTTATATTCAGCAAAATTATCAAGTAATGCAAAAAAGACTTTTATATCCTAATCAGTGTGCATGAATTTATTATTACTACTCATTTTATGTATATCCCACCATTAATAACTGCCCTAAGAGTTACATTGGGCTGAGAGAGGTGACTGACTGAGGCAAAAAAAATTACACCTTACCATGACTAATCCGCTATCCGAAACACTACAAGCAGTCTTACTAAGGAACCATAATCAGCAACTCTAACACTAAGTGCCAACGTCACTAAGCAAAACATCATGTGACCACACCATACTTAGGACCACATTTCCACTTACCAATTTGTTAGGGTATAGAGATTAAGAGCTGGACAGCAGCTGTAAAGCTGATGCAATGTAAGGCTGATACAATGTAAGGCTGATGCAATGAAGATGAATTAGCATTGGTATTGCCCTTTTTAGACTAAGAAGGGGTCCACAGAAGTTTTACCATTTTAAGAGGTGTTTATATAAGGCAGTTATTACAGGAAGTACTCTCTTTCCTTGTGTCCTGTCTCCATTGCAGAGTTTTCCGTACAGAGTTAAGAAGATTGATTGCTTGTCAGATATTTGCCTACCACATATATTTCTGTATATGTCTTGTATATAAATCACTGTTAAATGTCTAAGCCTCTGTGTGCTATGTTTTGCTCCTGGGTTGTCTCATAATAGTAGTCACGCTGCAAACGCTCTGACACAGTTGTTAAGTGAATCACTGCAAGTGTTAAGCGAAGCATCATGTGACCATGTGATTTTACAGAAATGGCAATCATGTGATTGCAGCGTGCTGTGATGGTCATTAAATGTGAACTAGTTAAGTATATGAATGGCAATCACATGATTGTGAGATGCTGCAGTGGTTTTAAATGGCAGGATTGGTCACAAAGTTGTTTTTTTTTTACATTGTCATAATTTCAAAGGGTCGCTAAACAAGACAGGTGATAAGCAAGAACTACCTGTAATTCACATTTGCTGTCATAGCAACATCATCTAAAATTATCAGCAGTGTGTCTTATAATTCTGGCCCAGGATGGAAACACCCATCCATTAGAATCTGGACTGCAACCAAATATGTAAAGACCTAAAGCTATTTTTCTAAAATATGAAGAGTGAAGTCTGGCAACGGCTGAACAATAAATTATGACTAGACGAAATTAGGTCAAAATATTCTCTTAATACACCCTATTGCCACCACTCTATAATTTATTGTCGTGACTTAAAAAAACCCTACATATTTATTCTGCATCCAAAATATTCTGTTGTACATAGAAATAAAATAGGGAGAGAAAATGCTAATAAGACTTTTCACATGTCTTATTAAAGCTGGTGGGTATTTAGTGGTTTCTTTTCCCCCTTTTAAACTGGTGCATTGGGTTAGATATTCTGATATATTTGTTTTTCTTTTAAATCAATTAATTCTGGAGGATGACATACAATTCAGGTTAGCAGTAACCAAACAGAGCACAACTATAATGATTTGCAAGTAGCCTCTTTGAAGAGTCTCCATGGAGGTTTGCCAACAATGTAAGACCATGCCATAATTAACTTTAATGACAATTTATTGACTAGTAATTAAGCATTGAATAGGCAACAAGAATGAACTTTCTATACTTGCAAATATCCCTTAGCTTTCTTATCAAAATAAAGGGTGACCCCCACAAATCCTGCTATAGCAGCCTCATCGTATCAGTTCCTGGGAGGAATGAAGAAAAATGAAAAAAAAAATATCAGGAATGTACACCAACAATATGTATTATTATCAGAGATTATCCAAGGCATGAAAGTCACTGCAATAACAATAGCAAATCCTATATTGACCAGTAGCGATTTAGGAAGATCCTGAGATGGCAGTGGCAAAGATACCATTTCGTACTTCATGGGACCAGGCAATGGCAAAACCAATATTTTATCAAAAAAATCAAGCCAATTTATTAATTTGTTCATTGCTAACAACCATAACAACACCTATATTCAGAGAGATCATGAGATACAAATAGAAGATCATATTTGTAACTCAGGGTTGAATGGTAGGGTTCTTAGTGCTCTCTGAGCTTGGTTGTTTTCTTGCAGACATTTCATTACCAAACTAGGTAACATCATTGGTTCATCTTGTTTGGTAATGAAGCAATTGCAAGAAAACAACCAAGCTCAGAGAGCACAAATGCTCCTCATGAGATGGAATACACAGAAATTACATTGACTATTTTATTGGGACAAGTTTAGTTATAACAGCAAAAAAGTGACCAGTGGTTAACTACTGATCATGAACAATTTAACTCAAGTTAAATTATTATCTCAAATCAGCTGATATATCTATAGCAATTTTTTAAATAATTCTGATTAATCCAACAAGAAGCCATCAAGATTTTGTTTCTTCTTCAAAATTGACAGTTGATTACTAACATATGAAAGTTATGTCAATTACTAAGAAATTTATGAGCCATAAATATAAGTAATAAATTAACAAAAAAATAAATCTGAACTGGTTAAGTGCATTAAATATCTCAGGATTGCTTTTCATTCTATAAGCTCATGAACTGTAGAAATAAAATATCTCCTGATAAATATACAAGAAAATTAAAGCTGTTTATTTTGCTTAAGGCAGTTAACTATATAGCCCTGCTGTACTCAAACTGTTTACAGCTAAGATAATTGCTCAAATATTATATAAATCTGTAGTAATAAAGCTATTAGTTTTTGTGAGTGGTCCACCTCAATATTTCTAACAGCTATCTTTAGGCAACCCCAATATGTTAAAAACATCTCCTTGAGTTTTAAATACATAATCAGAAAAAGTGTCCATTGAGACCAGAACTTGGCTGTACTATTTAAACTATTGGCTGATTTTTCTAAGGTACTCTGGGTTTCTTGAACACACTAAGATGGTTAAAATCATAGCGGGTGGGGGGGTGGGAACCATTAAAGGATAATATGAGTAACTGTGTGTGTCTCCCTCAAATTTAATCTCACTGAAACTAGGAAGGGTCAGACTGGTCATTGAAGAACAGGAATCAGGCAACGGTTTCTACAAAATCAGGAGCGAGTTCCTCTTCTTGTAATTGTGTAATTCTTTAAGACAATTGTAATTGTGTAATTATTTGAGAAGACACAGCTACTCTAAGGCATTTCACACAGAAACTACTGTGAGCTTCTGCAGTATCATCTTAATATTTGTCCTAAAAAGCTGCACAGTCTTATTTATCAGCAATACCACTGTTCTTGAGCAAAAAGCCACACAACAAAAATATCTTGGCAGTAGTACTGAAGGGAGAGCTTTTCATTAAAATCACAACTGCTCTTAATTTTTCCTTTCTATCTTGAGAGAATGTAGATACAATGCTTTCAGTTATAAAATCATGAGAAATCTGATCTTAAGCAATATTGAATAAAGATCCAGAAACTTTGGCAAACTATCTTGTTTCAGATAACGTTCTTGTGTTGGCTCCCTTACAGCGGTTGGCATCATCCTCTCTTGCTCTGATACTTTTTATAATTATGTGTTGTATGCCGAGTTACTTTTTTTGTGAGATGAGTCGTCATACAAATTTGATAAAATAAATAAACATTTGGGTTTTCCATAAAAGTTGATGAACAAAAAATGACAATGCTAAGAAAAGAAAGTAACTAAACAATCAGTTTATCCCTAAAGAGAAATTTAGGATCAGAGTTGAATGCACAGGAATACATACCCACCCACCCATCCATCTATCTCAATATCAAGTGACCCTAGGCAACTTATAACATGATGAAAACAACAATTCAAAATGTTTAAACATTACATATTAAAGTTAGCTAAGTTAGCTAACATATAAAAATTACCTAAGAAAGAAAACAGTAGACAAAGGGATACAGGTGGGGTCTTCACTAACCATCCCCTTTGGGCCTCAAATATATAAAGAAAGAACAAAGTAAAAAAGAACAAGAGAAAGAAAAGCAAGATAGAATTATTTAGCTTTCTGGAATGGCAGTAGTCAGGAATTAAATATTTCAAATTTCCTCAGAAATATTCAGAAGAATTGTATCCTACCTGTGCACTTAGAAGCCCCTTTTTAGTGAACAGAGATTCCAGGTAAGGTTGGTAGAGGAACAATTTCCAAATGTATCTATTAAAAATGGTCCAAATCATCATTGCCAGCAATGCATGTTCATATAGAGCCCTTATCTACACTGAACGAAGCATTCATTCACTTGCTGAGTCTTACAGATTGTCCTGGTGCAACTAAAGATCAATTTATATAGGGCAAAGCTATGGATCTATTTCTATAACAAATTTTTTCTTGAGAAAGATAGTTTTGCCATCTGCAGTTCTAAAAAGATGCATTAGTAACTAAGGAGAGCAGAAACAACACTTTTTAATTATGAGAGAAAAGAATGAGCTAAACAAAAATTTTCTCTTCTAAACAGTGAAACTGTTAATTCCAACTCCCACCATACTTTCTAAAATCATATACGGCTAATTCTTCTACAAGATTCACTGTTTTACACTGAGGGATATTATAGCTATAAACGTTACCTGAGTTATTTAAAGCATAGGTCCATCCATTTGGAATACTAAAATCTAAACAGTGGTTCAAACTTTAGTATAGATTTTCCTATTTTAGTATAGAAATCTTTAGTATAGATTTCTCTTTTAAAGTCTTTATGTGGACTTCCGAACAGACCTTTCCAATATTACTTTCAAATTAATAACTGTCTATTCTTCTTATAGTATTTATGGGCCTAAATTATTATCACTATGACAGCTTTTTACTAGGTGAACTCAAAATGGATACTTCAAAATCCAGCATAAGAAGTCCTCATTCTTAAGCTGCGTCAATGATGTCCTTGTCTGTACTAGGCAGATCAACATCTACTGCAAATAACATAATTTTGTTTGATTAAACTTAGGTTCAAAATGTTCTTTAAACATTCATAATTAATATGAAATTGTGTGTGTGTGTGTGTGTGTGTGTGTTCTTTCCCCTCAGCACAGGAGAAAAAGAGAAAAATTAACAAGGCAGGAGAAGCGCTTTACTTTTAAAAAATTATAAACATACAACAATTGAAACTAGATTTTGGAGCGGGAGGAGAAGAGATAGAGAAGGAAGGAGAATAAGAACATGGACCTGAGGAATATTTTAACATTGAAGCAAAGCCACAGCTAATGGCTTCAGGAGACAGAAGTGAGGTGGACAAGTACAACATTACGGTTTTAAATATAAAATATTTGGCTTCACCTCCAAGTAAGTGGGCTGGCACAAATTCAAATGGACTAGTCTGGCATGCTAGTGCCTCTAAAAGGGACCACACTGCCTGATGGAAACAACCACAAAATCCACAGAGATAGCACAGCCTTCCAAAGATAACATGAAGGCCAGCAGATGGGCATCTCAGCAGTGACAGAGATTCTGCCTTGGTAACTAGACTTATCGAAGCATTTTTTTCCACAGGAAAAGGGACAAGCAGGTTAGCAAACAAAATAGGGCAAAAATGGCTTGTGTGGCAAGCCTCCAATGGACACATCCAAATGAAATAATAGAAGTATGCCATGTTTTAAGGTAAGTTGTGGGGGGTAAAATATAACATATTGCTTACATTAAAGTTATAAGATATTTACCTCTATCCAGATATATAAGACAAAGTTATAAATATAACTGCTACTGTTTTCTTAGTTCTTCACAGGAGGAATACTCATATAGAAATTATTTTCAACTTGTCCCTCCTCCATCAAATGGAAAATGGTTCCATATGCAACATATTCTTTTAATGCCTTCTCCCTTTGTGGAAGAGCTTTCCACATTTTTAAAATGCATGAAGGAAAACAGCTGGAGGTACTTGAGTCTGTTGTGCAAAGAGTAGGGGGTGTTTATTTATTAAAATACTTATAAACCATTTTTTACACAGAACACAGTCTTTGTGTTGTATAAATAAGTAACAGCACATACAAGTTATTTTAAAGGAGTAGACAAATATACAGGAATGTGAATCTGGTTTTCCAAAGCCTTCCAAATCTGGCCAATTAAATGTTTCTTGCAGAACTGCCCCTGCTTAGAGTGTCTGCATAATTAGAAAAGTGATGTGAAAACTGACACTGAGTTAATTTAGGTTTCTATAGTTTCCAGCAATCCTTTGAATGCCGTCTGTAATAAGATACAGAATGCCCAAATATGCTGTGCTAACAGCTATCCCATAAACAAAGAGTAAGCAATCTACATTGTCACTGATGACATTTGGACCTAATTCAACAAGTCTTTAACAAGCCTGGATATCCTGAATGCTACTAACAACTGTGATACTGAGTCTGTGATTTTTCTCCTACCTTCACAGGATGTATCTAGCTTTATGGCTAATGAAAAGTTGCTGAGTTCTTGAAACAGAGAAGAAAACCGCACATGTTCAAGAGAACTAATATACAGGCCACAAGGAACTTGGCAGAAAAGGGCATCTTTCTTACACATTTCCAGAGTGCACTGATTCCTAAAAGTAAGTATTGTAGGCAGTTCTAAATTGGCACGACTAGCAACAGGACCAACCAAAAGCAAAAAAGGATTTGTAAGAATGCAACACGAATATTACATTCTTAAGAGTTGATCCAGACCAGTGAGGGCAAACCTTTTGGGCTTGGCATGTTAAATATTCAGAAAATGCCTAGCTTGACTCTGCTGCTCTGTCTCACATAGATACACCCTCCCCCATCTAGACCACCCTGAACACCCGCATTCAATGGCAACCCTGAGGCTGGGCCTGAAGTTGAAGCCTGGCATCAAGTCCAGCTCTAGCACCACTGCTGCCAATCAAAAAGCCCGTCTTGTGCCATTCTCCAAGGTGTGATTGTCCCACTCCGCAGCGCCCCCAGGATTTGCTGTGAGCCACTTTCCTTCAGGCAGTGTTCTCTTTCTGTTCTCTTTCTGTTCCTGTAGCCTAACTGAGGCTTCCAGGGTTACACAAGGCCTTCGTTCTTGAAACAGTTTCAGAGAATCCTCTTCCACAGCTTCTGCAACCTCCAAAAACTGCGCCAAAGCATGCCCCATTTTCAGAGGATCTGCAAGTCGTCCAAGAGTACAACCTATTTTCATGAAGCCTTTGTAATCTCAGAAAATAGCGCAACTTTGTTGTTGGTGAATGCTTGGATAAATGCTGGCATGCCACCCAAAATTTCATGGCATGTCAGTTTTGACATACATATTATAGATTTGATATTTATTTTAAATAAATTTTGAACTAGATGCAGCTATTAATCTTTACTACTCTGATCCCAAACATAAGCATATTTTTACATACTTCATCTCAGCATTCATTTACAAGATGCTTTCTACAAGCATAGTAAAGGAAGAATGACTAAGGTAATATATATGTGTGCGTGTGTATGTATGTATTTATGTATATGTATGTGTGTATATAGTCCCAGTCGCCATCTTCAGGCTGGTGCTTTCGGCTTCATGCTTGTGCAAGCAAAGAGTGATTGGAGCTGCCGTCTCTCTATAAATACTGGTGGGGAGATGTGGTGTGTTGGCTCTGTTGTAAGTGGGCTGGTTGGCTGTGTTGTTATTTCTTGATTGGTTGATAGAGTTGATGTTTGTAGATTGATTAGCTTTTTCGTAAGAACCTATGTGGCTGAGGTGCTGGCTGTGTGTCTATCAACCTCCTGTGTTGTAACGACCTGTGTGATGACCTTCTGAGTTCTATTGTTGTGACATCCTGGGTCTTGTGCTGTAATCTCCTGTGTTGTAACGACCTGGCTGTTGTTACAACACAGGAGATTACAGCTTTATGCCCTCCTCACCTACATCAAAGGCACCACAGATAAAATCAGCAAAATTCTCCACAAACACAATATCAGGACAGCCTTCGGCACTGACCAAAAAATAGCCAACCTCCTAAGAAACCCCAAAAACAAGATCCAGCTAGAAAACCAAGGAGTTTATGAAATATCACACAACAATTGCCCAGCCATATACATTGGACAAAGCAACAGGAGAATAAATGCACATATCGCAGAAAACAAGAACGCAGTCAGAAAAGAAGAAAATACTTCCTCCCTTTTCCAGCACCTTAAAGCCACAGGACATGAAATTAATTTTGAGGGAACCAAATTAATCTCCAATACTGAACACTTCAACAAGAGAATAATCAGGGAAGCCATTGAAATAGAGAAACACCCCCATAACATGAATAAACGGGACGATACCTCCCACCTACCAGACATCTGGAAACTAGCCCTTATTAACAAACGAGTCCCAGCCACGAAAACCAACACCTGACCCAAAACAACACATGACGCCACCACCAATCTCTCTCACCAGACTCAAACCCAAACTCACCCCATAGACGAAAGGCAACTACCATCCAGAAACCGGACCATGGCTGCATCACCAGCTGCCACACACCCCGACCTTCAAACCAAGCAAACTGACACACGCCATGAACACATAGCCAGGCCTCAAACTCGGAGCCAAACCAAAACCCGGAATGTCACATCACAGCCACCTGCTCAGGATATCACAACACAGAACTCAGGAGGTTACACCAAAAAACCTCAGGATGTTACAACACAGCCAACGACCCAGGAGATTACAACACAAGACCCAGGATGTTAAAACAATAGAACTCAGAAGGTCATCACACAGCCCATTATCCAGGTCGTCACAACACAGGAGGCTGATAGACACACAGCCAATACCTCAGCTACACATGTTCTTAAGAAAAAGCCAGCCAATCTGTAAACATCAACTCCATCAACCAATCAAGAAATGATAACACAGCCAACCTCCCCACCAGTATTTATAGAGAGATGGCAGCTCCGATCACGCTTTGCTCACACAAGCACAATATATTATATATATAGTATATATTACAATTGGTCCAGAATGCAGCAACTCAAGCAGCTATTGATGCTAATCAATTTACGTTTGGTTCAAGAGTTGGTTGTCTATTGCAGCTGTGGACAAAGTTTTGGACTTTAGGGACCACCAGGCTCATAATTGTAAATCCCACGGACCACTAATATGAATTTTGACTGACGATGGCTTGCTGACATTAGTGGGAAAGTTGGTCCCATATTCCAGAGCTGCAATGGTCACAGGACTGACCCTTTGGTCATCCCGGAGCAGCTGCTCCTCCACACAGGTGCACTGGCTTGCCATGGACTGGCAAGCTCCAGGATGACCAAAAGGCCAGTCATGGGACTACTGCAGCTCAGGAATATGGGTCCAACTTGCCCACCAACTTCAGCAAGACATCCCAGGGCAGATTTCCCTCCCCCGCCATTGGTCTTACCTCCAGTTCCAGCTCAGGTGGCTCTACTCAAGGCAAGGTTTGCACTTGGCCGAAGGGTGGGGACCAGCGGGTGGGTAGGCCATGTGGATAGTTCAGCCTTGTGTTCCCGTGCAGCCTGGATTAATTGCTTTGGGGGGAGTGCTTTGGGGGGACATTTCTCTGCGGACCACCAAAATTTTCACACGGACTAACAGTGGTCCCCAGCCCACTGGTTGGTGACCACTGGTCTATTTGTTTCTGAATGCAATTTAAAGTATTAATCTTGACAAAAGTTAAAGTAAAGCATTCCACAAGATACATGTCTGTATTTCTATTTCTATGCTATTATACACTTTGGTGCGATTTTCTTAAATTCAAGGGCATCTGTCAACTCATAAAACATTTTGTATACACGTTTCATAGTTGTCAACAGAAAGAAGGGGGGGTTTCAAAGAGCAGGCAGCAGGGTGGAATCGAAAGTACATTCCATTCATATTTTCTTCAGAGACTGATTAGATGACTGAAGCTTCTGGCATGAAAAAATCTAATTGGAGAGCATGACTGATGACTCTTGGCTATGGACGTGTTTTGTTGGATGATACACCCGGGTGAGGAGGAAAGCAGGATCAAGGGTGATAGTGAATTACGTATCTCAGAGTTGGCTACGCCCAGGCTAATGCCGGCACGTTAACTTCTAATAAATCCTTTCCAGTTGTGGGACTGTGGCTCGAGGCTCATGATTTAATTGGAGTAACTGCCGGAATCCTGACAGGTAAATAAGGTTGTATGCAATTTGCCACTGTGGAAGCAATCTGTCTCTGTGTGATCCAGTCATCAAGAAATGTATCTGAATAGCGAGTGAGAGCTTAAAAAAAAAATCACCGTTTCTGGAATTTAACAGATTTATACATAGATACTATGCATCTACTACAACATCCTGTGCAAAATAATTTTAAGTAAGAACATATAATGAAAACACTGAGAATTGACAGTATGCTTAGCTGTTACTTATGTTATAATCCTGGATGATATTCAACTCTTGCAATATAAGTCATCCATCTATAAAATGAGAAGGGAGGCAATTTTTGCCAATTCCAACTTTCCACTGCAACCTCCTTCTTAAAAATTTGCTTTAAAATATCCCTCAATTTTTGGGCCAGATTTGGAGGAGGCCCAAGGACTGTGGGAAATAGGCGAAATGCTGAAAATGACTATGAGAGTAAGAATTGCTGTATTTCCACTGACAAATACAAAGGAAGTGGCCAAACTTCAACTATCTAAATTTCCCCTCTCTGGGATTACTTGTGGATTGTGAAAAATCTCTTCTACTTATAGCATAGCAGATATTCCTGGAAAAAAAATAAATGAAATAAAACAAGTAAATAATATTAAGAAAGGTGTTGGGGGAGCAGTTCCATTTAGTCCAGACTAGTTTTTATATATTTGCATGTGTGTGACGGACTTTCTGGTTTTTCTTTGAAAATGTTTCACTTCTCATCCAAGAAGCTTCTTCAGCTCTGACTGGATGGTGGGGAATGGAAGGATTTATACTCCTTGCAGACAGCTGGGCATTTGCATTTTTTAGGTCACCTGGAGGTTTATCTGTGTCCTCAGGATAGTGCAAATGGGTGTAGAGCCTTCATGGAACTGTTGAAAGGACCGTATTATAGATTGGAGATAGATCCCTCCCCCTCTGTTGAGGGCTGTTCAATTTTGACGCAGATGGCCTCTTTCAAACCTCTCTGTCCAAAATATGGACTTTGTTGTCTTCAAAAGAGTGGACTGTGTCTTTTAAATGCAGATGGACTGTTGAATCTAGTCCATGACCTGGATGTCTGAGAATCTCCATAGACATGAAGGTAGTTTGTCTATTGAAATAACAGTACCTTTCTGTAATGCTCCAGTGGGGATGGATTTGCAGGTGAAGTAGCACATGAATGATGCTACTGCTTTGGGTCCTCCTCTTAGAGAATCCAAAACATCTATTTTAAGTTAAGTGATCTTGAACACAGACACTTATACAAAACTTGCATTTAGTGATATACTTTTAGAAGAGAAGTAATTTATTATTATTTTTAGATTTATATCCAACATTCCTCCAGAAAATGAAGACACTGAATACTAAAGCAATGGTCCCCAACCTGTCTGGCTTTGCGGACCAGAGGGGAAGGGGAGATGAAATGTTTTCTTGCAAGCGGCAAGCACATGCCTACTGCTTGCATGACCCAGTTCTGAACAGATCATGGCCCAGTACCAGGCTGCAGCCCGGGGATTGGGAACGACTGGTGTATTCTTATTTCCACACAATAAACCTGACTACACCAAAATTATCAAGAGTTCTGTGGAAGAGGATAATCCATTCACTATCCTGCTGTTTCCCAGCTTTGCAAAGATGCTGGTAACATACGTGATTCAATTTACCTCTTTTCTCCACTTCTTAAAATACAAGGTCCAAGTGAACAGCAAGAGCCAACAGCAAGAGTTTGCCAGGGGAATTTGGCAGGGGATTGCTTAATACATTTTTTTCTAAGCGAACAGTATGTATTTGGCTAATCTAAAAGCTTAAAAAAACAAGAAGATATAAAAAAAGTTTCTAGTGGTGATACTTTTAAGAAATAAAGTAAGGATTAATGCACAAGCTTTTGCAGTTTTGACCTCAACATTTGTGCAAATTTGTATTCCTGTCTAAAAACTATCTGGCATATAGTGTATTTGAAGCAAGCACAAACATGCAACTAAGCATGAAAGAAGTCAGTATTGAAGGAATAAGTGGGCCACACTTCAGTCAATGTGAGAAGAAGAGGATATGTCAGATCAAGAAAGGGAGCTATATAAGGAACTGACAGAAGAAATAGTTCTCGATAAGGAAGACAAAGAAAAGAACAAGCCCAGGGAACAACCAGAAGCAAGAATGTGAACATCATATAACACTGGCAGAGTCAACACCTTGAAACCAAAGTAATTACTAAAAGCCATTCCTGATTTCTCAAGAAGAAGTTTCATGAGACTAATTTTTTAATTGGGTAACATTGTTAGTAAATTGTGGAAATGCTGTAGATGTAATATATCTTGAAGTCAGTACAGTATTTGATAAAATATCCCATGACCCTCTGATAACAAGCAAACTAAATTGGGTTGCTAAGTATAGAAATTGACTTGTTAGCACATAAACAATCTATCCAATTCCCAAATGTATAAAATGATTCAAGAAACATTCTTTGATGAACCTTTTACAGAATATTGCTTTTATTCTTCAATGGAACTCTGATTAGTTTTTTAAAAATCATCTTTGTTCGTCCTGTTGTTTTGGAATTATGCTTTAAATCTTTAAAACAGAATAGAATAGAATTCTTTATTGGCCAAGTGTGGTTGGACACACAAGGAATTTATCTTGGTGCAAATGCTCTCAGTACACATAAAAGAAAAGATACATTCATCAAGAGTCAAGTATCATAAGGTACAACACTTAATAATAGTCATAGGGTACAATAAGCAATCAAATCATACTAGGAAACAGTCAATATAGATCGTAAGCAGTGGTGGATGCTACCGGTATGGGCCAGTTCTATAGAACCTGTAGCTGCAAAGAGCAGCTGACACCAAACTGGTGTTTGGCCCACCTGCCTGCCCGGGCTTTAGACTGTCCTTTATTCCCTGCTTTTCCCTCCTCAGCTGCTTTGCGCAGCACAGCTGAGGTTGAAAAAGCAGGAAACAAGAGGATTTTCAAACGCTGCACACCGGCGCAGCGCTTGTCAGCTGCCCAGACAGCACACCTGATGATTTCTTGCAAACGCTGCACACATGTGTGTTATGATTGTCCACAGTTCAGAGAACCAGCAAATCGCTCCACTGGTTGGTCCCTCCCCTCCTCTCCCCGCCCACTCACTCCTTACCTGGCATGCGAGCCATCCAACTTGCCTGGTTTGGTAAGTTGCTATTTTTCCTTTTTTTTTTCTCCCAACCATCAACTGTTCTGCTCTGCCGGGAGATTTAGATTAGCTAGAAAGCAGGAAGTCATTGGAGTTCTTGCTTTCTAGCTAATCTAAAAGCAACCGAACCTTCCTTGGGACTGAAGCTTTTCAGTGCAGACTTAGGTAACCGATTGCAGATGGACAGATCTCTAAGTGAATCTATGATTCTGTGAACAACTCAATCTACCTCCTGCTTTGCCTGCTTTTGGGTAAAAGTTGCTCTTTTTTATTAAAAAAAATCAATATTTGTATAAATACTGTATTTATAATATTTACATACAAGCCATGTCCACCCAGTCACATGACCACCAAGCAATGCCCACAAATTAGGCCACACCCAGAGAACCAGTGGTTAAGAAATTTGAATCCCACCCCTGATTGTAAGGATACAAGTGACAAAGTTACAGTCATACAGTCACAAGTGGGAGGAGATGGGTGATAAGGAGTGATGAGAAGGTTAATAGTAATAGTAGTGCAGACTTTGTAAATAATTGTACAGTGTTCAGGGAATTATTTGTTTAGCAGTGTGATGGTGTTTGGGGAAAAACTGTTCTTGTGTCTAGTTGTTCTGGTGTGCAGTGCTCTATAGCATCGTTTTGAGGGAAGGAGTTGAAACAGTTTATGTCCGGGATATGAGGGGTCTGTAAATATTTTCACAGCCCTCTTTTTGACTCGTGCAGTATACAGGTGCTCGATGGAAGGGACGTTGCTAGTAATTGTTTTTTCTGCAGGCTTAATTATCCTCTGAAATCTGTGTCTGTCCTTTTGGGTTGCAGAACCAAACCTGACAGTCATAGAGGCGCTTGCTTTAAATCTTCTATTCCAAATAAAAACGTTTAAAATACAAAGGACTATGGGTTTCCTTTTTTTTAAGGAATTGACATCAAATCCAGACCTTTGTGAAGTGAAACATTCACACAAAAGAGCCTGTGTCAAATGTGTGAAACTATGACCATAGAATATTTGATATATCTACAAAACTCAAACTTCCATTTCAAATAAACTCTCTTTATACTATGTGGTTTTAAAAATAATCTTTTGGATTTGATCTAATGGAGGATTTTAAAAGAATTTTTATCATTGTTTCTAAAAACATGTTCAGGGTCTTTCACACACATACAGAGTTTCAATCTTGGTAGGAAAACATATGAGTATGTTTCCAAAATCAGGTATCAACCTATTAAAACTCGAAACTCCATGTCTAAACTCCACATTTTAATATTGCTATGTCAAACATGAATTAAATAAAATCCAAATTGGAGAAAGAGAATGACTTTAAAAAGGATATTCTGAAAATATTCAGTATCACTCTGTCTAATAATTTTTTAAATACATAAGAATAATTACTACAGTTTCTGGAACCATAACAACTGAATGGGGAGAAAGGATGTAGATTCAGACTGAGGATCCATGATAAGGTACTTGAGTTACTAGTTGATTAAGAAACTGTCAATTCTCTTACTCATGGGTCAGAGAGAACAAGCACTGAATATCTGGTAGATGTCTACAAGTCTTTGGACTTGTAAACTTATATATACGTGTGTGTGTGTGTGTGTGTGTGTGTGTGTTTTCGGAGGTTTTCGCGGGTATTTGTATGTGGATCTTTGGTTCTTCGGGTTTTCTCCCGCGTAAAATTGGAAATATTTAGGCGACGTTTCGATGAAGTCTCATTTATCATTTTCAGGGTGGCGTCTTTGGCCTTGTGCTTCTCTGAGAAGCCTGAAGATGATGAATGAGACTTCATCGAAACGTCGCCTAGATATTTCCAATTCTACGCGGGAGAAAACCCGAAAAACCAAAGATCCACATACAAATACCCGCGAAAACCTCCGAAAACATATATATATATATATATATATATATATATATATATATATATATATATGTTTACAAGTCCAAAGACTTGTAGACATCTACCAGATATTCAGTGCTTGTTCTCTCTGACCCATGACTTCATCGAAACGTCGCCTAGATATTTCCAATTCTATGCGGGAGAAAACCTGAAGAACCAAAGATCCATATATATATATATACCATGTTTCTGACAAAATAAGGTAGGGCCTTTTTTTTTTGAGCCCCGAAAAAACGGCTAGGCTGTCTTTTCGGGAGTGAATTAATTTCTCTCCCCCTCCCACAAGCAGGTGAGCGGCAGCAGTGTTCCCGCCGGCACAACAACAGCAGCAGCGCCGGTGGGAACGTGGAAAGCGTTTCTGCCACCGCTCGGGTGTGTGCAGCTCCGCACACACCCAAGTGGCGGCAGAAATGCTTTCTGTCGGCGCTGCTGCTGTTCTCGTGCCGGCAGGAACTGTGGAAGCCATGGAGGCAGCTCCCCCACCCGAGAAGCAGCAGAAACGCTTCTACACTTCCTGCTGGCGCGAGAACAGCAGCAGCGCCACACAGGGCACTGTTAAAGGCAAGTTTCCCCCCCACCCTCCCCCCAGCATGTTTTAAACTAGGCCTAAATTTGGGGGGAGGGGCTTAATTTCATTTCATGCCTAGAAAACATGCTGGGTCTTCCTATTGGTGGAGGCCGTATTGTTGGAGAAACACGATATATATATATATATATATGCCTCTGTTCATTGCTATCTAGCATCTAAATAAGTCAAAGCAGATCAATCATGAGATGGTTTTATGCTAGGTTCTCTGGTAAGTCTGTGTAGTAGGTAGGTATATCAGGGAAGAACAGGGGTGTCAAACGTGATTTCATTGAGGGCCGCATCAGGGTTCTGTTTGACCTCAGGGAGCCAGGGTGGGCATGGCCAGGTTGATGTAGCCAGGGTGGGCATGGCCAGCTCAATGTCGCTCATGTCCGGGGCACTGTGATGGCTTGGTCTCTCAGGCTCCATTTTTGGCTGGGATGGCCTCCTTTTGCTGGCAGCGGCACTATAGCCCAGTCCTTCACTACTTCCAGGGCAGCCCCACAGGCCAGATCCAAGCATCCCATGGGCTGGATCTGGCCCACAGGCTTTGAGTTGAATGTGGTAAAAATTAGTATTCAGTCACCACTACAATAATGTGGGTGCATGTTCTGTATGTATGTGAATATGAAAGGTCTCCGGGAGACTTTTTGATGCAAATGAGTTAGCAATGGAGAAAGACCAAGAAACAGGGATGAATCTATATTATTTGGATTATTTCTAATGCAGTGATTTTCAGTGTTTGCAGGACAGCTGGATCTTAAATTATTTCAAAACTACTGGCCTAATTCAACCACAGTTCTGCAATTTGAAGACCCATTTATTTAATTAGGAAAGTTAAGCATGCTGTAGCAATCTCTCTATTAAGATAAATACACCTTAATCATGCACATCATTACCTGGATTTATCAAGGGCTTATAAGCAAGACAGAGGGGGATTTGAAGAATGCATATAAATATAAATGAGTTATATACCAGAAGTTTGCACAGAATAAAACTGAATATATGTACACTCACAGTATGAAACATTTTTTGTCTTTTGGTCCTGAAAGGACATAATCTGTTTGCTTTCAGCAGTTTGATTAGTGTTATAGTGTGTTATAGTGTGGATACGATCAAATATCCAGCTTGTTTAGTTACTGCTTATCTCAGTTTTCTAGTAGCTCAGCATTTTCTTTTACAGATATTCTCAAAAAACTCTATAATAACTTTAATTATTGGAAGCCTTGTATCAATCTAACAGCCAATCAAAAATCTCACATTACTGTGTTTCTTTTGCTGTCCAAATGCTACTAAAATTTAGATTTTTGTGACATTTCCAGGCAGCCAATATTGTTAAAACGTTGCTGCATGTCCTAAAAAAGAGAGGAGAAAAACATGTTATTCTGGTCTAGGATCAAACTTATTCTGGGCAACCAAGTAATTGTCTCTATGTCAGAAATGTGGGGAACACATATTCTGTCCTTCCATTCATTCACATATTCAGTCCATTTGTCTATGGAGATTCTCAATCATCCAGGTCATGGTTGTCCCAAAGGCGCTTTTTCCAAATGGCAACTACCTTTCTTGGGTTTTTTTCTCTGAAAACATTTGCTTCTCTTTCAAGAAACAGTTCTGAAGAAGCAGCTTCTTGGATAAGAAGTGAAATATTTTGAAAGGAAACATCAAGAAAGTCCAGTTGCCTTTTGGAAAAAGCACCATTGGAACTTCAGTTTATTCTTTCTCATGATTATTACCCCTCCCCAGTGGTGGGATTCAAATTTTTTTACTACCGGTTTTGTGAGCATGGCTTGGTGGGCGTGGCAGGGGAAGGATACTGTAAAATCCCCATTTCCTCCCCACTCCTGGGGGAACGTTACTGCAAAATCCCATTCCCTCCCTACTAACCTGCTTTCCAGCTCTGTTCTCCTGTGCAGGGCAATAAAAGAAGACCCAGCCAATCAGCTGGGACTCGGGAGGCAGAGAATAGATGGGGGCAGGGCCAATCAGAGGTGGTATTGGCTGGTTCTCCAAACTACTCAAATTTTTTGCTACCGGTTCTCCAGAATTGGTCAGAACCTGCTGAATGCCACCTCTGCCCGCCCCCAAAGTTATAGAACCATTGAAGTAGCAGAGGGTTGTCAATCATTGAGTCCAATCCTTGTCCTGAAAAAGAAATGCAACTTAAATCCCCTTTCTAGAGTCTGCTTGAATACCTCCAAGTAAAGAGGGTCCAAATATTACCCTGGATGATTAATTCCACTGTTAAAATGTTCTTGCTGTTCATTTTCTTCGTAATATTCCATTGCAATCTGCTTTTCATTATTCCCTATCCTGAACTCTGAGGTGTTAGAATTGGTCTTTACCTTTTCCATTGCGCTATCTTTTCAGATAGTTGAAAATTGCTGTCAAGTCCATTCCTCTCAGTCTATTCTTTTCAACATTAAACATGTTCATGTTCTGCAATCTGTATTAAATTAGTTTAATGACCTTTGGTGATCCTTATTGTCCTTTCCAAGCCTGTTCCAGTTTGACTTAATTATTCTTAAGAGTGTGGTGTCCAGAACTGGATACAATTCTAGAGATAAGTCTGACTAATTCAAAAATGGAGTAGAACTATTCCATCAACATTTAATCAATTTGTCTTCATGGAGCACTTTGTCAAATCCTTTGCTGAAATTAGGAAATTACATTAACAGCATTCCCACAATCTACTAAGTATGTTTTTCATTCAAAAGATGTAATGAGGTTAATTTTTATAAATCCCTGCTGGCATCCCCTAATTAAATTTCTCTGCTTTTTGTCATATTTTAAAATAGGCCGAATAGATATATTTTTAAATAGATGGAACTTGTTTCAGCATTTGATTAGGGAAGGGTTAGCCTTTTCCTCTTCCGAAGCAATTCTACCAACCCTTCCTCTAAGCTTAACATATCACAAGAATGGTTTTTAAATTGTCAAAATGTTGAGAAAGTAACATGCAAACTAGCTGTGACATTGTGGTGAACTATCTGTTTTAGAAAATACCTCTTTTCTTTATACTAAGTTGAAATGGGTTAAAACCAAAAATGGGTGTTGAACATAAATTCAGATTAAAAATAAATAAATCTCAGTATAACTTTCTAAACCAATAGGAAAAGAGTTTCAGTAATACATTCTTGGGGGAGGAATCCACGGTATTTGAGAAATAGCTTCTGTTTCTCAACAATTCTTATATTAAATTTCTTAACTGAATTCGTATTCTGATTGGTTTGAATTTGGCTTTTGTTTCTGCCAATGAAAAGGAAAGCTTTTCAAAAGGAAAGCTGGTTGTCTGCATCATTCTAGCTTTCTGAATAAACTAGAAACCTGTTTTAGAGAGTTGGGTAATCTTTTGGAACAGTAGGGATCTGTGGAGGAAAGATGTTTGCAAAATGTTTCTATACATTTTGGGGGATGTTCCTATGTTTGTTGGAAATTGAGCTGAGCAGACTTTAATCTGTGTGGCCCAATCCTTAGAATTCTTAAGAAAGGCCTTATCCTTTATATTATTCTCATATCAACCATTTTTGACCTTTAACAGTTTGTTCTGAAACATAGAAAACATCCATGTGTTAAGCAAAATATTACTGACTATTCATTGTTTTGCACATTGTTCTTGCTTAAAAAAATAAAAGGAACACAAAAATAAGATATCCTAGATCTGCATGAATGAAATATTCTTATGAAATACTTCGTTCATTATATAGTTGAATGTGCTGACAACAAAATCACACAAAAATTATCAATGGAAATCAACTTTAGCAACCCATGGGGGTCTGGATTTGGAGTTACACTCAAAATTAAAGTGGAAAAAAACACTATAGGCTGATCCAACTTTGATGTAATGTCCTTAAAACAAGTCAATATGAGACTCAGTAGTATGTGTGGCCTCCACGTGCCTGTATGACCTCCCTACAATGTCTGGGCATGCTCCTGGTGAGGTGGCAGATAGTCTCCTGAGGGATCTCCTCCCACACCTGAACTAAAGCATCCCTCAACTCCTGGACAGTCTGTGGTGCAATGTAGCGTTGGTGGATGGAGCAAGACCTGATATCACAGATGTGCTCAATTGGATTAAGGTCTGGGGAATGGGCGGGCCAGTCCATAGCATCAATGACTTTATCTTGCAGGAACTGCTGACACACTCCAGCCACATCAGGTCTAGCATTGTCTTGCATTAGGAGGAACCCAGGGCCAACCGCACCAGCATATGGTCTTACAAGGGATCTGAGGATCTCATCTCAGTACCTAATGGCAGTCAGGCTACCTCTGGTGAGCACATGGAGAGCTGTGCAGCCCCCTAAAGAAATGCCACTCCACATCATTACTGACCCACTGCCAAACCAGTCGTGCTGGAGGATGTTGCAGGCAGCAGAACGTTCTCCACGGTGTCTCCAGACCCTTTCACATTTGTCACATGTACTCAGTGTGGACCTGCTTTCATCTGTGAAGAGCACAGGACGCCAGTGGCGAATTTGCCAATCTTGGTGTTCTCTGGCAAATGCCAAACGTCCTGCACGGTGTTGGGCTGTAAGCACAACCCCCACCTGTGGACATCGGGCCCTCATATCACCCGCATGGAGTCTGTTTCTGACTGTTTGAGCAGCCACATGCACATCTGTGGCACGCTGGAGGTCATTTTGCAGGGCTCTGGCAGTGTTCCTCCTGTCCCTCCTTGCACAAAGGCGGAGGTAGCGGTCCTGATCCTGGGTTGTTGCCCTCCTACAGCCTCCTCCACGTCTCCTGATGTACTGGCCTGTCTCCTGGTAGCGCCTCCATGCTCTGGACACTACGCTGAGAGACACAGCAAACCTTCTTGCCACAGCTCGCACTGATGTACCATCCTGGATGAGCTGCACTACCTGAGCCACTTGTGTGAGTTGTAGACTCTGTCTCATGCTACCACTAGAGTGAAAGCACAGCCAGCATTCAAAAGTGACCAAACCATCAGCCAGAAAGCATAGGAACTGAGAAGTGGTCTGTGGTCACCACCTGCAGAACCATTCCTTTATTGGATTTGTACAACAGCATGTGAAATTGATTGTCAATCAGTGTTGCTACCTAAGTGGACAGTTTGATTTCACAGAAGTGTGACTGACTTGGAGTTATATTGTGTTGTTTAAGTGTTCCCTTTATTTTTTTGAGCAGTGTATATATATGTGTGTTTGTGTGTATGTCTGTGTCTGTGTCTGTGTGTATGTATATATGTGTGTGTATGTATGATCTGGATGAGAATCTGTGGCCTAATGGCAATTACAACTGCCTCACATGTAATACTTCCCAGGTTCGAATCCCAGTAAGGGTATGGCTAGCTGACGAGAGCTACGTAGCTCGAAATAGATCTATACTAGTCTCCCTTGTTTAATTATTTATCAGTTCAAAAACCTAACACACACACACACACACACACACACACACATATATTCATATATGTATATGTATATATATACTGTATACACACACACATATTTTAGTTCAATTCTGAATTTGTAAAATTTTCCCAAATAGATTGTGAAAAATGTTTATAAATAATTAAGTGACCGACTCAAATATACTTAGCAGTTGAATGGGACATTTTGGACTCTAACCTACAATAAACTTTAAGAAGAAGAAACTCATATCCCAAAAGACAACTGCATACCCTAACCCTAACCTTTTTGTATTGAAAGAAAGATTCACAGGCATGTCTTTGCATTCACTGGGAGTCAAGTTCAATTATATTTTAATTAAGTTATTATTTTTCTGACTTCAAGCCAATAGGGATTTTTAAAATTAAATTTATTGAAATATCATTTGTTCTTTACTTTCGATTATTTTACTCAAATTTTATGCACATTCAGGATAAAATATTATCATTGTACACATTTTGCAGTAAAAGTTAATTTTGAACAGAAAGGTAGCATCCCCTACTGTTATGAAACTTTCACATTGGGTTTTTTTTAAGTTTATAATCTAAAATATTTCATGGTAAATTCAAATCACAGTACAAGTCCCCCAGCTTCATAAATTTTGTAAAAATATCCAAATAAATGTCTCATTTTACAGATAACTTAAAAGTTATTATTTTGAAATAAGAATGATTCTATAACTTTGTCTCTGACAAAAATACAATAGTGAAACTGATTAATTATTTTGTGTCATGGCTGAAATTATTTTTCTATAATTTTTCTAGAAATCTATACATTTCTATAATTTTTCTAGAAATCTATACATTTCAGTCTTCTCCAATTTTAATCATACTCAATAACCAGAAAAATTTAAGAGCAGAGAGAAAGAGAAGAGAGAGAGGACTTGCTCAGGAGAATAGGTAAACTAGGATTTATCACCAATTTTGATTCCATGCAATTTAAACTTAATTAAGAATATGGATTTCTTAATGTTGCTATTACCACAGTGGTCTCATATTTTCTTTCCCTGTTTGCTTCTTTGTTTTTCATAATAATTCTTCATAGTAATAAGGTGGGGAGGAGACAGGCCAAAGAGTTTTCTTCCTGGCATCTCTCCACTCAGTTAATGGATTTTATGTACAGTAGCAGATACTTCTCAGTGAACTATACTGCTTATGTCTGAACACAATAATAGCTGAGGTGAGCAATGAACTGGCTCACAAGAAAGCATCTCCATATATTAGCGCCTGTCCACCTATCTACTGTTAAATACCAGAAATTATAGCATTTGTTACCCAGAATAAACATGCCTAATTCTATGATAAACGACTTTAATATTTCTTTAAAGTAAAAGAGATCCCTGTAGAGATATTAGGAACAAAATAGGATGATTCCAGAAGTTAAGGATAGATAGTAAACAGAATAAATAAGCAGGACAGGAGGAGCCTCTAGTAGCAAAATAGACAGTGAAAAAGAATAAGAAATGGGAGGGAAAGGTGGAGGGGAGAGGAAAGGAGAAGAGAGAAGGACAATTCCACATAGTTCAGGGCCAGAGAGATGTATTTTTACAGGAAAGAAGACTATTAAATAAATCTTGAAGGCAGAGTTCTCCATGGTCAGATCACCAAGATGCACCTACTTTGATTGAAAAGTCAGCCCAAACCCATGTATTGTGGTTGCAACTGTGTTAGAACTTTGAGCTTTTCTTCCCCAAACAGAATTTTGCTATAGACGCTGTTAACTGTGCTATGGGACCCTCTAATGGATGATAACATGAGGTGCAATGTTATATGCCAGAAGAGCTGAACAAATGGAACTACAATACAGCAATTCCCACATTAGTCTGCTCATAATACTCTCTTTAAACTAAGTAAGACAATAACAGATGATGTCATTCTGGTCTGTTATACGCATTTATTCCACATGCAAACTTACCTTCTCATTCTTTCTGCTCACATATATAACTGCAAGATGCATTCACTGTACAAATGTGAAATTTTCATTCTACTACTTTTATATAAAGTATGGTATTTTATTCTGAAACATATTTTTAAGCCTGCACAATTAAGATTGGCTCCTGATAAGTTAGCAAAAGTAAAAGCTAAGAGTCTTTTACACATCGTCTTTCATTAGGGTTAATTTACATTAATTATTAGGGGCTGTGTGTGGCACAGTGGTTAGAATGCTGTGTTGCAGGCTAATTCGATTGCCAGCATCTCGGCAGTTTGATTCCTACCAGCTCAAGGTTGATTCAGCCTTCCATGCTCTCTGGGGACAATAAAATGAAAACCTAGATTGTTGGGGGCAATATGCTGACTGTAAACCACTTAGAGAGGGCTAGAAAACACTGTGAAGCGGTATATAAGTCTAAAGTGCTATTGCGGTTAATTATGCAAATGAATTGTTTGTTTACCAGGTTTTTATCCTGCCCTTTCTTCAGGACAACTTGCAAAACATCTATCCACTTTTCCTCACAAAAATAATATCTGTGAGGTAGGTTGGGCTGAGAGTCATCAACTTCTCTGGCTGAGGCAGACTCCCTGGATTCAATCCAACATCCAAACCATTATGCCACTCTGCCTCACTTGTTCACCGGTGTATAAACTCTTCTAAGGGGTGGTTTGTGCCCCAACCAAAACACGCATGATTTGGATGTTTTGTTCTGGACGTGGAACAAACCAAAGAAGTTTTGTTTCAGATACAGACTGAAACTTGGCTGTTCTGGGTAGAAGGGTTTCAAATGTTTTCTTCAATTTTAGTTGCTGTGAGACACAAATTACCTTGTGTCTTACAAATAGGGTGTTAAATTCTGAATTGTCCTTTATGATCAAGTATAGCAGGAGAGACCAGTCTAAAAGGAGCAGGATGAGTGATGCAAATCATCATCAAGTGCAACCAATGCTGTCTCTGTTCCATACCAAACCCAGAACACTAACTGGAAAAGGTCCAGATAATTTACAGCTTCCTGGACACTCTATAGTTGATCCGAACCTCCATCATAACAACCTTCATCCAAAGGAAAAATTGGAGACCCAGCAGTAATTGTCCAATAGCTCTGACTCCAAGGAGGGCATCTTCAAGATGAGACCAACCACTGTTTCTTCACTAGCATTGACTTCTCCTCTAAAAAGGAATTCACAACTTTCCAGATCCAGGGAATGACTCCCCACCCCACACAATCCCAGCTATTGAAAGAAGCCAGGAGATAAGAATTTGGCCCATTTTGAATGGTCAAAGACATTCTGGAGAATTGCTTTCCAACATTGTAGAGGTAATAGCAACAAATGAAACCCAGGTAACAGAAGAAAATGGCAGCCCAACCAAGTGTATGCAAAGTTACTGTATGCAAATTAGTGTATACAAAACTGGCTTTCATTATTACTATTTTATCATTTTCATTTTATTAAATGTGGAGGCTGCCTGACTCCAAGTGACACTGAGCAGATTAGCATTCAAGATGACAGCAACAAGCCAGTTTGGTAAATTTTAACTGTAATCCAGGCATTCTGTGTATGCAAACACAACAATTATCCAGCAGTCTTCTTCCTAAGACGAAATATCATTTATGTTTTCCAATACATACTTAAAATTTCAGCTTCATGTTGCCAATTACAATGCTGAAAATAATCTACATTCTACTATTCTTCAACAACCCATCTTTTTAGTAAAATATAAATAACTAATGTGAAGATTTGGAAGAGGTCAAATACTTTCTATTATATTGCAAAAATAGTATTTATTATTTACTATTAAAGTAGCAGTCTGTACATGGAGATAAACTAATAATCTAACCATTTTTTAAAATATGAATAAACACAGATTACATTCACCTGTTTAAAAAAATATAGTTTGTGATGTTAGCATCATGCAGTTGCTAAGTGCAACTGTATTATCCAACTGTAGAATAGATTCAATTAAATTTTCCAGTGTGAGAAGAAAAAACGGAGAACCTCCTCACTCCATTCATGCTACCTGGTGATGCCTTTGAAGTCTTGCTACACATTGAAGTGCCTGTCATATCAGTTTGAATTATTTGTAATCCTTTGTCTTGTAATAAATGTTTTATTACATTGACTAAGAATTGAACAGATTGTGGAAGGCCCACACTTAAGGATATATTTTACTTTTGTTTCATATCACAATAATAATCTCACTAGATCAGAACTTGGCCTTAAATTTATTCACGGGTTCAGACTGTACTATGCTAAAATATGTAAGGGTTCTTTTCAGAGGTGGTATTCAGCAGTTTTGACCAGTTCTGGAGAACTGTTAGCAGAAATTTTGAGTAGTTCGGAGAACTGGCAAATACCACCTCTGGTTGGCCCCACGTCCATCTCTTCTCTGCCTCCCGAGTCCCAGCTGATCGGTTGGGTCTTTGTTCGTTGTCCTGCACAGGAGAATGGAGCTGGAAAGCAGATTAGTGGGGTGGGGAGCAAATGGGGATTTTACACTACCCTTCCCCTGGAGTGGGGTGGGAATGGAAATTTTACAGTATCCTTCCCCTGCCATGCCCACCAAGCCACGCCCACCAAGCCACGCCCACAGAACTGGTAGTAAAAAAATTTGAATCCCACCACTGGTTCTTTTCTTCTGAAAGAAACTAATTAAAGGCATCTGATTTTCTCTAGAACTAATTATAAGGATACATCTCGTTTTAGGGTGAAAGTTCTCAATTTTGTATTTATCATTAGTATTTTGAAATGCATTATTTCAATTTCATCATCACCTTGTTGCATCATCAATGTTTAAATCAGAGAGATCATTAAAAATAATAAGTTAATCTAATTATTAAAATTAATAAAAATGCAATGAAAAGAAATTTCATTCCTAATAGCCAGCCATAAAGGATTTATTTTAAATGCTTAATTTTTTTCTTTAAAACCAGTAAACAGAAAGAGAATGGGAAAAGGAAAAGGTTGCAGCTTCTTTATGTCCTGGTTATTAAGAAAACTCCTATCTTGAAAAAGTGCCCAATACAAATAATAATTTGTTTTGAAATTGCTCATGACCCTTAAAACACACTTATCTCTCACAATGTGAAAAAAATAAATCCCCCGCAGTTAAGAAAAACCAAGATACAGTTTGTTCTTAATATAGTCAAAACTATTACCTTAGAAATCAATTTGGGATAATCAAAATCATGTCGATTATCTTCATAAATAAACTTTTGTGTTTAAATAATGTCCAACAGATACAATGACCATCTATTACTCTGTTTCAGTTTCTCAACATTTTATTTTAGACTATTAGGAATACAGTATGGGAGGAAAGCAGGACAATGAAGCTCCATTAGGTTATGCGGAACAGATGACACTAGCAGAAAGACCTCGTTATTCAGGCAAGTAAATAATGAAACATTTGGATTTTGCTACTGTTTCAAACAAGTTTGCATAGTCAATTAAATACTCAATTAGAAGTGAGATAGCTTCCATTCTTGATGGGGGAAAATCTGAACTTCTCATTTTTGATGTATTTTCTGCATTCTTCTAGCAATTCAAAGAGTTCTAATTCAAACATCTCTCTGCAAGATTATTGGCCTTTCTAATTAAAATTAAAACATTGCATTTAAGCTGTCTCAGATAATCACCAATGTATTTAAATAATTTACCTCTAAGAAATTATGCATAGGGTTATGCCTAAGATTACAATTGCACCTTTCAAATTTTATTAGTACATCTTTTTGCATATGCTCATTTTTTTTACAATAAAGCTTTGAGAAAATAATTAGTCCTTTGATTATAAATAATTGCAAAGCTGAATGCATGGCAAATATAATGATTTATTCTTCCTGTAAACAGAGCTATGAATCTATTGAAATCAGATTCAGCTCCTCCCTACATCAGTTTGAAATAGCTTTTCTTCTTGTTAGCCTCTGTGTGGAAAAGAGATTGAATTTCAGTTCAGGTGAGAAGCTGCCAGGGAAGGAAAGATTAAATCAACTTTCCTTGCCTGCAATTAGTCTAATCTATATCTGTGGTCTTATTCTGGAGTAAATAAAAATTGCTGGGGAGCTTCATGCTAGCTAATTAACATAATGTGACTCTCAGACATGTTTACCCTTTCAAATCTATGGTGAAAATTTTGGACTTTAATTTTCATTTGCACGCTAGAATGCATATATCATTTTTCAGTGTATTCAGACTGAGGAAAAGGAAAAAAATCTGTATTTCTCCCATCAGCAACAATAGAATTGTTATGGTTATGATTTGATCTGAACCAGTGGTGGGATTCAAATGTTTTTACTACCGGTTCTGTGGGCATGGCTTGGTGGGCATGGTAAAGGAAGGATACTGTAAAATCTCCAGTCAGAGGTGGGATTTACCAGTTCTCCGAACTACTCAAAATTTCTGCTACCGGTTCTCCAGAACTGGTCAGAACCTGCTGAATACCACCTCTGGTCTGAATTCATCAGCTTCAAACCAGAAAGGATACAGTTTTGCGCATAGCCATAATTTCTGAAACTTCCAGAATCCACGAAAACTTATGGTATATAACATAATGAATTGCTGAGATTATACTTACAACATTCGCTGTGATGATTATAGACTTTTTTCCCTTTAAAAAAATCCTACTACTGTTGGTAAATTATAAACAGACTGTTTACATGTTCAAAAGAAATGCAGGTAGTTTTCGACTTACAACAGTTCATTTAGTGACATTTTGAAATTACAATGGCGATGAAAAAAGTGACGCGACATTTTTCACATGACAATGGCAGCACCTCCACTGTCATGTGACCAAAATTCAGATGTTTGGCAACTGGTTCATATGATATGTGCAAATATCATAATTAAACCAGGGATTAAATTAGATATAAATCTTGTTGTTCCACACATAGAGTTTGTATTTATACATACCCTAATAAAACAGTAATGCCATATAGACTGGATAAGCAGAAGTAGCGGGTGAATCCTAATGCTCTAAAGTCAAGTCATGCCCCAAATTAAAAGTGCAGTTGACTCATAATGTAATATATAATATTCCCTAAGTGACATGGTAAAGCATTAATACATTCAAAAGCTAAGTACTTACATTTCTGTCATTAAGGCTTCCAGACCAAATTACATTATTATAGGATTAAAAAGAGCATCTTAGAGTCACTTTTTTCTCCTCAAAAACAGCTTTAAAAATATATGGTGAAATTAAGAATCTCACAAAGTCCAGTTTGTATGCACGTAGGCACAAACCAAGTACAAGGTGAAAAAACATTCACCAGAGAAAATGCAGCCTCTTCAACTGATTCTGTGCTCAGTTACAAAGGACATTTTTCCAAATGCATCAGAGGATTGTTTCAAATATTAATTGAAGATTGTCCCTTTTCTTGGCCCTGCTGCTTTTATGTTGATTATGACAAGAGAGCCATCTAGTACAAGGTAGGACATTCCTTGTCTTTACAAAATAAATGCATGGAAAAAACAGGAATGTGTAACACCACCACCACTACCCCCCATGGTGGCGCAGTGGTTAGAATACCAGTACTGCAGACTACTTCTGCTAACTGCTGGCTGTCGAACAATTTTGCATTTTGAGACTTACCGGCTCAAGGTCAGCTCAGCCTTCCACCCTTCTGAGGTCGGTAAAATGAGGACCAGATTGTTGGGAGCTGTATCCTGACCCTGTAAACTGCTTAGAGAGGGCTGTAAAGCACTGTGAAGCGGTATAGAAATCTAAGTGCTATTGCTATTGTTACTGTAGAACATTAACAGAGGCAACACAAGATGCAAGATGAGTGGTGCGGTAGCCTAGAGGTGGAGCTCTTGCTTCACAATCAGGAGGCTGTGATTTCGATCCTAAGTAGAGGCAGATATTTCTCTTTCTGGGTGCACTGAGAATATATCTGCTGGGGAAAAAAACCTCCGCATTGGCACCAGGAAGGGCATCTGGCCAGTAAGCACTCAGCTCCATTCAGTTGCCCAGACTCCACCCGGCAAGGAATTATAGGGTCGTTAAAAGAGGAGGAGGATGAACATGAGATGCAAGATCAAAGGCTTCCAGCCAATGTTAACTTTAAAACTAAGATGATGACAATTCCAGTTTAAAGATAGGGAACTTGATCCCTCAAGGACATGAGAGAAAAATCATGTTTCCCACCCTTCTATTTGTAGAAGATTCATTGTAATGGAACATAATAATTAGTTAGAAGTATATAAAGGCAAATGTTGCAAGGTATGCCTGTAAGTTTAAAAGCTACGAATAATTCAAAGAAATTGAATCCAAAAGGAAACTGGGCTTCAGGCTGGGCAAGGATTGTAAATATGCAACTGAACAGTGTTTACGGTTCCATAATTGCACTCACATAAATGGAAAAAGAAGTTTCCTATATGACCCATATATTACAATATTCAAGCCTAAGGCTGTGGCAATTCACTTATGTGGTACACTCTTACTCAGGAAAAAAGAGATAGGATGGGGGAGGTTTGGGGTACCTTAAATAATCTGCAAAATTGAGAGGAAAAGCTATACTCCAATAGCATGTTAAATGTGCTGCTGAAGACTTGAAGAATCTTTAATTCTGCCTTAAAACCTAGTAATATGTATTATTTATGATCACTAATCATACATGGCTTTCTAACATATACTGGATATTGTTTAGGTCTGATCAATGCAAATAAGCTATTTCATATGAGAATAAAAATTTAGGAGACATGAAGGATCATTTTAGATAGTGCTTCATGTACTAACTTGTGAACCATAGCTGGCACTATTGAAGCCAATTTTGAATGAATAGAAGTTAAGAAAAATAGTAATCTTAAAAGCACAAATGCGATTATAGCTATTTTAGGGAAATAAAATAACTAAAGTCTTTTTTCCAAACCCTTTGAAATATTTGCTGAGGAAAAAACACCTAGAAAGTTAAGGAGGTATGATTTTCACTGATACACTATGTCTTTTGTCACTCAACAAACATTGTTACATGGATGAAGATCCATTTATTTGCTCCTAAAATAAATGGATCTTCATCCATGTAACAAAGTTTGTTGAGTGACAAAAGACACAAAATGGTATATGTTTTCATGAAAACAATTAGTGGAAGCAATTACAGCTCTTCTTTTTCTAAAGCTCCTGAAAGTAGAATCTACATTCTAGGTCGCACTTATAAAGTTACCAATAATATAATGGAAATTATAGTCTTAAATTTTTCAATTCTTCAGTAATGTACAGCTTTCCAACATGTTTCAACTATAGCCTTCTAATTAGAAAGCACTAGCAAAAAGTATAGCAGAAGGCGACACTTAACCTATCTTGGTCTAATCCAAAATGCTAGATATATTTAGGTGGGATAAGGCTAGGGGTGAGAGGCTATCAAGACTATAAGAGTGATTGACAAGAAAAGAATTATGGCAGAAGGCCATAGCAAAGTACTTTCATATTCTGGCCAAGATGGGTTATCAGAAGTCACACTGAAGCATTTCCTTAAAATGTATTATGAAAAAATAAGGAATGAGATGCGATATAGTAAATATCAGGAAAAAAGACAATTTATTTAATGCAAATAGTTTAGCTTAGTGAATATGCTGTATGTTCAAATTACTCCTGCTGTAATGTATCTCATTGTGGTCCCTAACATAATTATTGAATGGAAGACAAATTGGCCTAGCAAAGATATAGGCCACTCAGTTGACATTCCTAAAGAATTTGTCAAAGTCCTATTCTGACACAAATGCAGTATCTCAGTTGAAACCCAAGGTCATGACAGGACAGTCAGGCAGTAGCTAGATGAATCTGCGTTATTGCTGAATCATCTAGATCAGGGGTGTCAAACTCACATCGTCACGGCAGTGTCACGTGATGTATCAGGACTTTTTTCGTCTTCACTAAACCGGGTGGGGGCATGGCCAGTGTGTGATACATCGGGCCCATTGGCCACAAGTTTGACAGTCTTGATCTAGATTATGAGCCATCTGGATCCCATATCGATCTGGGTTAAGCTCCTCCTCATCTCATTTGCACTGATTTTTACTTGACCATTACAATCCAGAATTTGCATTTCTACTGCTTAAATGTAGATATAGAAATAGAAATATTTTAAAGTAGAGAAATCAACAGAAATGCATATGTCTCATCCCATGTTTCAAAAACACATGTCTAGCCACTTGATACATGAGAATCTCAGCTCTTCAGTATAAGCAATGGATTCTCGCTAGTTGCTAGTGGGTAACAACAATGAGAGGGAAAGATTAGTTATATATCATTGCATATTGTTTTGATGCTAGAAAGACATGTTTCAAATATCTAGACAAGCTCATCCAGTTAAATGCAGTGGCCTACCTACTCCAGTAGTGAGTGCTCTTTCCTAACAGGAAATCATTCCTCACATTAAAAAATCAAAATGGTTTCTATATAACTGAATTTCTGCTGAAATGCCATGTATCCAATTTTACAAGACGAGTGTTAAGAACAAATGTGACATGAAGGGTTTCTGATTTACCTTCAATTGTGGTATTTTAAAGTATGGCACCATTTTTTAAAATTTCTCCTGAATTTAGCTTACATGGCATTTTAAAAATGGGCAGAGACATATAATTGAATCAGAGTTCTTTCTCTATATCTGATGACATGATCAGCCATAGCTGCATAAAAAACACTAAAATGATGCTCTATACATAATCTTGTCTACATTCTTAGACATCCATTTGGCCAGAAGAATTCTAAATCTAAACTCACAACAGAGTAGAGAGAAGACAGAATAGAGAGAAAGAGAGAGATAAATCAAATGGATTTATCAAAAGAAATATTATCTACAGCAAGGGTGTCAAACTCATGGCCCACAGGCTGGATGAGTCATGCGCTAGCTATGCCCACCTCCATTTTAGCGAAGGGCGAAAAGTTGTGATACATCATGTGACAACAACATGATGACATGAGTTTGACACCTCTGATCTACAGCCTACCTCACTGGTCTGAAGTACCACAATATGGGCCTAGCAAGCCAATATATTATAAATGTCACTTCTTGCCTTTTGGGTTAAAATCATTTTTGGTTAAAAGCTCACTTGGATAGATTATTATAATAGAAAAAATAAGTAACAACTTGATTTCTAGAACTGAACGAGATACACATGCATATTTATGCTTAGGAATTAAAATAAAATTGTCCAATACCCACTTTATTGATCTTGCTGCATACATTTTCCATGATGGTTAATTGACCTAATGATCAGGAGGTGATAAACACACATGTTTATCCTCCATTTCATTATACATAGTGAATAGGAAATCCTTTCCATCCAGTTTCAAATATAGCCTGAGTTTGAGTTGGATCAACCAGGTTCATCCCAGCAAATTCTAGTATTACAAGCAACCAGGAAAGGACATCTCTGAAAAATCTTCAGATATTAACATTTCAGCAGAGGATAAAACAAATGTTTGTTAGTGGTTTTGTGTCTCTTTATGTGTGCCTTTATGTTGCAGTCCTCGCGACTGCTTGTAAAAACCCCTTCAGTTTTCTTGGGAAGATTTCAGAAATTATTTGCCATTCCTAGGATTGAGAGAAAGAGAGATTGGGTCAAGGTTACCCAGCTGACTTTATGTCTCAGGACATAATAGAAGTCACAGTCTTCCAGTTTCTAGCATGGTGTCTTAACCATTACACCAAAGTTGCTCTCTCTTTTTCTTGCTAAAGCACAGCTTTTGTACAACATACAAATATCCACCAAGGATAACTTTTAATTAAGGCTACGTGGGATAAACAGAAAGATTGAAAAAGCACCACCAGAACAGAATCTAGCCACAGAGGAGCTTCCATCTTATACAGTAACTTAGTCTATAAAGACACTAGCTACTAGTCTGTTGTTGCCCCCCCCCCCCCCCCCCCAATTTTATCCGCGAAGCTGAGGTGAGCCCTTACTCTTCTAGTTTTCCACAAGAGCATTAAGACCTGGTTCTACCAAATAGCCACGGGGGGTAGGAACCAAAAGTGTGATATAACTCTGGCATATAAATTTGGCAATTCAAGAATCTGTATTGTAGGAGATTACAATGCAATAACTGATAATAGACAAGACTACAAATGTGAACAAAGGCAATATAAAAAACGGAATACACTGCCTAAGAAATTTATGGAGATGGTTGAAGAACTTGAATTAGTGAATGCATGGAGGAAAAGAAACCCAGGAATATCACAGTTCACTTTCTACTCCAGCCCACACAAGTCATGGTCCAGAATAGACATGACTTGGATTAATAGTGAATTATATAAAGAGATCCAGGATTTAAAAATTCTGTCTAATATATGGGCAGACCATAACCCAATACAGATAATTGGGAAAAGTAGTAATTATAAAAAAAGTAGATGGACACTTAATTCACAATTGCTGAAAGAAGAAGAATATATCCAAAAAATTAGGGGAGAATTGACTATTTTTTAAAAAAATTAATAAAAGACAGGATACCTCATTGCAAAATCTATGGGACACAATGAAGGCCTACCTAAGAGGAGTATCGATAGCTTTTATAGCAAATAGGAATAGAAAAAGAGAGGAGAAACGGAAAACTCTAATAAAAAGAATAGAGGAGTTGGAAAATAAACAAATGGAAACTCTGGGAGAAGAGCAAAATAGAAATGAATTAACATTAGTTAAACATGAGATGAATATTATAGGCCAAGAGGAATTAATTAAAATTTTATTATACACGAAACAAAACTATTTTGAACATATTCCCACATTCGATGCAAATCAGTGCAATTCACAACCAGCAACTGAGTTTCTTCTAGTTACAAAAATACACAAATATTCATGACCTTAAACAATATACATCTGTCATCAGCAAACTTTTTATTCATTTATCCATAAGTACATTAAAGAGGCCAGTGCAATTACTGATCTATTCTGCTCAGTATTGATCTGGTTAACACTGAACCATTTGCTACCAATTTCATTTATCCCATTTATTCATACACTTACTTCATATTAATTATGTATTCTATCTTTTTCAGCTCTCTATTTATATTCCACACTTTTCATATGCTTTTTTAAAATCAGCAAATATTCAATAATTCATTTTCACATCCATGCATTTCTCAGTAGCCGACTAAACAGTTGACTGGACACCATGTTCTTGACAAATTTCAATTACTGTCATGGTTGTATCCTTTCAATCTAGACACTACCAAACAGTTTCTTTGGTTTCATGACATTCCAACTTCCGCAGAATAGTCCATCTTGATATTTGGTTAAAGAATGTAAAATGCATATCCCTAAAATTAAGTGTGTTTTTCCAGTTCAAATTCCATTCTTAGCAATGTTTGCTTCTGAATTAAAGTAATAACCATTAGAATTGCTATAATTAAGAAAGTGCCTAAATTGCTAAGAGCTATAATAACATTAAAGAGTCACTTGAACAATCAGAAATACTTTCCTTACTTTTGACAGGTGAGCAACTGATTACAAAGATCACGATAAATCTTGCTGAAAATGTAAACTGTATTATTTCAATATGACTGAACAATGATCATAATTATAAAACTGAGGTAATTTTCTTAGTGTGGACAAGGTTAATAGCACTGCCTTTCTGAAGATTATTTTTCTTTCATCCTGTCCAGTCCAGCAGTGGGCTGATTCATAAAATAAGTTGAATTTTGAACTATGGAATGAAAATTCCTTTTTAACAGCACTGCAGTATACTGATTAGCTATCTAACAGAAAATAGCACAATTTTAAAGGAACCATGCACCCATTTTTAAAAAAGTGTAACTGTTTTGTGTTAAAAACTGTTTTGTGTTGTTTTTAAAAGCTCTTTAGGGGAAATAATAAAAGACTTGCAAATATATAAAGATAAAGGTTTCCCTCACACATACATGCTACTCATTTCCAGCTCTAGGGGGCGGTGCTCACCTCCGTTACAAAGCCGAAGAGGCAGCGCTGTCTGAAGATGTCTCCATAGTCCTGTAGCTGGCATGACTAAATGCCAAAAGCGCACAGAACGCTGTTACCTTCCCACCTAAGTGGTCCCTATTTTTCTATTTGCATTTTTGCATGCTTTCAAACTGCTAGGTTGGCAGAAACTGGGACCAGTAATGGGAGCTCACTCCATTACACAGTGCTAGGGATTTGAACTGCCGAACTGCCGACCTTTCTGATCAACAAGCTTAGTGTCTTAGCCACTGAGCCACTGTGTCTCTTTTTGCAAATATACGGAAACTAATAAATTGTTAATTTTTTAAAATGTTGTTGTTCTCTTTGAAATGCAGATCAGGCTGCTGTTAAGCAACGAATCATGGCTCTCTGCTCTGCTGCAAATCTTACTTCTCTGCACCTTACCTTGTTCCTTATGTTATGTCAAACCATGTTCTAATTCTTTTAGATATGTGTACGGGATGTTTGGAAAGTTCATATATATTTAATTAGCATTTAACTATGATATGTAAATGTGATCTAGAATTTCAAACTTTAAAGTTAACATTAAGGACTTAATCCATACAATAATTGCAATATAAAGCAAGTATGTATTAGGTCCCAAAAATTTAAGCAAGTTTATTTTTAAACTTGACTTTCATTATAATTTGATTTTTCTGATAGTGATCCAACTTCATTAGAAGGGTTAGAAATAGCCCTAGTATCCTAAATAAGGAATAATCCCTAGTATTTATTGGGAACTAAAATCCAATAATTAAATCAATGGATTATTTAATAAATTAATTAATGGATTAAATGAATTTAAGTAGTACATAACATGTATTGTTTCCTGTGAGTGTTATCAATAGGGGCAAAATGAGTGTTTTTGAATGCTTGTGTTATTTTTATTTTGGGAAGATGCAAGAATATGTAAGTATCTAAAGATCTTTTCAAAGTCTTTTTTGATACTAACGTTGTACAGCAAAGCTATTATGAAAAGTGTTCATATATTAACCAGTTTTTATCTCTCCACTCTACTGGTGAAAAATACTTACAAAGTAGAAGATTGAGAAATGATAGCAAATTATTTCAATTCCTGTATATAGGTCCAAGGTATATAGGTCTATAGTATAACTCTCAAACACAAGGGCAAGATTCCATTTCCTATTAAAGGAGAGAATAAAATTTTCAAGAAAGAAAGACATCCATTTTCTGAAGGGTTTGCTTCTCTTAATTTTTTATTTAGAGCAGTGATAGTGAACTTTTCGGCACCGAGTGCCCAAAGCACATGCGCACACCTAAATGAAACATGCACACACGCCCCTGTGCAGGTGTGCATGCCCTGCATTTGCGTGGACCCCCTGCATGCGCCCCACCCCCACACATGCGCCCTCCCCCTGTGCATGTGCAGCAAAGGCCCAAAGACCAATGGGCCAGAAGTAGGCATGTGCATATGGATGGTGGAGCAGTGCAAGGGCAACAGCACACATGTCCACAGAGAGGGCTCTGCATCCTACCTGTAGCATGCATGCCATAGGTTCGCCACTACGGATCTAGAGGTTAGAGTCATTCTTTCATTAAGCTTCAAAGAAGTGGAATTGAGTAGCCATTGACAGCAGCATATATTCATTATATGGAAAATACTTCAAATATTAAGGCATGTCTTCAAATGAGGAGAATGGGAGGAAGCGGAACCAAAACAAGTGGCAGTGTCCTGTTGCTGAAGATTTCAGAATTTGAAACCAGTGATCCTGTTCTGGTCTGACAGACTCAGCAAGTTCACAAGACCTCTTGACTGGACTTACCAACAGTAAGTCAAACAGAGAAGTTCAATCACTTAGTTCTAAGCAGAAGCATTTAAATGAAGGTCTAGACAGCTAAAATTTGCAGATCTAAGAGACTACCAAAAGGCATGCAAGTGTTAATCAGACACTGCAGTTAAATCGTCTGTCCATTCAGAGGATACTCTGTGTGGCTTATTTATTGGGCTCATTCCCGCCGGTTATTACTCAGAGCTAATTATTTAAAATTATTTAAAACTTAGTTTTCTTCTGCCAATAGTTGCTTTGCCATGTTTTCAGAGCTTGGATTTCATTTTACTTCGTGTTTTGTTCCTCCTTTGAATTTGTCACCTGATAGATCGTTTACCTGTCTCAACCTGCCTGTTGAAAAAGTGAAATTGATCCTCTTTTGAAAAGCTGTTTTATTTCAACTAGCTGTGATACAATCTGAGCTTGCTTATCTCTGGCAGGTGGCAGATTTATAACTTTCTAAATTAGTTCTTGGCAGCCAGTCATCCCCACACAGAAATGTGAATTTTCCAAAACTCCCATTCCCCACCCTCTTTTTATTGAAAACCCTGCCTGTTCTTTTAATTGCTACAAAATTTTATTGAGTTTCTTACACTTCATCTTCTAAGGAACATTTTTAGAATATTCTATTTCAAATGTCAAAATAACTTTTCCAGATTTAGATAGTTGGGATGGAGAATACTAGTCAACTTTAATTAAGTCTTCTATATAAAGTAATCCAGAGATGAAAATATTAATTGCATCTAATGTTTTAAAAAGTGGTATTTGCACAGAGGCAAAATACTTACAGAGATGATAAAGAACATGTAAGCTATCAAATCAAAAGTCAGTATTCGTTCTTTTTCTAACAGCAGGCAATCAATTTCAGAATCTAATTTTGTGATAATAATCACAAAGGCTATTATCTTGAAAAATAGAAATTTTGTTTAAACTATGATTTAGATAATAGTAAGTGACGCACAAACTGAAATAGAAAATAATTCTTCCCTCTGTAACCTTTCAATTAAGGTTTTAATAATGATGGCCCTGAAGAAAGCTACCTGAGAGTAAATACTGCAATGCAGTAAAAAACCTTGTCCTACAAGCTGACAGAACTGAAATTCCAAATTACACTTCAGGAAACTTATATAATAATAATAATGAACTTTATTGTCATTGTACATATATACAATGAAATGATTGATTATATCACATTCTCTTTGTTTTCCCAAACTCTTTATAAAGAAACAGAAAATCTTTTATATTTGTGAATTTCAATGACCTACTCCCGAGACTAGTGGAGGAGCAGCCCAATAACCGACCCTATTTAAAATGCCACTGCTTAGATATATCTACTCTGAAACAATAGCCCACCATTTGTTGCATTGTTTATTCTATCAGGGCTGGCAATCTACACTGCTTGCAAGGTCCAAAAGCGATACAGTCCAAATCCAGAATTGTGCAGTGTTTACTACAAGATATTTCCACATAAACATTTGGAGGAGTTGTAGCACAACTGGTGGCTGCGGAAGTTCTTGGCAAATTATGCACAGGAACAACAACAAAATCAATCTAGTGAATTAAGAATGTCTCAACAAATATGAATATATCTCATTCAAAATATCTAATTTTAGTTTAGATTACACGCATACCGACATTTTCTAGTTGTTTTAGAGACATCTCAGCACAACAGCAATACTTTATTTCCTAGTTTTGCGAAACTATTTTATTGCTATGATTATTTATTCTACTAGTAAAACCATGACCACTGTGTTCTATAAATTAATTTGTGCTGCCATTTAGCAATTAATAATCTGATAAATTTATCATATATATAAGCCAAATAAACGTTAATCGAAGTTTGCAATGGTCTCTATAGAGAAGGAGAGAAAGAGATGTTAGGAGAGCTCAGGGCACAACTGCAACAGCTGTTTGGGGGATAGATGTGTTAATAACTTCCTTCCAAAGTCTTGTAACAAAGTGCCCATCTTGCTGTGCCCCCCTAGAACGATATCACCTGCCTCCCAGAGTTGATGGAAACAATTGGAGGTCAATATGACAGTCATGTATTTCCTCTGTTGGAAGTAACAAAAATCCCCAGCCATAAGATTAAATCCTTCTACTTGTTGTGTATGCATATGTGTATTTTTCAAACCATCCATATGAAACTCTCAGTGTATGTGTGTGTGCGCGAGAGAGAGAGAGGGGAGAGGGGGATAGAGACCGAGAGGGAGAGAGGGGGAGAGAGAGAGAAAGAGAGAGGGAGAGAGAGAGTCAGAGAAAGAGATAGAAGAAAGTTAGTTCTTGTAGATAGATCATACTCTTTAGGTATCTTGATTATTTACTTCATTATCCCGATTTTCCGTTCTTCTCCCCAAGAAAATGTTTTATTGTCAAAGGACAGGTGAAAGGGCTAAGTATACTAAAAACAAGAAGAAAAACTAATATTGACTCATACTGATCCAATGTTCTAAGTGTGCTCTTTTTAGGCTCGCTTTTCTTATTAAAATTGAGTCATTTTAGATACTTCTGATGTTAAAGCTCTCTCTACCTCTCACGAGGTTGGTTCCAGGGTATTATTAACGCTTCCTTGAGCAAGGGATTTCTGCCTGCCGCCTTGAAAGAGGCGGTAGTCAGACCCCTCCTCAAGAAACCGTCCCTGGACCTAGCTTTATTATCTAATTATTGTCCAGTCTCCAACCTTCGCTTTGTAGCGAAGGCTGTTGAGAGTGTGGTGGCACAACAGCTTCCCCAGCACCTGGATGAAGCTGTCTACTTAGATCCATGCCAATCAGGCTTCCGGCCCGGATACAGCACGGAGACGGCATTGGTCGCGTTGGTGGATGATCTCTGAATGGCCCGTGACAGAGGTTATTCCTCTGTCCTGGTCCTATTAGACCTCTCAGCGGCTTTCGATACTGTCGACCACAATATCTTATTGCGGCGGCTGGAGGGGTTGGGGGTGGGGGGCATTGTTTTGCGGTGGTTCTCCTCCTTCCTCTCCGACCATTCGCAATTTGTGTTGACAGGGGGGCAGAAATCGACCCCGAGGCCCCTGATTTGCGGGGTTCCTCAGGGGTCGGAGCTCTCGCCCCTGCTGTTCAACATTTATATGAAACCGCTGGGTGAAATCATCCATGGCCTTGGGGTAGAGTTTCATCAGTATGCTGATGATACTCAGCTGTACATTTCTACCCCAGGCCACACCAACGAAGCCGTTGAAGTGATGACCCGGTGCCTGCGGAGTTGGATGGGACAGAACAGGCTTCAGCTCAACCCAGCTAAGACCAAATGGCTGTGCTTTCCAGCACCCCGATACAGCCAGCTAGTTCCATCGCTGACTGTGGGGGAGGAAATTCTTACCCCCACAGACAGGGCGCGCAATCTAGTGTCCTCCTGGACATACGGCTGTCGTTAGAAGAACATATGACGGCCGTCACCAGGGGGGCTTTTTATCAGGTCCGTAGGATCTATCAGTTACGGCCCTTTCTGGATCGGGATGCACTTCGCACAATCACATCCACCCTCGTTATCTCCCACCTAGATTATGCTAATGCTCTCTATATGGGGCTACCCTTGAAGAGCACCCGAAGACTCCAGCTGGTGCAGAATGTGGCCTCAAGGGTGGTTTTGGGAGCTTCTCAAAGCTCTCATGTTACACCACTCTTGCGCGAGCAGCATTGGCTCCCGGTGGTCTTTCGAGTGCATTTCAAGGTGTTAGTTACCATCTTTAAAGCGCTCCATGGCTTGGGACTTGGGTATTTACGGGACCGCCTACTGCCACCATCAATCTCCCGTCGACCGGTACGTTTCCATAGACTGGGTCTCCACGGGGTGCTGCCAGCTGGAGGGCTGGCGACCCTGAGGGTATGGGCCTTCTCTTTGGGGGCACCCTCCCTCTGGAACAAATTACCCCCGGAGATAAGGATCAGCCCTGACCTCTTGACCTTCTGATGCACATTAAAAACTTACTTATTTCATCAAGCCGGTCTAGCCTAGGGTTTTATGGGGTTTTAAATTCGATCTTAAATTGGTTTTAATTCCTTATTTATAAATCCTTGTTTCATTTTTATTTATTCAATCACCTAATATTATTGTATTTTTTAATGACTGTACACCGCCCGAGTCCCACAGGGAGAGGGGGCAGTATATAAATCTTGTAAATAAATAAATAAATACCAATCCAGTAACAAATTTCTTCCTGTTTGCTATATCTGGTCAATAAAAAAACACATCTTGATCAACTAGGTTTGTGCTTCATCAACTATGACTGCTTAAGGCCCAAACCCTTTGTTCTTAGGAGTGCTACATTGAGGAACATCCATAAAGAACCAGATACCGACAGCAAGTCCAATAATTAGTTGAGTTCTTTTGAACTTTGATTTGATTAATTTTTTTCCCAAGACTGTATGTTCATTTTTCACATCCACAAATTTTTAAAATGAAAGATAGTGAAGTCCTACCGTATCTTCAGTTTTGTGATTATTATCCAGCAAATCTGGAAGGAAATCTTCATTAAGACTCTCTCTCCTTATTAAGGTAAATTCCCGTAGGAAAACAGCGCCCTGATTCTGGTCACTGCCAACCTGGAAGGGAATAATAAAAAGTATCTCAGAAAACTATGCATGCTTGCTTCATTTATTCATTCACTCAGTTCTTTCCTATTACAATAAAAAAAACTATTGGCAGGTCATAATATTGCAAAATTATACCAAAAGTTTATGATTTAAGAATGCTATGAAAAAAGATATTACACTAGATATACAAATGAAATTAGGCATTGGTTCTTACCTGATACGCCGGTTCTCTCTGAGCTGCGAAGGAGCATCCATTTGATTGGGTTGGTTCAGTCTTCATCCTGATAGGCTGAGCTTAAACTTTGGAACGCTCCTCCTCCTCCACGAGACTCCTCCCAGCGTTCCCCAGTTTTAGCGAAGATCGCAGTGAAAAGGCAGATGTCGCTTCCGAGAAACTATTGCATCAGCTTGGTCGTATAGCAGGACTCCCACAGACGGAAGGAATAAACACAGTTAGCAATAACACATAGGGTGGGGATGGATGCTCCTTCGCAGCTCGGAGAGAACTGGCGTATCAGGTAAGAACCAACGCCTATTCTCCTACGAGCTGCTCGGAGCATCCATTTGATTTGGACATACCAAAGCTTGGCCTGGACTACGGGCGGGATGCTGACTGCACCTGGAGTCTGTTGCTGTCCTGCACACACCCTGTAGTACCCTCCTACCAAAAGACACATCAGCAGATGCAAAGACATCGACCTTATAATGTCTGATAAAGGGGGAAGGAGACGCCCAGGTGGCGGCCCGACAAATGTCAGAGATAGGAGCTTGGGTGGCCCAAGCCGCCGTGGTGGCAGCACTGCGAGTGGAGTGCGCCGTGATGCCCCTGGGAACTGCTAGGGCCTGGGCCTGATAAGCTTTAGCAATAGTGGCCCGCAACCAACGACCTATGGTGGTGTAAGAGGCCCTAGTACCTTGACTATGAGGCAGAAATACAACAAACAAGGACTCTGTCCTCCTAAAGGATGCCGTGCGATGGATATAGACCTTCAAGGCACGCCGGACATCCAACTTATGCCACTGATGTTCCAACTCTCGGGAAGGATGAGGACAGAAATTGGGCAAGACCAACTCCTGTGCCCTGTGAAAAGCCGAATTAATCTTTGGGATAAACGTGGGGTCCAGCCGGAGGACAACCCTATCTGCATGAAAAACACAGAGGTCTGACCTGATAGATAGGGATGCCAACTCGGAAATGCGCCGAGCTGAAGTAATGGCCACCAAGAAAGCAACCTTATATGTAAGAAATAGTAGTGATGTGGAACGAATCGGTTCGAAAGGAGGTTTGGTAAGGGCCAGAAGGACCTTGTTCAAATCCCAAGTAGGATAACGATGAACCATGGGCAGTCGCAAATTAGTAGCACCCTTAAGAAAGGCGCGAATAAGAGGGTGATGAGAAAGAGATGGGAAATTCTCATAGTCAATCACGGAAGACAGGGCAGAAACTTGTCTTCTCAAGGTATTTGGTGAAAGCCCCCTATCGAGACCAGCTTGTAGGAATTCCAAAATTTGAGCAATTGAAGGAGATCGCGGATCAATATGAAATTGGGAACACCAGCTGGTAAATATGGACCAAGTTGCATTACAAATGCGATTTGTTGAGGGGCGCCTTGCAGCCTGGATGGTTGAAATAACCTTGTTGGATAATTGCTTGCTGATTAAACGCGACCGCTCAACCTCCAGACGGTCAAGTGGAACCACTGAGGGTTCGGATGTTGAAGAGGACCCTGGGTTAGCACAATCCTGTCCAGAGGAATCCTCCATGGTTTGAACACCGACAGACAACAGAGATCGGCGAACCAAGGGCGTCTGGGCCAGTATGGAGCCACCAAAAGCAGATCTGCTCGTTCCTCTAGCATCTTCCGTATGACCTGAGGGATCAAAGGAAGAGGGGGAAAGGCGTACAAGAGCCCCGGGGGCCACGGGCAGCGAAGGGCGTTGAAATCCTCCGCCCCTTGAGAGGGGAATCGGGACACGAACCGTGGCAGGTGGGCATTGAGAGGGGAGGCGAAAAGATCGACCTCCGGAAGACCAAACCTCGTGACTGCCTCTTGAAAGAGCGACGGATGAAGACGCCACTCTGTGGGGTCGACTGTGGCCCGGCTGAGCCAATCTGCCTGGGTGTTGCAGATGCCCGAGATGTGTTCTGCCCTGATAGAAAGTAAATTTGCCTCCGCCCAACGACAGAGACGTTCCGTCTCCTGCATGAGAGGTTGAGACTGAGTGCCCCCTTGCTTGTTTAGGTGCGCCTAGGCTGCTGTATTGTCTGTGAGAACTAAGATATGTTGGTTGCGTACCTGCGGCAGCAGAGCCCGAAGAGCCAGATGAATTGCCCGAAGTTCCAGCCAATTGATATTGTGGGACTGTTCCCTTGCTGACCAGCGACCTTGAACTGTGGATGAGTGAAGGTGAGCACCCCAGCCCAGCAGGCTGGCGTCGGTGGTGACAATGAGTCTGCGGGGCTCCTTGAAGAGACAACCCTTGTTGGTTGTGGGCCGGGACCACCAAAGAAGTGATGTAAGAACTTTGGTTGGAACCTTGACTTTGTGACCGGAATTGCCGAGAGCGGAACGTTGAAACGGGAGAAGGAACCACTGAAGGGACCTGGAATGAAGACGAGCCCAAGGAATAATAAAAATACATGAGATCATTTTCCCAAGAAGGGTAGAAAGATCAGCTAAAGAAACAGTATGTCGTGACCTGATCAGCTGCACTAGTTGTTGAATACTTTTATGTCTTTCGTCAGAAAGGTAAACCTTGCATGCCCGTGTATCAATGATGGCACCTAAGTATAACAATCTTGTAGAAGGAATTAACTGGCTTTTGTCTCGATTAACAGCAAATCCATGTGCTTGCAAAATGCGGAGAGTCATCTGAGTATCTCGGACAGCTTGGGTAGAAGAGCTGGACAAAATTAAAATGTCATCTAGATAATAGTACAACCAGATGGGAAGGGCGCGAATATGGGCAGCTAGAGCAGCGAGGACCTTAGTGAAAACCCAAGGAGCAGAGGCTAGACCGAAGGGAAGAGCCCAATATTCGAAATGTTGACCGTTATAGCAGAATCTTAAAAACTTACGATGTGATGGCCTGATCGGAATATGCAAATAAGCTTCCGTGAGATCTACTGAGGTGAGAAAATCTCCCTCTCTGATTCTAGCAAGGATGGAATGTAAAGTGTGCATCTTGAATTTGCGATAGACTAAAAATTTATTGAGTCGTTTAAGGTCCAAGATAGCTCTCCACCCACCAGAACTTTTCTTAACTAAAAAGAGTAGAGAATAAAAACCACGCCCTTTTTGGTCTGCGGGAACCGGTTGAATGGCCCGTATGTGTAGAAGATGCAGTATGGCTGCTTCCATGAGGCTATGTTTAACCAAATTTTTGGAAACAGGGGATACCCTGAAAAAATCAGATGGGGCGGACTGGAATTCTAAAGCCAGGCCAAACCTCACAGTATCTCGGACCCAGGCGTCCGAAGTAGAAGCGTCCCATCTATCCGCATAAAACCTGAGACGGCCCCCTATGGGAAAGGACTCCTCAAGGCTAACGTGGACGCCTGAAGGATCTATTGCCGGAAGAACGGAATGATCGCCTGGATTGGCCGCCTCTCCGGTACCGATCCCCAGGGTCGAACCTGTCTGAGGAGAATCCCGGGCGAGGAAACTGGGATCTAGACGGTCGAGACAGAAAGGAACTCTGGGAGTAAGGCCGAAAGGAACTCCTCCGAAAGGACTGGGGATACCTTGGGTCAGACTTCCTAAAAAGAGAAGGAAGAATCTTTTTCTTGTTCCGGGTCTCAATAGAAGCGGATCTAGAGAGGGGCCAAACAGCTTGTCGCTGTTGAGAGGAGCAGAAGCAAGCTTAGATTTGTGCTTGATGTCCGCCTGCCAAGGCTAAAGCCAAAGGGGGCGTCTGGCTGAAAGATGAGATGCAATGGCTCTGGTAGAAAATTTTACGGCATGAAAGGTCGCATCGGCTGAAAATTCAGTAGCCGCCGTGAGCTTAGCAATGTCCTGATGGGCCCTTAGATTAGATGCAGGGACATGCTCACGAAGTTGTATCAGCCATCTGAGTGAAGTCCTATTGAAAAATGAGGCCGCTGTGGCAGCTCTGATAGCCCAAGCATCAGCGTGATGGGCTTTGCGTAGCGCTACCTCGGCCCTCTTATCCTCAGGATTTAAAATCTCAAGTGGCTCGCTTGGAAGAGAAGTAGGAGAGGCTATACCCACAATGGGTTCATCGACCCCCGGGATATTTAACAAATTGAGGTATTCTGGGGCCATATTAAAGAGTCTCCTATCATAACTAGTAGGAGCCGGACATGGTACGAGAGAAAGGAACTGTTTTTGAACTAGTTCCATGAACCTTGGAGGAACAGGGATCACTTCAGCCTGAACAGTAGGCTGATGAAAAAATAAATCCTGGGGACCCTCCTCTACAGGACCCACGGGGGGAGCTGATGTATCGATGCCAGCCGTGTTAGTTGCCTTAAATAGGAGGGATTTAAATAGGTGAGGCTGAAACAGGCCAGTAAAAGCCGGTTGGTCCGGGGAAAGACCCTCATCCTCGGACATCCCCCCCCTCTAAAAGCTCCTGTTCGGATAAGGAGTGCTCCGCCTCATGAAAGGATTCTTGGTCACTGATTCCAAATCTTGCATTTGAAACAGCTCCTCAGCCTCCATGTCCAGATCCCCTCTCTCAGTGTCCTGCATCGGAATATCCTCAAAAGGTATTACCTGATCAGCAGTTAATTCCGGCCTGACTAGAGGCTGGGGTGGCTGAGACTCCGGGTCAGTAGGGGCAGGCTGAGGTCGTGTCATAACAGCATGTTGTAAACCGGCAGAAATCCCCTGCCTGATTGCCATCTCCATCCAAGATCGCATTTGAGGTGGAATCTCCTCAGGCAAGGAAGATTCCTGGCGAAGGCCTGCAGCAGTGGGAGTAAAGGTAGCCTCAGGAGGACCCCTAGAGGCTGGCCGGTCGGATAACTGAGTCTGGTGTCCCACAGAACCACGACTGTGCCTGGAGGAGAGGGAAACATCTAGTGGAGGGGAACAGACATGAGAAGAGGGCCCAGGAGTAGAAGGAGCAAGGTGCTGAGAAGGTCTCTGAACCTCACGAGCACACTTATCTATTTGTCTCTCTAAGGCCCTATGGCGCCTTCTGGCATCATGCTCAGAAGCTTTAGAAATACCCCCCCCCACATTTTTGCATTTGGATTTTGACTTGGCATGCGAAGCAGAAGGCCGAGAACCGCTACCCCCTGCCATGATAATTCAGTATAATACAATCTGCTGATATCTATGTAAATGAGGCGGTTGGCACGCCCAGGGACCGTACCCTGTAGGGAGGGAGCCCTGATATTAATATATATATTCCCCTTGATGAAATAATTGGATTTATAAATTTGCAAAAGTGGAAGAAAAAGAAGGGATCACCAATCAGCCAGATTAAGAACGCCAGTGGGGCCTACTCAGAAAACAAAAGGCCCAGAACAGCAATAACTGCACAGGCTGACTCAGGCCTAGGGTGCTTGCTGTATGCTGCTAGGGAGACTGTGAGGCTTAGCCAACAAGTTTCAGAACACACAAGAATTATAAGGCCTTCTGTCTTATAGGATATCCTAAGAGAGCACAATTTAATCCCCACAGTCAACAAATAGGGCACAGGGAAAGGCCATGAGGCTCTGAGGCCTTTGGAAGAACAAAATGGCCACTGCCCGAATTTTGGCGCGCGCGCGATCCCTAGCAGCAAGGGTCCAGCTAATGGAGGACCCTAAGAGAAATCCACAGAAAGCAAGTTAAAAGAGGGAGGGAAACGATCGCACTCCACTCCCTCTGAGACAAATGGCGTTCGGGGAATGCAGAGAAAAAGCAGCTTGGCTTGCTGCAAACAAACAGAGCAAGGCAAAATCGGCAGGGGGGGGGCGGCGGGGGGGGGCTGGAAAGCAACGTTCCAGGGGATCCCCTTTTACTAAGGGGGGGGAGCTGAAACTTCTACCCCCCTCAAATAATTATTTGAGTCCTGATCACCCAAAAGGGAGAACAGAGGGACTGTGCTCTCAGTGCCCAATTAAATATAAATAGAACAGAAGTAAATCGAAATGCAAAAAACCAGAATAATAAAAGGACCCAAGACAGGGAAAGGACACTAAAGAATAAAGGAGGGATTGGAAAAATACAGAAATCATCTGCTTCGACCAGAACAAGCTCTTAAAACAACCTATTCAGACGAGGGCTGAGCTAAAACTGGGGAATGCTGGGAGGAGTCTCGTGGAGGAGGAGGAGCGTTCCAAAGTTTAAGCTCAGCCTATCAGGACGAAGACTGAACCAACCCAATCAAATGGATGCTCCGAGCAGCTCGTAGGAGAACAGCTGATGGCATAATAATTCAAAGGATATATAAATGGCAAACGAAAAAGTGACTTAAATAACTTTCTGCTATTGGATTTAAAAAGAGTTCTGTTAAAATTCTGAAGGATTTTATGAGAAGGGAAAAAAAACAATCTCTAGACATTATTTGTAGGAATTAAAGATCAAGCTTCTTAAAAGTAAAAGGAAGGAATATAAAATGTTCATTTTTGACATCTACAAATTTTTAAAAAGAAAGATAGTGAAGCCCTACTGTATCTTCAGTTTTGTGAATATTATTTGGCAAATCTGGAAGGAAATCCTAATTAATTAAACAACCAATATTTATCCTTTACGGTTTGCAGCAAAAGCAGGTTGGAGGAAAACAATAACAAGTCAGGATTCTGGAGAACGTATGGCTGCATTTCACAAATTCTTAAAAATTATTTTATATTTAAAATAGGAAATTTAAAACTTTGAAGAACCTTGGCTTTATTGAAATTTTTCCCCTCCCCCCCAGAAATGCAGTGAATCAAAAGACGCATAACTCGGATTAAAAATAGTTCTGGTGCTGTCCACCAACCTTGTGCCTAGTGTTTTATACTTGGACACACACAGATACATACTGATACAGTGAAATATAAAAAAATACTATAATGTATACAATTAAAAAGTATATGTAATAGTGGTTAAAATAAATTAATCTTAAGAAAAAAATTTCAGATCACAATTACTCCTGATCTTATGATCATGATTGGAACTTGGATTTTGGTTACTAAGCAATGAGGCTATTAAGCGAATCGTTATGTGACCGGACCCAATTTTATGACCATTTTACCACAGTTGTTAAGTTAATCACTTGATTGTTAATTGAAGTGGTTTCCCCAATTGACTTGTTGAAAGCTGTCTGGGAAAATATTCATAGAGCTCTTTTCTTCCTCATCAGCTCTTTACCCCTCTTGAAACAATAGAACATACCCCCGGTACACTGACAGGACCTACCTAGCTTCCCCTAAGTGACCATCCAATCAGATTCCTAGAATTTCTCACTGGCCCCCAACTTCCATAAACATCTTGTTCAGGGTCCCTCTTTCTTGAGCACAGCCATTGAGACCATTGCAATAAAGTTTCTCCTGCACAGTATTGTGAAATCCATGACATTATATACTATAATATTATTATGGAAATGTTTGATTTGTCTAAATTTACAGAGTCTCTCTCTTTCTCTCTCTCCCTCCCTCCCTCCCTCCGTCCCCCTCTCCCTCTTGTGTGTGTTTGTGTGTGATACCTTCTTCAATTATAAAACAAGAACCACTGGACAGTTATTTAGTATTTCAGTGTAAAGATCTTCTCACGTGAAAAATGAGCTGTAATGTATTGGATAGATGCTATATTTTTAGCAAGAAGCTTGGAGAGAAATCAACTAAGGACAAAAGGAGAAGGGTGGAGAAAGAAAGAATAATAAAAGGGTGGATGGAAAATCCAAGTTCTCCCAGCATAGTACAAACTTATTTTTTACTTTGTAATAAGTTGGAAAGAGTTTATCCCTATGAAAGGGTTGAAGTAGTGTAGGGTGGGGAGCTTTTTCAGTGTATTAAATAGTTTTCCTTTGCTGTAAAATTAAATGTTAAAATCATAGTACTGATATAAGATAAACATGATGTAATAGTGTGATTTATTTAAAATTCCAGATTCAGAAATTTATTACTATATGCTTAATAATAACCCAAAGTTTTATGCTGTCTTGAAACATCCTTATTACACGGGGCTGTCTTATTAGAATGCTCTTACCTTCCAAAAGAATCTATGGCACAAAACCAGGAAAGGAATTTCTAACAAATGATATTTTCATCCTATTAATTTATACTTATAACATACTGATTTATACAGCTTTGATATTTTCCTTAGCATGTAGGGCTCAATTTAATGTTAGTATTCCTATTGAGAGTATTAGCTTTTACATTTCAGTTTTAAGCAAATACACCGAATATATTCCAGGACAACTTATTATTCAAAATTCTTTGTAATGCATCTTTTGGTACACTCTTCTATTTTATTGTTTACAAGCCATTCCTCTAACTGCTTCATCCTCTAACTAGTTCTACATATATACATATAAAAAAGATGTTGAGATTTTGGAAAAAGTGCAAAGAAGAGCAACTAAGATGATTGAAGATTTGGAGGCAAAAACATATGAACGAATGGTTGCAGGAACTATATGGCTGATCTAGAGAAAGGAAGGATTGGGGTGACAGGATAGCAGTATTCCTGTATTTCAGGGGCTGCTATGAAGAAGAAGGGCTCAAGTTACTTTCCAAAGCACCAGAAGGAAAGACAAGAAAAATGGATGGAAACTAACCCAAGACAGAAGGAATCTGGAATTAAGGAAAAACTTCCTAACAACTTGCCTTCAGAAGTTGTAAGAGCTTCATCACTTTTAAGAAAAGACAGCCACCTGAAATGGTATAGGGCCATGATGGCAAACCTATGGCAGACCTGCAGGAAGTGGCACGCAGAGCCAACTCTCCGGGCATGCCAGCCTCACCCGTTGCTCTTCTGGATTCCGGTACACGCAGCTCCCTGGCGTGCATGTGTGCATCGGCCAGCTGGTCTTCACATGTGGGAGCACCGGAAACCAGAAGATCAGCTCCCCAGTGTGTATGCGCGCGGGACCGCCGCAAATCGGAAGCTCAGCTTTCCAGCATGCTCATGTGCACCAAAAGAAAGTGGTCTTCCACTTTCTAATGTGTACGCATGCTGGGGGGGCTATTCTTCCAGTTTCTGGGGCATGTGCGTGCCCCCATTTTGGTACTCAGTGCCGAAAAGGTTCGCCACCAATGTTATAGGGTCTCCTGCCTGAGCAGAGGGTTAGACTAGAAGACCTCCAAGGTTATTTCCAGCTCTATTATGATTAAATTCATACAAATTTATTCGGCACTAGCAGAGTGCTTTAGCAACTTTTCTTCATTATTTAATTTTATTAAAACTCATTATAATTACAATTTCTTTAGTAAAAATTCTTAGTAGTCTGTTGCATTATAAATGAAATTCCATAGCAATATAGTTATGTAACTATATCACTATTATATAAATATTATACAGTTAAAGTAAAATCCTAACCTTTAGTGCAAAAACTGTGTAAAATTAAGAAAAATAAAATTAAAATCTGTATACTAAAATATAGAGAGAAAAAAGAGGCAAAATTCTAAGAAAAAGGGGGAGGGGGTTAAATAACATGATAAACAACTTAACTAAATAAAAAAACAGCTAAATTGTTATGTAGATAGGCAGGTTGGCAGATACAGGTGTGTATGGTGTGTGTATGTGTATACAGTACATTCAGAAAGTATTCAGACTTTTGTCAATTTTGTTATGCTGCAGCCTGATTCTACAGTTATTGAAATTCATTTTTATTCTCATTAATCTACACTCGATACCTCATAATGACAAACTGAAAACAGAATTTTAGAAATGTCTAAACCATAGGGTGGTTGGAGGTGCTGGCATTGGGTGGCTGATAAGAGGGTTAAGTTTTGTTTATTGTTTTAAGTGGTCTGTTTAGTATGTTGTGTTTTTATTTTGTTTGATGCCCAGAGTTCTTTGGAAAACCTGGTTCACTTGAGCAATTTTCAATCTTATTCCTGATCACTTTAGAGAACAGTAGACATTGACCAAAATAGGCATGGCAAAATTTGTAATCAAATGTTTGTAATTAAAAGAGAAGCATCTGTGCATACAATAAATTGGTTCAAGATTTGCACTGTCCCAGAAGGAAAGGAATTAAAAATTCTTAAGTGTGAAATGACATTAATGAGTGCTACTTCCTTACTATAACGTTCCAATTTCTTCCGATTGACTGAGTAAAACTACCCTATTAACTGGATCACAAGCCTCTTTCACAACAAAGTTACTTGGACAAGGAATGACTTCCTGTGAGTGTTCCAGATTGGTTCCTGTTGCCAAGAACACTTGCTGATTAATATTGCTTTGTTGCTTCAAGCAAGGGTGGGTTTATTTTCATAAAAGAAGAGCTGGAAGGGAGAGAATAACATAATGGGATGTGGAAAAGAAAGTGAGAAGGAAGGTCATAGGAGAATGACATACTATAAGTAAAACAAAGACAAAAGTTATTTGCTAGATCTAATAGATGTTTTGTGCAATTAAATCAGGCAGCAATATTAAAACAAAAGGAAGCATTTCTTATTCACCAGAAATAAATCCCATTAAAACAAAGAGATTTAAAAGAATTACACTTAAATTATATGCGTCCTTTCTCACAGTGATCTGTCATTTCATATTTCCACCAAGCTTCTTTTCTCATTCTTTGAAAACTATTCCTATCTCTGTGGCATTTTACAAGTTAATTCTTTCACTCAAACATCTTCCTCTTTCCTTGTATCTGCTTTCCATTCATTCCATTGTAAGACTAATTTATCTTCTCTTTTTTTCCATGCAGAACTCATACTTTTTCTTCCTACAGCCATTTTACTTCTATTGTCTATCACATCTTTTCTTCCACTGTCCATTTTCCCAAGTTCTATTTTTGGCATTAGCAAAAAATAAAAATGACCAGTTCCACATTCAGAATCACAACTCTCAGCACCCTTCATGACTTCACTGTATCTTTCATCAGAGACAATCAATTCAGTTATGTTTTTGGGTTTATTCCTCTTCCAGGTACACAGATGAATACATTTAAGCTTAAATCATGCTTTTAAAACAAACAGTCCTTTTTCTAAGCAGATGCTCATCAAGCTTTCACCATTCTATTTCATCCTTGGGTTTCCAAATGGCACAATTACTATTCACTCACTCAAAATACTATACGATTTCTCCCAAAGCTCATTTCTGCTTTTTCCATTATCACAGTTCACTGGAATTAAGATGGTGTCAGTTCATACTTTCTGCCATATGTTTTAACTTTTTCATTTACAAATAAAAGTAAAAAATTCACTTTCCTGCATGGATTCCTAACTCCATTCTATAAGATCAGGTCATTTTCCTTCACATCAGTTACATTTTCCTTTTTCCCTTAGCTTCACAGAAACTGTCCTTATCTTCTTTATTAATTCACAATATTTACTATTTACCCCTTATACATTCCAAGTTGCAAATTTCTAAAGTTATCAGAAGATAGACTAGCAGCTATTGACCTCTGGCTCCCATTATGTTTTTTTTACTTTAAGAAGGTAAACACTAAGTTATTAGATTTAGCTGCACCTGTGATACATAGATCATGTCCTGTTAACACTAACAAAAATACTTCTCTGTTTTGGAGAAAACCCAGATTTTGTTCAAAGTTCAAAGCCTTTATTGTCATTGTACATCACGTATACAACGAAATTGGTTAAGCCTCTACTAGTGCAGTCCATAAAAGAATATACATGAATAATACAAAGAATAACACAAAGAGGGGGGAAAACTAGGCATACGTTTCCATATGCATGTCATATTCTGTACAACATGTATATTACTCTGGAGTAAGATCTTATAGCATGGTATATACATATTACACACTACACTGGCACCAGTGAAATTCATCCTATTAATCTGTTTGTGGTGCTATATTGTGTTTAGGAGTCTGACAGCCCATGGTAGAAGCTGTTTTTAAACCTGTTTGTCTTGCTGGGTGTACTTCTGTGTCTTCTGCCCAATGTGTACTTCTGTGTCTTCTGCCCAAAAGTGAAAAGAGAGCCCAAGCATGCTCACATTATTTTGTAAAAAACTGGCATACCACCTCTCAAGATCACATATTACTTACATTATGGGCCCTGCATGAAGGAGGTACATATATTAACAAACACACTCATGTACTCAGACATGGTTGATGTAACAACTGCAGGTCAGTTTTTTACTTACACAATTTTTGGGTTGTATATTTCTCACAAAATGGTCTATGCCAGCCTTTACAGATTAAAATTTCTATTTAAGAGAAATGATGGATAATTAAAGAAGGATTCAATAATGACTGCATCTGCTTTAATTTTATCCACCACTATCTACAGGCCATCATTCCCATGAAGATCAATGAAGAATCAACAACTAGGTTTTTGACAAGATGGCAGTATATGTGTGTGTGTATTCTATTAAAGAAAGGAAAATGTGAGAAGCAATCTCACTGCTGAGAATGCCTCCAGTTTATCTTAACATAGCATCTTTCTCATGGCCTAGATAAGTGAAAGTAGGAAGCCAACATCAATCGTGAATTTGAATATAGCTAAAATAGCATTATTTGTGACAAGGTATCCAAAGACGTTCAAATTAATCAATTGAAAAACTGCTTGTCCAGCATAAAGAAAGGCAAATCTTGCTTAAGGTGCAGCAGCATAGGTAATAGTATTGTCTTGTTAAACTTGAATGTTAATTTTGGATTCTTTGCTTTCAACAAAATGTTTTGCCAAAGATTCTTGAATAAACTGGACAAGTCAGAGATACAAATAATCTGATTAAAGTACTGATTAAAGAACAAAATATAATAACTGGTTAAACAGCAACTAAATCAGGGATGTCAAACTTGATTTCATTGAGGCCTGCATCAGGTTTGTGTTTGACCTTGGGGGTCTGGGTGGGTGTGGCCAGGATGGCCATGGCCAGCTCAACATCACTCATGTTGGGGGCACCTGTGGTGGTCTGAGTGCTCTGCTAGAGAAAACGGAGCTTGCGAGAGCCGTATGTGTCAATCCCAAGCTCCATTTTCACTGGCAAAGGGTTGCAGGAGGCTGTCACAGCCAAAAACGGAGCTCTGTTTTCACTGGCAGAGACACCGTGAGCAGTCCTTTGCTGTTTTGAGACCAGTCCCACGGACCAGATCTAAGCACCCCTCGGGCTGGATCCGGCCACGGGCCTTGAGTGAACTTTGAACCAAATGATTAGCTGAATAATCCTCAGAGTAAAATTAACAAAGATGTGTAATTAAAGCTCTTATTTTTATCATGTAATATTTTTATCTTTAGAGATGAATAGTAAGATGGTTAAGTGCGTTGATGACCCAAAATGATTTAGGATTAAATCAAAAATATGCAGCAAAAGCTCCAGATGTTCTTTGTGAATTAGCCATTAAAGTGGCAAATAAAGTGATTCTTTGAATTAAAAAAAAATTACCAATAAAGAAGAATGTTTCTAGCTCCGGGTTGAGTTGAGGGATCCTTAGTGCTCTCTTACTTTGCTTGTTTTCTTGCAGATGTTTCTTTACACCTGAATTAGATAACATCACTACTGCTAATTTGTGCATTGTATTTTGTTAGTGTTTACTGGGATGTAGGTTTCTTTGTCCTCCTGTAATTTTTTTTTTTGCTTTTTGCAGGTATTGTGCTCTGTCAATAATAACCATGGTTCGGTCTTTGTCTGCAGGCAGGATGATGATAGTCTGGTCTTTTTTTAGGTTTCTGAAGGCTACTTTGTGTTCTGTTATAATTTCATACAGCACTGATGATGTTACCTAGTTTGGGCAGTGAAACGTCTGTAAGAAAGAAAAAAGCTCAAAGAGCACCAAGGATCTCTAAAAAAAACTTGTATTATGCTAATGAGTCAGAACTGGCAGTGAATCACTTGAAAAAGTATATTAGGTCTTGGGGAATAAAGCAAATTATATGCTGGGGCTTCTAAGGAAAGAGGGAAAAACATCCATCCATCAATTACCATGAATCAGAAATACTTTAAGTTGTATTTCATCCTTGAAAATGTATGTATTTATTTATCCTTAGAATAATATGTGTGTTTCTAGTTATGGCATTTAAAAAAGTTATAGAGTGGGCAAAGATGCGGAGGAAACATTGCAAAGTTGTGATTTTTTTTTAGCTTTAAAAAAATGAACGAGAATATTAACGCAAGTGGAATAAAAACATGTATATTTGTAAACAAAATAAATGAGGATATTTTCCGTTTATGTTAACTGACCAATATCTCGACTCATCCAATGAAGTTACAGGGAGATATTTCTTCACATAACACATAATTAAACTACATAATTTGTTATGAGCAGAAAATGATAATCCAAGCATGGATAGCAATAGAAGTTAATGAGGATTAAGTATTAAAGCTTCCTTATGGCTATACACATTGTCCAGTATTAGACTTTTCAATACCAGTTGCTGGGAAACATGATTCAGTGTGTGTTTCTGCATTTATGTATGATTAGAAATCTGGATCTCCATCATGAGAACCAAATGTCTGATTCAGAAAAGGTCTTATGTTGTCATGGTAAACAGTATCAGGGTGGTACATTTTCTCTTCTTGATAATCTTGAATTATCTGAAAAAATCTTGACAAAAAATTTTGGCCAAGGAAAATGGCAATGATTAAAAAGCTGCTGCAAATAATAGACAAGGGAGACATATTTTAAGCCTCATGTTACAATGTTGATAATTTCCTGTCTAATGAGTAATGTCAAATTAGATTTCATCTCCATGAAAATTAATGCGCTTTTCCCCAGATATTTATGGTATTAAATATAATTAATTGAATTAATTTCATGTGTTTGCAATCAGAAATATGTACTTTAGGTTAAAAAAGACCAGAGTTCTATTGCAATTACATATTCCCAGTATTATTCTAAATACTTTTATTTTCAAATAAAATATTTTCAAATAGAGTGAATGTGATAATGTACACATTAATCTCATTGGAGTTTATTCAGAAATACATTCCACTCTGTAGTATTTACTTTCAGAGAGTCAGAGGATTACAGGCTTAGTCTAGTTTGTAGCTCCAACTATCAGTGGTTAAAATCCAGAGGAACAGCCTATAATACAATCGTATGTAGTATAAAACTACTGGTTTTTAAAATTAACAGCGTGTCAAGAGGCTTTTTGATGGCTTATCATGGCAACTCCTTGTATCATGGAAAAATAGGTCTTAAGCATAGTAATATAGGAAATAATGTAAATTAAGTCATATAATATATTAATCATATTTCTTTTGCTCCTTGGGTTTTTTCAGAAAGTCTAGTATGTTAGCTAAACAGATGTTAGACAACAACTTGACACTTAGAATTATTACATTCAGTTGGCGGTGGTCTGACTGTCAAAGTTTCTTGTTCCGCTTGTCCCGATACACAAAGATTTTTCCAGCATGTCCTTTTTTTTTTAAAGAAAGGCGAATTTTAATACCAGGGAGTTTGAAGGCCCTGTTAACACAAGCCCCACAGATTTCTAATCCAAACAGTAATACATTACAAAAAGCAATGCTTTATTCTACTAAAAAGTTCTCACCAGACATTTTTAGATACCTTTGAAATATGTTTGGTCTTTCTTGCCCCTACCAACCTTTCTTTCTCCTAAAACTGAATTCACGACTCCCCTTTAGAGCAGGAGCCCGATTCCTTTTCTGTGACCTGTGAAGGAAATGGTACTTTGTGCTAATTATGTCCAGTCCTTAAACAGCCACAATAGATAAGTCTGGCTGATGTATTCATTGAAATAAATTATTTCAGCTTCATTTCAGCCTCTCTTTGCTCAAGGAAAGAAAGTGACATCAAGTGATTTGTACTCAAGAATTACAGCGTGAAGTGCCCGCCTTCATACAAAGACACCAGAAGCTTAACAACTGAGGCAGACATTAGCAATGATGGGGATGTTATTTGTAAAGCACGCACACGCCTACACTTGACCTATAGTGTTCTAACAACAGAGAAAGCCAATATGGCCCAAGCAAATGGAGTGGCAGAAAAAAGAAGAAAGTACAAAACAATGTGTTTCTGCTGCCAAGCAACCTTGGCTGAAAACTATATGGGCAGCAGACTGTGGGAACGCAAGATTAACTCATATAGGAGCAAATAAATCAGAGCTTTGTATCTGTTTTAAAACACAATTGATTAGAACAGGACTGCTTGTGTCTCGCTGATGGCCAACAGAGACAAGAAATAGAAGAAGATCTTTGTAAGCCTGTGCAAACTATGTTCTAAAATATCTATCTATTTCAACATGCAACAATACAACATCAGATTTCACGTGAAAGCAAAACTGAATCCAAATTTGGAAACCACCTGAGGCAAACTTTGTGAATTTTTGTAATTTTTCAGAAAGATAGAAATTTTCAATTAAAAAAACATTCCACAATTTGCACAATGTTTCATTTTTTATTATCTGTTATTAAACCTTTTCATTCCGATTTGCTTTATGAAGGCAATATAAATTACAAAGCTTTTTTTTCATTTGAATTAATAAAATTAGTACTGTCTCTATAAGGGAATGCGATAAAAATGCTGAGCATGACAGTCTGGATTTAAAAATTAAGGGCCATACACAATGGGGTGAATTCCTGTCACTTGCCTCAGCTCCTGCCCACCTAGCAGTTCAAAAGCATGCAAATACGAGTAGATAAATAGGTACCACTTCATTGGGAAGGTAAGAGCATTCCGTGCACCTTGGCATACAGTCATTCTGGTCACATGTTTTCCACAACGCTGATTCCCTTGGCTAAGAAATAGAGATGAGCACCAACTCCTAGAGTCAGACATGACTGGACAGAGAAAACCTTTACTTTTGTTGTCTGTATTCCATTTCCTTCTCATTTATGTGACTGTTTTTACAAGGCCGCTATAACCCATTTAAACTTCCAGCAAATTTTTATCCAATGCCTGCATGCAAATCAAGGACACTTAAAGATAAAGCGATTTATCTCACAGTATAAGTATCTCAGAGCTGTTTTTTGTTTCTCGAGCAACAGTCAATCAGTACTATATTTATGCAGGTTATAGCTTACTCTGAGCCATGGGGGCACAGTGAACAGAGTGCAGTATTGTAGACTACTTCTGCTAACTGCCTGAAATTTGGCAGTTCAAATCTCACCAGGCTTAAGGTTAACTCAACCTTCCATCCTTTCAAGGTGGATAAAACCAGATTGTTGGGGGCAATATGCTGACTCTGTAAAACCGCTTAGAAAAGCAGTATAGGTAGCACTATACTTAGGTAAAGCACTATAAAGCGGTATATAAGTCTAAGTGCTATTGCTATTACTCAGTAGAGCTATCTCTTAAGAATGGGAGCAGGCTCTGCACACTACAGAGAGCTGACCAATGTATTTAAAAGCACTTGTCACCGCTGAATCAAGCAAGAGATCAAAGTGGTTTTGTAATACTAGGAGATAGTCAACATATTCATTTATTTTTTAAAATTACATAATTACTACTCATCCCATTCCAGAGACCCTGGTGGGATAATATTATGGAAAATAATAAAATAAATTCTTACTGAAATTAAAATGATGTCTTTAATTAAAATAACAAATTAGGAAAAAGACATCTTTCATAGATGCAATCAAACCATATGTTCTTTGTTTTCCCGGAAAGCAAGATATTCCATAAGACTAGGACAATTGCAGAAAATGTCTGCTTCCTCACTCCCATCCTCTCTTTTTGAGGAACTAAACTGCAGAATATCCATTCATACTTAGATTGCACAGGATAGGCAGATTCTACTTGGAGCAAGCAGTTCAGAAGACTGCCTGAATACAGGTCAAGGGAGTCAGAAACAAATAGCTAGCCAACGCAGCAACCAGCATACTAATGTAATTTTCCTAAAGTGACTGTCACCCAGTGGTGAGCTGCTGCCGGTTCGAACCGGTTCTAACAAACTGGTACGAATGACAATTAATTGGCCCCGCCCACCCTATCCTGCCTTACATTTCCTTCTTTTGCAGCTCAGCTGATTCGCGCGTCAAAGTGGATTACTATGCCTCAATTGTTCTATTTACCGGGGAAGGCTAGAAGGTGAGCTAGAGAGGTTCAAATTGCTGTTTATTGAATGCTGTTTATGCTGTTTATTGAATACATGCGCTCACAGAACCGGTTGTGAAACTAGTTGCAGCCCACCCCTGCTGTCACCCATTAGTAATCAAAAAATCATGCTGTTGCTGAAGTTTCCAAGACGTTTTAAAAATTCCAGAGACAGTAGGACAAGAAATACTGTTGCCAGGACCCTCTACCTTAAATGGTTCCTGCTAACTCACAGTGCTATGATAGTTTTAAAATGTATTTAATAGTTTAGGTAATTTCAGTGGACTTTTATCTATTTAGGAAATCTTCATTACCCTATAATAAGCTTTGGATAATTGTGATACCTTATTTGGTCGAGGAATGGCGATTATACCCTAAAACATTATAAAAGCTTTATAAAATCTTCCAATGAGTGTACAGAACTAATTATATCCATAATCAGCACTTCCCTCCTAGTTCCATATTAAAAGGAAATATGGATGATTTAAAAAATAATTAAGTCTATATTTGTGTGAGAAAAGTCTCGATACCTATTTTGTGGGACTTTTTCCCATGCCTGATTTTATGTTTCTTTTTTTTCCCCCTCCAAAGATTTATTTGAAGGGATGGGATTTTTAATATTTCCTGCCAATGGTAAAACTGGTTTTAATAACTGTTGCATCTTTATTCAAAATTTTATGTAGTATGTGCATAGGGTATTTTTTTTAATGATGTTGGAATGTTTTCCTTTTTATCTCTCCAATTTTGCTGGGCTATAATCATTGGCATATGTGTAATTAATTTATAAAATTAAATCACAGTCTTGCTATTGAAATTCCTTATGAGATCCTTATGTAGAGTTTGTGTGCAATGAAGACAGTTTACACATAAAAACACTGTGGAGAGGTTCTTATATTTTAGCAAGCAAGGTAAGAAGCAAATATTCACCTAGTGTTCAGAGGTAGTATTCAGCAGGTTCTGACCAGTTCTGGAGAACTGGTAGTGGAAATTTTGAGTAGTTTGGATAACTGGCAAATACCACCTCTGACTGGCCCCGCCCCTATCTATTCTCTGCTTCCCGAGTCCCAGCTGATCGGCTGGGTCTTCTCTTGTTGCCCTGCACAGGAGAATGGAGCTGGAAAGCAGGTTAATGGGGTGGGGTGGGAATGGAGATTTTGCAGTATCCTTCCCCTGCCACGCCCACCAAGCCACACCCACCAACTACGCCCACAGAACCGGTAGTAATTTTTTTAAAATGCCACCACTGCTAATGTTAACATCAAATATTAAAGCTATAGTGTTAAAATACTATATCCACCTTTAGGTTTTTTAAAAAATTCAACATTTTTTATTCCTGTAACAGATATATAATGTCCTGAAAAAATAATTTTACATCCTAGTTATTCCAATGGAATTATATCGTTCCATTGGCCCCACATATTTAACTGAATTGCTTCAATAATATTTTTCTATAGTTCCTGTACATTAAATTGTTCATAAATATTTTCATGTAACATTGCTATAATTTATTATTGTGGGCTAAGTAATTCTAAACCACTTTCTTGAAAACCTTATTCTATTTTTATAAAGTATTTTTATAATGATTAAATAGTAAATATTATACTACCAATCTATAGTTTCAGGCACTTAATTTTATGTTAATACAAATTGTTGAATTTCAATTATTAAATAATAATTTGAACCTAAGCCCTGTGGAATTATATTGTCTGATTTTCCTTCCTCTTCAACACACAGCCAATTCAAAGGCTAAGCTGACAAATTTCATTAAGCTAATTTTTAGGAATTGGTACACAAGCAACCATCCAGAAATGCATAACCGTTTTTCACAACAATTCAAATTCAGTAGACCAAATTTCTTCAGAAATTAAGTTGTTCAGAATTGGGGAATACAATATACTAAAAAATTGATGTCTTTAATCTTGAAACTTCTTTCAAGGACCTAGATAAACATACAGTAAAGAATTTCCAATGGATATGACCACAACAAGCACCTGAAAGTTTCTTCAACTTTATTACTCTCCAGCAGAGAAACAATGATAGCCAACAACTTAAACATTGTTTAAGGCATTGATTAAATGTTGCTGAAGTGACTTTTTAGATATAGAACGTATCTAAGAGCACTTAAAAGTAGGAGGCATTTATTTGTGAATGTAGGACACTGGAATTCTGTTACATATTTCTTGCATATTTCAAATTTTCTTTTTGATTTTTTTTTTTAAATTATAAAGAATTGCCAAATTGGTCTCAATAATGGCACTTTCCAATGCACTCATTGGGATTAATATACGAACATGGCAACCTCAGTTCTCTGAGGTAAAAATACATTACTTTTGTAATATGTGAAATATTTTTAAAAAATTATTATCCTGTCCTGTCCAGTCCTGTTCTGTTCTGTCCTATACTATACTATACATTGTAATATACTATACTATTTCTATTCTATTACTATATACTATATACTATATACTATATACTATATACTATATACTATATACTATACTATACAATACTATACTATACAATACTACACTACACGCCACACAAACTATAGTGAGTAGCCTAGTGATGAAGATATGTGCCTCCCACTTGGAAGGTTGAAAGTTCAATCCTAAGGTAGATGTTTCTCTCCTAGGGTGCAAAGGAAAAATATCTGCTATGAACTCCACATGGTGTTAGGAAAGGCATCCGGTCAGTAATCGCTGAGCTCCATCCAGTTGCCCTGACTTTACCACGAATTAAGGAATGACAGGGTTGTAAAAAAGAGAGTTTATATTATATGATGAGCAAAACACTTTTTAAGTGAGCCAAGCCTAATCTTACAACTCCCCCCCCCCCCCAGTCGTTCAACAAATCATTTAGTGAAGCACATGGTCATTAAGGAAATCTGGCTTCCCCCATTGACCTTACTTATCAGAAGCTGTCTGGGAAGGTCAAATAAGTGGTAATAGACCAAATACATACATATTGAGATTGCCAGCTTTGTATGATAAAGATATTTTCTTATGCTAGTAACAGAAATGGTATAAAGGCAGATATTGTCTAACAGCTTTATAACTGGTCCTCTTGAACTGAGTGTGACTCCTCATTAGCTTTCTTGGCAATATTACAGAAATAGTTTGTCATTTTCTCTTCCAAGAATTTTTTTTAATGATCTCACATTCTAGCTGGGACTTCCTGGTGATTTCCACCCAAAAATTAACAAAATCCAGCTCTCTACAGTTTCCCCCCCAAAAAATCTGCCAATTTCGACTAAAAGCTGCCACATGAGTAAACCTACTAGTATGCATTCTAATAAATATATCTTATCCAACAACTATACAGTTTTACAGGTTTGATTGTAGGATATATTATCAATATCATAAACAATTGTTTATCCTGAGATGCACATAACTTGAACAAATCACAATTAGTATTTGTTTTTCTACTTTAAAAAAATTTTAAGTGTTAAAAGGCAAGTGCAAAAGAATTGTTTTTGGATAATATATCATAAACAGCATTTATATTAATTAGACCAATCATTTAGATATGAGTGTTCTCAATTAGTAAAAAGCAACAAGGAAGAGAAAATGTTTTGAATGAGTAAATGTGCAGGGTGACATTCTGTTTTTTCAGCTGGGATTTTTTTATTTGCAAATATAGCTTCCCCTATGAAGTTGATCCAAGAATTTTTACTGTGTAAATAAAAACTACATTAATTGTCTTACAGTTACACTAACAATGCAATTCCAGGCATGTATTCAATAGGACTTACTCTAGGTAAGTATGCTTTGGTAGCAGCTTTCTAAAGGACAAATATCTTCATTGAATTTAACTCTCAGATTTACACAGAATTATATAGAAACTGGGAATTTAATTTTAGGCAACAACAAACACAGGTGAATAAACCAAGGCTAAACATTCATACTTCTCCAGCCTTTGAACCATGGTGCTGGAGAAGACTCCTGCAAGTCCCTTGGATTGCAAGGCGATCAAACTGGTCAGTCCTAGAGGAGATTAACCCTGACTGCTCTTTAGAAGGCCAGATCCTGAAGATGAAACTCAAAGACTTTGGCCATGAGAAGGAAGGACTCATTGGAGAAGAGCCCAATGCTGGGAAAGATTGAAGGCACAAGAAGAAGGGGATGACAGAAAATGAGGTGGCTGGATGAGGTTACTGAAGCAGTCGGTCTGAGCTTAAATGGACTCCAGGAAATGGTAGAGGACAGGAAGGCCTGGAGGAACGTTGTCCAACACGTATATTCTGAATGACTGTATTTATTCAGAGAAGATAGTAGGCATCTAGACATTTGATTACAAATGTTTTTTAAAAGAAACATTGATTTATCACGATGCCCCTAGGTGTCCTTTGATAGAGTAATTTGCTAACTTCTCTAAACTCTGAATGAAATGAAAACCTGAATTTACATTCAGTATTTTTAGCAGCTAGACATGAGAGCAATTCAGATAAAACAAATTCCACTACAAAAAATATACACCGATCATTCAATGACCACGCATAGAACCACCCATATAAATCCCCTTTACTGAGTTTGACGATAAAGTATAGATTGTGAGATTGCCCATATGAACTTGGGATAACATATTCCTAAAAACATGATCCTTATGAGCTAAAGTTCTAAAGCAGCAGTCCTCAACATTTTTGGCTCAGCAAACTGGTCGAAACAGCAGAGGTGGGAGAAAGGATGGTTTCTCACGTGCATGTGCACCACTTTCAGAAATGCAGCTTCGTGCACTTGCGTGTGTATGCCAGACTTGCCCACCATTTCCACAGCCTGGTTCTGTGAACAGGCTGAAGCCCGGCACCAGGCAACAGCCCCGGTGTTGGGACCGCTGTTCTAAAGTATAGTATTTGGCACTTTATAAATATGGATTTTAAATAATCACTTGGCATAATGAAATGTTTAGGAAAGATGGAAGGCAACGTTTCTCTGGCTTTTAAAATACTTCAATGGGAACCACATTATGATATAGCACAGGTTCTATCAAAAAGTACACAGGAAACAAATAATAAAATACAAAGAAGGATCCTGTTCAATGGATCTCCAATGTAATGTTCCTTAGAACTACAACCTGACATGGTATTGTTAATCTCAAGTTTTTGAGAAGCAGGTTGGGGGGAAAGAAGAGATACAACTGAAAAGAGGTAACAATAGATATTTAACAAAAGGAAAAATTATTCATCTGCACAAAAGAACTTAGGAGAATTTTGCCTTCACATTAACAGATTGTTTTAAGGGTTTATGGTACTCCTCGACTTACAACCACAATTGGGGCCAGAATTTCCATTGCTAAGCAAAGTGGTTAAGAGAGTCATGCCCCATTATGACCTTTTTGGTCATGTCTGTTAAGCAAATTACTGCAGGAAAGTGAATCGAGGAATTGTTAAATGTATCCAGCTTTCCCTGTTGACTTTGCATGTTGGAAGTCAGCTGGGAAGGGCCACAAATGACAATCACATGACTCTGAGATGCTGCAACTGTTGTAAATACATGCCTGTTGCCAAATGACCAAATTTTCATCACATGACTGTAGGGATGCTGCAACAATCACAAGTGTGAGTACCGGTTGTAAATCACTTTTTTCAGTGCTGTTATAACTTCAAGCAGTTGCTAAATGAAAGGTTGTTAAGTTGAGGACTACAGTACTTCTGTTCATAAGTTAACATGTTTATTGAAAGTGTTATCCATCACAAAGATATTTCATTATGATACTACAAAGTCATTATACATTCTAACTCTAATATTTTCAGTAGAAATTAAGCAGCCATCTAATATTTCAGTACTGTAAGGCAAAAATTAGCAGCGTTCAGTTTTGTTTTATATGTAAAATGATCTCCCTTTATTTCTTTGTTCAGATCCAGAATAATTCCCTTCAGAAAGCTATGATTTAAAATCTGTATTGATCTTTACAACATTTTCTAATCTACAAGGTAATCCATGTCAAAAGTGAGAATAGTCAGGCGAGGCCCTAGTAAGACAAAAGACAAGAAATGGAAGCATTTGTTCACCACATTGACTATTACTCTTGAAAGTAGTGAAATGTGAAACAAGGATGATAAACAGACACATGTGGCCTCTACATAATGGGAACCAAATGAATATCACAACAGAAGAATACTTTCACGCTTTTCCACCCCAATAAACTGCTCCAGTTACACAGAACAGAACAAGACAAGAGATATAAGAATCCAGAAAAGTGAGATGTGCTACCATTTTGCCTTCAAACCGTTAGCAGTAATTGACTCTCTTTCATGTTCAAAATAATTAAGAATATACATTTATTTTATTTTGTGAACAAAAAAATCACCAGTATGTGGTGTCATCCAAGAAAAACCAAAAGTTATTGCATTAATCAAAATCATTTTAATGTAATAACATTTCATCTAATGACTAAAAACTAAATAAAATAATAAAAAAAATTTAAAATAAGACAAATTACTAATGAAATGGTAGGGTCTCCTGCTTGAACAGTGGTTTGGACTAGACCTCCAAGGCAAGGGTGGGATTCAAATTTTTTAACAACCGGTTCTGTGGGCGTGGCTTAGTTGGTGGGCATGGCTTGGTGGTCATGTGACTGGGTGGACATGGCTTGGTGGTCATGTTACTGGCTGGGCATGGCCAACTCAATATCATTCACATCGAGGAATGCATCTCCTCTCCTGGCCTCTCATGACTGTGAGGATGCTGCAACAGTCGTAAGTGTAAAAAATGGTCATAAGTCACTTTTTTCAGTGCCAGTGTAACTTTGAATGGTCACTCCACACAAGCAAAGTACCACCAAAGGAGGGGAAAAAAACTCTAGAGACATTCCTGAGACAGGCAGCCTAGTCCTGCCAAGAATCTAATAAGGGTTAACAGAGAGGCAGTTTCTATAAACACCAGAATGTTTCCTTCCTGCCTTCCTTACAGGATTAGGCCAGTAATTTATTTTAACAACCGGTTCTCCGAACTGCTTAGAATGTTAACAACCGGTTCTAGCGAATAAGTGTGAACTGGTAGAATCCCACCCCTGCTCCAAGGTCCTTCCAGCTCTATTCTATTTCTAATAATAGAAAGAACACAGTGAAAGGTATTTATGCAAACAAGAATTAATCTAGCAATATAACTTAAAAATAGAAGAGATAGAGAAGCACAAAGCCAAAGACATGAAGATGATGAATGAGACTTCAGCGAAACGTCGCCTAGATACTTCCAATTCTACACGGGAGAAAACCCGAATAACCAAAGATCCACATACAAATACCCACGAAAACCTCAGAAAACATTATATATATATATAATGTAATCTCCTATATATATATAATGTAATCTCCTAGGTCGTAATGACCTGGGTAATGGGCTGTATACCATTACCCAGGTCATTACGACCCAGGAGATTACCCAGGAGATTACAGCACAAGACCCAGGATGTCAAAACCATAGAATTCAGAAGATCATCACACAGCCCATTACCCAAGTCGTTACAACACAGGAGGCTGATAGTCACACAGCCAATACCTCAGCCACACATGTTCTTAAGAAAAAGCCAGCCAATCTGCAAACATCAACTCCATCACCAATCAAAAAATGACAACACAGCCAACCTCCCCACCAGTATATATAGGGAGACAGCAGCTCAGATCACGCTTTGCTCGCACAAGCACAAAGCTGAAAACACCAGCCTGAAGATGGCGAGTGAGATCTCCTCGAAACGTTGCCAAGATAGTCTCAATCTTACACGGGAAAGGTAGAGATCTTTTGCTCTTTGAGCTTGATTATTTGCCTGCAGATGTTTAATTTTCCAATTAGGTAAGTGCATCATTATCATCAATATAATTCAATCTAATTTTTAAATGTGTTACTATGCATTTTAAAAAGTAATTTTAACATATTAAAAAAAAATATCAGAAAATACTTTAGGTGAAACAAAAGTTTTACAATTCTGTTTTGAAAGCATTGTTTATGGATACACCAGACAACACACTGAAGACATTTTAAAGGATTGCTTCAAACTCAGGAAATGGGCATTAAAACATCAAATATAATTCAATATAGCGAGTCTTAATGATGCTTTCCAGGCTTGTTTGAGTGCAGGTGCTTAATTACATTTTATTTTAATTATAGAAAAAATAAGTAAACTCTTTCTGTAGTTAAATTTGACTCCTAATGATTAAATAAACACATCCATATTCCTTTACTGGCTACAATATGTAAGCAGTTTCTGATCTAGCCCCAAAACTTCCAGTGAGAATATGGTGAGTTAGATATCCTTGATGTTACGTTCATATGTCACAAAGGAAATATTCATTAGATGGCAAGTTAGAGAAGGATGTGTATTGGTTACAGGTTTTCTTAACTCTTCATATATATTTTTAATTTTTTATATAAACTCTTTAATTCTTCATTCTATTCTATTTTTCATTCCCTAAATTAGCCCAAAGATATCAATTTATTATTGTATGCTACTGAGGTAATAATCCTGTAATTAATCTCCAGACCTTAAAACAGATTTGAAATCAATTATGCATTGTTGCACTAAGGAGGAATTAATAATAAATTGCACCTAAGATTTTTTACTTTATTTAAATGGAAAAACTGGATATTTATGTGGGCAGTCCATTGAACAGCTTAAGCCTGGAGTTCCCAACCTCTAGGCCACAGGCCACTATCGAGCCTTGAGATTTTCAGAACTAGGCAGCAGAAGTGGTGGGCAAACACGTGCAAATGCATGCGTGTGCGCACCCCCAATCACGTGAGTAGCGGGAGTGTGTGTCTGCATGCGTGCTTGCCCACTGCACATGTGGAGCAATCCCCTCTCTCCCCTGCCAGTCCGCAAAACCGAAAAAGCTGAGGAACTCTGGCTGAAGCTACCTAGGGGTACTTTTTCAAATTTCAGGAAAAAGAAATGCTCACCTGGATTATATACCCTGCAATGCACAGAGATCTGCATTAGCAAAGTTATTATTTATCCAAAGGAGCAGAGTTTATCCCTGCTGCAATTAAGTTATTTGTAGCTAAAGCCGGAGCACAATTACTATATGGGGCTCAATTAGAACCATGATCACCTTAGAAAAAATTCTAAGCAATATTTCAGTGAGAAGTAGGAATCAGTAAACTTGAATCTAATCTTTGGATAAATATCTACTGGTTAAAACTGCACTACAATCCTAGTGGACGGACCCATCTAATGTTTATTTATTTATTTAATTTATATACCGCCCCCTCTCCCATTGGCACTCGGGGCAGTGCACAGCCAGATTAAAAACCATGCAGAGAGATTTAAAATTTTAAAATAGATTAAATAACAGGCTGATAAATAAAAATAATAAAAACAAGGGGATATTAAAAATAACAAATTTAAAATCCCACGATACTGCTAGGCCAGACCGGCTCGTTGGAAGAGATGGGTCTTCAATATTGGCAAAACAGCTACAAATCTTCCTGGAAATAGCAATCCAAAAGAAATCAAGCCTCTATATTTTTTCCAGTAATTCCCTCTTAACCTTAGAGGCACTTTAAGTTGGATCAATAATATGGCAAAGGATCTTAGATATAGAAAGTGAAATAGAGATTGCTCCTTTCTCTTATGATATAATTCAATGGTGATATTCTACCAGTTTGGCCCGGTTCAGGTGAACTGGTAGTAAAAAATGCTACCGTTCAGCCAAATCAGTAGTAAAATAAGAGCTCTGGTTCGCCTGAACCGGTATTCCTTTTTTTTTCCTCCCAATGATCAGCTGTTCCGATGATCAGCTGTGCCGGGATCCCTCTTGCTGTCTTACTGCTTCGCCCAGGAGGCTTCTTGAGGCCCAGGAGGCAAAAAGGAATGTGGGAGGGAGCTGCGACCCTCTCCCGTGCTTTGTTTTTTGCCTCCTGGGCCTCAGGGAACCTCCTGGGAACAAAAACAGGCTCCCAGGAGGCTTCCCTGAGGCCCGGGAGGCAAAAAAAATGGAGAGCTGGGGGAAGGGGTGCTGCAAAAAAAGAGCCATGCTCACCTAGCCACTCCCACCTAGCCACACCCACAGAACCAGTAGTAAAAATATTTGCATCCCATCCCTGATATAATTGCATATAGTCAAATTTTGGTGCTTTAAATCATCCTCATATTTATATCACACTACAGTTCCCAAATTCAAGAGAGCCTTATCTTTAGTTCAATTTAATGCTTTCCTGACAGCTGTCCTAGAAGGAAAATATAGGACATGAAACCCGATATTGCCCCCTGTGAAATGGGTATCATACAAATCACACAGCATACAGAACAGAATAAAAGAATAAGAATGGACCTCGGAGGTCTTCTGTCCAATTTATTCTTAAAAACTTCCAGTAATGGAGCACCCCCAACTTCTGGAGAACAAATTTGTTGTTCTGTCAGGAAATTTCTCCTTAGTTCATGTTCTTCAGTATTGCCATTTCTACAGAGACATTTGCCACCAATTGGTTACCCCTCCATTATTTCAATTTACTTTCGTAATTTCTATTTGTATTGCCTGTTAAGCAATCAACAAAAATTATTGCTCTACAAGTAGCAAAATTTTGCTACATTACGTGTAAAGCTTCATAATCACTGAAATAAAATGTGTGTCTTGATGACAAGGGAGAAAGAAAAAGGAAAAAAATTAAAGTTTTATGGCATTATTCAAAGAGATTAAATCCAAGATTGTTAAAACTAAAGGGAAGAAATATAAATTTGGTTTATTTGATCAGTATTAAAATTGATGTTTTTATTTCTGGTAATCCTTAATGAACCTTTTCTGACCAGGACTGAATGGTGAAGTTTTAAGGATTTGTTTATAGAAAATAATACGGGATGAACAAATGGTTTATTGTATTTTAAGAGTCAAATTGTTAAACTTGTTTATACTTTGTTCTGACAAAGAGAAAAGTTACTTCTTTATATACTTCTTTATTATTTTCTTTGCTATTTTTATTTTTTCTTTTATTTTACATTGTTCTTTTACTACATTCTTTTATTATTATTGCTATTATTTGTGATTTATATTAGTTTTTATCTATGGAGTCCTTGGTGCCCTTTGAAGTCAGTTGTTTGCTTGCAGAGGTTTTGTTGTCCAGTTAGGTAACCCTGTCAGTGTTGGTAAGGATGTTGTTTTTTCCTTGGTAATTCCTTGATTAGGCTGTTGCTTCCTGCTTGAATTCAGAGTTCCTACACTGGGCAAGCTATTGTATATAAGCAGAGAGCAACCCCACTCTCTTCTTGAAGTGAGGATGTTTTCTATTTAAGTAATTAAATATCTGCAAATAACTAAGCTCAGAGACAATCAATTCACATTTCAATTCTGAGCTACATATAGTCTCTTCTATTGGTAGTTTTTATCTGTACAACTTAAATTATTAAATTATTTTTTTAAAATATGGAATCATCATTGTCTTATTCCAGGATTTATTTTAAAATCCCCAGTCTAATCCCCACACCTGGAATTTCTAGCAGAAAGCTACAATCTTTTTAGCTGAAATCTAAAGTGACAAACCATTATTATTATTCTTTAGTTCCATTGAGCCTACCTTACACAATTAAATAAACGATTAAATAATATAGGCAGCTTTTGGGTTAAACCAATTTGTCCTGTAATATTATCCATTATAATTCACAGCGTTCAAGTGGATACTGGATATTTCTAAGTAACTCTAAAATGTGTGCAATGCTAGTATTGTCTGCTAAAATGAAAAGAATAAAAATATATTTCTGCACTTTAAAAACAAAAAAGATCTCTCCCCATCTCCATTTGTTAAACTGTTCTGCTGATTTGATTATAGCATGCTGAAGAATTTTTAAAAACTGGGCAGCCGTCGACATTGTATTTGGCAGGATCCTGAATTTGTTATATAGTCCAATAGACATCTGCCAAACCTGACCCGTGCATCTTTTTCTCTTAGCAATCTACTTTTGCTGTCTTTTTCAAATTAACTCTAACTCTAACCCAATTACATTGGTATCGCCAACAGTTTTTATTAAAAACATAATTTAACTTCCTTAAGGATTACAAACAATAGGTAATGCCTATGCTTTTTAGGCCAGGAGACCAGATAAGAGCATTTTAGGTATGTCTGTAAAGCATCTTGTTTTACAAAAATGTGTGCATGTTCTGGTGTGTTTGCACACTCTTGCTGAAATATCACACATACTTGTAATTCTGTAAGAGTAGCAAACAAGAGAAAATGCAAGGGTCTTCTTGCTGCTAATAATCTAGAGGCTGCCAAAGTAACTTGAATCTTTCCTCTCCACACGCCCAATCCCAAGCTCATTAACCTTCCCAATAGCATCAACTGCAGTGATTCCTTGGGAAAAAAAAGGACGAAAGAAATACTAACAGCTAAATAAAATTTCCTGGATTTGACACACAATTTCAGAACTAATAACTTGCCAATTGTGAACAGAGATGACTTGTTCGAGATTTTCTCTCCCTCTCTTTCTCCTTCCTCCTTGGAAAAAATCCAAATTGTCCTTAATTCTGTGTGTGTGTGTATGTGTGTGTGTGTGTGTCCCCATCCGTCCATTTACACACTTTACATCAGAAAAATAATGCCTCAGTCTCACAGAACACCACCATACATCTAGCATCTTAGGAAATCAATTATAAGATTTTTTTGAGGGTTTGTTGCTAGTGTTTAATTTTGGGGGCGGGGAGACTAATGTTGTACAATATTATATTGATTGCTTTTTCCAAGCTACCAGTTAAGGCTGTATGATTATGCAGCCTACCTTTGCTTAAAGAAACTTTCTCACAAACTTTCTAACAGGTCCAAAAGTACAAAAATCATTGTATATGAACTACAATTCTATGCTGAATTAGATTAATGGGAATATGTCATAAAGCTTTCTGGAGATGTCACTTCTGAAGTAATTCAAGGGCAACACTGAGCCATTAACTGGATCCCTCCAATAAGGATGCAAAGCATTGGTCATTCCAATCGATGACTAATATTGGGATCTCATGGAGGGAATATACACCTTCTGTTCTATTATATTTCTCAGCAATGCTCAATACATTGCCATGGTATCTTCAGCACTGTCTATGAAGATAAGGCTCTGCTCTTTCCTGGACAAGTCCCTGGTTATTCTGGGAGTGAAAGTCCACACATTTTAAAGCTGCCAAGGTTGATGGCGCTCTAAGGACTGATTGGTCAAAATATGCACAAATGAAATCCCTGAAAGACAGAGTTGGGTTTCATAAGTGATCAATCTGTCTGAAAATCAAAGTTGCTTCCAGATGGGGTTATGTTTTCCTATTGAAGAAATAACCTGCAACTTGGACCTCCTAGATTGTCTGAACATAGCAATGACACTTAGACTTCTATAATACCTCCTGCCCAGGGGAAGGAATTCTACCAGTTCGCATCTATTCGCTAGAACCGGTTGTTAACATTCTAAGCAGTTCGGAGAATCAGTTGTTAGAAGAAATTACTGGCCTAATCCTGTAAGGAAGGCAGGAAGGAAACATTCTGGTGTTACTTACCGAAACTGCCTCTCCGTTAAACCGTTATTACATTCTTGGCAGGACTAGACTTCCTGTCTCTGGAACCTCTCTGAAGTTTTTTTCCCCTCCTTTGGTGGTACTTTGCTTGTGTGGAGTGACCATTCAAAGTTACAATGGCACTGAAAAAAGTGACTTATGACCGTTTTTCACACTTACGACTGTTGCAGCATCCCCACAGTCATGAAAGGCCAGGCAAGGAGATGCATGCCTCAATGTGAGTGATGTTGAGTTGGCCACACCCAGCCAGTAACATGACCACCAAGCCATGACCACCCAATCACACGACCACCACCTAAGCCACGCCCACAGAACCAGTTGTTTAAAACATTGAATCCCACCCCTGCTCCTACCTCCCACCAATAGTGCTTTACAGCCCCATCTGGGTGGTTTACAATGTCAGCATATTGTCCCAATCTGGATCCTCATTTTACCCGACCTTAGAAGGATGGAAGGCTGAGTCAACTTTAAGCGCCATCAGGATTGAATTCCAGGTTGGGGGCAGAGTTAGCCTGCCATACTGCATTCTAACCATTTACCACCAGGGTCCTGAAATTCAGAGAAACTTCCCCCCATAGAGGGGAAAGTCCTTAAAACTATGATTCATCCTCAACTCATAAAAGTAGCACCAGCATGGATAGCATCAACAGGAGCAAAATCAATTTTGTTGTATATATATATATATATATATGTACAATCACAATAAAGGTTATTATTATTAGTTCCCTTTTATGGAACTGCCCTTCAAAATAATTTAAAACAGAGATTAATAGATTTAGCAGCATCACACTGTTCTTCAGTGAATGCATTAGTTGTCAATGGATTCTAAACCAATGTCAAGATATTGACTTTAATTCATAAACGCCTACATGGCTTCAAATACCTACTTACAGACAAATCTCTCTCTTCCAGGCCCAACTGGTCCAAGGCATTCCAAAACAAGTTGCTGAGGTCCACGATTAATGAGGTGAAAGGATAGGGGGTCTGAAAATATGCCTTCTTGGTGATAGACCTATGCTGTACAAATGTCCTCATTCCTTAAGTTCAGGGGACCTACCTGCCACCTTCTGATTGATGTTCACTATTAAAAACATTTTAGTCTTATGAGCTTTAGTGGTGATGATTGATTACCATCATAGTTTTATTTCTGTGGTTTTGGATTATGCTGATTTTTTAAATTGTATTTTCTTTGCTTTGACATATTATAAACTGTCCCAAGTCTTTTGAAGTAATGTGGAAGAGCAAGTCTGGTGTAGTGATGAAGACACCAGGCTACAAACTAGAAGGTTGTAAGTTCTCCTCATGCCTTAGTCATGAAGACAATTGAATGACCTTGGGCCAGTCACTTTCTCTTAGCCCTATAAAGCAAGCAATGGCAAACCACCTCTGAAAACTTGTCAGAAAAGCCCACATAAATTTTCCAGGCAACTGCCAGATGGAGATTGAGAGCTAGTCTGGTATAGTGGCTAAAGAAATAAGCTAAAAATCAGGAGATCTTGAATTCTAGTCCTGCCTTGCATATGAAGCCAAGTAAGTGACATTGAGCCAAGCAATCGCTTTCAGCCCTGGAAAAAAGGCAATGTCAAGGTACTGCTGATCTTACATAGAAAATTGCAGGGATATGTCCAGGCAGTCTTCAGGAGTCAACACTGATTCAAAGGCATACATATATAAAAGGGTACAAATATTTATCTAAATAGACAATTAGAAATAATCACACATGGAGAGAGAAATAAAATAAGCTTTCTCCAGAGACATGAAATGTGCCTCCATTGTGTATATTGAGTCTAGGAGTAAACCCAAACTGCATACCTGGCACAAAATAAATTAAACTCCACCATGCAAACTCACAACTTTTCTAATCCAATACATCTGTCTTTCTTGCTTTTATCTAGGTCAAAATTGCTGAGTTTTAACTATGTCCTTGGAATAGAAAGCTAGAAATTAGCGGTAGAATTAGATTTCAACTTACTATAACCCAAATTTCCAGAACTTCATGCAGTAGTCAAAAGCAACACAGTAGCATAGTGTAGCAATTCAAGAAATAGAAAGGGGTTATTACAATCAGTCTTAAAGTTGCTTTTCATTATTGTTAAAATATTTAGGGCTGAATGGCAGCACAGAGAAATAATTAGTAATTTTCCTTGCAAAAAATATTATACAGTACTGAGTTTCTTTCTTTGCCCACTGTTGTTTTTAGAAGTTCATCTTTCCAAATTTGAATTTATGGCTGGAGGACATCATTTGGTTTCTACTTAGGTTTAAATCAGTTGTCAATCATGTATTTTTTTACGTTTGGCACTCAAGTAATTTCTGTTTTGTTAATGATGAAAATTTGGGTTATAAAGATTGGGATTTGATTTTTTTCCCCATCTACTTAAACATACCAGTCTGACCATGACTAATGAAGAGCATTTCTTATATCTTAGGAGAGAATTTCCTAACAACAGGAAGTATGCCAACTGCCATGTGATTGTTAATTTAATTTGCTGGAAAGTTGGTAGTTGCTATCATAGCTAAACTGAATTTTTTAAAAACCTCTAAAGAGGACCAACTTTATTGGACAAGACTAAGGCTGACTCAAATGTGGATTTACAAATGACCAATTATATCCAAACGATATGAAAAAAGATATTATACCGAGTAATGCAAATGAAATCAGCTTAATTATTAAAAGGGGTTTGCAAATAACAAATCAGAACAGTGATTTAAATCATTTTCTTCTTTTTTTCATAAAATAAAACAACAGAGAGTTGTTAAAATTTTGAAGGATTGTCTGAGAAAAGAATCAAGTTCTGGGATATTATTTAAAGGGATTGAAGTTCAAAAGTGTTAAAATCAATGGGAAGAAATATGAAGCTGATTTATTTGATCAAGGATACACACAGATACAAATATATGGAGTGTATATAAAAAGTGTTCACGCCGTTAAAATGCCAGGTTTTTGAGATGTAAAAGAAACCATACTAAGATAAATCACTTCAGAATTTTTTCCACCTTTTATATAAACTATTGTTGTTGTTTGTTGTTTTTAACCATTTAGCTGTGTCCTACTCTTGGTGATTTTATAGGAAAGTGCTCTTCATGCTATCTTATCAACACAGCTTCTTTCAATTGCGGTATGTTCAACTTTGCATCAGATTTGATGTTATCAAGCCAGTGTGTTCTTTGCTTGGTCCTTCTTCTTTGTGGAAGCAAACCAGACGTAGTCTTATAAGTTTAGCTTCCACTAATGTGTCTGGTTTTGTACGATTTTGTATGATTTAACACCTCTCTGTTAGTTACTCCGGCTGTCCACGGTATGCAAAACAATTTATGCCAGCACCATGCTTCAAAGGCATCTTACAACCTATAAGATGTACAATTCAATTGAAAAACAAAGTGAAATTTTTTAGGGGGGGAAATAAAAATATACATACATGCACATGGTTGTTTCTTGTAAGCCTGAATGAAATTTTGCTGACCAGGACCAAATGAACAGGTTTTGTGATTGGGGGAGGAAAGTATGAATGTAGGGATATTGGATCCTACAACAAAATTGTTGTATTTTTGGAAAAAGTGATTGGTTACTGTGTTAAAAAAGAGCGAAGGGATATATAGTTGGTTATTTGAATAAGTTTACAACATATATGTTGTTTCTAGTAACCTTTAATGGGCTTTTGTTGACTAGGATTGACCAATGAGGCTTTACGAATTTGTTTATAGATAAGAGATGAGGTATGGAAAAATATCTATTTTGTAGTAGTATCAGAAAAAGTTATTACTGAAAATATATTTTTTGTAATGAAAGGGAAAGTTATTTTTTATATTTATTTTCTTTTTCTTAACTGTATTTTTATTTTTCTTCTTATTGTGTTTATTTTAAGAAAGAATAAAAGTGTGTTGAGAACGCTTTAAAAAAAGCAAGAATAAAATAAAGAAACACATGGTGTGTAATCAGACAAAAACAGAGAAACAGCAAAAAAATTACAAGAACTGATCGAACACCCTATTTAACAGTGGAGAAATAACCAAATTTTCAGTACCACATGGATCTCTGCTTTTCCGAAGGATAAGCATCATTACAAAGAAGTCATATTTCCAAGGTTTCAGCAGATGCCATTGTTTAATTGAGCGACCTGAAGCTCACACACTCTGCCAGATTAGAAACTATTGGAAAGAGTTGGTCTTGCAAATATTGTATTTGTGTCATATTTTCTTATGCAAAAAAATAACATCAGATCATTACTTTCCTCACCATATTATTACAAGCTGGAGATAAATGTTTCAATGGCATCTCTCAATGAACATGCAACACCATCAATTAGTAAAAGGATAGTTTTCACCTGATCTGACAAAGGGTTAAGAATCTGGACACAAGAACAAATAGCAAGCAGTCATCAGGGTTTTTTTAGAATAAAAGAAAAAGTATGACATCAGAGATATTTTATTGAAATATAAATTAAACTTGCCACCTGCCAAGTAATACTGATTGTCTAGAGAGGGCATTGGGATTTTGCACATAGCAATAGCACTTAGACTTATACACCACTTCCAACCCTCTCTAAACAGTTTACAGAGTCACCATATTGCTCCCAACAATCTGGGTTATTTTACCGACCTCAGAAGGATGGGAGGCTAAGTCAACCTTGAGCTGGCGAGAATTGAACTGCTGGCAGTCATCAGATAGTAGCCTGCAGTACTGCTTTCTAATCACTGTGCCACCACGGTACATCCCAATTTTTTGATAAGTTTAGACATATGTATTTTTCATCCCACAGATATCTAAGTGAATTGCTAAAATCTAATCTAGTTCTAATATGCATATCCCCATTCTGTTTTGCTGGATTCCAAGAAAAGTCCTTAAATATTACAAAGGTGAAATATAGGTAATCTGCAACCTCACACTTACGACTGTTGTAGTACCCCCAGTGTCATGTGATCAAAATTCAGGTGCTTGGCAATCAGGATGCATTTACAATGGTTGCAGCATCCCAGAATCATGCAATCTTCTTTTGCAACCTTCCCAGCCAGCTTCTGACCAGCAAAGTCAATGGGGGAAGCCAGATTCATGTAACAATCATATGATTCGCCTAACAACTATGATTCATTTAATGACAAAAAAAAGTTCACAAAGTCAGACAGAACAACTACCTTGCTTAGCAACAATTGTGAACATAAGTCAAGGACTACCTGTATTTTGTTTAGATACTTCATGAAGTTTTAATTCACTTACAATAGATGTAATTTATATTACATCTATTATATTACATCTCAGTTATCCATTTCTAATATAGAAATGGATAACATTTCTATATTAGAAATTAGAAATGGATAACATTTCTATATTAGAAATTAGAAATTATATTACATCTCAGTTATCCATTTCTAATATAGAAATGGATAACTGAGTTCAAAATTCCTTTTTGCTTTTTATTGGTCATGAGATTCAATGGGATCCCTGCAAATCGTATTTCTCCTGTAATGTTAGTATTTTTTTTAAAAACATTCCTGCATCATTGTAATATTTGCATGTTATAAATCCATTTATTCATGTGCTTTTCCATCTGCAGGCCTGAAATATTCAAGTACTTCGCATCAAACGATAACATCCAACATATTTCATTCTGGACAAAAAACCCATATATCAAAAGCAATATTTTAAAATCATATAGAGATATACAGATTGATATATAAACTAAACTGAATACCGAAGCACTGCAGAGGACTGCAGTATAGTGTGAAAGGTAGGAAAAACTGCACAGCTAACCAGAATTAAGCATCCATTAATTTTAAGCAGCAGTAGTACTGCAGCTATTCAGCTTTTGCCCACAAATAAAATGGCACTTGTAAACAGAGGATCAGCCAAATATCTAAATCAGGGCTGTCAAACTCGCAGGCCGGATGCGGACTGGATGCATCACGTGCTGGCCACACCCACACCCAGTTTAGCGAAGGAGAAAAAGTTACAATATGTCACATGATGCGGCCATAACTATGCGAGTTTGACCTAATCTGATCTAAATAAATGTCCTCATATAAGAAAACAGAAGAAAAAAGGAATCACTTCAGCTATAGAAAATTGTTTTATAACATAGTATCTACTTCATTACAGAAATGTCTACCACTTCTAACATTCATGATTACATCTTCAAGTGCATTGATTGTCCCAGTATTTTTTAGCGTATTAATTTACTAGCTAATTGGTTGACTTTGAAAATGACCGGGCAGCCTTTCGTTTCATTTACACCTCAGCCTTAACTTTACTTGTCTGTAGTTTTATTCAGCTTCCCAGACTTTTTTTGAATGAAAACCCACTCTTCTGGGGAAAAAAAAAGAGTTTAATGAATATGTCAATGGGAACTGAAATATTTTCACTGTATGATTTTTCTTAAAGTTTTGCTATGAGTCAACTTTTTTTCAAGGGAATTTCATTAGGTAGCATTTCATTTTCATTTAAAAATATTTAACTTGGCATCTCTATTCTTGAGCTTTTATTCCCAGATGTCCTAGTTCAACAGCTTTTGAAGAAGAGTGCCAGGTCAGCTTAAATGTTGAAACAAACATACGGGACCAACTTAATAAACAACCCACAGATAATAAGTCCTAAAATATATAAGCATACTACATATACTACATATGTAGTACATATGTATTTAAATGGCAACATCAGTCATGATAAGGAATGTACTACATATGTATTTAAATGGCAACATCAGTCATGATAAGGAAGGAACTCAACGAGAACATATTACTTGGTGTTAAAAAAGAAAGAACGTGGGTGAAGAATCCTTGATTTTAACAAGATTTATTAATTTTTTCAGTTCACTTCAGACTTTAATTCACCTTTCAGATATCAAAATAAATAAGAGAATGAAACAAGTTAAAAATACAAATAAGCTATAACTTCCACACAATTTAACTTTCATTTACCTGTCTTTGTATGCCAGGGACAACCAAACTCTCTTGGCAATTTAAAATAAAAATAAATCCAAAATCAAGATGTGAAAAGTTAAAATACCAATGATATTAAAACAAGTAAATAGTTATCAAGTACATGTTAGTTTTTTAACATATACTTGATAATAATAATAATAGTAACTAATAACTAATAATAGTACCGAAGCTCAAGAATTACAAGAGTCATGCTCATTCTGTCAATCCTCAAACATCTGGTTAACCAAATCATCTGAGATTTATAGCTTATCCTGAAGCCAGTTTGAAGTGACTTAAGATAATGTCATCCCCTCATCTGCCTACAGTTGAGAAGCCATCACTCTCTTAACTATCATATCCAACTTTGAGGAATTAGAAACTGGCCTATATATAATTGCCCATTCCTAAGAGAATAAGGGAGATTTCCCCCATTTTCAGATCATCAATTGCAGCATTCAGAATTTTAAGTCCAGTGTTTGACCTTTGACCTATGGCAATTAAAACTTATACAATGTAATTATAGATATGAAGTCCTCAACTACCCCTTAATTGACAATGAATACAATGACAATGAAATTGCAGGAAGGATGTACTATATTAATGGAAAATGTGGCCATACCAAAAGCATTCCATCAACATTATTCCAATTGTTATAAAGGAAATGACATATCTCCAGAGAAGATAGATGAATATCTGAAGAACAAAAAGAGCTTGAGTCGACAACTTTAATTTATGTATTGTTTCTACACTTATGAAATTAGCATTTGTCTTAGAGTCCACAAGAGCAGAAAGTTCCACCTTTTGCTTGGAATCCAAAGTAGCAATAATTGGACTAATTAAATCTGCTTGTCTGCTATCATTGACTCTTCTGCTCAAAGGGCTCCTCTTCAGAGCTCATGGAAGGGGGAATGACAATGTTTCCCTGGTATGCTGCTGCAAAGTGAACTGGCTGCTTACTGGCTACATGCTTTGTTGATTTACAATCAACACAACATCGTGCTGCTATGTCAAGAAGATGGTGTTTTTTACAAGGTATGATTTGGCTGCAACCTGGGGCTCCATGGAAAAAGCCTAGTCCTAAATCCCTTTTTCTTTGCTTCTTTCTTGATGGTAGGAATCTCTCCATTGGTCCAATCTGCATGGAGGAAATACAATTCCCCTTATGGTTCCTTTCCCTTGCCTTAACTTTTCTATTATTACACAATGCTGATCTTCCAGGGTGTTGGCATGCCTTGCCTCTCAAACTCATCTCTCAGGTCCTCAATCAGCTTTTCTCTGAACTGGTCATTCAAGGCTACATCATTCCACCCTACATTTCCAGCAAGTAATTCAGCAAGTCTGAAAAATATGACTTCACTTTTCTCTGTCTCTGCTTCTCGATCGCTTCATTTGTAGTGATTCTCTGTATGGAATCTCCAAAGTGCCTTCAGATTTACGCACAAAGTCCTGATAGTTGAGCAGTATGATTTTTTCCCCTCGAGTACTTCTGCTTTCTTCAGCAAACTCAGCACAAAAGTCACTTTGATATGATCAGTGGGAATTTCTATTGGCCAGCCTGCCATAAGCATTTCGCATCGAATATCTGGATAACTCTGGTTTTCTCCAAAGTTTTCCAGAAAGCACCCATGAATGCAGAAGCATTGTCTGAGCCAAAATCCATCCTGCAGCTATGGCTTGGCTCAAATGCCCTGTTGGATTCCATTAGTTGTAGCGTGGCAATCTGCAAATTTACCATCTGTGCACCACTTGCTGCTGGTGTTGCAACAATACTGCTGACAGATGCTCGGTGGATAGTTAAATCCTTGAGGATCAGTGGTCATTCCTGAAATTGGAATAGATTATAAAACTTGAAAGATTTGTGCCAGGCTTACCAGGTGAACTAGATAGGGAAACATGACCAGATGAGCAAATTCTACTTTTATTGTAAGGCTACCTTAGCAGAATCTTAGAAGTCTGAAAGCATGTGTAAATAAATAAAAATGTGCATTTTAGATTTTAAAATAACACCAAACATTTACATGAACAGAAAGACTCAGTAACAATTATAGTATGCAGGTTAATAAAGTCAAAAGAAAAATTCCTTGCAGGGAAACTCCATAAGAATCCCTTTAGAGGCAGTTTATAAACAGAAGCAAGTGACACACTGAATAAATAGTAGTAGGGACTGAGAATAGAATTCATGAGAGAAGGATCTGGCTAAGGAAATAATATGAATATAATATATACAAATGCCCTCTTTTATATGCCTCAGTGATAAATTAGCCTCTTATTTATTTGCAATATATATCACAACATGCATAAAAGCACTATAATCGTGCATCTTACTCAACCAATCCCATTTAATATTTCAATTTTTACTTTGTTTCATTACTTTTGCTCTCAAAATCTCACGGAGAAATACTTTTATGAAGCTCATGCGTTATATCAGAAGGATTTACTTGATTTAATACATTATTCATTCTATGTCCTACTTGGGAAAAGGAAAGCAATATTACTAAAAAAAATTATGAAAATAATAAAACCAAGTTCAGATAAGCATGCTGTGCCCTATCACATGCTGATGACAACAGTGTCATCTCCTACACATAGCATTTTATAGCATTTAAGGTAGATTATAGTTACTGTGGACAACATCAATATTTCATAAATCATCATGGTTGATTATACTCTTAAATTACTTAAATAAGCTCTCTATAAGTTGGTGTCATCCAGATGGCCTACAACTCCAGAATTCCACTGTGGTTTGGAAATTATGGAATTTGTAATTCAATACAGGAGGAAGATACCAAGTTAGAGAATATACAAAGTATCTTGACTACATAATACTGACAAAACCCAATTGCAAACTGATTTTAAACACACACACACACACACACACATTTGAGCATTGAAGGTGTGCTTGCTGTGAATATAGAAGGATAAAGCATAGTTTGTTCTATATAAAGTTTGTGGGAGGAGAAATATAAAACTAGAAATTATTAATGTTAATTTTTTACAATGCACCTATCAGAAATGCTTATTTAGTATTTATTTGGAAACAGGACAAGGTATGATGAACATATCTGCCAGTGTAGGCTAGCAATAGTTCATTCAAGGAGGGGAAATTTACATTCTTAGCAAGAATGGTATGAAAAAGGAACATTTTTTCAGTAATAGCTCTTTGGGTTATTGTAGTAAAAACTGTTAAGGAAATATCCTTTTCAAAGCTGAGAATACTTTATTTTGCCACAATCCACTTTATGAAAATTCTGTACGGCTCCTTTAGATATTTAGCAGAAGTACAGCAGAGGTGGTATTCAGCAGGTTCTGATCAGTTCTGGAGAATCGGTAGCAGAAATTTTGAGTAATTTGGAGAACCGGCAAATACCACCTCTGACTGGCCCCGCCCCATCTATTCTCTGCCGCTAGAGCCCCAGCTGATTGGCTGGGTCTTCTTTTGTTGCCCTGCACAGGAGAACAGAGCTGGAAAGTAGTGGGGACGGAATGGGGTGGGGACGGAATGGGATTTTGCAGTATATCCTTCCCACAGCAATGCCCACAGAACCAGTAGTAAAAAAATTTGAACTCCACCACTGAAGTACAGGGTGTTATGATACAGTGGTTGTTCTGAAAGGCTGAGAATTATATTAGAAAAGGGAGAAAATGGTCATGATCCTTTTCTCTCTGAATATATTCAGAAAGAATTATCAATCAAAGTATTTTTAGTCACTGTTGTTTGGGTAACCAACACACTCAAATTCTGAGGATATCTTTTAAAAAATATTTAATTTTGCTCATTTCTCTTACTTTAGGAATGTATTTTTTTCAAAACAGAAGGGATTTATTCAATTACTTAAACATTCAGCTTTGCCTCTGAATATGAAACTAGTCAATCAATAGCTTGCCCTAATGACTTTTCAAAAACAGGTGTGCACCTGAGCTGTGAATTTGATTGCCATTTAGACGGTCCAAAAATGAGGCTACTTAATTAGTGATATGAGTAGATGGCCTAAACATACAGGAAGAAATATATTTCTAAAGAGGGCGCCACATATATCTTTGGGAATGAATATACATATATTCTATGCATCGTGTTATCAGTGAATACTGCAAGTGACATAAACTGATGTTAATTGTATGGATGGCACTTCATATATTTGAACAGAACTCATTTGGTTTATGACCTCCATTCCTTTATGACATTTATCAATTCTGTCACTATGTTTTAGCCTAAATCTCACATAATTTTTATACAATTAAAATAGTTCTCATTGCATAGAGTCCATTTATTTGAAAATGTCCAGTACATGAAGAGTTCAGAATGAATCATTAGAGAAGTTTTTATTTAAAATCCCAGATATTTGAGAAGCAGTGTTTCTATTGAGAATTAATCTTAGAACTGTAATGAAATAAGAAATCTGGAAAATAAATGCCATACGATTTCCCAATTTCTTATTTAAGTGCCATTTTCAATTATATATGGACTTATAGCAGAGCAAGAAAAATAGGCGTTTACAGCAAAACCAAAATCTATATCTATAGAATTTGACTGAGGAATTGATGTACATCTGGAAATATACTGACTATTTAATTATCTAAATGGAATTCAGAGCCATTCAAACCACTGGACGTAAGAAACAATTATTTCTCTAGAGATCTGTATCCAAGCTCCCCTATGAATTGAGCTGTAATAAAATGGGCTAGATCACTGTAATAGCACAAATCTTGCAGCAATATCTATTTCAAATTAGATATTCACATTAAATAGTTAAGAAGCAGAGAATCTTAAAATGATTTTGTATTTCCAACACTTCTTAGAAGTACAATTTCAATAGAAAATGACAGATATATATAATGGCTGTTGCAAGAGACATTTCTGCAATAGGGCTCCAATTTCATTTTAAAACACTGAAAACATCCCTTTAAACAGAAACATTCCTATATATACTTACACTGGACTGAAATTCAAGCCAGGAGAATAGAACATGTCATTGTTTTAAACCAATTTCTGCTGCATTTCCCTATTAAAAGTAGTTTACTACAAAACGTTGTTTATTACCAGCACAATTATTTAATTGTTACATTTCATTTCCTTCCAGCAAGACTACATTTGGAAAAAAATTGATTTTAAATCATAGTTTCCCAGAAGACTAATTGACTAATAGCTAAAAAGTTATTTGGGGAATGAAAAAACAAGCAAACAATGTGGCTTAAGATAGATGGGAAAATGGGGAAGTATTGTTCACAACTAAATTATATCCATAAGTCAAATACAATGACTTAATACATGACTGGGAACTAATCTACTTAATACTAATCTGGAAATTTATTTTTTTTTTCACTTTAAAATACACATATTTTTATTCCTCCCTCTGTCTTCGACAGGCGATCTTCCTTGGAATCTCAGTATAAGTACACAGAAAGTACAACTTTGTGCCAATTCTGCCACACCATAAGTTTTACCTTCAACCGGCATCAAAACCAATTGGAAAAAGAAAATATTTCTCATGACAGAAGCTGAATGACAGATTATTTATATTTCTACTTTTTAAATTAATTATATAAAATAAACAAAAAGAATAACACATCAATGATAATACTAAAAAGAAATTGTACACATTAGGCTTGGGAGGTAGAGAACCTATAAACTCCAGTATTAGTAGCTTTTTGTTACAATTAAGTGAAATGTAAATAACTACAACTTACACCCTTTATTTCTGGTGCCAGTTTCTTGTACTGTAATTCTCCATTGGTGCAGAATGTATATAATTATTGTACATAATTCAATAATCAAATGAATATAATTCTTAAGTACATGAATGTACATATGTCTTTCCTCGGTCTTCGGACTAAAAATCTCAAATGAAGCCTATTTTAATAAGGCATTTTCTCAAGCTGATCTAGATATGGCACAAAATGAATATTGAATGTGGTGCTTTCATACTAGTCCTTTCCTCTGGAATTGGTATTCAGAGTTCATCCACACCATATTCCAAAGTTTTCTAATTGTTCATTTCTCTCCCATCTTGATGTGACACTGTTTTTTTTTAATAGTAATAGCATTTAGACTTACTGTATATATCGCTTTATAGTGCTTTCCAGCCCTCTCTAAACGGTTTACAGAGTCAGCATATTGCCCCCAACAATTTGGGTTCTTATTTTACCCACCTCGGAAGGATGGAAGGCTGAGTCAACCTTGATGCTAGCCTTTATAGTCTATATACAAAATAATACTGAGAATCTTTAAAAACCAAGTACCTTTAATCAGTTTTATTATCTTTGGCACAGCAAACTATGCTGTTCCACTATTTAAAATTAAATATGAAATAATTTGGAAGAAATCACTAATTAAAGCAGATGTTTAAAGGCCAAATAAACAGGCATCTATTAATAATTGGGAGAAACACTGTATTTTTATTTTATGTAAAACATTTATATAACCACCCATCTTATAACAAACTCTGGGCAGCTCCCAATGAACATGAAAAAAACCCTGTTCAATTGTAAATAATAAAACAGATAGGATCTGCAAATAGGAGGTTTCTAATTATTTCTAGACAACTCTAGACAAGAGATATTTCCTTATCAGATTCCTCAATACCTTCAGCAATGGGATAGTTTCTAATGTACTTGAAAAAAGTTTTTAAAATTCAGGGAAATTTCAAAGATGTATCTGCCTTGAAAATAGCCCACACTGAACTATATAGCACAGTCAAATATCAGGAGTTGACTACAGGAAACGTTTTATGATAGTTTGTATTATGTCATAAAATGGTTTATAATATTTGCCAAATTTCAATTTCAGAGGTGCCATGGGTCCTGGATTCTGTACATTAGCTCACTTAGATTGGAAATGTTTTGTCCTACAATATACCATTTGGCCCAGTTAAAAGTTACAGACATGAGACTTTTAGAAACTCTCTTGTTCTTTTGCCATTGTTTAAATGGAGTTTCAGTTGTCAATATCAGTAATGTTTGAAATAAAAATAGCATTGTAGATAAAACATTCATTTTAATTACTGTGTTCTACCAATAGGTTAATTGCAAATTATCTAATTTTAATAGGTTTTTTTAAATATTTCCACACAGGTTCAAATTATTTTGAAACAATTTAGAATTTGTGCTTGTCAATGTAAGCCCAAGATGTTTAACCTTTTCCTCCATTCTGAAACACAACTTTCTTGTCAGTATTTCAGAAAATAAATCTGGAAATTTGCTGTTATATATGTTGACAGCAGCAAGAATGTTTTATGCACACACAAAATGGAAATATACTTTAATTCCCACAATGGACAAATGGTTGGAAAAACTGATGGAACTAGTAGAGATGGCTAAATTAACTGCTTTAATCAAAGAAAATAACATATCCACTTTTGTACCTATTTGGAAATCACTTCTGAACTTTGGGTTTGAGGTGGGGGGGGAATGAAACTTGGAATTTGAGTTTTCTGATTAAATATGTTTGTTGTTGTAGAAATGATTAGTACATATTAAATATGTAAAAGTAAAAAGTTGAGGCTGTAATGTTATTTTATTGTACTAAGAAGAGTCAGAAGTCAATGTTTTTCTTTTTTTCCCCTTTACCCTACAACTCCATCTCATCCCCCGTTTTCCTACCATTTTCATTTTCTTTTGTATTTTATATCTTGATAAGCTTAATAAAATTATTAAAACATAGAATATTATAAAATATAAAGATCTAATTAACCTTCTAGATCTATGGCAGGTTGTTTAAGATTTGCCACTGGACAGTCATCTCACAGTATCATCACTGCCTTGGGTAAGAAAATGCATTATTTCAATTTCTCACACAATGTTCTACTCCAGAACGTTTAATCATCAATTAAAATCAGGATAGCTTTAGCCAATGTGAAAAGATGCATGCCCAAGTCTAAATCTCAGATTTGATTATGATATTTTCTCAGTATACAACCACATTAGGACCACACAGTAGAATTTGAAATATGTTTTTTGAAAAATTTAGATCACATCTATTCAGAGGAATGAAAAGAGCTGTACAGTCTCAATTGGGATACAAACGGAATTTGTGCCTGGAATCTAAACAGGAAGATTTTTTTGAATAGGTATGGATAATGCGCTTCAGGGGCAATAAAAAGGTTGTAGGATTGTTGCTGATTTCTGTTAGTAGTTTTGAACAGCAATGTCACAAAGATACATCTCTACCTAACTCCTCTCTAAGATGTATTTTCTTCATATAAAACACTAACATCTGTTGAGGCAAGCAGAATTCTTTCACACACAGAAGTTAGTCTGGCAAGTAACCTTTGGTCCACATCCAACTAAATTTCTTTTTAGTCAGCAAGTTATCTACCAATTCTTGTACTTAGCCTTGAAAGCACTAGTTAGCCTTGCTGTCTAATGTCAACTTGTTGGTGCAATCTACCTCTATATGAAAAAAAAATGTCCATACCAATGCAGGAAAACATACTGTGGCAAGCTGTTCGTGTGTATACCACACTGGTTGCCATCATGAGGGTTTAATGTTTAATAATCTCAAACCAATACCAGATGAGTTTATAGCCTGTATACAAGATTTAAGTTATCCACATTACAAAGGAAGTCTCTCAAGCAAGACACTTTAGTGTATTTGCATTTTAAATTGTTACCTATAAAGCTGTCTTAGTACATCAAACCAATTTTTGATAACCGTGCAGCTTTATCATTTCAATCCAGAATAAATAGTATTTGTGCATTGATTCCACTTGACCTTTCCCCCAATCTTAACTGACAAATTGTACATTTTGATACGTTAAAATTAAGTAACCCAAATTCAAACATACTTTATTTTAGTATCTCTAAGAAACGGCAAACTTATTTTATTTAGTTCTACATCTGAACCTGAACCCTATACTTAGAACGCTTCCAATAAAACAATTATGCTATAAAAGGATTTGCAGTCAACTTATGAGAAAAGCAGATCAAACTGGAGGCATTTGGACTCAGATGTAAGTTTCTGTGAACTTCCAAAGTGCTTAAATCGAGAAGCTTGAACTGGCCTTACTCCAGCATCAACAGAGAATTGTCAATCAGACAGAGCCCAAGTACAGAAAGTAGAGCTAACTTTGAACATAAAAATGGTTCACTGCAAAATAATTGGACATCATATTTGTCTTAGCAGCTTTACACTTATTTAAAAAACATTTAAGTTTATCAGGAATGAAAGTTATCCTAAAAATAAACCAAGCTTGTACATTTTCTTGGCATGAAACTGGAAGAAAAAGGTTTTATCATATTTATAGAGATCAGCATTTTTCTCTATTTCCTAATTTGATTATGAGGAAGCTGAATCAAAAGTGTAACCAAATCTCCATAGTTAAGTTGATCTTCTTCACATTTAGAAATTATTGCAGCAAGAGTTCTAACTTCATTCTGGTGTTGATGCTGGATTTCAAGGCTACATAACTTTCATGAGTTTTAAGAGGAGCCATGTGTTTTCTACAAGACATTTAGGGCTACACACTAAAATAAATGGAGCTGGGATTATGGAGGGGGATATGCTGAGACTTTGAAGAAGTAAAATGGGTGCCTTAAACATGAATCAGCTAAACTTACATAACTAAAAAAACAAGCAAAAAGTGAGGGTGGAGGGTTTGTTTTGGTCCTACTGACCCTACAGAGGACTCCACAGCTATTTTTTTCTGCCCCAACCCACTTTGATATTGAGACAAGAATAGAATACACCACAAATGTTAATGTTTAAAATGTTTCATAGATGCTAACATTCTATTTAAATAAAAATAACAGGCCCAAAAGGCAAATCTGCTTCATTTTCCACTAACTTCCAAAGAGCAGAGAGCCAGCTTGGTCCAGGGGTTAAGCTACTGCGCTAGAAGACAGGAGACCATGAGTTCAAGTCCCACCTTAGCCATGAAAACCAGCTAGGTGACTTTGGGCCAGTTACTCTCCCTCAGGCCAACCAACTTCATAGGCTGGTTGTTGTGGGGAAAATAGGTGGAGGAAGGTGTGCTGGGTAAATTCTCTGCCTTGAGATATTTGTAAAAGTAATAAAGGATACAAATAAAATAAATGATAGCTTAGGGATACTCAGGAGTAAAACAAAAAAGAAGCCAAGTGGTAAAAGATTTATTTCTACCCAACATTTAATAGTATCTAAACCAAGGCTGTTTTAGTGCCAAACTAAACATGATCTTTAGAGATGGACAGATCTCTGTGTTTTGAATCCAAATTATTTATTTTAGTTCTGGACCAATAGAACATAAGTACTAAATTTAAAATACAGGGGAGAAAAATCCCAAACCTGAAATATTTAATGAGAAGACAATATCAAACTTCTGCTAGAAACCAGCAATCTTTCTAGTAGTTGTCTAAAGCAGGCCTTGCAAAAAAGGAAGATTGTAATTCCTTGATCAGAGGGAAATTACTGATAATTTTCTGGTATCATGTTCATGAGCGAGTACAATGGGCACTTAACAATACATGGATTATTAATTCAGTATCTATAAATACAGGGGACTCCATTTGCCCTCGGTCTTCATAATAGGAAATGTACCAATTCAAGCCAAGGCATAAAAATGCCCAATGTGAAACATGTAGGATTTTATACAAGAATGGTACACTGAAAACCTTTAATTGCCTCTTAAAAGGGACAGATAATTTTAGCCCTGCCATTTTATAGATCTATAATTTAGATTCGTAATTTAGATGTATCATTTTATAAATGCCATCACATGCCAGGTCAGAATCACAATAATTTGGCCACCAATCTAGTAGAATGAGCTGAAACAAAGACTCAGCCCAAAGCATTTGTTTCCATCAAAATCTCAGACCCCAAAGTCTCAGACAGACCCCCAAGACAAATGCAGCCAAGTCCTAGCTGAACAACCGCATTTGGAGATGAAGAGGGACACAAAATACAGCTTTCAGAAACTTAAAACTTCCAAAGTAAGAAACTACATGTCCCATATAGTCCAGTGATGGGATTCAATTTTTTTTTACTACCTGTTCTGTGGGCATGGCTTGGTGGGCATGGCAGGGGAAGGATACTGTAAAATCTCCAATGAGAAGTGGTATTTGCTGGTTCTCCAAACTACTCAAAATATCTGCTACTGGCTCTCCAGAACTGGTCAGAACCTGCTGAATACCACCTCTGATACAGTTGTTTCAAATGAATTGCTAAATACATTCAGTCCTTTTCTGTTCTAATTTGTGCATGTCAATATATATATATATATATATATATATATATATCTCCATACAATGCTGGGATTCAAATTTTTTACTTCCGGTTCTGTGGGTGTGGCTTGGTGGCTGTGGCAGGGGAAAGATACTGTAAAATCTCCATTCCTACCCCACTCCAGGAGAAGGATACTGCAAAATCCCCATTCCTTCTCACTCCCTATCCTGCTTTCCAGCTCCATTCTCCTATGCAGGGCAACAAAAGAAGACCCAAACGATCAGCTAGGACTCGGGCAGCAGAGAATACTGAATACCACCTCTTGCTCCATATCTAAATATAGGGATTTGACTATTTCCTCTCAAAATATATTTTGAAATATTCATATTTTAAAATGTATTTTAATGAAAGAACTGAATGACAAAATGGGGAAAATGTATGTTCTGTAAAAAAAATGTGCATTCTGATTTGTACCTCAGCTTGATAAGAACTGACCTAGTATGTATCTACCATAATTTAAAAATAAAAAAGTTTTACAGAGATCTCCCTTACCAGGCTCTTTCCCCAACTGATATAAAATAGCTTTTAGTTAAAAGATATTCAAGAAAGAAAACTGGAATGCTACAAAGCAAAGTGCCAGTATCCAACTTTATTTATATTACAAGGAATATCTCTGAGCTCCACATGGAAACCATATGGCACAGGAGAAGTTATGGGAATTTGAAGCCTTGTAATTTATGTTTGTATGCACATAAAAAGGAAAAAAAACAACTAGAAACTAGAAAGCAACTGATTGTATCTGAGGAATCATGGTTGCCAGATACAATAAGCTTCACCTTGCTTTCTGCTAAATGGGTGGCTTTTAAATGGCCATGTCACAGCAGCTACCATGTAAGATCTCTGTCCCATGGAATAAAGGCCCCATACTTCACTCTGGATTGGCACCACTCTGAGGACGAAATATTGAAGTAAAACTAATTTCATTTTTCCTGTATTATTGCTTACCTGTGTTTCTTTTTTGAAGGCTGCAAGTCATCTGAAGGCAACCATAAAATCAATAGTTGGTTGCTCATTGGAACATATATTGATGGATTTTGGCCTTGGTGGTCACAGGCACTGAATAAATCTATTTATCATTATCCCTTTCTTAATAAGTCATTAATTTAGTTCCTTTTTATTTAGTAAGTATTTTATACTACCGTAATTTCAGAGTAAATCCTAGCAGTTAATAAAAAATATAAGATTTTTTTTTTTTAGAAACATTGCTGGGCTTCTTGAAAATAGGAAACCACAAGAAGCTTCTTTATGGAAAAAATAAAAAGTGAGAAAAATCTAGTTGGCAAAAAACTTTGAAAACAACTATAGAAAGACTCTTAAACAACAACAAAAATGACTTCAGTAGGGCATTGTCAACAGTTCAAACCTGACAGAATTCTAGATTAGTATATGATAGGTTAGTGATACCTTATAACAGATTCCAAACACTAAATGCTGCTTTAAAGAATAATATCCCATTAAAGCCAATTTAGTCCTCACCTTCATTCTTAAATTTCCTATCAATAGTCTGTATTTCTAAAACAGTTTTGTGCCTAGAACTAAGTTGTACAGGAGTAGTTTTCCAGATGGTGTCAAAGAAAGCAGCATTTGTGTGTTATACTTAGGTCCTTTTACTTCTTACAGTCATTAAAGGGGGAAAAAATCGCACAACAGTAATCGAGAAGAGGCAAATGGGAATAACTGTTCTTATTTGTAAAATATAAATGGAAATTGGAACGGAATCTGGCTCTTAAGCAGAACATTCACTCATCAGAAGTGACTTTCAATGGCTAGAAAAAGAGTCTTAACAGAGGCATGTTGTAAATGATAAAAAAACCTATGTTACAATAATCCACTAAAAACCGGTTTCTGCAAAACTGATTTCTGTAAAACTGATTTTAAACAAGAATCATCTTTTAAAAGGCCAGACCTTTTTCTTTTATGTTTTAATATGATAAGCTATTGTGTATGTTTTTAAGGTTAGAAATGTTTCTATTATCCAACCTATAAATCTTCATTTTCCTGCAAAACAGAATAATTTCTGTTATTCTCAAATCAGAGCCAGTTTGGTGCAATAATTGAGGTGCAAGGGGCCAAATCAGCCCAACCCACTTTACAGAGCTGTTTTTGTGGTAAAAACAGAAGGAGGGAGGAATATTAGGTATGTTTGCCACCTTGAGTTCCTTTTAAAAATAATAAAAATGGGGGGGTGTCTAATAAATAAATAAAAATAAAATAACTTGATCACATGCAGAATTATTCTTGCTGGGGTAACATTGTATAATGAAGAATACAAATTTCCTTCTAGGAGAGGGGGCTCTCTTGAAAATGTTGAAAAGTCTACAAAAAAAATTATTTGTATAACACAGAGAAATTGGACAGTGAAATAAAAAAGCTAAGAAACTAAGAATTCTTTAACTTTAGTTAGCTTGCCATGATGGCACAAAGGAAGAGAAAAATGACACTGATTTTCTAGAGCAGTTCCAATAAGAAACTTTTACTGCTACCCTATATTGCCTTCTAGACCCAGGCAATATATAGCAACAATATTTCTTCCTGTTCCAGGGACAGTATATACAAAAGCCAACATCTGAATTTTTCCTCAATATGCTACCTGATTGGTTACATGGGCTACATTAATAAAGTGATAATTTTTTAAAGGGCTTAAAATATCTGTTACTTCTGAAGAATTCTTCACCGAAGTCCATTTTCATGGGTACTTTTTCAGCTCATTTGAATGGACTGGTACTAAAATGCATCTATAGCCTTATTGTTTTCCAGATATATTTCCAGGGTTTGATCCTTCAGAAGCATTCAGGAACCTATCTAAAAGATTAAGGCAGAAAACATTCCTGCACCATCCCAGAATCTATGATCTAGCAAAGAGTTGATCAGTATTATGGACTTTTCTTTGGAACAGCTACACTTTATCTTCTTCTCTTTATATTATAGATCAATCTTCTCTATTTTAGATCTGTTTCTGACTATTTTATCCAATAATTCAGTGAGTTTGAGAGCACTCAATAAAGGAATGTTGCTCTAAACACTGAGAGGCTTAAACATTCTCTATGAATATTTTGGATGCAGACCAAAGGAGAAAAATGAATTCTTTTGACACAAATTCTTGGACATAAACAATCTTACTAAAGAACCTCTTATCACTGTAATATAAATAAAGAAAAAAGCCTCCTTAATCACTATTTTCCCCCCTCCCCAAGTTTTCTGTTGGGGTTTATGGCATCTATATTCTAGTAAAAAGAGACTAAAAGTGTTTAAATAAATGTTCATTTGCTATTAGATTAAGGACCAAACAAGAGGATGATGGTTTCTGGAGTATAACTAAATCCTAGATAGAATCCTCTTGTGGGATTAAAAGATGATGTACAACCTCAAATTCATAGAATTGGATTATCAATGGGTAATAAAGTAACAGAAATTCAACCCTCCAAAGTTGGGTTTCTTTAAGAATCCAGATTTTCCACCAAAGAAATAAGGATATGAATGAATGAATGAAAATTTATTTATATACCGCTCCTCTCCCAAAGGACTCAGAGCGGTGTACAGCCATGCAATTAAAACATTAAATATACAAAAATTAAAACTAAATTAAATACTCTGGCTGCAAAACAATTAAAACCCCAACCTTAAACCCTAAAATTAGCATAAAATTAAAATACCCAAATCTAAAATCAGCTCAAGCCGGCCTGGTCAAAGAGCCAGGTTTTCAAGGCATGCCTGAAGGTCCCCAGGTCTGTGGCTGTATGTAACTCCGGAAGCAACCCATTCCAGATGGTAGACGCCCCCACAGAGAAGGCCCTATTCCTCGGGGTCACCAGTCGGCACATAGATGCCGACGGGACCAAGAGACCCTCTCTATGGAAGCGCACCGGACAGTGAGAGAAAACTGGCAGAATGCGGTCTTGTAAATATCCTGGTCCGATGCCATGGAGCGCTTTAAAAGTTAACACTGCAATCTTAAAGCACACCTGAGAGGCCACTGGCAACCAATGCAGCTCGCGCAGGAGGGGCGTCACATGAGCGAACCTTGATGCCCCCATAACCACCCACACGGCCGCATTCTGTACCAGTTGAAGCCTCCAGATGCTTCCACTCAGGAGCCCCACATAGAGGGCGTTACAATAGTCCAGTCGGGAGGTGACCAGGGCATGAGTGACCGTGCGTAAGGCATCCCGATCCAGAAAGGGCCATATCTGGCAGATCAGGCGAACCTGATAAAACGCCCCCTGAAGACGGCCATAATGTGAACTTCCAGGGACAGCCGTACATCCAGGAGGACACCCAGATTGCGAGCCCTCTCTGAAGGGGTCAAAATCTCACCCCCAATAGCCAGCAAAGGAAGTATCTGGCTATATCGGGACGCCGGAAACCACAGCCACTCAGTCTTGAAAGGGTTGAGTCGGAGCCTGTTCCCGCCCATCCAGTTCCGCATGGCCTCCAGACAGCGGGACATGACCTCCATGGCATTGTTGGGGTGGCTTGGGGTGGAGATATACAGCTGGGTATCATCAGCGTACAGATGACACTTCACCCCAAAACCACGGATGATCTCCCCTAGCAGCTTCACATAAATGTTGAACAAGAGAGGGGAGAGGACCGACCCCTGAGGCACCCTACAATCGAGGGTCCTAAAGGTGGACCTCTCCCCCCCGCCAACACAAATTGCAGGCGGTCGGAGAGGAAGGAGGCGAACCACCGCAACACGGTGCCCCTAACCCCCAACCTTCCCAACCGTCACAATAGGATACTATGGTCGATAGTATCAAAAGCCGCTGATAGATCTAATAGGACCAGGACAGAGGAATAACCCCTGTCACGGGCCCTCCAGAGATCATCAACCAATGCGACCAATGCCGTTTCAGTACTATATCCGGGCCTGAAGCCCGATTGGAAGGGATCCAGGTATGTATCTTCCTCCAGGTACTGGGGAAGCTGACATGCCACCACACTCTCAATAACCTTCGCCACAAAGGGAAGGTTGGAGACAGGACGATAGTTGTTCAAAAGAGTTCGGTCCAGGGAGGGCTTCTTGAGGAGGGGTCACACCACCGCCGTTTTCAAGGCGGTGGGTAGCGAGCCCTCCACCAAAGAAGCGTTAACAATTTCCTGGAGCCAACTCCGCGCCATCTCTCTGGTGGTCGAAACCAGCCAGGAGAGGAAAGGGTCCAATAAACATGTGGTGGCATTCAGCCGCCCCAGCAACCTGTCTATATCCTCGGTGATCACAGGGTCAAACCCATCCCAGATAGCCCTCTCAAGACTTGCCGTGGTCACCTCCCCCGGGACCTCCCAACTAGAGTCCAGCCTGTCCCGAATCTGAGCGATTTTATCGTGCAGAAATCGAGAAAACTCTTCCACCCTTCCCTGCAAGAGATCCTCCCGCGCTCCCGGCCCAAGCAGGGAGCGGGTTACTCTGAACAGGGCAGCGGGTCGATTTTCTGCCAATGCAATAAAGGCGGAGAAGTGAGAATGCTTCGCTGCCTCTATCACCACTAGGTAGGTCCTAATATAGGACCTAACCTGTGTTCGGTCAGACTCAGCATGACTGGCCCTCCAAACGCCCTCCAGACGTCTTTTCTGGCATTTCATCTCCCTCAGCTCCTCCGTAAACCACGGAGCCGAGCGAGATCTCTGCCGGGTCAGAGGTCGCAAAGGCACAACTCGGTCCAGAGCCTCGGCAGCCAGCCTATCCCAGGAGGCTACCAAGTCTGTGGCCGAGTTATGAGCCAGAGTTTCAGGTAATGGCCCAAGCTCCGTCTGGAACCGTTCAGGATCCATCAGGCGCCTGGGGCGGAACCATCTCCTCGGCTCCGCCTCCCTGCGATGTGGATTGGCAGTACAGAAGTCTAGTCTAAGGGTAGAACTAAGGGTTTATGAACCTGGATTGAGAAGTCACATGCTAGAAATATCTGTTTCAGTGTCTCTTTATATATGTGCAGAATTTTTACCTGAACTTCTGGAATTTGAGCTATTACTTGACTATACCATTTTCCTGCTCCACCAGAGTTATGGTACTACCCCTGCTACTTTGAACACCTATTGAATGTTGACTCTCCTTTGTCAGCTTCCTTCTGCTACAAGTGCTTTTTATGATCTCAAACTTGGCTTATTAGTTTAGGCCTTTTTGCTTCCATCATCTTGGATATGACAAATATAAATCTTCAGTTTATAACACTCATTATTTTGCTGACTGGTTTTTTTGTTTCATTTAATCAGACAAGGAAACAAAAATATGGAATGTGATTCTTTCCTCTATTTTGTCAGCCAATCTTTTCCTCATTTTTTTCCTTATCAAAGTGTGAGCTTGAAGAAAAAAAAAACTTAGGCACGAAACTGGGTCACACTTTTAGTTCCTAGGAAAAATTTACTTGGAAAATGTATTCTGCTTTATGAAATTTCTATAAATGTGCATGTTCTCAAACTCTTGTCCAACATCTCAAGGACTTCTTGGTACCTTTATTTCATAAAGGTGGTGGGATTTTTTTTGGGGGGAAGCAACCATAGAATCTTATGAAAGAAACCATTACACAGTACAGAAGCACCAAGAGGTGTAGTATATGAAGGAATTTGTGGAGATTAAGTTATTTCTCACCATGACGAAGAGCCTTCAAGCTACTGTATTTGAGTGAAGGACCACAGCTCTGAAATTAATTAAGTACAATTGTCAGCGTTGGAAGCCATATTCCATGCTGCCACATAGTCTGAGAAAATGGGAGGTGATTTCAATTAAGTAGCTCTAAGTAGACAAAATAAAATTCTTTTGTTAGTTCATTTAGTATGGCGCAGGATGAAATAAGGATCTTACTTTTTGACGGATCATGATTGGACCATGTAATGTGATGACGACCAAGGGAGGATATATTTGTAGTTTGGGAAATTGTGGAAAGCCCGAAAACTTTTAGATTCAGGATTCCATAGATGTGCCAAGTAATAAAGGTACTTTTGAGATATGTTTGTCTCAGAGTTACTGATTGGAATGGAGGTTTGCTGGAACCCTGACAACAATAGTTGTTTGTCCTTTCTGAAATTTCTGAAATATTAACTTTTGTACCTTATGATTCTTGATGAATTTATCTTGTCTTTTTACGTATTGGAGCATATGCACCAATACAAATTTCTTATGTGTCTAATCACACTTGGCCAATAAAAAATTCATTCATTCATTCAGATTACACAGAAGCTTCACAGTGCTTCAAGTATGCTAAACAAAATGCAAATAATAATTATTAGTGAGTAAAAGATAAATTAGTAAATTTTGCCAAGATTAGCAAGCTGATGTTTGCAAGAGTATTACATTCATGACTGTTAATTCCTAAACCATAATACAGTGCCAAAACCACATCATATATATATATAACAATATTAGTTATAGTCAAATATTAATTTCTCAGTTTTGCATTTGCTATAACTGATCTGAATAGAATGATTTAACTATGAAAAGCAATTATACCAAAGTCAATATGGAATAAATTGTCTACCTAAGATATGGTATTTGCATGGCAGACATTACCATTTACAATATATGCAACTTTCACATTATTTATATAAAGACTGTATATCTGTTTCTCCATCTCCTAACAATTGGCTCTTAACATATGATTTCCTGCTATCTTAACAGTCAATTTTTCCATAGGAACATAAACTCTAAAATTAGCTCATGGTGCTTCCAAAATTCCCAAATTTAAAAAAATAGTACACAGGTGAATTATGACAAAATCAGCTAGAAGACTTATTATAATTAACATTTGATATTGATGTAATAAGAGAACAGCCCATATTGATATCACATTGTTAAGAAACCCCAAAAGTGCTAATTTCTAGTTCCACATCATTTAAAAATATTTTGCTCTTTAAAATATTTTCTTCAAGCTTACACATACATGTATGCTAGATCAGGGGTGTCAAACTCACGTCATCACAACGGTGTCACATGATATATCAGGACATTTTTTCCCCTTCACTAAACTAGGCATGGCCATCACATCACACATCCACAGCCCGCAAGCCAGTAGTTTGACAGCCCTGTGCTAGATATTAAACCTTTGAAAAGTAAATTATAATTTTCATATTCTGTCTTCCTTTTATATCATATGTATAGCTTATCAGTGATGATGATGTTATCCATTCAATTAACTATTGGCAATTCTATTTTCTCCACATTTCTGATCTTGCACTATTTCTTTGAGTTTCTCTATGATCTGTCTGTTGTCAGCATTGATAGGACTCCAGCCATCATGTCCTTTGCCGGTCTGGTTTCTTTTCAACCGCTAACTCTTCCGAACATAATTGCTTTCTCCAGTGAATTCCCCTGCATGACATGGTCAAAGTGAGACACAGTTTCGTGATTTTGCCTTTTAGTGATATGTCTGGTGTTATGCGCTCCCATACTTACTTGTTAGTCACCTTTGCTGTCCAAGGAATACATGGGAGCCTTCTTCAGCACTACAGCTCAAACGAGTCATTTCCCCACCCCTGCTTTTTTAAGGTCAAAGCTTATTGATAAGGATATGTTTATATACAAAAACACACCATCTCTCCAAATTTGTTCATCCTTACTAACTTGATTTGGCTTTGATATAAATTATTATGTTGTATTCACTTGAAATATGATTTAGAAGTATGCATAAGGTTACATAAAACTTTTGTCACACTAACTAAAGTTGCAAGACGATTTACATGTACAAGTTCAACAAGATATCTTTTAGCTAAGGCAGGAGGGTGAAGAAGTACAGCACGTAAGTAAGGGAAGATTTCAACCAGAATTAATACAATATTTGAATAACAGTAATTTCAATATTCCAATATCTCTGAATTGACATCTCTCTCTTAAGACAAATCGGCTGTGTATATCCAGGTGTACACACAGTGGTGGTTGCCTTTATATTTCTTGTTTATTTCTTTTAACATCAATCTGATCTCTTTTTTAATTTTGACAGTAAGATTTCATTCAGTTTTTAAAAGCTACTAACCACACTTAATAAATTTTAGTTATAAAGAGTACGTATTAGTAATTGAATCACTCCTGTCGTACAACTATTTTTAAATCATACATCACTGTATGCTGATACTACAATATAATTATGTCCAATAAGGATCTAATCTCATAATCATTCCAACATATTATGGCAGTGACAAAGTATTTCCAATCCATAAAAAACAATCATCATGAAAAGAGTTTTGCAGGCAGATATCTAGCCAACACAATTTATTATTTTTCAATAAAATGTTTTAAAATGTAATAAGACATTTCCAATTATAGTTGAGGAACAACTGGACTTCAAAATCTAAATGGAGGCAAAATTCTTCCCATTAAAGCAAATAGAAAAATCAATCAGGGTTACCCTGATTTCCACTTCTATAAAACTTGGAGTTAAAATACTAACACATTTATTAAATGTAATGTCAATAGGGGCTGGGATTTTAGGAGGAGTTTAATTCGAACTAAGAATTTCAAGTATTCTTAAATCTACAGCCATGTGAATAAACACATAAGCATATAAATAGCAATAGCACTTATACTTATATACTGCTTCATAGTGCTTGACAGCCCTAAGCAATTTACAGAGTCAGCATAATTGTCCCCAACAATCTGGGTCCTCATTTTCCAACCTCAGAAGGATGGAAGGCTGAATCAAATATGAGCTATTCAGAATCAAACTCCTGGAGTGAGCAGTGAGTTAGCCTGCAATACTGCATTCTAACCATGGTGTCACCATGGCTCTTATTATACTTATACTATAAGTAGAATAATAATGAATCAGGTGCTGGAATTAACAATGGTGGAAACACTTCTAGAATACTTGGCACCAATTCTTACACTAATAGCATCTTAATTATGTGACTCCTCATGCATAATGTTTTATTATGGTCACAAACCATAATAAACCTGCAACCAGGTTTTAAAAATAAAACATTAAAATAAAACAAGACATTGTAGCATATTAGAGTTAATGGTGAAATTATTGATGGGCAGCCAAAATCTGCCTAATTTTACAAAATTTAGCTACGTTTAAAGGTGTGTGAGTTCTTACTAATGTATGAAAATATTATTGTTGCTTACTGATTTACAACAAGCCATAAATACTGGGTTTGTGGACAACAAAAGTAAGAATGTTTTTCTTACAGACATGTACATTCGATGTATTTATTTCCAACAATGGATTCAATGAGTATTCGGTTACCTCGGTAAAATGCAAGATAGTAATAATAGAATATGCAACATAAGAGACAGCAGGCTTGGATATGAAGACATCTGTTTAATAATCTAAGCATACAAACTCATAATTCACATTGACTGATCCAATTTTTCTATCTGTAACTATTTGGCAAAAAAGCAGCAAGTAGAAATATTGCCAAAGTCCCTGTTTATATGTACCTAACCAGAAAATTTAAAGCTTATTAAATGAAAGTGAATAAATTACATCCTGGATCAAAGTGAATTTAAAGAGGAATAGAATATGGCAGGAACTGTTTTCAAAAGGCTTCCTTCAGGTGAAGCTCAATTCCTGGTAACCTCAAATACCAAAGCAATGGTTTCCTACTGCTTTCTTCTATGATATTTCTCATTGCCTAGCCTGTAATTCTGGGATTTCCAGTCACATGAAAACCTCGGTATTTTTTTCTAAACCAAGTGGAAACCAACAAAATGGGAGATAGAAAACTCCCAATAATTTTTAATTTCTTTGGAAGCTATAAGATTTAACAAATTAGTAAGTAATCATCATCTTTGAACAACCCCACAATATCTTGCAGGGTGAAGTCTGGGCAACTGAACAAAGCTAGCAGTGTTTAATGGCCGGATGCCCTTCCTGTCACCAATGTGGAGTTTTGTTCAGCAGATACATTCTCGTTGCGCCCAGAGACAGAAATATCTGCCTCTACCTAGGATCAAACTTGCAACCGCCTGATTGTGAAGCAAGAGCTCCACCTCTAGGCCACCGCACCACTCCAACGAATCAGAAAAAAATGATTTATTTCTGGGTAAACTGAAGGCAGTGAACTCCTACCTCCTATTTCAGCATCCCCAACCATGAGATTGTAAGTCGATCGCTCTGAGAGAAAGCAATTGGCCCAAAGAATTCAAAGTCTCCTAGTTTCTAGCTCAGCACCTAAGCTACTAGACCAGACTGGCTGGTAGGATTCAGAAGAAGAGCCTTTTCTGCTTTGATATTCTCCCAATGGAGGTGAGGTCCATTCCCATATTTCTAGCCTTCTGGAGTTGTAGTAAGCCAACTGGGTAATAACCAGGGAATGAATACAGAACCGTGGTGGCGCAGTGGTTAGAATGCAATACTGCAGGCTACATCAGCTGACTGCCAGGTGCTAGCAATTTGGCAGTTCAAATCTCATTGGCTCAAGGTTGATACAGACTTCCATCCTTCCGAGGTGGGTAAAATGAGGACCCAGGTTGTTGGGGGACAATATGCTGACACTGTAAACCGCTTAGAGAGGGCTGTAAAGCACGGTCAAGCAGTACATAAGTCTTATTGCTATGAATGACTGTGTGCAGTGCCTCACAATTCAGGAAAGGAACAACTGGCCCTTTGGCACAAAGTTGTGCAATGACTTTCCTAGGATATTGATGGTACTTCATCCCATGGTGTTGGATGATCTCACCCAGTGGTTTCGTGTAGATGTTAAAAAGGAGTGGAAAGAGCCCCAAGCCCTGGGGTATGCCATAAAGAAACAGCCATGGACTGGATCTCTCACTCCCTATCAATACCAACTGGAACACGCCTTGGAGATGAACCAGTGCAAATCTGCATCGCCTAACCCCATCTCCCACAGCCAGATAAAAGGATAACAGGGGTTCATGCAATACATTAATCAAAGCGAAACAAATCACACCATGGCTGAGTGAAATGTGTGAATGAGGCCAGAATGTTTCTCACTGGTTTCTTTATTTTAGGGGACAGGAAATTGTGTAGGTTGGAGGAACAATGTGCTACTTGAAATCATTTCATTGCAGGATAAAGTAGATAATTTCCAGCAACAAAAAGCATCAATAGATGAAATAGGATTATGCATGTATTTTGTTTTTCTCACTCTTTCTAAATTAGATCTAGTTTCTAAACCAACCTACATGCTTCAGGATGAAATACCAAATATGCACTCCCAAATCAGGACAAAGAATGCTTTTTGCCCCATACATTTCTACACAGAAAGGGAGGAAAAGAATGTTTCAATTCATACATTTCTTTTTATGCTTGTCAAAATCTTAGCTGCCCCAAACAAGCAAAAAATAAGAAATAAAGAAATAAGATGCTACACAGAAACTTCTTTTTTCTGTTCCTTCTGGTGACTGACAAGCCAAACTGTAGAAGCACATTATGCAAACAAGTAGATTATTTTAGCTATTTTCTTGGAGAAAAAAAAACCTATTTCAGCAGTAAGATTATATGTCTTCTTATTCTACAACAGAATTTTTGTGGTTTTAAACATGGCTTCAGGTAACATATTTAAAAAATCACTTTTGGCTTTTGTTTCCAGAGATGTTTGTTCCAACAAACCTAACATTTGACTGCATTTTCTCTCATAGAATTACTATCCCTTTGCAAATTAGTGAGCTTCTGTCTTGCATTTAATTTTTAATGCTCTACCAGAGCATGTCATTTGCAAGATGTCAGTTCTAAAAAAAAAAAATCCAGGGCCCAAGAAATAGGTTTTACTGTATAGGACACAATGTACTATATTTTTTATTGGTTTCTGAGAACAGAAAACAAAATAAATACTCTGTAGTAAAAATGTATAATCTGTAAAATAACCATCTCCCAGAAATAAAGAGATTGGCTGATAATCATGAAGTTGCTTTTTAGACTTCCATTACAAGAACAGATTCATAAAATATTATAAAATATTTTCTAAAATTCACATATGCAAGTATCATGAATACTTCAATGAGCACATTTTAGCCAAGTAGGCTCCTGAAAAACTATCTTTAGCCAACAAGACCAAGCATATGGTTCCCCTTCCATGTGTGAAATCAGATAGACTACAGTATGCTGAACCACAGTTTATTGCCTAAACCACAATTGACTGCTTTCACTCCTGACTGGATTTATACAATACAATAAGTAAAAAACGAAACAATGTATGTTACAATTTAATTTGATAATCTACTAGCCTAGATCTTATATGATTTATGCCATTTATTGTAAAGTTTAAACACAAACTTCCCATTTTTGCTTTGCTTTACTACCCACAAACAAGATGGAAGAAATTAACAGCAAACATCAGGTTTTGATCATTCAACTGACATTATATTGTTAAATATAAGAGTCTGTGATGCATTAATTGTGAACATTAGCAATGACTGATTTTGAAAGTCAGAAATTACTGTTTGCCACCCCTACCATGGCAATTATAAAGTGAATTAACGTCTTAAATGGGATGAAAGGCTAATCATCACAATAGGTTGAATTGAAGCAAGATTGCTCAAAGGGTTATAGTAAAAGTTGTTATTATATGTGAAATATTCAAGTATTGCTCAAGCACAGCCCCACTTATCAATGTACTATTCTGTCCTAGAGACAACAAAGTATAGCTCAATTAAAAACTGTCAGAACCAATGGATTATGAAACTTCGGAATATCATGTAGAGTAAAATATGTTTTCATAAGAAAGAAAAAGTGAGCAAGATAAAGTTGAAAATCTTGAATAAAATGAAAACTTTTATCAAAGTTTTTAAGATTTATCAAAGATAACAAAGTTATCAAATGGGATGTTTGAGAATTGAAATGAAACAACTGTATAGTCTCCACCACTTCCTAGGAAGAGCAGCACTTTTAGTATCATTTCAATTACATCCTATCTGCCTCTGAATTATTGGATGAAAACACCACTGATATCAATAAAATCACTCCCACTGATATCAATAAAACACCACTGATATCAATAAAATCACTCCCACTGATATCAATAAAATTTGAAACCTACCCTAAATGGAAAATTATAGAAAAGAAATATAGAATGAAAATATTTTTAAATGATAATATTCAAATTAAAAATAATTTTCAATTCCAATTGTGAATCATTCTATCTATCCATCTATCTATCATACTTTACCATCAGATATGGTAAAAATTATATCACAAATGGATATTTAGGGAAATATATTAGTTTTGCATATTCAAATAATGCTTTTCAATTAAACAGGGATACTAAAAGTGCTTCTCAGTTGCTATGCTTTCTGGCTGATGGTTTGGTCACTTTTGAATGCTGGCAGTGCTTTCACTCTAGTGGTAGCATGAGACGGAGTCTACAACCCACTCAAGTGGCTCAGGTAGTGCAGCTCATCCAGGATGGCACATCAGTGCGAGCTGTGGCAAGAAGGTTTGCTGTGTCTGTCAGCGTAGTGCCCAGAGCATGGAGGTGCTACCAGGAGACAGGCCAGTACATCAGGAGACATGGAGGAGGCCATAGGAGGGCAACAACCCAGCATCAGGACCGCTACCTCCGCCTTTGTGCAAGGAGGGACAGGAGGAACACTGCCAGAGCCCTGCAAAATGATCTCCAGCGGGCCACAAATCTGCCTGTGGCTGCTCAAATGGTCAGAAACAGACTCCATGAGGGTGGTATGAGGGCCCGATGTCCACAGGTGGCGGTTGTGCTTACAGCCCAATACTGTGCAGGACGTTTGGCATTTTCAGAGAACACCAAGATCGGCAAATTCGCCCTGTGCTCTTCACAGATGAAAGCAGGTTCACACTGAGCACATGTGACAGACGTAACAGGGTCTGGAGGCCATGGAGAACAAGCCTGCAACATCCTTCAGCGTGACCCGTTTGGCAGTGGGTCAGTAATGGTGTGGGGTGGCATTTCTTTAGGGGGCCGCACAGCCCTCCATGTGCTCGCCAGAGGTAGTCTGACTGCCATTAGGTACCTAGATGAGATCCTCAGACCTCTTGTGAGTCACTATCTGGTGCATATGCTGGTGCGGTTGGCCCTGGGTTCCTCCTAATGCAAGACAATGCTAGACCTCATGTGGCTGGAGTGTGTCAGCAGTTCCTGCAAGACGAAGGCATTAATGCTATGGACTGGCCCACCCGTTCCCCAGACCTGAATCCAATTGAGCACATCTGGGACATCATGTCTCTCTTCATCCACCAACGCCACATTGCACCACAGACTGTCCAGGAGTGGGGGGATGCTTTAGTCCAGGTGTGGGAGGAGATCCCTCAGGAGACCATCCGCCACTTCATCAGGAGCATGCCCAGGCATTGTAGGGAGGTCATACAGGCATGTGGAGGCCATACACACTACTGAGCCTCATTTTGTCTTGTTTTAAGGACAATACATCAAAGTTGGATCAGCCTGTAGTGTTTTTTTCCACTTTAATTTTGAGTGTAACTCCAAATCCAGACCCCCATGGGTTGCTAAAGTTGATTTCCATTGATAATTTTTGTGTGATTTTGTTGTCAGCACATTCAGCTATGTAATGAGCGAAGTATTTAATAAGAATATTTCATTCATTCAGATCTAGGATGTCTTCTTTTTGTGTTCCCTTTATTTTTTTGAGCAGCTCCTTACCGAACCTATGGTCCTTAGCTACGGTCATCCCTATATTCAAAAAAGGTGACCCGAGCCTGGTTGAAAACTAGACCAATCTCATTGTGTTGTGTCATGTGCAAAGTCATGGAATCAAACATTAACCAATTCATCATCCTCCACTTAAGAGTCAAACAACCTACTCTCCAAAAAAGCAATTTGGTTTCAGGAAAAAATTGTCCTGCAAACTACAACTCCTACACTGCAAAAACATATGGACTACTCTATTTGACCAGGGTAAAGCAATAGATGCAATTTACATAGACTTCTGCAAAGCCTTTGATTCAGTGGTACATGACAAACTACTGTTAAAACTAAACTCCTATGGCATTTCCGGATCCCTTCATAAGTGGATTACTGCATTCCTGTCAAACAGGCAACAAATAGTAAAAACAGGGAGTGCTATATCAAACCCTGCTCCAGTCAACAGTGGTATCCCACAAGGCAGCGTTTTAGGATCCACACTCTTTATACTCTATATAAATGACCTTTGCGATCACCTTATTAGCAACTGCATCCTCTTCGTGGATGATGTAAAACTATTCAACACCATAGACAATGCTACTATTCTTCAAAGTGACCTTGATTATGTGTCTGAATGGTCAAACATTTGGCAATTCCAAATCTCGACCAACAAATGCTCTGTCCTACACATTGGTAAAAAAAATCAATTCACCAAATACAAACTGGGCGGATATGACCTTGTTGACGACCCTCACTCTGTCAAGGACCTTGGAGTACTCATACCTAATGATCTAAGCACTAGAGCTCACTGTAACAGCATTGCCAAAAAGGCATTAAGAGTTTAAATCTAATTTTACGAAGCTTCTCCTCTGGAAATATTGAATTGCTAACTAGGGCATACACAACTTTTGCTAGACCAATACTCAAATACAGCTCATCTGTCTGGAATCCATACTGTATATTGGACATTAATACAATTGAGCGAGTCCAGAAGTATTTCACAAGAAAAGTACTACATTCCTTTGCTTACAACAGAATACCCTATACCACCAGGCTTAAAATTTTGGGCTCGGACAATCTTGAACTACACCGCCTACAGTTGGACTTAAGCGTAGTACACAAAATTATCTGCTACAATGTCCTACCAGTCAATGACTACTTCAGCTTCAACCGCAACAATACAAGAGCACATAACAGATACAAACTCAATGTGAACTGCTCCAAACTTGATTGCAGAAAGTACGACTTCAGCAACAGAGTGGTCAATGCCTGGAATGCACTACCTGACTCTGTTGTTACACCCTCAACCCCCCACTCCTTCAACCTCAAACTATCTACTATTGACCTCATCCCATTCCTAAGAGGTCTGTAAGGGGTGTGCATAAGTGCACCATCATGCCTCCCATCCCTGTCCTATTGTCCCCCCTATTTATTTGTACCTATTTCCTGTATTCTTACTCATGTTTATACTTATACCTATTAGCTTGTAAGCAATTGACAAATCAAATAAATAAACTAAATAAATGTAAGGGCATGGGGGCAGTTGTTACTGATTTATAAAAGGCACACATTCTTTTGGTTTAAGATAGTTGTAATTTCAGGGGCTTTGTTTTACTACTACAGAAGGAAGAACCTTCCTGTGTGTTTTCTGTTACCACTTGAGAAAAATAAAAGTGTTTGACAATTTTTAAGTGTTTCTATTTGACTGATGAAATATAACCTCTAAAAAGAAAACAATAACAAAACTATTGAATAGGAAACATTTATTTAAGAAAGGGGGAAAGGTATGCAAATAAATGTAAATAAATAATGGAAAGTAGGCTAGGCTTATATGTATTAATCCTATTACCTAAATAATTAACGGAATTATCAATTGTTCCCCCCTGTGGCTTAAAGTGCCCGCTTCACCCATGGAAGATAACAGAACCAAGAATCTTAGCAGTGACATGAGTCAAAGGAAACATTCACTGTCAATCAACATCTGTTCCTAATAAACTCTCTTGAACAGGTTGCCAACTAACAGGTGTTCTTAATCTCATGTTATAAAACTACAGTGACAGCCGTCAGTAATGTAGATTTCTGTTTTCCCTTCTCTGATAAGTGAGACGTTAAAACACTCAGGGGAAAATGTTGTTATTAAGTCATGTCAATTAAAATATGGCCAAAGCAATAGAGTATTTAAAATAAGTAACCAGAAATGTAGTGGATGAAATGTGCAAATACATTGGTTACAAATATATATCAACCATGATTATTTACTATGGAATCATCCTACCATGAAGGGCTTAAATAAATAGACTGCTAATGCTTAAATAAATGACAGTTTAATTCTTTTCATTTGTCATGTACTCCATGTAACTGCTATTTTTAGAATCAGTTAGTATGAAAGAAGGAATTAGCTGACAGGATGCCTTTCATCTTAAACAGCATTGCTGAATACTCAGATTTAATACTTATATTTGGAGCTATCTCAGTGTTTAAATTCCACTATAAAATGACATGAAAGTATTGAGAAATGTGGCACTTCAGGACAAAATGTACGAAGCATTTTTTATTGTATTTTTTTAATCAATACATATCTGTTCCTTCGATTCTATGTTTTGAAACCCACATGCCCTTTAACTGAATAGCATAGTCAATCACTCCCCATTTAGGTTGGCTTGAAAATTCTGGGAGCTGAACTCCACAGATATTAAAGTTCCTGAGGCTGAGGAACACTGGACTACTACTACACATATCACTTTAAAAAAATCCTTCAAAACAAAGGTCAATAAAGCAGCTGTTCAAAAGCTGCATTTTGCAATGAACAGATGAATAAGAAGACACAAAATATGTAAAGCCAAAACAGGTCACAGCTCCTGCCAAGACTAAGATAGCTTGATCATAAATAGTAGATATCTGGGAATTTATTATTTATTATTTACTTTTATGTTTTATGACAAGAGAAAAAGGTAGGACATAAATCTGCAAATTAAATAGCACTGTTAAACGGGGTACACAAAAAAGGAAATTGGAGGCACAGCCTGTAAGGAACATTGTTGAGATACAACATCTACTTATAAAACTTACATAAAGATGCTATAATGGGAATGTTTTGAATATTTAAAATATTAATCCAGCCTCATGGGAAAAATGGAACATAGCATATGTGGTAAAACAAATTAGAAGCATTAATTCTAGGGAAGAAATAAAGCAGTTGGTTTAAGTAATTTATTGTGCCTTGGAACAAAATGCAAAATATTCCAATTTAGACAATTTGATAAAAAGAACGATTCAAAGTTATACAAAATTGCATGAAGCTTGAATAAAAAATACATTATGAAATAATAGCTATCACTTTTATTCTAGGTATTTGTGCTTCTAGAAGAAGTCAATACTGAAAATAATAGGCTGATATTAATAAATTATTTTATCTTTAATCTATTCATAATCTACTTTCTAACTAACGATGGGGGGAAAGTTCAGTGTATTTTTAGTCATTGTCTACTCATTTTGAAGACTGAAAAGTTGCAAAGACCTGACCAATGTCCAGAGTCAAATTCAGGGAAACATGGATGGCATAAAAATTTAATTAATAAATAAATACTTCTTCACCTGTAAAATCTAGCACGTATTTTACTATTTCTTCTCTGAGAATGGATGAAAGGCAGCATGAGGAAAAAATAGCTTTCTATGCATATGGAAAATCATTGTTGTATCTGCACCATATTTTTCAAAAACTCTTCAATATGCCAAAGGACAATTCTAATCTTTGTTTTCTTTCTCTGCTCTTCTATTAATTTGAATCATACAGTAAATTATATTGAACAGTAAGTCATGTTCAGAATATTGCATCGTAAATTCAGCACCAGAAAAGTAAACACAGATGACTGAGGCTTCATTTAACTTCTTTATAAACATACAGAGTAAATTTTACAATACCAGTTGTAGATTTCTTCAAAATAGAGCAAACTCAAACAGAAATAGACATCTTACAGGTTCAGAGCAGAACAGCAACTTAGGAGCTCAGAAACAGACCTCAGTTTTTCTTTAGTTCAGCAGGCAAGCAAGACACACAGCAGAGGAGAGAAGCAGTTTCATTTTCAATAGACTCAGAGCTTAACATAGCTGCAGAGCTGCAGAGCCACGCCTAGGCTACTTCTAGTTTCAATTTCCAAGCAGTCCTCGTTGGTTACTTAGTTGCTATGCCTATTCATTGGCTGACCTTGTTACCATACTCTATTCCACTTCATGAATATACTCTGACAAGTCATATTACAATGAACATAATTAGCTTGAAATGTTCTTAGCACCAGTTCCAAAGAACATCTGCAATCCATGGCATGTACATCAAAGAAAGGTCATGATGTCATATAATATTTCACAACTGAAGCCTATCAGAGACTTGACAAATTTTTTAGATTATTTTATGGGTTACATAGTATTGACTTACAATTTAGCTATGAGGGAAAATGAAAGTTTAAAAAAGGCAACATCTACATATGCTGAATGTCTTATTAATGGAGCTTAATTCTGCAGCAATCATAATAATACCACTTAATATTCATTGCACATTCTCTAGTAAATGTTCAGACTCATGGAATCCTGATACCAAAAAAGCTTGTTCTAGATGCTTTGGATTAATAAATGTCAATCTCAGGAACAGGAACTGACTCAACAGACAATAATCCAGAACACTTTCACCAGCATCAGATAACAAGGGTCCCAATCCCAAGCAATCATCCAGTCTCTAGAAAAGCCACAAACTCTGGAGAGCAGAGGCAAGAATGGTTTTAACCTTAACTGATTCTTACCTGACAGTGACCCTACATCATCTGTATCAGGGCAAATGCCAGCCGTCACCTCTGTTGGGAAGAATTAAGCCAAACTGGACTGTCTGCTGAAGTCTTGAAACCTGTATATCCAGAGAATTGTTATTCTGACCCCACACTCATTGACAATCTTCCTAGGAACACTTTGAATCTGACTGATCTTGCCTCACTAGTCAACATTGGACTTGATAGAAACAAAGTCTTCTTCTTCTTCTTGTGCCATATCTGTCATCAGACATTAGTGATCATGTTGGCGATCCTATTTTTATCAACAGCTGTACGAAAAAGTGTTGTTGAGTTTTGTCCAAACCAGTCCCTTAGGTTTTGAAGCCACAATGTTCTTCTTCTGACTGGACCTCGTTTGCCTTCAATCTTTCCCTGGAGGATTAAGTGAAGTATGCTATATTTTTCTGGGTGTCAAATCATATGTCCAAAACAAGCTTTATTTTCCTGTAAACCCTGCCAAAGCAGGACCACGCTGCCAATTACTGCTTGTAAACACTTTATAATATGAAATAAATTTCATTTCTGTGCTTGGACTGAAAGAAGACAAATGTCTCATTTTAAGAACTACTTCACCTCTAATTCCAACTAGGATTATCCAAAAATGTCTTATCTCAATTTCACTCCATCCAGAACTGAATCAGTAATTCCTTTTCATCTGGGCTGCATTTTGAATGACAGAAAGTTTGTGAGTTGTGTTCGGATATGGATCTTTAATACTGTACCCTCTAAAGAATATAATTCTTGTCTGACTTGTTTTGGATTCCTCTACCCCACCCACACCATTTCCACGACTTTATTTCTCTTTATTTTCTCAATCACAATGTCAATAAACCAACTCTAGGGCTAATATAATTCCTCCCCCATTCTGTGGAACTTGCAGAATCCCAGCTTCTCTCAGGATACCCACACAACCCACGACAATATTTTCATTTGACTTTACTGACATAGGATTCCAGATACTGAAAAGAGGAAAAAGTAGAGATTTTCAGATGGAGTAAAAGGATTCATCAAAAATTATTTTCCTCTTTTGAAGCATGCAGCTAGTTAATTGAATCAATGGACTAATGAATCAGATGAGCATCTTAATTAAAAGTACTATTTATTTATTTTGTCAATTGCTTACAAGATAATAGGTATAAGTAAAAACATAGTTATGAATACATGGATACATATAAGTAAAAAAAGAAACAATAGGATAGGGACAGCAGGCACGTTGGTGCACTTATGCATGCCCCCTACAGATTTCTTAGGAAAGGGATGAGGTCAATAGTAGGCAGTCTAAAGTTAAAAGTTTTTGGGATTTGGGGAAGAAACCACAGAGTCAAGTAGAGTATTCCAGACATTGACCACTCTGTTGCTGAAGTCATATTTCCAGCAATCAAGTTTGGTGCGATTAACCTTAAGTTTGTATCTATTGTTTGCTCTTGTATTGTTATGGTTGAAGCTGAAGTATTCATTGACAGGTAGGACATTGTAATGTATGATTTTATATACTATACTTAGATTGAACCGAAGGCAGCGTAGTTCTAGGTTTTCTAGGTCTAGAATTTTGAGTCTGGTGGCATAAAGTATTCTGCAACGAGTAGAGGAGTGGAGAATTCTTCTTGTGAAACATTTCTGGACTTTCTCAACTGTGTTAATATCAGATACGTAATGTGGGTTCCAGACTGATGAGCTGTATTCGAGTATTGGTCTAGCAAATGTTTTGTATGCTGTATTTATTAGTGTAATATTACCAGAGAAAAAGCTACGTAAGATTACTCTTAATCTCTTTTGCCTTTTTGGCTATGTAGTTACAGTGGGCTCTAGCACTTAGATCATTAGAGATGAATACTCCAAGATCCTTGACAGAGTTTGGATCATCAACAAGGTATTGACTATTCAGCCTATAGTTTATTTTCTGATTTTTTTTGCCAATATGTAGGACAGGGCATTTATTTGTTGACATAGTCAAAGTCTTTTTGAAGGGTAGCAGTATTGTCTGTGATGTTGAATAGCTTTACATCATCAGCAAAGAGAATGTAGTTGCTCTTGATATAATCACAGAGGTCGTTTATGTAGAGTATGAAAAGAGTTGGTCCTAGAACACTACCTTGGGGGACACCACTGTTGACAGGTATAGAATTTGATAGGACACTCCCAATTTTGACTATTTGTTGTCTGTTTTGACAAGAATGCTTCTATCCAGTTATGCAGATGTCCAGAGATACCGTAAGATTTTAGTTTTAGGAGTAGTTTGTCGTGTACCACTGAATCAAAGGCTTTACAGAAGTCTATGTAGATTGCATCTATTGCTTTGCCCTGATCGAGTTGTGTAGTCCATATGTTTTTACAGTTGTAAGAGTTGCAGGTTACATGATAGTTTTTTTCCTGAAACCAAATTGTTTATTAGAGAGTAGGCTGTTTGCCTCTAAGTGGAGGATGATGGATTGGTTAATAATTGATTCCATGACTTTACAAGTGATGCAGCATAAAGAGTTGGTCTATAATTTTCAACTAGGCTGGGGTCTTTCTTTTTGAAGATGGGGATGACCATTGCAACACAGGTAGCCCTAGTTTTTACAACAGCTCATTTATTGACCATTCGAAGTTACAATAGCACTAAAAAAAGTGACTTATGACCGTTTTTCACACTTATGACTGTTGCAGCATCCCCGTGGTCATGTGATCAAAATTCAGGTGCCTAGGAACTGACTCATATTAATGGTTGAAGTGTCCTGTAATCTTCTAAAAAGCAAAGTCAATGGAGAAGCTAGATTCACTTAACTGCTATGTTATTAACTCAATTAACAAATGTCTCATTTAGCAACAGACATGTTGGGCTCGCTTGTAAGTCTAGGACATGGGTGTCAAACTTGCCACATGACATTGCCGTCATGTGACGCATTGCGACTTTTTTTTCCTTTGTGGAGCTGGGGTGGATGTGGCTTGCATGTAACGCATCCGGGTTGCGGGTCCGCCAGTTTGACACCCCTGGTCTAGGACTACTTGCATGAACTTCTTACAGTGGAACTACTGTGTTATGTTCGATCCCAACTGTTTCTTAATGTATTTATTTAATGTTTATTAACATTAAACAAATAAACATTAAATATATACATTAAGAAACAGTATACAGTATTCACATTTTGTTTTAAAGAAAGCCTGGATTTATGAATACAATTCTGTTAAGATTTGAAATATGAAATCAGGGCATATGACCGAAATGTATGAGTATTCTGTAGTTACATTATCTACCTTTCCTGATTACAGCATAACCATTTTATAAGTGAATAATCTATATTTATTTGACAGTTTTCTATCTACTGACTTTACTATACATGCATAACTGAGCAGCATATATTGTTATTTTATCTTTCCCTAGGTTTGCACGCTTAGCCCTGTTGTCTTTCCACATACCTCAAGTGCAGTCTATGGCCAAGAGTGATTTTTATCAGCTTTACCTGATACTCCAGCTGCATTCTTTCCTAGATAATAATGATCTAAACCTGCCATATGCTACTGGTTACCTCCAGGTTTGATTTCTGTAATGCACTCTACACAGGACTGCTGTGTGTGTCAATCAGAAATTTCAACTAGTACACAAAACTGCAGCCAGATTAGGCGTTGGTTCTTACCTGATACGCCGGTTCTCTCCGAGCTGCGAAGGAGCATCCATTTGATTGGGTTGGTTCAGTCTTCGTCCTGATAGGCTGAGCTTAAACTTTGGAACGCTCCTCCTCCTCCACGAGACTCCTCCCAGCGTTCCCCAGTTTTAGTGAAGATCGCAGTGAAAAGGCAGATGTCGCTTCCGAGAAACTAGTACATCAGCTTGGTCGTATAGAAGGACTCCCACAGACGGAAGGAATAAACACAGTTAGCAATAACACATAGGGTGGGGATGGATGCTCCTTCGCAGCTCGGAGAGAACCGGCGTATCAGGTAAGAACCAACGCCTATTCTCCTACGAGCTGCTCGGAGCATCCATTTGATTGGGACATACCAAAGCTTGGCCTGGACTACGGGCGGGATGCTGACTGGACCTGGAGTCTGTTGCTGTCCTGCACACACCCTGTAGTACCCTCCTACCAAAAGACGCATCAGCAGATGCAAAGACATCGACCTTATAATGTCTGATAAAGGGGGAAGGAGACGCCCATGTGGCGGCCCGACAAATGTCAGAGATAGGAGCTTGGGTGACCCAAGCCGCCGTGGTGGCAGCACTGCGAGTGGAGTGCGCCGTGATGCCCCTGGGAACTGCTAGGGCCTGGGCCTGATAAGCTTTAGCAATAGTGGCCCGCAACCAACGACCTATGGTGGTGGAAGAGGCCCTAGTACCTTGACTATGAGGCAGAAATACAACAAACAAGGCCTCTGTCCTCCTAAAGGATGCCGTGCGATGGATATAGACCTTCAAGGCACGCCGGACATCCAACTTATGCCACTGATGTTCCAACTCTCGGGAAGGATGAGGACAGAAATTGGGCAAGACCAACTCCTGTGCCCTGTGAAAAGCCGAATTAATCTTTGGGATAAACGTGGGGTCCGGCCGGAGGACAACCCTATCTGCATGAAACACACAGAGGTCTGACCTGATAGATAGGGATGCCAACTCGGAAATGCGCCGAGCTGAAGTAATGGCCACCAAGAAAGCAACCTTATATGTAAGAAATAGCAGTGATGTGGAACGAATCGGTTCGAAAGGAGGTTTGGTAAGGGCCAGAAGGACCTTGTTCAAATCCCAAGTAGGATAACGATGAACCATGGGCGGTCGCAAATTAGTAGCACCCTTAAGAAAGGCGCGAATAAGAGGGTGATGAGAAAGAGATGGGAAATTCTCATAGTCAATCACGGAAGACAGGGCAGAAACTTGTCTTCTCAAGGTATTTGGTGAAAGCCCCCTATCGAGACCAGCTTGTAGGAATTCCAAAATTTGAGCAATTGAAGGAGATCGCGGATCAATATGAAATTGGGAACACCAGCTGGTAAATATGGACCAAGTTGCATTATAAATGCGATTTGTTGAGGGGCGCCTTGCAGCCTGGATGGTTGAAATAACCTTGTTGGATAATTGCTTGCTGATTAAACGCGACCACTCAACCTCCAGACGGTCAAGTGGAACCACTGAGGGTTCGGATGTTGAAGAGGACCCTGGGTTAGCACAATCCTGTCCAGAGGAATCCTCCATGGTTTGAACACCGACAGACAACAGAGATCGGCGAACTAAGGGCGTCTGGGCCAGTATGGAGCCACCAAAAGCAGATCTGCTCGTTCCTCTAGCATCTTCCGTATGACCTGAGGGATCAAAGGAAGAGGGGGAAAGGCGTACAAGAGCCCCGGGGTCCACGGGCAGCGAAGGGCGTTGAAATCCTCCGCCCCTTGAGAGGGGAATCGGGACACGAACCGTGGCAGGTGGGCATTGAGAGGGGAGGCGAAAAGATCGACCTCCGGAAGACCAAACCTCGTGACTGCCTCTTCAAAGAGCGACGGATGAAGACGCCACTCCGTGGGGTCGACTGTGGCCCGGCTGAGCCAATCTGCCTGGGTGCTGCAGATGCCCGAGATGTGTTCTGCCCTGATAGAAAGTAAATTTGCCTCCGCCCAACGACAGAGACGTTCCGTCTCCTGCATGAGAGGTTGAGACTGAGTGCCCCCTTGCTTGTTTAGGTGCGCCTAGGCTGCTGTATTGTCTGTGAGAACTAAGATATGTTGGTTGCGTACCTGCGGCAGCAGAGCCCGAAGAGCCAGATAAATTGCCCGAAGTTCCAGCCAATTGATATTGTGGGACTGTTCCCTTGCTGACCAGCGACCTTGAACTGTGGATGAGTGAAGGTGAGCACCCCAGCCCAGCAGGCTGGCGTCGGTGGTGACAATGAGTCTGCGGGGCTCCTTGAAGAGACAACCCTTGTTGGTTGTGGGCCGGGACCACCAAAGAAGTGATGTAAGAACTTTGGTTGGAACCTTGACTTTGTGACCGGAATTGCTGAGACCGGAACGTTGAAACGGGAGAAGGAACCAGTGAAGGGACCTGGAATGAAGACGAGCCCAAGGAATAATAAAAATACATGAGATCATTTTCCCAAGAAGGGTAGAAAGATCAGCTAAAGAAACAGTATGTCGTGACCTGATCAGCTGCACCAGTTGTTGTATACTTTTATGTCTTTCGTCAGAAAGGTAAACCTTGCATGCCCGTGTATCAATGATGGCACCTAAGTGTAACAATCTTGTAGAAGGAATTAACTGGCTTTTGTCTCGATTAATAGCAAATCCATGTGCTTGCAAAATGAGGAGAGTCGTCTGAGTATCTCGGACAGCTTGGGTAGAAGAGCTGGACAAAATTAAAATGTCATCTAGATAACAGTGCAACCTGATGGGAAGGGCGCGAATAAGGGCAGCTAGAGCAGCGAGGACCTTAGTGAAAACCCGAGGAGCAGAGGCTAGACCGAAGGGAAGAGCCCAATATTCGAAATGTTGACCGTTATAGCAGAATCTTAAAAACTTACGATGTGATGGCCTGATCGGAATATGCAAATAAGCTTCCGTGAGATCTACTGAGGTGAGAAAATCTCCCTCTCTGATGCTAGCAAGGATGGAATGTAAAGTGTGCATCTTGAATTTGCGATAGACTAAAAATTTATTGAGTCGTTTGAGGTCCAAGATAGCTCTCCACCCACCAGAACTTTTCTTAATTAAAAAGAGTAGAGAATAAAAACCACGCCCTTTTTGGTCTGCGGGAACCGGTTGAATGGCCCGTATGTGTAGAAGATGCAGTATGGCTGCTTCCATGAGGCTATGTTTAACCAAATTTTTGGAAACAGGGGATACCCTGAAAAAATCAGATGGGGCGGACTGGAATTCTAAAGCCAGGCCAAACCTCACAGTATCTCGGACCCAGGCGTCCGAAGTAGAAGCGTCCCATCTATCCGCATAAAACCTGAGACGGCCCCCTATGGGAAAGGACTCCTCAAGGCTAACGTGGACGCCTGAAGGATCTATTGCCGGAAGAACGGAATGATCGCCTGGATTGGCCGCCTCTCCGGTACCGATCCCCAGGGTCGAACCTGTCTGAGGAGAATCCCGGGCGAGGAAACTGGGATCTAGACGGTCGAGACAGAAAGGAACTCTGGGAGTAAGGCCGAAAGGAACTCCTCCGAAAGGACTGGGGATACCTTGGGTCAGACTTCCTAAAAAGAGAAGGAAGAATCTTTTTCTTGTTCCGGGTCTCAATGAGAAGCGGATCTAGAGAGGGGCCAAACAGCTTGTCGCTGTTGAGAGGAGCAGAAGCAAGCTTAGATTTGTGCTTGATGTCCGCCTGCCAAGGCTTAAGCCAAAGGAGGCATCTGGCTGAAAGATGAGATGCAATGGCTCTGGTAGAAAATTTTACGGCATGAAAGGTCGCATCGGCTGAAAATTCAGTAGCTGCCATGAGCTTAGCAATGTCCTGATGGGCCCTTAGATTAGATGCAGGGACATGCTCACGAAGTTGCTTCAGCCATCTGAGTGAAGTCCTATTGAAAAATGAGGCCGCTGTGGCAGCTCTGATAGCCCAAGCATCAGAGTGATGGGCTTTGTGTAGCGCTACCTCGGCTCTCTTATCCTCAGGATTTAAAACCTCAAGCGGCTCGCTGGGAAGAGAAGTAGGAGAGGCGAGACCCACAATGGGTTCATCGACCTCCGGGATATTTAACAAATTGAGGTATTCTGGGGCCATATTAAAGAGTCTCCTATCGTAACTAGTAGGAGCCGGACATGGAACAGGGGAACGGAACTGTTTTTGAACTAGTTCCATGAACATTGGAGGAACAGGGATCACTTCAGCCTGAACAGTAGGCTGATGAAAAAATAAATCCTGGGGACCCTCCTCTACAGGACCCACGGGGGGAGCTGATGTGTCGATGCCAGCCGTGTTAGTTGCCTTAAATAGGAGGGATTTAAATAGGTGAGGCTGAAACAGGCCAGTAAAAGCCGGTTGGTCCGGGGAAAGACCCTCATCCTCGGACATCCCCCCCTCTAAAAGCTCCTGTTCGGATAAGGAGTGCTCCGCCTCATGAAAGGATTCTAGGTCACTATGTTCCAAATCCTGCATTTGAAACAGCTCCTCAGCCTCCATGTCCAGATCCCCTCTCTGAGTGTCCTGCATCGGAATATCCTCAAAAGGTATTATCTGATCAGCAGTTAATTCCGGCCTGACTAGAGGCTGGGGTGGTTGAGACTCCAGGTCAGCAGGGGCAGGCTGAGGTCGTGTCATAACAGCATGTTGTAAACCGGCAGAAATCCCCTGCCTGATTGCCATCTCCATCCAAGATCGCATTTGAGGAGGAATCTCCTCAGGCAAGGAAGATTCCTGCCGAAGGCCTGCAGCAGTGGGAGTAAAGGTGGCCTCAGGAGGACCCCTAGAGGCTGGCCGGTCGGATAACTGAGTCTGGTGTCCTACAGAACCATGACTGTGCCTGGAGGAGAGGGAAGCATCTAGTGGAGGGGAACAAACATGAGAAGAGGGCCTAGGAGTAGAAGGAGAAAGGTGCTGAGAAGGCCTCTGAACCTCACGAGCACACTTATCTATTTGTTTCTCTAAGGCCCTATGGCGCCTTCTGGCATCATGCTCAGAAGCTTTAGAAATACCCCCCACATTTTTGCATTTGGATTTTGACTTGGCATGCGAAGCAGAAGGCCGAGAACCGCTACCCTCTGCCATGATAATTCAGTATAATACAATCTGCTGATATCTATGTAAATGAGGCGGTTGGCACGCCCAGGGACCTTGCCCAGCAGGTAGGAAGCCCTGATATTAATATATATTCCCCTTGATCAAATAATTGGATTTATAAATTTGCAAAACTGGAAGAAAGAGAAGTGGATCACCAATCAGCCAGATTAAGAACGCCAGTGGGGCCTACTCAGAAAACAAAAGGCCCAGAACAGCAATAACTGCACAGGCTGACTCAGGCCTAGGGTGCTTGCTGTATGCTGCTAGGGAGACTGTGAGGCTTAGCCAACAAGTTTCAGAACACACAAGAATTATAAGGCCTTCTGTCTTATAGGATATCCTAAGAGAGCACAATTTAATCCCCACAGTCAACAAATAGGGCACAGGGAAAGGCCACGAGGCTCTGAGGCCTTTGGAAAAACAAAATGGCGGCCGCCTGAATTTTGGCGCGCGCGCGCGATCCCTAGCAGCAAGGGTCCAGCTAATGGAGGACCCTAAGAGAAATCCACAGAAAGCAAGTTAAAAGACGGAGGGAAACGATCGCACTCCACTCCCTCTGAGACAAAAAAAAAATGGCGTTCGGGGAATGCAGAGAAAAGCAGCTTGCCTTGCTGCAAAAAAATGGAGCAAGACAAAATCGGCAAGGGGGGGGTGGCGGGGGGGGCTGGAAAGCAACGTTCCAGGGGATCCCCTTTTACTAAGGGGGGGGAGCTGAAACTTCTACCCCCCTCAAATAATTATTTGAGCCCTGATCACCCAAAAGGGAGAACAGAGGGACTGTGCTCTCAGTGCCCAATTAAATATAAATAGAACAGAAGTAAATCGAAATGCAAAAAAACAGAATAATAAAAGGACCCAAGACAGGGAAAGGACACTAAAGAATAAAGGAGGGATCAAGAGAATTGGAAAAATACAGAAATCACCTGCTTCGACCAGAACAAGCTCTTAAAACAACCTATTCAGATGAGGGCTGAGCTAAAACTGGGGAACGCTGGGAGGAGTCTCGTGGAGGAGGAGGAGCGTTCCAAAGTTTAAGCTCAGCCTATCAGGACGAAGACTGAACCAACCCAATCAAATGGATGCTCCGAGCAGCTCGTAGGAGAATGGTCTCCACTGCATTATGCAAAGACCACATTACACCTTAATTAAATTTATTTGGCCAAAAACCAAAATATCAAATGCAATACAATCAGAAAAAGTAAAGTGCAGGAAAGAGATACCAGGGCATTATTTGAATTCCAGACCTATTCAGGCAGAAATAAATCACCCATCAGACGTAGCCAATATTAAAACCAAAACTTTCTCATTGTTGTCATAATCAGACAAGATTTGGAAACTCTCTTGAAAGTTTGTTTGCTAACAAAAACAGAGCATTCTCATCAGGCCAAAGCACAATTAGGAAGTTTAAAAAGGGAGGCTAATAATCCAGAGCACCAAAGCTGATTAAAAGTACAAGTTAGAGGGTGGGAATGAAATTATCTTGATTGCACTGTTTGGGCAAGGGTTTAGGTAATTTAATGTATTGTTGCACATTCCCTCCAAGGCCACTGACAGCAAGATAATGGGTTTGGCTAATGAAAATCTCTTCTGAGCAGGACAGAAATGATATTAGGTAAGAAAGATTAGCACAAAATCCACCTGTAATGGAAGACCTTGGAAAACTAGGAGAAGAGATGCTGCCTAGAAAGCCATCAAGAGAAGCAAGGGCCAGACACACAGATTTAGGAAGCACCTGCACTAATAGATCAAGCAATGAGAAATGGTGGTGGAAAGTTTATACTTTCAGACTTCCAAGATTCTGTTAATGTAGCCTTACAATAAAGTAGAATGACAGGAAATCCTTGACTTACGACCATAACAGAGCCCCACAGTTATGTTACTAACAAGACAGTAGTTAAGTGAAGTTTGCTCCATTTTACAACTTTTCTTGCTACAGCTGTTAAATGAATCACTGCAGTTAAACACAATGGTTAAGTGAATCTGGCTTTGACTTCATTAGTCAGAAGGTCACAAAAGGTGATCACACAACCCCGGAACATTGCTACCGTCATAAATATGAGTCAGTTGCCAAGCATCCAAATTTTGATCATGTGACCGTAGGGATACTGCAACGGTCATAAGTATGAAAAGCAGTCATAAATCACTTTTTAAAGGGATGTTGTAACTTCAGTCACTAAATGAACTGTTGTAAGTTGAGGATTACCTGTACAACTTGAGGACTATATGCAATTCAATTTGCCGTGTATTCTATCTGATTTACCTGGGAGGGCTGATCTCACCACTGCAGTAATTACAACTTTGCTGCTTTTGCTGCAGAATTCAGGTCAAGAATTCACTTTAAACTTTAATCTCTTGGCCCTGGATGTTATCAAGAGTTAGGCTGACAGGCTGGAACAATTCAGGATTCAGGCTTTGCTTTCTGTCCAAGTAGAAATAAACTTTCTAGAATCCACTTGTTCCAAGTGAAGAAGCATATTGAGTATATAACAAGGCAACACGCGTATGAACCTAGATTGCTATCAACACATTTTTTTCCTATAGGCACAAAGCTGAGCTAAATAAAACAGAAGATTCAGTATCTTGGTCTTAAATGATGCTGGTCTGCTGGTCTTAAGTGCAGTAGAAGAAAATTATTACTACTGCAATTAGTAACATCAATTATGTTAGTAGGAGCTAGTGTGACCAACCTGCAGTTTCTTTTGTGTGCTTCTTAGAGTGGATGATTGGAACAAAACCCCTAGATCTGTGGTGCCAAACCTATGGCACGCCTGCTGGAAGTGGCATGCAGAGCCACTACTATCAGCACGTGACCCTTCACCCAAAGCAGGTCTATACCGCCTGACAGCTGATTATTGGATATCTGGCACGCATGTGCAGGGGGCGCGGGAGACGCACGTGCATGCGGAGAAACATGGCACCCTGCAGGGGGGCGCATACGCATGCGCAGGAGGCCTCGGGGGGGACTCATAAGCACTGCCTTCTGGGTGCTGCAAGCACAAGAGTGTGTGCAATTAGCAGCACAGGAATCCAAAAAGGTTAGCCACCACTGCCCTAGATATTTAATGTCCTTCTTTTGTTCAATAGCAGTATCCTCTATTTTCCAATAGTAAAAGCCACCACACCTCAGACTGTGTTATACAAGAAGCCCTTGACTTGCAATCATCTGTGAAGTGACTGTTGAAGTTACAACAGCAATGAAAGAACTGGCTTACAACCAATAATCATACAACTACATTCCCCTGGTCATATGATCTATATTTGGGTGCTTGGCAATTGGCAGCTTCCTGAGGTTATGTGATCACAATTTGCTTCCAACAAGCAAATTCATTAGGAAGCCAGATTCATATAAAGACCACTTGATTCACTTAACAACTGCAGTGATTCATTTAACAAACATGACCAAAAAATGTTTTAAAATCAAGTGTTACCATTTGTAAGTAAAATGCTAATAAAACGCATAGGTTCTCTGAAAGGCCAGCTTGTGTCAGCAATAGTATGATTAAATTATTAGCAAAGAGGACAGTGGATATGGATTCATTTATCAGAACATTAACAACAATTATTCATCCTGCAAAATTCCGTTTTAATTTTTTTTTCTTTTTGGTAAGGAGTTGTAAGTTTTCTGCAGGGTTTGTGTAGTTCTGCAATTCTTTTTCACACAAGACATCCGAGATGGATTTAAGTCATGTGACTAAGGCCCAGCTCAACTCACCTCACAAGGTTATTTCCAACAGGGAAAGTTGGAGAAGGAATTTGAGTTGCTTATAATGTAGTAAAAGTGGGATTTTAAGAAATCTAATAAATAAAGACAAAGTAAATATATACAAGCCTGCTATCTATCGTCTTTCAGGAATCCCAGAATATTGCTTGATATATTCCCACACATTCTTATAGATAGTAATAGTTGTTTGATTTATGGTGTGAAGGCCAAAGTGTAAGCAAGTTGTTTATTATACCAAATTTTAAATCTTTATGATTTCATGCCAATTTGTTCAGGGAATGAAGTTACTGTTTTTATAGCCTTCTAGGACAGGGGTGTCACACTCAGATTGTCATGGCAGCGTCAGGTGATGTATCAATATTTTTTTCTGCTTTACTAAACTGGACGTGGGCATGGCCAGCACATGATGCATCCGGCCTGCAGGCCAGGGTTGTTCTAGGATATCTCAGAGCAGACCTCTTCCTACAGAATCTCACTGCTGATGAAAATCATCTGAGAGGATCCATATCCAACGATATTTGGCCAATTTCACTTCCACCTAGAGTAGGGCTCTCAAACCCACGGCCCATGGCCCCAATACATCACACGCTGGCCACGCCCATGCACAGTTTAGCAAAGGGGGGAAGTCACGATATGTCATGTGATGCCACCATGACAACACAAGTTTGACACCCCTTACCTAGAGTAAAACTTTCTCTGTAGGTGACCCTTATCTGTGCTCCTCAACTTCCCAATATGGATGGGTAACCCATTAAGAGGTCTTTAAAACACACTTCTTTGAAACTAACTCATAAAGATTAGCTGTTCATTTTGAAATGCTAATTCTCTTGTCAAATTTATACTTTATTAATCATTAGAATATTTGAATATTTATATGCATTGTTTAAAAAACATATCAATCACTTTTTCCTCATTACAATTGCAGTAATCAAATCATATTTATTTATATTTGTATTAGTTTTGCATGTAATTCAAGGACACGAACATATGCAACATACCTTCTATTTTCCCAAAAAACACCACCCTGTGAGGTGGATTGGCCTGAAAGTGTTGACTGGCTCAAAATCATCCAGCCGGCTTTCATGGCTGGGCAGAACTAGAAATCACAGTTTCTACCTTGGTGCCTTAATCAGTTAGATCAAACTGGCTGTCATATATCATATATGTGTTACATGTGTGTTACTCCCAACCTTGGTAAGTTTAATATGCATGGATTTCAACTGCCAGAATTCCCCAGATAGCTTTAACCAGTGGATATAATGATTGCTAGCTGCTTCATTAAAATCTTCAAAGAAAAGTCTTCAAAGGAAAACCAGAAAGTCCAGTTGTCTCTTGAGAAAGCACCTTTGGGACAACCATAGCCTGAATGACTGAGAATCTCCATAGACATTCATTAAAATGTATGATTTATATCACAGATCTTTAAGTTTTGGATAGGACACACCTGAAATTTCAAAAGCATCTCTTGCATTCACATCTAGTGACTACAGACAATTAGGTTTTCCAGGCACAAAATATCTATTTGTGAGAAGGAAAACTAGAGATATTTCTTTCTAATATGGCAATTAATCCCACTAGATGCTTCCAACATCCCTCAGCTTTTCTTTGTTTTTCCAATTAAATGGGTCATACTGTAGGTCCAAATATCTAGTCATCGTTCTCACATTCTTGTAAGTAAGTAAATAAAGCAGGCTTCCTTCCCTTTTCTAACTTAACTGATCCTTAATTAAAATCAGGTTGGGGACAAATGTTGATGGGTGCCAAGGAACTTCTATGCTTGCAGAGATTACATTGAGAGTGCCACTTTAGACACATTGAAAATAGTTTGATTAGCATATTTATATAGAAATATTTGAAACTGATTACGATTTGGGAGCTCAGAGCAGCATACTCAGCACCCCCTTCTCCTTTTCTTCTCGATGACTATCATTAGATAAATTATCTTCTTAGACGCTTGCATGGAAATCCAAAACAAAGAAGTCCTAAAGAAGCAAAGAGGTGTTGTGGTTACAAAAGGTTGGAATCACTTGATCCAAATCATATTCAAAACACATATGCCACACACACACACACACACACACACACACACACACACACACACACACACACATTGAAAAGAAGGGCAATATACTGAATGGATGATGGAACTCAAACACATAAAAAGTCCACACAAACCATTTTAATACGATTTTTCATTCTCATAAAATAGCCTAAAGATTTCTGTTTTCAAATACTAGTATGACCTGTATACACGCACACATCCAGCAGGTATAGATACATTTTTATTTCTATCCCACCTTTTTATAAATAACTCAAGGCAACCAACATACCTAACACTTCTTCCTTCTCCTATTTTCCCCATAACAAGAACCCTGTGAAGTGAGATGGGCTCAGAGAGAGTAGCTGGCCTAAAGTTACCCAGTTGATTTCCATGCTTACAGTGGGACTAGAATTCACAGTCTCCTGGTCTCTAGTCTAGTGCCTTAAACACTTGACCCAAATTCTTGTAAAGTGTAATAGGACTTTGAAAAGTTAGCTGCAACCATAGATTTTATGTAACGAATGTCATCCATGGTGCTGAATATATACCTCTCTTCGAAAGTACTAGAAGCAAAATTAGTTTGGCATGTACAATATATGCACAAAAGGTGGGAGATGGAGATGGATATTTTAAATAACTCAGCCACTCATTTATCTTGAGGAAGATCTAGACATTTCAGTCAATATATTCATTCATGTAGCATATTGAGAATCAGAATACAGGCATGCCATTTAGCAACAGCCAGATTACAAATTGACAAGAAAGGTCAGCCTTCTGTTAAAAAAAAAAACATAAGGAGCTCACAGTAATTAGAAATGTTTTTTTGGCAGACTCCTAGAATGGATTTTTCCCCCTCCTATTCTTGCCTGGTCCTCTGTTTGACTTTCAGCTCTGACAAGTTTAAACTGATTGGGATAAATCCAGTTCTACATGCTATCTATTAAAAGTCTTAAGTCTAATACTACAGGCAGAATGCAGGAATGCCCTGGATGCCTTTATTACCAATTTTACTTATATTGTAAGCAAAGTGTTTCAATGAATGGAGTATCACTACCCTTTTTCTGTTTCAATCACGAAAACAATAATGGACTTTCATTAAGCTGATTTATCTCAACTAAATATCATTATTTGTGCAGCGATAGTTAAATCTCAGGCATTCAGAGTCCTGAAGATCACATTATTAAAAGCAAGAACAGAGTTTTTCACTACCAAATTTGAGTCTGTCTGTCTGACTCTTAGAGCAAAAGAAGGTAAAGGACAAGAATAAAAGTCACGAATAAGTATTGGAAAAAAAGTAAGAAGGCAACAGAAATGGCATGCAGTAGAGGAAAACAAGAAGACTGCATCAGGTTCAAGGAAAGCAATAACTCAAGGAATTCCACAAAGTGTGTACATTCTTACATGTAAGAGATTTGCATATAACTTCACAAAAATTAAATTAGTTAGGTAATTAAAAGAGGTCCACAAAGATAAATGAAACCGTATATTCAAACAGAAACATGAACTACATAAAAATAGAGTTAATATTATATTGCAGCTTTTAGAAAGTTCATGGGCATTATCTTTCTTGTTTGCTTCTTGGTTTAAATTATTTATTCTTTCCTCCTCCTATTTACCCCACAATAACTCTGTGTGCTGAGTTGGGCAGAGAGATAGTGCCTGGCCCAAAGTCACCAGCTGAACTTCATGGCTAAAGTGGGACTAGGATTCAATCTCCTGGCTTCAAGCCTTGTCTTAACCACTAGATCAATTCCTAGATTTACCACTATACCTATTAAAGCAAACCTTCTATATATATTCAGTATATAGAAATTCAACATTAGTAAAAAATTGAAATCACTAATGGTTACTTCCAAATACAGTTACTTAAAATAGGGAACCCATATAATCTGTTTATAACTCAAATTTAAGAAATTTTACATGCAACAGAATATGTACCAGAAAGTTGGATACAAATTCAGGAGGAGTAAGTTCTAATACAATTCAAACGTTAAACATGAAGTGCAATGAGAACAGCTTTTTTGAAAAGAATTTTTTTTCCTCTAGAAACAGTGGATCTGTAACTGAATGTCAAAAACAATGTTTCATTTATCTTTTTTTCTTCCTTTCTGGGGAGATAATTCTTCATTAAAGCATTATACCTTTCTTCTCCTTTGCTACTGATAGCTACTTGGATTTTTCTTCTTTAACATGCACAAGATACTGTATTATTTCCACAAATGGTTAGGCCCTTGTATGAATTTCAAAAGATGCATTATATAGAACATCAGAGATCTACACATCTGCTTTGCTGCCTTTTCCTCCCATCCTGATGCCAGAAGGAAATTATGCCATCCTAAATCTTGCTGTATCCACATTGTGTCTTTACCAGATGCTTGGAATGAATCCATATTGCATTGCAGTCCATAAAGCTTTAATGTATACATTTAAGGGACATGACTGGTGGTATTCTCAGCTGAAATTCCAGCCTGCTAAATGTAATTCATTGTGTAAAAAGTATCCTCGATTTGTCATGTAAGCCTTATTTTTTTCTCTCTTCTTTCCCATCATAATGTCAATTAATTGAACTGTTTCCCACCCCCTCCTTCTAACTAACAATTGGTTACTCAATGATTTAAACTATCAACCAAGTGCCAGCATTTTTGCATCTCTTCTATTTGTATCCTGTATCAACTGGATCGGTGCAGCCAAGATGTAATCACTGGTCAGTGTTGTTAAAGAGGGTGCGATAAAACTTTTGTTGTGGGTTTGATAGGAAGGTATACACTACCTAAAAAATATAGTGAGGACACAGCCTCTTGACATGGTTTATAAGGGAAAAATCACTTCCAGTTGCAAACTACCTTTACAAAAATATACATGAGGAGAGAAATAAGGTCCTAAGCCTAGGCCTTCATGCAGCAACAGTAATCTGGAAGTTAATCCCTCACCATATAAGTTATAGATTTGTAAGGAGGGAATCCTTTCAAATTATACTTTGGCCATATAAATGTAGAGTCATCACTGTACAGGTCAACCCACTTTAAAAAAGCCACTCAACAACAGATGCCACTCAACAGATAATCAGAGTTGGAAGGGACCTTGTAGGTCATCTAGTCCAACCCCCCTGCCCAAGCGGGTAGCAGTCCAACCTCTTCTTGAAGGTTTCAAGTGATGGCGCTCCCACAACTTCCGAAGGCAAGGTGTTCCATTGGTTGATTGTTCTCACTGTCAGAAAGTTTCTCCTTATTTCCAGGTTAAATCTCGCCTTGTTCAGTTTCCATCCATTATTCCTTGTCTGGCCTACAGGCGCTTTAGAAAACAGCTTGACCCCTTCCTCCCTGTGGCAGCTCATCAAATATTGGAAGACCGCTATCATTCTCCCCTGGTACCTCTCTTTACTAGACTAGCCAAGCCCAGTTCCTGCAACCATTCATTGTATGTTTTAGCCTCCAGTCCCCTAATCATCCTGGTTGCTCTTCTCTGTACTTTTTCAAGCCACAGTTCTAGTCATACTTGCAGCCAAAGTATTTGCAGCCAGTTTCAGAATATAAGGTAACTAGGAACTAGCCTGAAGAGGGCATTCCAATAATATGCTCAAGTGGAGACTTTTGGCAGATAGTAACACACTGTGTGAATGCAGAGGGATGCAGAGCCCAGCCTGTCTGCCGACACGTTGGCTACTACCAGTAACAAGTATTGATAATGATTTATTTTAGTACAATGAAAACGCCAAGAAGGTAGTTTCATTCTGGCAGTCTGAATGTTGATCTAGACCCGGAAGAAAAGAAAAAAATCCGATAGATTCAATGGGCAGAGCAGATTCCTGCTGTCGACTGCTTTGTTTCAAGCTGCTTTCTTCATGCGCCATAGATTATTTATATTTATTTATATATCAGATTTAGAAACTGTCCATCTGCCTAATAGCAACTGAAGGCTCTCTTCCTGAATTCCACCAATCCAAATTCTTTAACTGATGAAATCCACCACATAATCAATGGAAGGTCTTGAACCAGGATAAGGGGGAAAACACTACTTCCAAAATCAGGTAAATAAACTTTTTGGATTCTTCAGTGGGTGGCTAGCGGTACAATATAAATACTGGGACAAGAATATACTGTATACTAGGGAAATGATATAGAGGCAGTTTTTTTTTTTTACTGGGGCAAAAGTGACCATAGTGTCCATAATGTCATGCTAAAACAGAAATATTCAAGAATAATTTACAGACTAAAAGAACTAGATTTTTGTAATACAAATTCCACTTAAAAAGAAGAAAATGAACTGTGACCCACTTATATTTATTCATTTATTAAACATTTTAAAGAAGAAAAAGTATGGTTTTCTCTCATTTGTGGGTAACAACTAATGGGTAATCATCATGCTTCCTTCTCAACAGGAGTATAAATTTATTGTAGTTCCATTTTTAGTATAAATCGACTATTATCCTATATGTGGCTGAGATGCTGAGCTTGTTGATCAGAAAGGTCGGCAGTTCGGTGGTTCGAATCCCTAGCACCGCGTAACGGAGTGAGTTCCCAATACTTGTCCCAGCTTTTGCCAACCTAGCAGTTCGAAAGCATGTAAAAATGCAAGTAGAAAAACAGAGGTCACTTTGGTGGGAAGGTAACAGCGTTCTGTGCACCTTCGGCATTTAGTCATGCTGGACACATGACCACGGAGACGTCTTCGGACAGCGCTGGCTCTTCGGCTTTGTAACGGAGATTAGCAGCATCCCCTAGAGCCAGAAACAACTAGAATGTATGTGCGAGGGGAACCTTTACCTTTATCTTACTCTATTGTGCCTTTTATCATTTGTCTATCACAGACAATCTGTTGTCTGTCACAAACTATCCATTGTTTGTTTATGCTTTCAAGTCAATGTTCACTCCTGGTAACTACCTAGACTAGTCACTGCAATTTTCTTGCCAAGATTTTTTACAAAAGTAGTTTGCCATTGCCTGCCTCCTAGGGCTAAGAGAGAATGACTGGCCCATAGAGCTGTTGCATGCACTTTCCCCCATATTTTTTAATCTTAGTTTGTTTTTTTAAAATGTTAAGTATGAACTTGAAATCCAAATCAGAACAGTGCTTGATAATACTATGCAAGGAATATTTCATATGGAACTAAAACAAACTCATTATTGTAATAAGTGCTATGCTGTTTTAGACTAACAACATAGCACATTCACCACAATATGAATCTCAGTGGAATGTAATTTAATTTATACTAAAATGTGCCTGTTAAAGAAGCATTATATGTTCAGATCTACATAAGAAATATTAGATGACTTGGAAAATAATACTAGAGTTTATCCAGAGGTTTTGAAAATTCCTAATCTTTGAGGGGGGGAAATTGTTACAGAACATTCAGACAGATTTACAGTTTCCAGGATTTAAACATAACAAGCTGTTTTTAAGTTAATGCCTTGTTCAACCCAAACAAATGCCATCATTACTTACTCGATTCCTACAACGAATGCAACTGAACAAATTCACATAGCAGACCAATAGTACTAACAAACAAGGGTCATTTATTTATTTGAATATCACCACAAATCCCAATTTTCTAGCCTTTGAGGTAAATGGCATAAATTTCTGTCATTTAATCAACTGCCTACAATATGAAATCCATATTAAACTAGTGGGCAAGAAGGGCTCTTTTTTGGAAACGCCTTTGCAATTGCTGCCAGTCAAATTACGCTAATTTTAATGGTAGGCATTGAGAAACCTAAAATAACCCTCACGAAAGCCTAAGGCAATCTTTAAACTACTCTGTTTGCTCAGTTGCGATACATATGATATTGGCTTACTTTATTCACCTAATGTTATTGTTCTCACAAAGCACATTATTATTTGGCTAGTGCTACCTCTGGTTATTATCACTATTAAAATAACATTTTAATAGTCATATTAGGGTATCTGATTGTTTTAAAATTATTGCTGGCACACACTTTGAATTAATAATGTTAGGAACCCCTGGGAAAGTTATACACTATAAATTATAATGAATAATGAAAAATAATATGATCTGCAAGATAATTAGTAAAGTAAGGCTGATTTGCGGCATTTTTCAAGAACAGCTATCCTGCTTTATGGCTCTGTTGTTTGTATGAGCCAGTTGGATGGCTCTTACAACAATATTCCCATTAGATTCTTACAAAGCCAAGTACAGAATGTCATATATTTAACAAATTGATGTGAAAAGAACCAACAGCAACATAACTTTTGCAATTTAAAGCTATTTGCTTCTGTTTGTACTACAGTGATAATTAATGGGTTTCATATTGTGCTACTGGAAGTTGTGTCCAATTTCTGAACATAAAATGAAACAAATAGGAAAATCAAGATTTTGAGGCCATATTTGTATGAACATTCAATTGTATAGTTAACCACAAACACATCCCATAAATATGTGTAAATGTCATTCTATAAATGAATGTTAATTATTTTACTTGCCAATGTTCCAACTTCAAGGGTGGTAGCTTGAAGTAGCTACCAGATTGATATAATCCAGTCCACCTAAAACGATTTTATAATTAAACAGAATTGCTTGAAATAGTTCATCCAAGATATTTTATTGCCTAAGGAAATGACAAAATGAATCTTGCTTTACAAAATACATTTGTACAGAAATATATTGGAAGGACAACTGAATATTTTTTGTGTTGATACAAACGTATCAAAGAAATGCAGACATCATCTGTAAACATCCACTACTTCTTGATTTGGCAGTTTCATTCTCTGTAATGGTAGGATTACCCTTTGACATTTGCTGATGTAGGAATATAGTTAAGCATTAAATATTAATCCAAGGTTAATCCAAACATTAATTCCATATTCTTAAGAGCTGAGACATCTTATAAAAAGGAAAACAAATGACTGTAGGGAAATAATTTTTTCCTATAAATTACGCTTGCTTACGATTTGTCAGCAAGTATTTTTTAGTTTATAAACTCAATTCTGTTGCTGTTGAGCAAATGCACTTTTAAATTCAAATGCAGGGACTTGTCCAGGCAATTTCTGAGAATCAAACATGATTGAATGTGGGAAAATATGATTAGGATTATCTGTATTGTAATTTTTTTTTATCTTTTGATATGTAAGTGCCTGGCTATGTCTCAATGGCAGCTATTTTATAAACGGGGGTGGGTGGAATCACACATAGAAGCTATACTGTCAATACCAAGCTTTCAAAATGACCAATGTGCCTACAAACTCAAAAGTTAAAGACTTCTACTTATACAGTGAGATGAAGTTTGAACTAAGTTTCCTTAGTCAGATACTTTGCAATAATAGTCCTCTTCTAAAAGTTCACATTTTATTTTGGGTCTCCTCAACCGTAGCAGGATCGAATCACGTGTATCTGTGTGGTCTTTCCTGGATCCATCTATCAAACAGACAAGTTAAATAATGGGGCAATTTTTCTCACCTCATACTTGACATTGCAAACCTATTGTATCTTTCTTCTTCAGGGTCGTATTAGGAATAAAAATTGTAGTCTGCATTTATTAGAATAGTAAGGGGAGGGAAACAGCAGATACATCAACTGAAGGTATTCCATTTGTCTTTGTCAAAAATCCAACATCTGCTCCAAGTTTAAATGTTAAAATAGCAAATTACCCATCATCCCATGATTGGCTGATGGCTTTTCTCGTCAGGCAGCACCATGGTTCAGTTCCATTCCACCCTCAACAAATACTGGAAAGGAATGTACATCAATATTCATTTGCAGGGCTATTGACAGTACTCTATCACTCCCAAACCTTCTTCACATGTTTTTCCCCGGGGAACTGTCTAGATAGTCTCCATCTGTGACTTGCTCTCCATTACTTCAACCTCTAAAATCCAAACACAAGCACCATATGTTCTTTCTGGGCCAACAGTTTCTCTGGCATTCATCATATCTGTCATACTGAGCTCTGTTTCAACTCTTTGAAGGATCAATAAGACCTCTTTCAACTGCCACCACATGTGAAAAGTTCATTCTTTGGAATTAAACAACCAGCACCCCCTTTTTTTAAGTAAACTATCCATTATAAATACTTATGCAGAGATATCTGCTTATATCAGTCCTTATTCCTTAGTTAGTTATCAGAGAAATTGGTATTCCATCCTATTTTTTTGACCAAAAAGAACTATTGACTGAATTAATTGGAGAAAGTAACATATTCAAACTATGAGGTATTATAAGACCACAAACAAACAAACATAAGCTATATGCTTTCCTATTTCACAGAATGGCCAAGGTACGGTATATTATTGTGTATTGCCCTAGATTTTCTGCAATGTATCTTCTGTTTTAGAATTCTTTACGCAGGAAAAATTGTTTACCATCCTCAAAGACAGTATTTTTAAATATTATTCAGATAAAATAATCCCAGACAATTGCTTCCACATTGGAATGAAACAATAAGTTGGGAGGTAAAGTATGAAATACCTATATATAAACATTAACAAAATATTTGAAAAAAAATAGAAGTCATCCCACAGAGTAGAGGATACATTAGTATAATGCACAAATAGGGTTTTCATAATTAATCCAAAGTATTTCTCCTTGTACTCATTATAATCATTTTGTGTAAAAGTATAGACAGAAGTATGCTGGAGGTTTGTGTAAGAGTGCAGACGGAAGTATACCATCATAGGTATAGACCAACATATACACTTATACCTTTTGATACAAGTAATATTTGCAATATATTCCATTAATGATTTCTTCTAAAAGTATTCATAGACAGAGAGGCAAAGAATCATACACATTTACTGGTATGCTAGGCATTTGATCATATTGTATTCTCTCTTTAATCCCATCAACAAATAGCATTTATATATCAGAACACTCTGTACTTGTATAACAAATGCAAGCATAAAAGCTGAGCATGTTTCCTTTACAATCCACACATTATATGCTTTTATAGTTGTATATAGTTATAGTGTTAGCAAAATGCAAGTGCTTTTCTTAAAATAGTTTAAATAACACAAGTCATTTTGCAGATTTGTTTTAACTTCAGATTAGGTAGGAAGGTGACCATCACTTCAGCCAGGGTTATTTATTAACATGGAACTACACAACTTCACCAATATGCCTGTTTTATTCTTTTTCTTGCCGAAGTCCTATCATTGACATGTATTGTAGGAAATTATCTCTGTAGTCACTCTATTTATTTTCAGCAAAATTGTTTAAAATGAATAGGAGTACAACAGTGTGTGTAAAGAGTGCTTGAATCCTGGAGATTTTATTACTGTCAGTTTAATTTGAATGGAAGCTTTTAAGACCACATGGGAAAAATACATTGGTATTTTCAATATTCTGATAAAACTTGACATTACTCAACCTTGAAGAATCTCCTTTCTTCATGTGTAAAACAGCAATTACTCAATTAGTAAATTACAGGTACCTCAATTGCAGGTAGTTAGTCCTCAAATTTCAACTGTGCATTTAACAATGGTTCTGTTAAGACAGCCACCCTCAAAAAATAATTAATGATCCATCCTCAAAGTTATGAGTGTTGCATTACCCCTGCAATCATGATTGCAATTCAGGCATTTGGCAATTGGGTCACATTTATGACAGTTGCACATCTTACAATCACATAATCATAAAATGCAATCTTCCTAGCCAGCTTCTGACAAGCAAAATCAATTGAGGACAATTTACTTAATGACAGTATGATTCACTTAACAATTACATTATTTACTTAATGACCATAGTGATTCACTTGATCACAGTAAAAACAGTCATAAAATCAGGTCCAACCACATAATGACTCAGCCATGTTTTATCAGCTAACATGTCATTTAGCAAGCAAGATGCAGTCTCAATTGCTGTCGGGCAATTGAGAAATCAGATACAAGTCACTTTGTCATATTTCAAACAGTCACTAAACAGATGGTCATAAGTCAAAGACACTAAGTCAAAGACCCTTCAGTGATGGACAAGCTTCTTAAAACTGCCACCAAAGAAGTGGACACAGTATCCCTTTAACCAGGTCCTAACCGTTCTTTCCATAATTTGAGTCAAACAGATGCCCACAAAGGGGAAAAAAAGGAGAAAAAACTAAGTTAGATGTCACTAAGTTTGGATTATGTGATGGATGATATCCAATTTCATAATTAATTCTTGGGTGGCTTGTGATGTGTGAGGCCTAAGGTTATCATATTGCAGCATCATTTCTTTACTGTGCTTCCAATCTCTGCTTAATTGTTGTCTCAAAGTTTTGAATATTGCACTGATAATAGTGTCAAATTCAAGGAAATCTCTGTGAATTATTACTATTAGATTTATATCCCATATTTATTTTACGCAACGGAAGTCAGTATACATAATATTTCTTTGTAACACCATCTGCATTCCAAAGAACTATAACTAAGCTTTACCTACAAAGCTTGGATTTTGAATTTTTTCACTGATCAAATCCTGCAATGACATTTCTTCAACTGTACTTCATTTCTATCTTATAATGATGAACCCATGTTTTGTCAGCTATCAAGATACAGTAAAGAAATGCCTTACTTTCATTCTCGCAGAGTGACAATTGCTAGAAAATTTCAGCTCTTGAAACTTTTAACTTTGCCATCCTTTGCAAGGAACCCATCTTGCAATCTTTCAATATTGATGATCAATAATGTGAGTTACATATTCCTGTGAAATTCCAAACCTGATTGTGATTTTCTTTTGAATGCACTACCAATTGTCCTTAAGCAGTTCACTTTTGGGGTGGGGGGGGTGGGCTAGCAATGTATAGCACTCATTCAAACCATAATAATCACCATAAATAACTTGTATTCAGTGGTGAATTTCAATTGTAGAGATTCCCTTTGGGAGTCAAAAAATCGATCACAGGTTATTGTTTAAAGTGCAGTGATAAGTACTCGCTGCAAGTTTCCATTTCATCAACAAAAGCAACACAACCTTTTTTCCTAACAATTTTCTGCCAATCAAAGTGAAAGAATAGATGCTAAAGAACATGCCACAACTTCCCATATTGACTTATAACATTGGAAGCCTTTTTAGCGTTCTCAAGAAGCGAAAGAACTGTAGTATATAATATTTACTTCAATTTGTGCATTTTACAATAAACATCATACACATATCCTTCATTGAGCTTATAAAATAATATTGAAAAGTTATTTAAGAACTTATGATTCCTTTTCAGCTTAAAGGCAAGTTGTACAGCACACATAAAGGGACCATTTCTACAATCCAACGACAAGACAATCTGAGCCATTATAACATTTCTTAGGTACAAATATTAACAATAGATAAATTTTCATTGAATGCTAACATCTTTAATGTTTCCAATGCACAACTAAGAAAAGGCTTGTGCTTCTATTCTTCTAAATGGAAATACCATAGTGAATAAATATTGTAATTCTATGGCAAGAGAATGCTCAAATAAATACCTGCACCTATGTTTTTGTATTAAAGTGGAAAGATCAAAGGTGAGACTCCAGGAAAGAAATCACATAACATAGCAAATTTTGTGGACCATATTTTTATAAAAAATCCATACAATAACTACTGTTAAATTTGTACTCCGTGAATTTGTCCTATCCGTTTAACAGAGATAATTGTGCTGATAGGCATCACTCACATCTTGTGGGGGCCAGATCTCTTTATTAATCGCAATTCATTTCCTAATGATTTCTATGGGTTTGGCCTCATTGAATTCGGTTCTGCCTTTTTTGTTGTTGTTATAATATATTTTAGTGGTTCTTTAATTCAACTATTTTATTTATACTTTCAAGTCAAAGTCTTGAAATATAATATTTAAAGATGTTTCTCAATATGATACATAAAAATATGAAACATCTAGTTAAATAGAACCATTCTGTTTCCTAAAATGAAGATTTGACAACTCTATTTAAAAAAAACAACTGGAACATTAGAACCTTTAAAGAAGCTATAGGGAAAAAAAAACATAAATACAGTGGCACTATGGAAAAAAGTTCTATTTGAGGATTTAGGCAAATTTTAAAAGGTAAGAAATTATTTAAATAATTTAATTTCAAGTCTGTTTTTAAGGAAGATCCGCAGCAGTACTATCAGTAGTAGCACTGTCAATTGTGCCACAAAATACACCATCAGCAATCAATGCGACTGGCTTTATTCATCTTTATTGATAAACTTTCATAAACAACTGAATCAATCTAAATTTCAGAGTCTTTAAAAGCCTCCCCATATACATATTACTGAATATACATATTAAGTGCGATGAAGTAGACTTGGAGAATATGTGGCCTGTCAGTGTCATTATCCTCCAGTATTTAGGAAATCTGGACAGAAAGGCCAGTGAGGAAGGATGCTTAGGGATACTGTGAAATTACAAGTTCCCCATTCCCTAACTACAGCATGAAATTTTGTAGAAAGGTCTATTTTCTCTAAATTAAAAAAAAAAAACCACACACATTGTGGCTTAAATTTGTGAATTTAGTTATAATCTCCCTTAGCTTTACTGTTCTCATTCATCTGCAATATGTATCTGTACAGATTTTCCAAAGCTTTCTCAAAAAATAGTTGAAGGAAACAATAGATGTTTGTGGGCTATTCACATAGTCATGAACTACATATTAAGACCCAAGCCTTCCTGGATTTTGTCCAGTAGATTCATAAGAGTATTTAAAAATATGATGCATATAGCCTTTTGCAAAGCAACAAATGCAAAGACCTGCAAACAGCAGTGGAATGATTGTGGTAAAAACAAAATAGTACTAATAGTAACAGGCGCTTTTGGTGCAATCCCAAAACAACTAGAATACTACTTGAATATCATTGGCATTGACAAAATCACCATCAGTCGCAGCAAAAGGTAGCTTTACTTGGAATAGCTTACAGCCTGCAACAATACACTATCAAATAACAATATCTGTTTATCCCAGGTCCACGGGAAGAACTTGATTGGTGGATAAAAATGCCAAATCTGGTCTAATCATCTAGCTAACTGTGCAAACAATTATAACAATAAGTAATTTTATATGCTTTCCAACTACCAGCAACTCTGGGCAGCACATAAATTTAATAAATTATTATTAGTTGTTGGGTACGCATTCACTCTGGGAAAATGAGAAAATACAATCCAAGAAAGAAATTATTGGATTCTGTCCTTGAACTTCATCTCTTGGAATCAAGATCAGTGTTAAGAAAGTATCCCAAGGTACAATTTATTTCTTTACATATCCTCCTTTCCCCTCCCCTTTCAACAAAAATGATTCTTGGTGGTTTATAGCACAATAACGAAGTAAACACATAGAAGCTACTAAAAACTTAAACAACCATGGAGCAACTGAAATGTGGTCATTCATTCCCCAAAGGTCTTATGTGTGGAACAACTCTGTCTTTAACAGTTTTAAAAGGCCAATAATTGAAGGGTGCCAATCACATCTCGAGGAAGGAAACTGTTTCATAATATAGAGGTGGTTGCAGAAAAACATTGCTTGTGAATCCTGGTCCCCTTCAACTCCCCTACATGGAGAACCATCAAAAGATATTGGTGAGAGCTCCACACTAGATGAGTTATATAGGCTATCTCTGTGAAGAGCTGGTTCTGCATCTTGGCCTCAAGCTTAATAGCAATAAGCAATAGTACTTAGATTTGAATACCGCTTTACAGTGCTTTACAGCTCTCTCTAAGCGGTTCACAGAGTCAGCACATTGCCCCCAGCAATCTGGCTCCTCATTTTACCCACCTTGGAAGGATGAAAGGCTGAGTCAACCTTGAGCCTGGTTGCCATATTGCAGGCAGCAGACAGTCAGCAGAAGTGGCCTGCAGTACTGCACTCTAATCACTGCACCACCGTGGCTCACTATGGCTTAATGGTAAAAAAGAACATTTTGAATTGCATCTGGAACCTTATCTGTATATAATGCAATGGTCATAGGATTGGCATTACATAACTATACAAACAAGCATTATCACATAGAGAACACTGCATTAATCCAGATATGTGGTGATGACAACATGATAAAGTCCAAAAGAACCCTACACTTTTCACTCATCAAATAAAAATCATGAATATTCTGATTGGCAGACAAAAGAACCGCTATATTGTGCCAACTTAAGCTCAATTATAGATTTCAGAACAAAAAAAAACTCGCACCAACATCTTTAATGCTATGTTTGGGGACAAATAATCCATCCCCTTATTCTGGGCAATGAAATAAGCCTTGGATAAATGTCTAGCTGTTTAACTAAAGCCAATTGACAGAACAATGTTAAAATCATACTGAAATGATATTTTGGAAAAATGATCTCTGAGAGGAATGGAGATGTTTCTAGCCAGGGCAATTGTGAGCTAGCTGGCCGGACAGTCCAGGGGGTATTTGCACAAATCCACGGTTCCATGAGAGCAACCCTCTTTAATGAAATCAATGAAGGAAAATTCTAAATGATTACTTTATGTCCCCTTTGCAGCTGCTTGGGCATTCTTCTTTGCTTCTGGCAGCATTCCAAGCCTCTGATTCTGTTGCCTTCTCTGGAACAAAATGAATTCTTGAGCCAACAGATCAGGGTAACTTTAACAACAACCAAGAGAAGCAAAACAAAACTCACAATTACTCAAGCATACAGAAAGCCAGCATATTTTATCTCTTCTGTCATAAATACTACATTTTCAACAGAAAACGTGGGTCCTACCTAATAGAGCTGGACAAACTATTTCTTGGCTTCCCTACTCAATCCACATTTCTACAACATAAAACTTTAAAAGACAGTGCGTGCTCTGTCAATGTTCTCATTGGGAGCTTTTCTCAGGAAAGCTAGCTATTGTAGATGATCATGTTGTGTCATTGGAGAGAAAGTACTACTCTGTAATTGGCATTAATTCTCTAGAGAGAAGTAATCCAGACATCATCACATAAATGGCTCTAAAGTGTTTAAGTAAAAACTTCTTTATCTGTCTTCCTTTCCAGGCAATCCTTTCTCTTTGTAGTAGTCTTGGAGAATTAATAGTGCCTTAAGAAGATAAGCAAGCACAGCTTTACAACTGAAACCATTATACTGATTTACATTATTTTTAATAAACTATTGGGCATCTAAATTTGTTAAATTTGATGGGTGGTGCACTGATTATAGATTATAGATTATAGATGGATGGATGGATGGATGGATGGAAAGAGAGGGAGAGGGGAAGAGAGACAGAGAGGGAAGGAGAGGGAGTGAGAGACAAACATAAAGAGAGATTGTTCCTCAAGTCCTTCAGGTGCTTTTTTGCAAACTCCAAGTGGGGTTTCATGTGTTTTGCTCTGAGGAGAAGCTTCCATCTAGCCATTCTTCCATAGATCCCAGATCAGTGAAGGACTGCAGTGATAATTATCCTTCTGGAACTCTGTCCCATCTCCACACAGGATCTCTGGAGTTCAGTCAGAGTGGCCATTTCTTGGTCACTTCTCTTACTAAGGCCCTTCTCCCCTGATTGCTCAGTTTGACCAGGCGACCAGCTCTTGAAAGAGTCATAGTTGCACCAAACATCTTCCATTTGATAATTATGGAGGCCATTGTGCTCTTAGGAACCTTCAATGCAGCAGAAATGTTATTGTAGCTTTTCCCAGATCTGTACCTTGCAATAATCCTGTCTCTGGGCTTTGCAAGCAGTTTCTTTGACCTCATGGCTTTTGCTCTATGACAGTATGCATTGTCAGCTATGATGCCTTCCATAAAAGGTGTGTCCTTTCCAAATCATGTCCAATTAGTTTAATTCACCTCAGATCGACTCCATTTAAGGCATAGAAACATGTCAGCAGCGATCAAGAGAAATGGGAGGCATTAGAGCTACATTTTCACGTATTGTTGCAAAGGGAGTGAATACTTATGCCAATGTTTTCGGGGTTTTTTTTTTTAAACAAATTTACAGACATTTCTAAAATTCTGTTTTCACTTTGTCATTATGTGATATTGAATGTAGGAATTTCAACAACTGCAGAATCAGGCTGAAGTATACCAAAATTGACAAAAGGGGGTCTGAATACTTTCTGAATGCAGACAGACAGACAGACAAACAGACAGACAGACAGACAAACTGGATAGATATCACAAATACATTTTAATTATTGTGTGTTTGGATTGCAATTTTAAAACCAAGATAGCAGATGCATTGTGCCAATTAAAACATTTTGATGAAATTATTATACAAATTTTTATAGCCACCCAACTTACAAATAGACTCCAGGTGGCAAGATTAAATCTAAATCAATGCAATACAAGGGGATCCCAAATTTCACTCGAAGTCTGAATGTTCTTGTAAAAACCTTGAAAATATAATATTGACAAGAAAGAGAATACACTGTACTATGCAATCACAAAACACTGCTTTCCTATTAAGTCTGAAAAAAGTTCTCCACAGCAGACTTATTTCAGTTTATTAACTTACGTTCCAAAATGCAATCATGATGCTATGGTTGGTGACATTAAATTAGAGAAGTGATTTGTGTTTAAAGGGACCACACATTTTGTTAAATAATGCAAATAATCAATGTCATTTAGTTAAAAATTAGTGTCCTACAGATTAATATGAGAGACTCAGCAAATTGTGTACGACTATGGGGAGGACATGCTCTCTGAAAATTAAAATAATTTTAAAATGAATGTAATAGGATTCACACAATAGTTTTTGTTCTGAAACCATGGGATCTGGTGTATATGCCAAGTTCATGCTTCTTCAGGGCAGGAAAAAGAAAACAGACAATCTTGATTTACATAATGGACTGTATAGATAGCAAAAAGGTTAAGAAGATGTACCTTGGCACAATCCACACAATATCTATAGGTTCTTTCAGCGTTTGAAAAAAAAAAACTTCATTATTTATATCACTGGGGAGGAAAAGAGCAGGTTTAGACAAAAGAGTATCTCAAATGAAGATGTCATCATTTTCGGGGGAAACCAACCAATGTGGCAACATTTATTCCAACCCAAGATAAAATTCATCTCTGAAATAGATGAACACCTTCAAAAATGGTGTTAAGGGATTTCTGTCTTTTTCTATCTTTTTCTCCTTCTGAGGCAAGCTCCCAGGTTCATGATCTTCCTCCCCTCCCTCAAGTTGACAGCTTACCACAAACTGACAAATCTCCTCACAAGTTCCAAAAAACAGTTTACCTAACTGAGGACCTAACCCATATTCATGGATTAAAACTAAAACTCATTGCCCAAAGCCATTTTCAGGTTTTCTTTTCTCATCCTGCCACTTGCATGCAATGAAGGAGAAATCATATTTCTGGAACTGGACAGATTCACCCCCTTCTTGCAGTTTCTGAAGGGAGACAAGCACAGGCTGAAATTAACCTTTCCTGAGGTTATCTGTAGTAGAAGCAGAAAAGATGCCCAACTCTGCAAGCCAAAGACATTTTTGATGTTCATATGTCATTGTCCTGAAAGTTCAAAGTTCTCTGCAGTTGCCTTGTAATGGATCAAAGGTCAAGTATTTAAAATAGCTTTAGCACCCTTTTTTAGAGCAAGTGACACCCGTCAACCCCAGCCATGTGGAATCTGCCATATTTTTGGGAGGGAGTGGCGGGAAGAAATAAGCCTTGAGCTCAAATCTCAAGTTTGTTAGAGGAAATTTCCAGACAACTCAAATCCCAGTTTGTTAGAGGAAATTTCCAGTGAGTTCAAATCCCAGTCTGTTAGAGAATAAATTCTCAGTGAGCTCAAATCTCAGTTTGTTAAAAAGTTCCCAAAGAGCTCAAATCTCTGTTCAAAAGTTCCCAGTTCCAATCTCAGTTTGTTAGGAAATTCCAGGATTATAGTTGCCAGAAACCAATGATGTGTAGGGCATCAGATGACCAATAAGAGACCCCTTAGCTGCAGTTCACAAAGCAAACGAAGATGAGGAAACTCGAGAAGAAACCTGTTCTGTTTTATCTCAGACGGAATCCACTTATGCTGGTCTCAAACAACCCACCCACCTGCGAGTCCACCTGTCACTTCCCTCGTTGGGAAGCTCGTTGGGAAGCTAGCTAACCCTAAATAACCAAGGGGAGGGGAGGGGAGAAGTGCGGGGACGCAACGCCTCTTCTTACCTGTGGAGCCGAGGAAAGGAGCCACAAGGTGACTGCAAAGAGGGAGGCAACTCTCCGTCCACAGTGCGACTGCCGTCCTGGCGCTGCCATAGTTTTTTTTTTTTTTTTAAGCCACCCCTCTCGGTTGTTCCAAGGGCGGGAAAAGAGCGAGGCGTGCAAACCGTGCCCCGATCCTCTCCAACACACCTCCTGCTCGAATCAGTCAGCTCCCGAAACACCTCCCGGGCTCGTCTTCGCCGTCTCGGGCTCCAAGGCGGGGACACGCGCACGGTCGGAACGGCACCGGACGGGGGAGGAGGGGGTGGGTGAGAAACCACAGGCGATGTGCGCTTTTCGGCTCCCACTGAGCTCGGGGAGACGGGACGGGCGGTGCTGCTGCTAGCTTCTCGGTTCCCTTCCCCACCCCACGCCGGTTGGCCGATGAGGGCGCAGGGAGAGCGGCGACCCAGCAGTGCTTGGCCGGGAAGGGGGCTGTTTTTCCCTGGGACTTTGGGTTTTCTCGCTGTTAGCCGCGGCGGCGGAGTTCACTCGAGGCGCTCGCTGCGCGTGGATGGGGGGGGGGGGAAGCACGTTTAAAAAGAAGTCTTGCAGGGCGGGCGAGCGAGTGGAAATGGGCGTCGCCCGTCTAACTTGCCTTAAAGAGATACCGCTGATTTCCCCCGAGGAATAGCCTCGTTGGATCGGAATTTTGACGCGCGCCGCTGGACCCCCGGGCAGCGCCTTTCTCTCCGAATCCTGATTTCATACTTGCGGGAAGCGTGTGGCCGCTGCCCTCCCGCCTTTAACTGGGTGTACGACATACTACAGATTGGGGCTGGAGGGGGGGTGTTTACATGAGGCGTATTTACAACTCCTTCACCTGCCCGTGACCTTGTAAGCGTACGTTGAAAGCTGCTACACGGTATTGTCTGAACGCCCCCCGAAAAATAGGCTTTGCGGAGTACAGGTCGCAGTTGAGCCCAAAATTACTGCTGTTAAGCGAAAACGCGTGTTAAGTGAACGTTGCCCCATTTTGTGAGCTTTCCTGGTGCCGTTGTTACAAGTGAATCACTGCAGTTGTTAAGGTACGGTAGTAGCCTTGTTGTTAACTGAATCTGGCTTCCCCATTGACTTTTGCTTGTCAGAAGGTCGCAAAAGGGGATGGTGTGACTCCGGGACACTGCTAAGGTCATAAATATGAATCAGTTGCCCAGCGTCTGGATTTTTGATCACGTGACCATGCTGCGCTGGTTGTAAGTGTGAGAAATGTCATAAGTGCTATTGCTATGTCACTTTTTTCCGTGCCGTTGTAACTTTGAATGGTCATTAAATGAACTATTGTAAGTCGAGGACTTCTTGTACACCTGAGAGATTACTCAAATATAGAATCTATTTTTTAAAAAAAGACTATCATTGGCACAGGGGAACCGCATAGTGTCGTATCATAGACATAGAACAACAGAGCTGGAAGGTTGGTTACCTTGGAGGTCATCTAGTCCAATCCCCTGCTGGAACAAGAGATTCTACACCATTTCAGACAAGTGGCTGTCCAGTCTCCTTGAAAGCCTTATCTTCTTATAAGAGACAGGAAGCAGGGTTTTTTCTCTCTCTCTGTGCAAGTATGAAATGAAGACATGCATAGTTTCATGTGCATAAAAGAGTTGGCACCCAGGAGCAAGCCCGTAGTGCTATTCCTAGAGTATCTGGCCAGCTGCCACAGAAGCGTCAGTCATGACGACCATTACATACAAAATTGGCTGGCCTGTAAATGAACACTGTGCTCATGCCCCATTCTCCCACACTTAGCCATCTCCCTGTAGAACCCTTGTTGCCAGAGTATAAAACTTTCCAGTCACTCCAATATGTTTAATATTGGGTGGACTCAGCCTTGACAAAGCATGGCTGCAGGAAGATTATTCTATGTTAGCCTGGAAGCGTCCACGCCTCCAACATATGGTATCTGGAGCACCACATTTAAGGTTGAGCACCACATATGCAATCCTGCCAGGAGAGCCTGGCAGGATTGTAATACAGAATGCCATGAATTCATAACAATAATCAAAAAATAGGGGGGTCACATGCAAATTCAGATAATTTGAATTTCAAATAAAATATGGGCTCTAGGAATATATTGGTAATCCTCAATTTACAACTATTCATTTAAAGTTACGATAGCACTGAAAAAAGTTACTTACAACTGGTTTTCACACTTAACCATTGCCACATCCCCATGGCCACATGATCCAAATTCAGGTGCTTGGCAACCAGCATGTATTTACAATGGTTGCAGCATCGCAGGGCCATGTGATCACTATTTGTGACCTCAGCTGGCATCTGACAAGCAAAATCAGTTGCAGAAGCTGGATTCACTTAATGCCAAATGATTCACTTAACAATTGCACTGATGTGTTTAACAAATGGCAAAAAAAAGTTGTGAAACTGGACTCCAACAGTATTGATAACTACATACAGTCACAATTAGTAGTTTAACATGGAAACCACATAACTTATTCCTAAAGCATTTAACCCAAAATTATATAGATGCACACTAATTTGCAGCCCACACAGATGCTTACTTAGAAGAAAATCTACCCTAGTTGTCTGTGTTTCAGAGGTGGTATTCAGCAGGTTCTGACCAGTTCTGGAAAACCAGTAGTAGAAATTTTGAGTAGTCTGGAGAACTGGCAAATACTGGCTCTGACTTTGACTGGCCCCGCCCATATCTATTCTCTGCCTCCTGAGTCCCAGCTGATCTGCTGGGTCTTCTTTTGTTGCCCTGCACAGGAGAACAGAGCTGGAAAGCAGGTTAGTGGGTTGGAGAGGGAATGGATGGGAATAGGAATGGGATTTTGCCACATTCACCAAGCCACACCCAGAGAACCAGTAGTAAAAAAAATTGAATCCCACCACTGCTGTTTTTGATATATAGAAAAGTGCTAATTAGATCAATGTAACCATTTATAGCAGGTAACTGGGAGTAAGATTTTCCTTTACATAGAAAGTTAAGGAAAACATTACCTGCTTCAGTTCAATCCATACAACAATTGGTGTTGTGTGTGTAAAGTTGTACCTCTCTGCAAAGTCTGCAGACTATTAAGAACTCTTCAGGGTACTTCAGGTAGCCTTCTTAAAATACCTGATAATTTTTTTTAAAAAAATCTCAGATTTAAGTACTTTGTCCTGCATATAAAGCATGCTAATAAGAAAATAATAAGACACAAGCAAAAACGAACACTGACATCCTGGAATTACTCTTGCAAAGTAACAGCAACAATTGTTGTGTTATTTCTCAGCTTTTGTCTTGAATACTATATAAGTAAATACTCCCTTAGAATGTAGTGTCTGAATACTGTAGAAATAGAATAGAAATAGAATAACAGAGTTGGAAGAGAGCTTGGAAATCTTCTAGTCCAACACCCTGCACAAGCAGGAAACTCACTACCATTTCAGACAAATCTCTTCTTTAAAACTTCCAGTGTTGGAGCATCCACAACTTCTGGAGGATTAATTGTTCTAACTTTCAGGAAATTTCACCTTAGTTCTAGGTTGCTTCTCTCTTTGATTAGTTTCTATCCATTGCTTCTTGTCCTGCCTTCAGGTGCTTTGCAGAATAGCTTGAGTCTCTTATCTCTGTGGCAACTTGTGTACTTGGATCATTGAGAAAGGAGACACCTAACTGAAAAACCAAATGCATTGTATTGGGATCCTAAATAAAACTAGCTAGTGTTTAAGCAGCTTATATGCAGCCTGAAGAGAGACTTAGCTCTCTTCGTATTTTGGGCAGTATATAAACTGCTGCTGAGATATTTTGCACGACTTCCTCATAAAAAAATGAGGATGTTGATTTTTTAAACTTTCATATGAACTTCTCTGACTCAAAAATAAGGGGATAGGTAATATTTAGGCTCATTTGCTCTAATGTAGCAGGGATCAAACTCAAGGCCACGTGGCACTTAGATTTGGCCCGGAGAGTTTGCCCTGAAAATAGCAAAGAACCGGCCCGTGGTACCTCTGCCAGTGAAAATGGACTCCCGAGCTCTGATTTCGGCTGCCACGGCCTCCTGTAACACTCTGCTAGTGAAAATGGACTTCGGGAGAGTCTCCCAAGCTCTGTTTTCACTGGCAGAGAGTGGCAAGAGACCATGGCAGTCGAAAATGGAGCTCAGGAACCCATTTTCGCTGGCAGAGCACTCGGGCCACCACGAACACCCCCAAAACAAGTGACATTGATTTGGCCATGCCCATCCTAGCCATGCCCACCCCGGCCCCCAAGGTCAAACAACTCTGATGTGGCCCTCAATGAAATCGAGTTTGACACCCCTGCTCTAATGAACCTTCAGCCTGATGTGCACATGGTGAATTCAAATTATTTTAGAAATTGTGTCTACCAAATATTCATTTAGCTATTACAGTGCTACATTTCACTCCTTCCAGAATATGCAAACCGGGGTTAACTGTAAATATAAAGATTCTGCATTACATTTCTATTTTACACATCCCCAAAACATAATTAATATGGTAGCTTTGCACAACTCTTTTAGCTATAATTAATGCCTTATTGCAACAATAGTAGCAATCATAACAATTTTGTTGGGATTGGATTTTAACTCTTCCATTGAATAATATGTGCTTTGTTACCTAAAATGCATTCTTGCTATGGAACGCTCTTAACCATATCTATTCTGGCACTATAATAGTATAAATCTGTAGACTTATGAGCCAATGATATTTGAAGGAACAATTCGAGATGTTTACATCTTCATCCAGCCACATATTTATGGGGCATATTCGCATCCCTTGGAAGCATTTGAATATGCATACAGTTTCATATGCCATTTTCCTCCTCTTCATACAGTCACCAGAGTCAAATTCAGTGTCGGTATTCAGCCGGTTCGCAACGGTTCATGTGAACCGGTAGCAAGGATTTGGCGTACCGAACCGCTCACCCAATTGTTACTGGCTCTCTTGACACACCCGCCCAATGCTCGCTAACTCCGCCTGCCTGATGCTCACCCCTTAAGGTATTTCTTTTTATTTTCCTCCTGACAATCAGCTGTTCATACAATCAGCTGTTCTGGGATTCCCCTAGCTTGTCTTGCTGCTTCGGCCAGGAGGATTCCCTGAAGCCCAGGAAGGCAAAAAATGGAGCACAGCTCCCCTCTCCATTTTTTGCCTTCCTGAGCTCCAGGGGAGCCTTCTGGGAGCAAAGCCACCCCCAGGAGACTCCCCTAAGGCCCAGAAGGCCCCAAAATGGAGAGGGGGGGTGCCGCACGCCCCCTCCAGGCTCCTTTTTTTCTTCCTGAACCCCAGGAGAGCCTTCTGGGAGCAAAAACTCCCTTCAAGGAGGCTCCCCTGAGGCCCAGAAGGCCCAAAACGGAGCAAGGTGGGTGCTGCGCACCCCTCCGGGCTCTGCTTTTTTTCTTCCTGAGCCCCAGGGCAGCTTCCTTGGAGCAAAAATATCCCCCAGGAAGTTTGCCTGAGGCCCAGAAGGCCCAAAAAAACAGGTGGGGGGGGATGGCTGCACAAAAACAAAACAAAAACATGCCCACCCAGTCACATGGCCGTGGCCACAAAGCCATGCCCACAGAACCGGTAGTAAAAAGTCCCACCACTGGTCAAACTGAAAATGAAATTGAAATGTTTCTATTTGCTTCAGTAGGTGTTGGATCCGTTTTCTGGTGAATAATGAAATGTGTAGGATTGGTACTAAAATAGTACAAAAGTACTGTAGCTGAAATATGTATTTGGATATAAACATCTGAATGTTTTCCACGCAGAAAACAAAAACTATAAATAATGTATTTGTAAGGCATTCTTTTTCCATGCGCACATTGATATAATAATGCATTTTAGTTACCTTTTCATGTAACTGAAAAGCTACAGAAATATGCTAGAAGAAATTACTGGCATTCATTAATAATTAGACCAAATGTCAATGTATAGAGAGATCTTAGTCTTAAACTCTAAGAAAGCATGCCAAATTTCACATTGAAAATGTACTGCCCTTTTTTTTTCAAAGTTTAAAATGATCTCACAGCCTTTTATGAAGTTAGAATAGTGCTTTGAGTCTTTAAAAATGAATTAATATGTTCTTTTTTATACATAAACTAGCAAAATCAAAAGTTAGTAAGATCACCAAAGACCTGTAAACATTTCTATAAACTATTTTTGCATGAGTTTTTTTGTGAGAGATTCAAGTGCTTTCTCAGAGTTTAATACCATAAATATTATGTAGATGAAATTGTCAAAACCTTTTGAGTATGTTTGTATATCCTAGTCTTCAAGTATGAAAAATATTGACTAAGGCAGTATGTTATTTTATAAAAATTTTGCAGGCATAGAGAGATGTATTGCCACAAGTTGAGTAGTATTGCAGTTTAATTTAAACAGAGGTGCTTCTAGTTAATAAAAAGGCAGATTAGGGAATAGAAACTCAAACAGAATTGGGTGGAGTTACAATTTCCATGGAGACCCGTGGGTCATATTCTCATGACAAACTTTATTGCGGTAGATTCAGCCCAATGTTCTGGGCATGCATGACACACTAAACTGTTTGCTGGATGATAACATAACATAGGTATGATAGGTTAATATGTGGCTGACTTGTTTGTGGTTCAGTTGTCATATAAACCCAGCTGTGATGACAGTTTGGCTGTGTTCACATGACATGCTTAGCTATAGCTAACTTAATCTTACATAATAAGTTAAACCATAAATTAACCACACAATCAAGTAGCTGGTTTCATGGCTTGGTGCCTAGGTATCCTCCCTGGTCCAGATTGGGATCTTGAGGATTCCCTCCCCATAAGAAGTTAGAGGGAATAAGGGCTCATGTTTTTCATAATGACTCCATCCTCTTGAAATCACTTATCCTTGGAAATATATATCTTATTTGGAGAGGCTGTGAACACCAAATTGTTTCATACGGCATTGATTCTTAGATGGATGCCTAGATGGATGCTGGAGAGGGTGTTTTATTGACTGTGGTTTATATATTATTGTTTTTAATGTGTAGATTGACAGGCACCTATTGGAATGTGCTGGTCTACAAGGTTGATAAGAGGCTCAATGTAAATAAACATGCTGAGCTTGTCAACTGGAAAGTTTAAGACCCAAATGTTGCTGATCGAGTCAGCTCCTGTTACTTGCCCCAGCTTCTCTCCACCTTGCAATTCAAAAGCAAATGCCAGTAGATAAATAGGTACCACTTTAGTGGGAAGGTAACAGGGTTCTGTGCATATTGGCGTATAGTCATGCTGGCCACATGATATGGCAATGTCTTCAGACAACACTAGCTAAGAAACAGAGAACACCAACCCTAAGTTGGACATGACTGGATAGGGGAAAGCTTTACCTTTACAAGGCTGATGAGTGTGCTGGTCTATAAGGATGCTAAGTAAATAAATAGTTATAGTTATCTAGACTCTATAGTGCAAACATAGTAGCAGTCCATAATGTAGGTAGAGCTAAAGTATGGTAAAGTATGGTAAAGTAAGTAAGTATGGACCTAATGGTAAAGACCGCAATAACGACACTATTAAAGCCAACCTCTTTAACACATTCTTTGGCTCAGTATTTGTAAACAGCAATGGATCATACCCAGTATTTCCTAGTCGAACCACAGACAGCTACAATGATCTAATACATATCGATTTTACAGAAGACAATGTTGAAAAAGCACTACGTAATCTAAAACCATCTCTATCTATTGGATCGGATGGAATATGTGCCTACTTCTTTAAAAAGCTATCCACTGCCATAGCAGGACCTCTAAGCATAATCTTTGAAAAATCTTTCAGAACCAGCTCCTTGCCAAAACTATGGTCACAAGCCACGGTCATCCCCATCTTCAAAAAGGTAGACCCCTGCCTAGTTGAAAATTACAGACCAATCTCTTTATGCTGCGTTACCTGTAAAATCATGGAATCAATTATCAACCAATCCATCATCCTCCATTTAGAAACAAACAACCTACTCTCTAATAAACAATTTGGTTTTAGGAAAAAACTATCATGTAATCTGCAACTCTTACATTGCAAAAACATATGGACTACACAACTCGATCAGGGCAAAGCAATAGACGCAATCTACATAGACTTCTGCAAAGCCTTTGATTCAGTGGTACATGACAAACTACTCCTAAAACTAAAATCTTATAGTATCTCTGGACACCTGCATAACTGGATAGAAGCATTCCTGTCAAACAGACAACAAATGGTCAAAATTGGGAGAGTCCTATCCAATTCTATACCTGTCAACAGTGATGTTCCCCAAGGCAGTGTTCTAGGACCAACTCTTTTCATACTCTACATAAATGACCTCTGTGATTATATCAAGAGCAACTGCGTTCTCTTCACTGATGATGTAAAGCTATTCAACACCACAGAAAATACTACTACACTTCAAAAAGACCTTGACTACGTATCAGAATGGTCAAACAAATGGCAACTTCAGATCTCAACAAATAAATGCTCTGTCCTACATATTGGCAAAAAAAATCAGAAAATAAAATACAGGCTGAATAGTCAAGACCTTGTTGATGACCCAAACTCTGTAAAGGATCTTGGAGTACTCATCTCAAATGACCAAAGTGCTAGAGCCCACTGTAAATACATAGCCAAAAAGGCACTAAGAGTTGTTAACCTAATCTTACGTAGCTTTTTCTCTGGTAATATTACACTAATAACTAGAGCATACAAAACATTTGCTAGACCAATATTCGAATACAGCTCATCAGTCTGGAACCCACATTACGTATCTGATATTAACACAGTTGAGAAAGTCCAGAAATATTTTACAAGAAGAGTTCTTCACTCCTGTACTCGTTGCAGAATACCTTATGCCACCAGATTCGAAATTCTAGACCTAGAAAACCTTGAACTACGCCGCCTTCGGTCCGATCTAAGTATAGTATATAAAATCATACATTGCAATGTCCTACCTGTCAATGAATAGTTCAGCTTCAACCATAACAACACAAGAACAAACAATAGATACAAACTCAAGGTTAATTGCACCAAACTTGATTGCAGGAAATACGACTTCAGCAACAGAGTGGTCAATGTCTGGAATACTCTACCTGACTCTGTGGTTTCTTCCCCAAACCCCAAAAACTTTAACCTTAGACTGTCTACTATTGACCTCACCCCTTTCCTAAGAAGTCTGTAGGTGGCGTACATAAGCGTACCAACGTGCCTACCATCCCTGACCTATTGTTTCTTTTATATTTTATTTTTCTTATATGTATCCATGTATTCATAACTATGTTAACTTATACCTATTATCTTGTAAGCAATTGACAAATAAATAAATAAATAAAATTTCCAAACCATACACTTTTTATAGGACTGTATAAAAAGTGGAAGTCTCAGTCATGAATCACTGTTATCTTTATTCTGTACTGTCATCTTTACAGAGAAGGAATTCTTAAACCTCTAGCTGATTAGAGCTAAATAACTTTAAATAGATCTATACTAGTCTCCCTTATTCTTTTGTCGGTAAATATAAATTCAACACAAAAATAGTTTGTTGCGAAAATGACTGCCCACAAAGGCTCCTGGACTGGGGCTGAAAGGTGAAAGTGGAAGCAGTGTGCTCCATCCCATATTTGGGTAGACCAGGTTACCCTGATAGACCATTCTCACTGGAAAAAAACATTTAATCTCTTCCCTGATATAGCCGACAAGGCAATGAGAGCTCGTGGCTTAGAGGTTAATACATCTACCTAATATGCAAGTAGCTCAGGTTCAAATCCCCGAAGGGTATAGTTAGCTGATGAGAGTTAAATATCTTGAAATAGATCTATACTAGTCTTCCTTATTTCTTTGTTGGTAAATATAAATATTTGTTGGTAAATATAAATATAAATTTAACACGATTAGAGCTAACATAAACATCCTTGACACCAGTGAGTGATACTGAACAGGAAGTGGTCAATTCAAATCAGGCGATTTTATGGTTTATTTTTCTGGAAACAATATCATCAGACAAAATTTAGCAAGTGGCTAAATATGTTGAGAGTGACAGAGTTTACACTGCTCGCATAGTATCTATACAAATTTGAGCCAAGCCACTCAACATCACCATACTACAAAACTACATAGCAACGATAGTTCAAATGATGGTGAAATTGTACTTTTTTAACAATGAGCTTCAATGTGCTTTCAAGCAAATATCAAAATAGGATTTTTAAAATATATTTGGGCAACTTCAATGCAAAGGTAGGCCAAGGAAAAGTTGCAAGAATAGTAAGAAAGTTTGCGCTAGGTGAACAGAATGAAGATGGCGACCACCTAGGGCAATTTTGCCTGGAAAATCATTTATACAACAGAAGTGACATTTATATACATGGACAGCACCAAATGAGCAAAATAGGCTTCATATTATGCCAATAACACTGGAAAGATTCCATTGTATCTGTTAAGGCACTTCCTGGTGCTGATTGTAGCTCAGACCATCAGCTAATAGTGGCTAAACTGAAGTTCAACCTGTGCAAAATGAAAAAGGTACAGGTAGTCTTCAGCTTACAGCAGTTCATTTAGTGACCGTTCAAAGTGACAACAGAATTGAAAAAAGTGATTTATGACCATTTTTCCCTTACAACGGTTGCAGCATCCCAATGGTCACATGATCCAAATTGGTAACTGGTTCATATTTATGATGGCTGCCATGTCCCAAGATTGTGTGATCAGCCTTCCGACACTTAATAAATGTTTCACTTAGCAACATATATTTTGGGCTCAATTGTGGTCATAACCTGAGGACTACCTGAAGTATCTTCCCAAAATTCAGTGGAACAACATCTCATCTACATATGCCATAGAAGTTAAGAATAGGTTTTAGCCAATGAATTTAGAAGGGAAAGATCCAAATGGACAGTGGCGAGAGATCCAAGGTAACAACATGGAAATTACTGGAAAGGATGTGACACAGCAAGTGGTTATCTGATGACACCATCCAAATAGCTGATTAGCAAACGGCAGCCAAAGCCAAAGGTAATAAGAATGAAGTTAAAAAACTGGCAATTTTCCAACTTGAAAAGTTGGAAAAGATAAAAATATCCAGGAAAGAAAAAAAAATAGGTAGCGGAAGGAGCAGTGTCAACATCTGGAAGAAGCTAATAGAAAGGGACTTATTAAGATCATGTTTGCCATAGTGAAAATGATGCAATCCAGCTTTTCAACATAGTGTTACTGAAGACCACAACGGGAATGTACAAAGTGACCAGCAGTTGATCAAGAACAGATGGAAGAATATATAGAAGAACTCTATAGCAGTTTGACATACCAGCAAGATGACAATGATGACAGTGTAATTAATAAAGAACCAAACATCTTGAAAGAAGAAGAAGGCTATGGGGAAATTTCCAAACTGGAAAGCCACAGGTTTTGATGGAATACCTGCAGAATTACCAAGACCAATTAACATCATCACTGCCCTATGTCCAGAGATATGGATTACTTGTCAATGATCTCAGGATTGGAAAAGGCCTGTTTTTATCCTTTTAGCAAAGAAAGGTGATACCAGAGACTGCTCCAACTATTGTACGATTGCATTGATTTCTCATGCAAGCAAGAATCTATTAAAAATGATTAAACAGAGGCTACAGAACATAAATTGATCAAGAGTTACCCGATGCGCCAGCTGGTTGTAGAAAGGGGCACGGCACTCAAGATCACATTGCCAATATTAAATGAATTATGGAAAACCAAAATTCAATATCAGAAGGATCTTTATATGAGTTTTATGGATTACAGGAAAGCTTTTGACTATGTAGAACACAATAAGTTATGTACGCTTTTCCAATCCACCTGACCAGACTAATCAGATCACTGTACACTGATCAGAAGCAATAGTGAGAACATTTTATGGTGACACAGATCAGTTCAGAACTGTGGTGGTATTTAGCAGGTTGTGATCAGTTCTGGAGAACTGGTAGTAGAAATTTTGAGTAGTTCAGAGAACCAGCAAATGCCACCTTTGACTGGAGATTTTATAGTATCCTTCACCAAGCCTCGCCCACAGAACCGGTAGTAAAAAAATTTGAATCCCATTACTGGTTCAGAATCAGTAAGGGAATTAAGGATGTATTTAAACACCTTTTTTGTTCAATATGTATGCTGAAGTCATCATGCAGAGATTAGATCTGGAACTGCCTGATATTGGAGTAAAGATTGGTGGAAGAACCATAAATAATTTGAGGTACATAGATGATACAACATTATTGATTGAAAATAAGGAAGACCTGAAAAAAATGATCTAGAAAATCAATGAGGAAAATGAAAAAGTAGGATTGAGTCTTAACATCAGGAAAACAAAGATAATGACAACAGCAGCATATAGAGACATTTAAAATCAGTAAGGAGGAAATTGAGGGAGAAGGTGATCTATCATAAGTATTCATGTAAATAATGCTAATCATTTAAGAATTCTGAAAAAATTAGATTGTCTCAAGGATCAGAAAGCAATCAAATTTCACAATTAAGAAGCAAAAGCAATTAAGAGGCAAAAGCAATATTTCAACTTCTGATTTAAAAATACTGTTTGGAATACAACATTTCCTTTGTACCTCTGTTCTGTATATATGTATTTCGTTTATCATTGTTATTTAACAGGTAGCTAGTTTTCTTCCATTTAAATAGATTATCAAATGTTTCAGTTCCCTGTAAAAAAAAACCAATTCATTGCTGACTTTTTGAAAAATAATATCCAGTTGTCTATGGAATATAAATTATTTGATGTGTTATATAACTGAATAAATATACTGTAGATTGAGCATGACCAGAAACACTGTACAACAACAGCATATAAATAAATTAAGTAGAGTTAATTACTAAGATTGCAAATTTGCTGCATATTGGTTAGTATTTGTTGCTTTTGTATCAGTAGAAATAGTGAAAGGCTCTTGATGTTCTCAGGTAATAATTAATAATCATATATTATTCAAAATTCCAAATACTTAATGGGCTTTATTTTTAGATAATCATGTTTAGGCTAAAATACACATGATGCATTCCTGTTTTACTCATTAATTCCTTTACTGATTGTTAATACAAATTGTCCATAGCAAGGAGTCTTACAGGACAGTCATATGCATGTCTGCTCAAAAATAAATGTTTTTTGATTGCAAATATAGTTTAATTCGGTTTAAGATTATTCTTCCTGCCAAAGGCCACTGCTGCCTAGATTATGAAAGCTTTCAAATAACCTTATCACAGGTTTCATTGCCAGTGGATCTACCAAACCTTTTGCTGTTTTTTTCTGCAATTAGCTTAGGGATAGATAGTTTTCTAATTGATTTCTGTAACATTCCATTCTCCGTGCAGAAAACGAACTTCAACAGTGGGGAAAGCTGTCCGCTCTGTAATCCCTTCAGGGCTAAGTCCACATCAGTATTCAAGAGTGAGTGAACAACGAAAGACACATTTAATTATAATGCCAAACAATATTAATTTCAAAATATATTAAAATGACTACAGCTCATCCGTCTAAACAAAGATGGATAATAAGGCTCAGTTGTTCCTTTCTTTATGGATTTAACCACTTACAGCATAATTTTGGCATGCCAGAAACAATTACGTTGTTAGCTTAGTGGAACAAAACAACCAAAAACCTTCTCCTCAATAATTCTTCAATGCATTCAAATACATACAAATACAATATTTAGAAATATTCCTCTCTTGCTATACTGCTTTATAAAAACCAATGATGATGCTAAATAATTTGCTGTACTATGCATGTACACAATATACTAAATGAGAGAAACTGCTGAAGTAACCTGCATTAATCGTATACCAGTCTAGCCACTTTGTGCTTCGGATAAAGTCATCATCTCCTTTTTATGACCCCACAATCCCTTGCGGGATGGAATCTGGGCAACTGAATGGAGCAGAATGTTTACTGACCAGATGCCCTTCCTGTCACCAGTGCGGAATTTTGATCAGCAGATAAATTCTCCACCTCCTCCTTCCTTCTAGCTAGACCAAAGTCAGTCTTTCATTATACTGATGAAAGTCCCCATGGTAACAATGTGTATCACACGTCTCAAACAAACATGTCCATGCAGTCTTAAATAGAATGGCTTCTTGTTTACTCCTGGCTCTTTGTAGTAAGTGTGCATATTTATTTTACATTCCAATGATCTCAATGAGTTTTTTTAATTATTGTGACGCATTCGTTTTGCTAACCTAATTTTGTTAACCTAATCCTACGTAGCTTTTTTCTCTGGTAATATTACACTACTAACTAGAGCATACAAAACATTTGCTAGACCAATACTCGAATACAGCTCATCAGTCTGGCACCCACATTACGTATCTGATATTAACACAGTTGAGAAAGTCCAGAAATATTTCACAAGAAGAGTTCTCCATTTACCTTCTCGTTGTAGAATACCTTATGCCACCAGACCTGAAATTCTAGACCTAGAAAACCTAGAACTACGCCGCCTTCGGTCCAATCTAACCTTTGATAACATTATATATTGCAATGTCCTACCTGTCAATGAATACTTCAGCTTCAACCATAACAATACAAGAGCAAACAATAGATACAAACTCAAAGGTTAATCGCACAAAACTTGATTGCAGGAAATACTACTTCAGCAACAGAGTAGTCAATGTCTGGAATACTCTACCTGACTCTGTGGTTTCTTCCCCAAACCCCAAAAACTTTAACCTTAGACGGTCTACTATTGACCTCACCCCTTTCCTAAGAGGTCTGTAGGGGGCGTGCATAAGCGCACCAACATGCCTACCATCCCTGTCCTATTGTTTCTTTTATTTTTCTTATATGCAGTCATATATTCATAACTATGTTTTTAGTTATATCTATTATCTTGTAAGCAATTGACAAACCAAATAAATAAATAAAAATAAATTGAATTGCACTTACTATTTATGGTCCTTGTTGGCATCTTGATACTTTGCCAAACTGAGGACAGCATTGATTTTAGTACATTTCTCTTATCCCCATCCTTGAAGTAATATCCTCCTAATCTTATTTTTCTACAGAGGAAGTGATTGGCTGAAAGTCTGCCAGCAATGATCATGTCTGAATTGCTTTCTTTACTTCTGGCTCAATGGAGAAGTTACTTGATGAGATACACCTCCCAACAATGAAATATAACAGTTTTCTGGACTATTATGATTATGGTATTAATATCAAAATGCATATTGTAGTCATACAGTTTAAAAAGAATAGCAATGTAGTTACCCCATATAGTGAAGTAAAAATAAAAAGTTCTATAGTCAGCTGTAAAAGCACTAACAACAAGAGTTCACCAGAATTGATCAGCTAATAAATTCACTAGAAATTCAACATTTCTAGATATGCTACTATGATTCTGTCATTTAATTTTTATTTACCGTTAGTTAGTGTCATTGTTGCTGTTCTTTCAATTGTTTAATGATCTAACAATGATCAAATATTAGCTTTTCTGGTACAGATACAGTTTTTGGAGAACTGTTGGGATGAGGTTCTGTATAGACATCTAGAACACATACATTGGAAACATTATTTGCCCCATAGATTGCGGTCATGTGAATGTAACAGCCGGTTCAAATAAAACATCTGGTTGTTTAAAATGTCACGTGAACTAGATTTCCAAAATGCTGGCTGGTGATTCTGGGAGTTGTAGTTACAGCACATCTGGAGGGCATCAGCTTGGGAAGCTAAAATAAAAATGAATTGGGGAAAACAGATGGATTTTTATGAGACGTTGTGCTGATAACTTTATGTGAGAAAAAATTCATGTGAAACATGCAATTCATGTATATTATTCGACCCACTGAGATTAGAGTTGGGTTTAGCTTAGACAGAACTCTATCGTCAGGCCAGCTAGCTTTGTAATGAACTGATATAGAGGACTGACAAATTTATAATCATTTTGGGGCACTATGACAAGCTGTTTTATGCATAGTGTTTCATCAGAAGGGAGAAAAAATATTTAGCTTAATACAATGTCTAACAATATACTACTAAAATCCTCATTTAGACTGTTTGAACAATGAGGTTAGTCCAAACTGTCTATTTTCCTGCAACAGTTTTTAAAACAAGGTGCAAAAATCTGCTAATTTAAAGCATACATTAAAAAATCTGGGATCCATTATTCCACTAGAAGTAAAATTTCCAGGATTTTCAGATCAGTTTCCCCCCCACACACACACACACAATTATGGCTGTTGCAGCATCCCCACAACCATGTGATCCTGATTTCCAATGCTCCCTGCCAGTTTCCCACAAGCAAAGCCAATAGGGAAAGCGATTCTTTTTTCAAATTTAGGTTCAAATGATTCAGCACATTTATTGGTCCTGTGTGCAAACATTTTCTGAATGAAATGCCGTCTAATTCTACCCTAACAGTACTACTTTCCCCTCTATTCGGGTTATTTTTCTGATGATTGCCATTATGGTATTATAATCTCAAAATGTTTTTTTTTTCTCTTTTGTCTTTCTATGCCCTTAATATTTTCATGTCAACTTGCATTTTGTAGTTAAAATTTTGCATCACAGTGAGGCTCTATTATCTTTATCTTTTATAATCTACCAAGTGGCTGTACTCTTTAATAGTAAACCAAAAATATTTCCAAAAAATATTGCTTGTACCCCAGAATTTTAGTCCAGTTTGCTCATCTAATTCATTTCCAATTTGTTCAAAAGTAGTTTTGTTAAAATGTACACAAATCAATAAAAAACAGTAAAAGTGTTAATATTACAGCAAGTAAAATATTAGAACACATTAGAAACTTTTGATAAAATAATTTTAGCAGTATCTCATGCAAAACTTGATAATTTCCATAGCTTTATCTTCTTGTCCAAATTCATTAGATATTCAATTTTATATAAATCAGGCCAAAATGCTTTTCTTATCAAGTAGTTTTCCAGAAATTTTCCACTTGCTGAAGTGGAAATAGGCAATACAATAAACAATGGGTAAAATCTTCTATAATTTCCTTGGAGCAAGGATAAAAGTGCAGACTATATGAACTATTGAGAAATCGTCCCTCTCTAATACTATTTGTTGGAACCACAATCTTGTGGTGCCTCTTGAAGGGATGTCACTGTAACTTAATTCAGATAAAGTTTGTTCACAATCAATTTTGTTTCATAAAGTATATATGAAGGGGTAGTTTTATTTTCTGATAAGTTAAACACATTTCTTTGGGCAAAGACATCCAGCACCCTGTTTTTAAATAATAGATTATTATTTGCATTATTTGAATTTAGAAAAGAATTTTAAAACCAAGGGAATATATAGAATTGAATAAAAATGTAAATCAATTGGTGCAAGAAGTGGAGAAATTCACTTGCTCCCAGAGGCATTGCTTGTGAAGTCAGGGATTAGATACTGAAAGGAATCTAGCCCAATAATTAAATGTCCTTACAATTATTCAAACTTTAATTGGGGATATACAGTTTCTGCATAGAAAAGTGGGATAGGATTCCCATTAGGTACAACTAAAATAATTCAAAGGAGCTTGTTTGGAAATAATTCAATATTGCAAGGGTAGAAATTCTGCATAACTCTCCTACATCTGAAAAGTAAGGAACAACTTGGTTTTTATAAGGAATGAAGGAATTGGTTGGCTGCCGCTGGTACCCCAGAATTTTATTGTTCTTTATGGAGCATCATAAATTTTAAGATTACCTGGAGTGGGATGGGGAACAAAATATTTAATATAAGGGTTCTGCCCAGTTGTCTGGACAGTCTAATCTCTAAGAAGTTTGTATCATTGCCCATATTATCATTCATTTATCAGATTCCATAATAATGTGTCCTTAGAATCTATGGAAGGTAGGAGAAAATGCCATATATTTGTTCGATATAATGTCTTTTTGTGCTCTAAAGTTTATATTCCTTTTTCTTCCTAAGCAGTTCCATAATTACTTATGAGGAAAAACTGTCTTTTGCTCACCTTGCCAAATTCTTTAAACATACAATGTGCTGTTTTACATTCCATATCAAACTTCTGACAATGTTGTTGGTGAACTGAACTTAATTTAGAGACGCCCTGCCTTAATTCTAGTTTTAAATGGTGAACTATTTGTTGATAGTGGTTCAGGATAACAGGAAAAGTTGGATCAGTATTAATCAATTTAAGCTGGTATCTGCTAATGGTTTGAATTTTGAATTGATTTTTATCAGCTAAATTAACAGGCCATTTAAATTTTTATGGCCTCAAAGTTTTAGTATAAACATGTGCTTATTATGTATTTTCAACTTTCCACTATCTTCAAAGACAGTATTCAGGAATATAATAGGTTGGTGATTACTACAGCTTAGTGGAATAACCTCCAGGTTTTGAAATGTTCAATTATTATTGTTCTACTCATTGATTCATGTAAAAGTACCAAAAGAACCTCAGGGTAAGAGCCATTTAGAATGTGAAAATTCCATTTTAAGTTTAGATGCCCTGCCAGGTTTAAATTAAGTCCTTCCATATATAAGGGAAAGTAAGGGACCATTTATCAGTGTTAACTTTCAATTGTTTTGCTATTTAGTTCTTATTACCTTTTTCTTATTAATATTAATTAATTCTTATTAATATTTAATATTAATGTCAATAAATACTCTTATTATTCTTGCCTTAAGATCTTCCACTATGATAATAGCATCTAATAAAAATTTGTCTTCTAGACCATCAATTGTATTTTCAGGTATAGCCCAGTGGTCCTGATTTTGAAATGTAGAACATCTTAGAAGCATATAAACATTTAATAAATAATTATTAATGTTACTTCTAAGCAGTCTTATTTGTTATCATACATCTTGCTATAAGGAAAGAGGAATTATAGTCCAAATTTATTTGCACTGCCTTTAGATTCCACTTCCTATTTATCAAATCTACAAAAGGACAGCCCATAGAGTATAATTTCCTTGCTGGAACAACGCATGATATGAAACCTGATAAATACATTGTGTCATACTAGTTTTCTAGGTTTCAAGTTTCTTGGAAACATACTATGTCATACAATTTTAATAACTTTATGGAATCCTTGTCAATAGTTCGAGAATTCCATCCTCCTATATACTGGAAATATATAAGATTCAGTCTACATTATGGCTATGAGCATGATTGAAATATCTCTACTCCCAGCCACTCAGCTCACAAGCAGGCTGCAATAATCTCAGTTTTTGAAGTCTTCATATAAGGAACAACTGTTCAGAATGCAAGTGGGCAATCTTAGTATTTCTCCTTTTTCCAGAAAGGCCAGAATTTATCATCTGACTGCCAATCTACTTTTTCCACTGGCCAGAATTTATCATCTGACTGCCAGTCTGACTGCATTACCATCCCCTGCTTCTTCGGGGATGTCTAGTTCACTATGAATCCTCAATAAAACCTCCCGCAAATCAGTGTAATTCTGACGCAATGAAAGCCAAGATGATAGCTCCCCCTTGCATTACAATTCTTGCTGTTGAATTCTAGATAAAAATGAGTAGAGTCGGTAATCATGGATGTAGTCCAGAGATTGACTGGCAGATCAAAGGATACTTCATCTCACTCCCTAGTTGTGTCAATTAGGCTATTATTGAAGGGCAAGAAAGGGAATATTCCCTTGGGGTGGGAATATTCTTGTTAATCAAATGTTAATTTTGAATGCATACTGCTGCATTTGGATGGCTGTGACAGTAAAGAAATAATATACATAGGGATGGGATTCAGCCAATTTGGACCAGTTCGGGTGAACCATTAGTTCCAGCGTTTAGTTGGCCCCACCCACCTGCCCCTGCCCTAGTCTTTTATTTCCATGTTTTGCAGCCCAGCTGATTCGCGTGGCAGAGCGGATTGCCACGCCTCAGCTGTTTTTCTCACCAGAGCTACAGCAGAAGGTAAGTTTTAGAGCTGAAAATGGGCAGTTTTCAAATGCATGCACACTCACCCAATCGGTTGTTATATCGGTTGAATCCCACCACTGACCATATAATTTTTTTTTTCTTCATGAGATCAGCCAGGTGATGTGAAATGTGGTATTGGATTGTCCTAGACTTCTTCACCAGAGGAATTTCAGTATTTGCCCATTTAACTAAGTGTCTCAAGATTTCAGGTCATCCATGACACTCATGGACTTATTCATATCCAATATCTGGCCACACTGGCAAACTTTGGATTTGCTAGTCTTGTTAGTGGTCCTAGTGATAAAAAAAATGAAGACGCTCCATGGAACTCCATTATCTTGAATAAATAAGTTCCTTATCAGTTTTAAACTAATGGCTGGTTACTGCAGGAAACTGTTTGACAGGGATAGATCCAGATGCTTTTTTGAATACTCAGAATTCCCTGATATTGTCAGTGGGAACAATTTTGAAAGAAGCAGAGATGACCTGGGAAAGCTTTTAAGCTCCAGCTTTCTTCTTACAAAGCCAAATTAGCCTTGGGCAGCTTCGAATAGTGGGCTCTAAGTTGAAGAGCATGTGAAGAAATTCTTACGATTGATCATATTCAATATGAGGGAAAGCCCATTAAAAAACTCATTTGAATTCTCACACCCACTGCAGCAGAAACTTATTTCTCTGCCTCTATTGCTTTCAACCAAGATTGGCCAGTGTGGCTTGTAAACACACGTTTGTAACCACACATTTACATTGTTGTTTGTGGATAACAAGTGATTAACTCCATCTCAACTTGAGCTCCTGTGTTGAGGGTCATATGGTGTGATAGAGTATCTAGAGAAAACAATGAAGCCTGTAAGATACTAAAGAGAAGAAACAGATTCTTGAGTTCAGGATTTGGTGGGAAGCATGAAAAGAAAAGAATCAAGAGTAGCCTGTCTTGATTATACTATTGGCAATCTTTCGGGATTCTGAACATTACATTAACTTACTAGCAATAAATATATTTACAGATTGCCAAGTGATTCTTGTTTCCTAAGCTTGCTAGCCTCTCAGAACTTCACATAGGAGTATAACTTCAGCAACCATTTTTCCTATTATTTTGGATTCTCTCTTGCTTCTAGATCTTGACATGGACAGTATGTGTGTGTAGAGATGACGGTTTCTGCCGGTTTACTCAGATGTTATCTTTCCTGGCCAATTAATTGGTCGGAATGGAATGCTAAACTTTAGTTCTTGCGTTTAAATCTGAGTACAATGCCCTGTTCTATGTATATATTTGAGTACAGAGCTAGAGATGGATAGCACAGAATTAATAAATAAAAAGGCATTCAAAGTATGTCCAAAAAGGTCAGTACTCCCACAATATTAGGATAGCCTTCTTCCCCCATACCTTTTAATTCAGCACCAGTTTCGAAGACAGAGGGATTATTTATTATAAAAATAATAGCAATGATAGTATTTCTCACTAAAATATCTCTGAAGTGGTTGGCAGTGTCAGCTGTAACAGTTTCCCATTTACTTAACTTTATAAACATTTGAGAAGATTTAAGCTATTTCCTGTGCTTCATGGCATGGCCTCCCACACCCAGAGCACTTTACATCATCCAGCTAGAATGCACCAAGGGGAATGCTCAGTGCTGTTCAGCAAGGAATGGTTTTGTTTAAAATTTGCAGGATTTCTGACACAACTTTTGCCCCGTGTTCATTTCATGGAAAGCCATAAGAGTTGTGTGAAAGACACAAGAGCATCAGGGTGCTGAGAAGGGTATGGATATAAAGGTGTTGATTTGATTGACAGATGTCTTCTTATAGCAGAAATCTTATCAATCAGATAATTGGTAAATATAAGCTGGTGTATATTAATTATCTAATTATAGATCCATCTACCAAAGGCAAGGTTCGCAGTGGGTGCAGTTAAAACATGCTGCCCAGAGTCACTTGGTTGAGTTGGGCAGCCTATAGAAATTGAATAAATAAATAAATGCCTCAAAGATGCTATGATGGGAACAATATATACGTTTCTTGAGATAAGGATGAGCCATGAAGAGGCCAAATCAACCCCTGAATAGAAATAACAGGAGATGATTTAAGCTAATTATAAGTAAGAGGGACAGCCGAAGCATTTGTAGTACCTACTCTATGAGCAAGGTCGCCTTTTAAACTTTTTTTTAAAATAAACTTTGAATGAAATTCAAAGCAGATCTCTGCAGTTCAACTGGATAGGCAGTCAATAAAATGGCAAACGTGGAAGCACACATATAACAACTCTCATGAGAGTGAAATATCTGACATATAGATAAATATGAATAGATGTAGAGATAGAGATACAGATACAGATGCATTCTGATGAGTTCAAGCAAAGAGGTTAGTGAATAACTTAAAGATGAAGCCAACACAGCCGGGTGCAGCTGTTGAGAAAAAAAAAGTAATAGTGAGGATGTGCAGAAAAAAAGATCAGAAAGAAAATTGTGAGCATTAAAATGCCTTTTCACCATTATGGTAGATGATGGCAGCAAGCTGACCCTGGCTGGTTTTCCCACAAAAAAAGTTAAGTGTTTGGTACGTGGATATAACGCCACCAGGAAATGCTAGATTGGAAAGCTGACAAACAAATATCATGGAAGAAGGAAATAGAAAATCATGTAATGTAGAAAGCATCAACCTTAATTTAAGGGAACATGAACCGCAGTGGCACAGTGGTTGGAGTGCAGTACTGCAGGCCACTTCTGCTGACTGCTGGGTGACTGCAACTTGGCAGTTCAAATCTTACCAGGCTTAAGGTTGACTCAGCCTTCCATCCTTCCGAGGTGGGTAAAATGAGGACCCAAATTTATTTATTTATTTAATCAATTGCTTACAAGATAATAGGTATAAGTAAAAACATAGTTATGAATACATGGATACATATAAGAAAAATAAAACAATAGGAAAGGGATGGTAGGCAAATTGGTGCACTTATGCATGCCCCCTACAGACCTCTTAGGAAAGGGGTGAGGTCAATAGTAGACAGTCTAAGGTTAAAGTTTTTAGGGTTTGGGGAAGAAACCACAGAGTCAGGTAGAGTATTCCAGACATTGACCACTCTGTTGCTGAAGTCGTATTTCCTGCAATCAAGATTGGTGTGATTAATCTTTGAGTTTGTATCTATTGTTTGCTCTTGTGTTGTTATGGTTGAAGCTGAAGTATTCATTGACAAGTAAGACATTGCAATGTATGATTTTATATACTATACTTAGATCGGACCAAAGGAAAATTGCTGTGGACAATATTCTGACTGTAAATCGCTTAAGAGAGGGCTGTAGAGCACTATGAAGTGGTATATAAGCCTAAATGCTATTGCTGTTTACTTTTACTATGAGGTAATCTTGATTGGATTTCTTCATTAGACCTTAAAAAGTAATGTAGAAAAAGGGACCAAAAAGGACTGGATCTGTTCCAAAATGAAAAGAGTGTATGCTTTATTCTTTTAGCTCAGAAACAAGTTCAGGAAAGAGCATGGCTTCTGGAACATTTTTTAATTGCTTATAAATAGCTTTTTCCCATGTCTTGTGATCAGAAAGAAGAAAGAGAGAGTGTAGAATGAAAGTATTGGCAATATTTGGAGCTGCCCACATGCTTCTCTCACAGGGATATTCTGAAATATTTTTTGTAAATATAGAATTCTAAAAAGTTTCCACAGCCTTCAGCCAGACCCAGCCCAATTTTGAATGCAAGCCTTATTTTTCCCAATTTCTCCTGATCATGTCATTTAGTCCCTTTTTTCTTCAGATTTCAGAGAGAAAGATAACGGGGGAGGGGAATGAATAATAGAGAGGAGGGAAATGAGTTCTGACCTCCTTTATACAATTTCCACCAAGGAGAGATATCCAATAGAAAGCAGGAAATCCAGGACAGATGTAATAGCGGAAAACATTAAACTCACTAGCAAATATATAGTGATCATCACCTATTTGGACAGATTTAAAAAGAGCTTTGATTTGGCAACTGGGAATAATGGCTACATATTTTCTCCAGTTACACTGATATAATACCTGTAAATACTAGTTGCTGGGATATTCTCCCATTGGAGGTGAGGTCACTCCCATACTCCTGGTCTTCCAGAAATGCTTGAAAACTGGGCTCTGCTGCCTATTTCCTGGCCTGAGGCCCATGCTAGGTTGGGGGTGGATAATGGAGTTTTCCACCCCTAGGTTATGATTTTTAACTTTCCTAGTTACTCCTAATTTTAAGTACATTATATTACCTTTTTCTTTAACCTATTATTATATTGTAAGTCACCCAGAGTTGCTGTTCTTAGTGAGATGGGTGGCGTAAAAATTTATTAATTAAATACATACATGGGTGGATTCCAAGTGGATAACAACAGGTTCGGTGATCGCACACTTTGTGCGTGTTTGCACCAAACGTGCGCTCTGCACATGCACCCCACATTTTAAAAAACCCATACTTACCTTCAACAGCAGCCTCTGTGGATAAAACAGCTGAGGCATAGCAAACAGCTCTGTGCTCAAAGCAAAGGAAATAAAGGACAGGAAAGAGCAGGAGCGGGTGGGCGGGCCCACATGCTTGTTGCAGCGAACCGGTTCAGAGCCAGCTGATCATTGGAACAAGGGGCTCACCCGAACCGGTCCAAACCACTAGAATCCCACCCCTGCATACGTACATACATACATACATGCCAGAGGTGATATTCAGCAGGTTCTGACCAATTCTGGTGAACTGGTAGCGGAAATTTTGGGTAGTTCAGAGAACCAGCAAAAACCACCTCAAACTGGACATTTTACAGTATCCTTCCCCTGGCACGCCCACCAAGCCACATCCACAAGAACTGGTAGTAAAAAAAATTGAATCCCACCACACACACACACACACACACACACACACGTGGAAGTGTTCTTGAACTTATGTCCTCTTTGCCGTAGATATCTGAAGGACTTTTGAACTAAACAGATAAAGGTAATTCTTGACTTATTTGAGCCCAAAAAGCGACATAAAATTTGGACTCAATTGTGGTCATAAGATGAGGACAACTTGTATAGCTCACAGACTTAGGAAAAGAGATGTGAGTGTTTCAACACTTGCAAGGAGAAAAATGGGTCAATATACCTCAAACATCTGAGTAGGAACTTACTGAGGAGAACAACAGAACTACTGCCAAGCAAATATAAAATCGCTAAAGCCCTGTGGTCAGGATGCTTTAAATTACTGATGGAAGTGAAAGTGATGGGAAAGGAAAACAAATACAAAGAATGTTATTTATTAATCTGCAATCACAAATGACTTGCAACCACAATTGACAATCATTACTCCTAGCCAACAAATGTGGGTATTTATAGAGCCTCTAAAAAAGCATCCTGACCACAGGGCTTTAGCGATGGATATTGCCTAAGAATCACACAAATACTTAGTGCATATCAGTGGTGGGATTCAAATTTTTTTACTACTGGTTTCGTAGGCGTGGCTTGGTGGGCGTGGCAGGGGAAGGATACTGTAAAATCTCCAGTCAGAGGTGGTATTTGCTGGTTCTCTGAACTATTCAAAATTTCCGCTACCGGTTCTCCAGAACTTGTTCAGAACCTGCTGAATACCACCTCTGGTGCACATGTTTAAAAGCAGGAGGGTAAGCTGAGTGAAAAGAATAATTGAATCATAGTAAGCTGTGTAATTCATAAACTGCCAGTTTATATTTGTGTATTAATTGTGACTGATTTCTATCAAGATGCTTGCACTGTTAGGCCTGATGCTGGAACAGGCTGAGAGTGAAGTTGTCTTATTCTAGAGAAGATATATCTTCTCAGAGGCCTTGCTTATTTTAGTCCAATTCATTATGGCTTTCTGTTGTCCCTCACGGTCCAGCACAAATCTTGCAACAGCAGATGTTATTGTATAACCTGTCTGCAGCAAAAATTTATCTTGCCCATGAGAACTATTTGGCTTTTTCCTGTAAATTTATTTTCAAGAGAAACAGCGCAGCCCAAAATTCACACCCATTGCATACCTCTTGGAACACATCGTGAATGACTGCATTACTAAACTTTGTGGCAAGGCAGTTTCCAGCATCGTACATATGTACAATATCCCTCCCATGCAATCCAAGAAGATAATCGGTTATGAAACATCAGCTGTTTCCTCCTGCTCTTTCACTCGTACTCAGGGGTGAAATCCATAGTACTTGTCATGCAAGGAGAGCCATTCACACAATGAGTTGAAGCAGAGCTCTGAAGCAGTAGCAAGGGTCATCTACTATCCTCCTTACAATAGGAGATTCAGATAAAATTCAGAACAATGAATCGCAGCATGCTTGTCCCAAGTTTAAGTCACAAGCTAACGCAAAAGAGGTGTGGCTTCATTACATCAGCTATCCATTCTACAGTGGGAATCAGATAAAATCTAGGCTTGTTTCCATGCAAAACATGTGTTGGGACCACTGTGCTTCTCCCTGTTGTGGTAGCTGAAGAACTGGAAGGAGAGAACATTGTACTTCTCCCCAATCACAACAGAGAAGAAAAACGTAGAAGCAGTAGTCCAAATATTTCACATGGAGAGACAGGAATTTCAATTCCTGTCGTATTGTTAAAAGGATTGTGTATACCATAATAACATCTATCTCGATGTCTCTGGAGAACAGCTGCCAAAGTCAAGGGGTACATGAATAAGAGGTGTGATCTTATATGAGCTTCCTATGCTTCAACACATTATATACATTTGACGGGGAAAAATAAGCTACTTCCCACAGGAGAGAAGTTAGACAATGTGATGCTGTACAGTGTAGAACTAAGATCTTTTCTGGAGAACAAAATTAAATCACATTTCACACAAATGATGAAAATTCACTTATTGTTGTTATTGTTACTCTTTCTTCTCCTCCTCCTCCTCCTCCGCAACATTTTCTGTTTAAGTATTAAACAAAATAGACCATAAAGGAAAAAGTTCTGTCTTACATATTAGCCTATGTGACAGCTAACCAGCATTCTGGGTGGATTATCAGATGGATTGGTCTTCCTACTCACTTCATATCAAACCAAACAACTGTATCTGTGACTTGTCCTTTGAGCTAAAAGTCAACATATAGAACTATTTTCAGTTTCACTACAGGATGTGGAGGGTTGGCAACAAGTGGTCAAGATCAGCAGCAGCCAGAAATAACCTTGGAGTAGCCAAAGTAGCATTGGAGATACTAAAATGTCACCCTGCCCTCATAAAAGTGAAAGAAGTGGCATTGAGCAGCAGAAAAATTGCATTGCACACATTGAGAGCAGAACTAGCAACACAATGCTGGTGGAACCTGATTTTCTTTCCTGATTTAAATCAATGAATGTGTCAATCATTTTCTTTTAAGACAGGTCTATAGTTTTTTTTTAAAAAAGACAACAAACTTTTAAAAAGAAATCTAGCACTCTTCTAGAACATTTTACAACCAATTGACTCTTTGGCTGTTGCTCTCCAGTCCATGACATCGGCGAGACGTTGGCAGCTGGAGGCAGGGCATCAGCAGTAGGGGCAGGGGACATTGGCAGGGCGCAGGGTGATGGGGAGGTGGGGCAGTTGCAGTGGTGGTAGTAGATGGGGCAGCAGCAATGGGAGAAAGGGCACAGGCAGGACAGTGGCAGGGGCAAGGTAGCGAGTCCCCAACAGTCCCAGTTTCTCATGTCCTCCCCCCACTGGAAAAATCAATTGCCCACCCCTGTTCTACAAGATTGCCAAAATCAGATATATACGGCCATGTCAGTCCCAATTAGATATTACATAAACAGGTATGGAATCCAGATGACTGATCTCTCTGGAAACCCAAAAGAATATCATAACAGAGACTAGTGCCTAATCTAGGAAGAAGGATTTCAGTTTCTGATCACATTATCACAAACATTACCAATGATTTCACAAATCATTCATTCAGCACAATAGAAGGTATTCAGTCTTTTCTTTCTCTTCTCCTCCTCCTCCTTTTCCTCCTCCTCCTTCTCTTCCTCCTCCTCATGATACATTCAGCCTTTCCTTTTTACAACTCTCTCAGAGTTTATAATATCTGCTTCACAGCTTATGAAAAGCAAGATGGACTGTATATAATAGTAGTTACTATTTTCCAGCAACATTGCTGAGCACCAGGACTTCTAAAGCTAATCATTTATATATAGCTATCTAAAGTGCAAGGGTCCATTGCCATTCCACATAGGATGAATTAGTCCTATGCTGTCTTTTGATGGTCAATATAAGTAAAAATACTTTTAAAACAGACAGATGTAGCCGAAATTATGTTGTCTTTCTGCCTAGGAATGAGATATGACCATGCTATGAGGATATACCTCCTAAAAATGGTTAGCAAGATATCTTTGTCCCATGATTAGTAGGATATGAGGATAACCTTCAAATTCAAATAATTAATTAATGAGTTATTTCAAGGCTCTAAATGACTCTAGACTTAAAGAACAGTTAACCAGGGGGATAAGCTAAAGAGATATCCTGAAATGTAATTGCTGTAATGCAGATAGATCCCAAAATATCAGGTTTTGGCTTTTGTTAACATTATTGACAACTGAACCTTTCTTCCTTCCCTTCTGCTTCTTAATATCTCAAACAAAAGTGCGTTACTACCTAAAATGGATTTTTAGCCACTGTTTGTATTTCCCACCTTTTTATTCTGTGTGGGCTTTACACTGCTTTTTATTACATGTTATTGTGAATTTTATATCCTGCAAACCATTTTCAGTTGTTTTGTACAGAAAACAGGATGAAGTTTAAATGTAATCATATCATTATTTTTGAGACTGTGAAATGATTTGATTGTGAAAATGCAGAACTTGTCAGAAATTCATTAAAGCAGTTATTTTTTTCCCATACTTCTGCATCTGGAAATAGGTAAGGCTACTGAATCCATGCACTTGAAGCAACATTTCAGAATTAATTTAAAGCATAGCATCACCCTATCCATGTTGTAGTATTGCCACATAATGCAAAGTAACAATGCAAACAATTGAACCAAAACAATGCTAGATGAGTGGGAAATCATAGCATTGCTATTTTTGCAGGCAGCTCCATATGAAACATGACTTCCAATACTAAGAAAAAGGGATCAATTCTACCATATTTTCTCAAAAATAAGACCCAACCAGAAAATAAGCCCTATCATTATTTTTCAGGATGCTTGTAATATAAGCCCTACCCTTCAGACTGACACATTTAGTACCGTATTTCCTCCAAAATAAGATCTAACTGGAAAATAATCTCTAATGTGTCTTTTGGAGCAAAAACTGATACAAGATCCAGTCTTATTTTGGGGGAAATGTGGTAAATTTAACCATGTAAGAATACCAAGAAAGAGAACACATCAGTAATTTCTACTTTTCACTTGTTACAATACACAATACACAAATTCATCCCTGGAAGTTAAGCAGGATAGAGTGAGATTCTTCAAATTGTAATAATGTCTGTTTTCTTTTAGGTGAAAGGAAAGAATTGTTGAAATGGCATCTGATGTCCTCCTGTTCACTTCTTGTATCAACTAAAGCAAACTATGGCACAATCCTCATTTTCCCTGAATGGAACATAACAGTATATTCCATTACATACTGAATGTAAGAAGAAAGGGAAAAAAGGAAATGCACTTTTCCCCATTTCTGAAAGCACACTGCAATCCAGGTATAACTTTTCATTTCTACTTCCTTGATTACTTATATGTGACTGAGACCACAGGGCAGCATTTTTCAAACTTGGCAAATTTAAAATGCTGGCTGGAGAATTCTGGGAGTTGAAATCCACACATCTTAAAGTTGACAGATTTGAAAAACACTGATGTGGTGCGTCTATTTTGTCAGAAGCACTGAAGTCATTCTGTCTGTAGTTGTAGAGCAAGCAAAAAGGCAATATCTGCATCCCAAACGCAGAATAAAAGCTGGATTGTGCTTAATACATTAGAGAAATTGTTCAAGAACAGTTCAGATATATAACTACTATTTTGCTGCCAAAATAAGTTAGTTCTAATATGATCAGCTGTGTTAAGTGCCAGTTCTGCAAACTGAAGTTGCCTGGAGGCAGTTTCAAGTTATGCACCCAATTTTGGGGAATTTGAAAAAAAGACAACTTGCTTATTGGGTCAGGCATGTCATTGATCTCTCAATTCTACATGCGTGTCTGGGATGTTCGCTGACCTTAATCCTGAATTCTAAGCACTAAGGTAGCATAATTTAACAGCTGCAAAGGCTACTAAACATATGCTGAAAATATTTTCATCTATACTGTACAAGTCCTCATTTCCCAAATCTTCTCTCTCTCTGTCTCTCTCTCTCTGTCTCTCTGTCTGTCTCTCTCTGTCTCTGTTTGTCTCTCTCTCTATATATATGTGTGTGTGTGTGTGTGTGTGTGTGTTTATGTATATACATGCAGTGTATCAACTCTCTCAACCAATCAAGAAATGACAACACAGCCAACCTCCCCACCAGTATTTATAGAGAGATGGCAGCTCAGATCACATTTTGCTTGCACAAGCACGAAGCCGAAAGCACCAGCCTGAAGATGGCGAGTGGTACCTCATCGAAACGTTGCCCAGATACTCTCAATCTTACACGAAAAAGGACCCGAACACGCCAAGACCTGCATATATATGTGTGTGTGTGTGTGTGTTAGGTTTTTGAGCTGATAAATAATTAAACAAGGGAGACTAGGATAGATCTATTTCGAGCTACTTAGCTCTCGTCAGCTAGCCATACCCTTACTGGGATTCGAACCTGGGAAGTATTACATGTGAGGCAGTTGTAATTGCCATTAGGCCACTGGTTCTCATCCAGATCAGCGATACATATATATATCATACAGCGATATATATATATACTTGTGTTATAACACCCTGGTAAGCCCCAATTAAGGGAGGAAGCATACTGCTGTCCTTTTCTGTCTTTCGGCTCATCACCAGAGACCATCCAGACAGAGAGCTATTTGTTTCGTTGTCTTTTGTTTATACGTGTGTTAGGTTTTTGAGCTGGTAAATTAAAATTGTTTATTTATCAGCTCAAAAACCTAACATATATATATATATCTATATTTATCTATTTATATCTATCTATCTATGTATCTATTTCTATATATTTATATCTAATATCTATATCTATCTATCTATATCTATATCTAATATCTATATCTATCATCTATCTATACATACATACTAGAAGTGGTATTCAGTAGGTTCTGACCAGTTCTGGAGAACCGGTAGCAGAAATTTTGAGTAGTTCGGAGAACGGCATATTTTACTTTTGAGGTAGGTTGTGTTTTCAGGGAAACATTGTACCAAGCAATACTATCACTTCTCATTATCTTGATTCTATCTCTCTGTTGATGCATTCTAGAAATGCATTGTACAACTGCAGCATACTACTGGCTCATTCTTTAGTGTGGTCCATTAGGACAGCAGTCCCAACACTTTTTGGCACCAGGGACCGGTTTCATGACAATTTTTCCATGAACTGAAGGGAGGGTGAGTTTCAGTTCCACTTGCTCACCTGCTCACCTGCTGCTCATCTCTATCTGTATGACCTGTATAACTGACCACCCCCGGCATAGAGAAAATATTTCAATAAATAGCTGATGCAGTATATCAGGAAACATATCATGACATTAAAAAATACAAATGTTCCATTTACATGTTTAGTACAACATGCTAAACTATATTATGCTTGACTAGTTTATGAAACGAAGTGTTTTGTGAACCCAATAGCACCAGAGCAATTGCGTGGGAACCTAGCTATTACGTCTTTTCCAAAAATATTAAAAATGTCATTATTCATATAGCAATTTGCATGTGATATCGGTTAACAAAAGGTATCCTCTATAACATTCAATATTGAATGAAGTCCCCTGTGTCCATCTTACTCTAGTGAAAAACAATGAATTTTTACTGGCAAAATATGTTACCAAGAAAGCTGTACAAGAAATGCTACATTTATATACTACAAGTATTAGCATTTTTATATGCTACAAGTATTAACATTTTTAAAAACATTGTATTAGTAATAATAATGTTTTTTTAATGTTAGAAAAAGTATGTTAAAAACCACATATATTAGGGATGTATTGTATAAAATTTTCATGGTAACAAAATTTGCAGAAGCACCACTACCAACAGATGATGTTATTTTTTTTAAAAAGGAACTCGTAAAATAAAACTCTTTTTAAAAAATGATGATTTACTTTCTCATTCTTGTATGAAGGCCCATATTGAATAACAGATTTGTAATTTTGCTACTGACTTCTAGTATAAATAAAAATTATATTTAATTGGGAAAATTAAATTTATAAGGAAAATTATTTTTCTTGCTTCAAATGCTTTGTGTACTAAATTTTATGTGCACAATATAAATATGGTCCTTGCCTACATAACCCTAGCTTTTTTAAATAAAGCCAGTGATGGTTTGGTATAATGAGTTGTTAAATTTTATGCTTGCAATAATTGTACTTAAATATTTTTATATTAGCACTATTAAAGTTCTTTCCCACAAAAGGCATCATATAAATATTTTCATTTAGAAGTGTGGTAATGTAAATCCCAGCTCCTTCATTGGATGGGTCTACTAGCTCCATCTAGAGGATGATAGGTTTTCCAATCCTGTTTTAATTAAGAAAGAATCTCATAGCAAATGAAGGTAAATCCCCCAAATTTCTAAAATACTCCTTGACAGATTTTTAAAATTATAAAAATATTATCAGTTATACTAGCCTTCTCGAGAACTCTCCCTTATGGCTTGAAATTCTAGAAATTTCTAGAAAAACAGAGAGCATTTGCACCAAGACTAATTCCTTGTGTGTCCAACCACACTTGGCCAATAAAGAATTCTATTCTATTCTATTCTAAATTGCAATTCCAGCTCATGCGAAGGGCACCACATTTGAGAAAGTTGTCACACTCAATAGAGCTAACACACAACTCAGTGTCTGTAATATTAATGACTGGAATTTCACACTCTTTGAGGTATCAGTCTTGAAACGATGAGGATTTCTATAGACTGTTAAAAAATTTGGGAGTAGAGGTTTAGAGGTTTAGAGATTTAGATCTATATTTAGATTTATTGCCAGAGATCAATAATTCCTTTAGCGTTCAGGGCAAATAAAAGCAGTTACTATTGACAGATTAAATCAGCCTAAGCACATTTGAGTGCTTTAATATCAAATCAGGAACTTTCTGAAGAAAAACAAAAGCACTCAGAATGTTGTAGTTTGGCTGAAGAACCTCCACCAAATTTCAGATATGGCAAGCAAACATCACTTCTTAATGAAATTGTATTGAATGAAACAAATGCAGAAGGTATGGTTAGCATTTGCTTTTCTCTTTTGGGCTGCCACTTGCTCTGTATTCAGCTGAAAATACTGATGGGTCAAAGAAGAGCACTTTCTCTTACAGATGATCAAGGCTGTTTATTTTTTCTCAGTTCACAGTCTTTCTTATCCCAAAGAAATTCCACAATCTGTTTTTCAGACTGCATTATATTAAACATTTATTAACTGTTATAGCATTAACAATAGCACTTAGTTTTATATGCCGCTTAACAGTGCTTTTACAGCCCTCTCTAGAAGGTTTACAGAGTTGGCATATTGCCCCCAACAATCTGGGCCCTCATTTTACCCACCTGAGAATGATGGAAGGCTGAGTCAACCTTGAGCCTGTTGGGATTGGTGGCAGCTGGCAGTCATCAGAAGTACCCTGCAGTTCTGCATTCCAACCACTGTGCCGCTATGGTTCTGTTATAAATATATTTATGGTTTAAATTCACCTTGATGTGTTAATACGGAAACACATGTGCTATATTTTCTGCTCACAATCCTTTTTGGAGGTTTTGTTTTATTTGCATAAAAAAATAATCGAAGGGGTTTATTAATTTGGTCTGACATTTTTTTTCTGACAAAATTTAAATATTAATAACAGATAATGTGAATCATGAAACTAAAGTTATTATTTGTAATTAATCTTTTTTAACATTTTAAAATTTATTTTGAAACATTGAAGGAACAAAGTAAATGACTACATAAAATAAAAAAGAAGAAACTGAGAAAGAATACTGTGGATGAAAAATTAAATATTAATAAATAATTTACAAATGCATTACTTTGTCTTTGTTATTGTTAATAGGAACAAAGTCAGATCTATCACTAAGTGACAACAGCCTGCCAATTATTGTCTTACAATTATCTTACAATTATATATTCTACTATAATGGAAGAACATCATTTAGATTTCCTGCCTAAGGTAACATAATGAGTTATATTGTTATAGATTAAGTTCTTTTTAAAAAGCATAGCATTGTCTTGCATACTCTTTTCTCCTAGGCAAGATACCAAGATTTTAAAGAATCATACAAAAGCTGACAGGAATTATATATATATAATTTTTTGTGGAATATCAGTATACAAAGAGGAATTTTCTAAATGTGTCCTGCATTTTTGACTTCGTGGATGAGACAAATAAAACTTCACATATGAGCCAACTAGAAAAAAAAACTTCTTATATAAAATCCATCTACAATTTGTTTTATATATCTTTTACTTATAATCTGTTTTTTATTTGGAAAAAAGATACCTTTTTTAATACTGCAACTCTATTTCCACTTATTTTGGGGTGAAAGGATTCCTGAATAAACATATAGAAGCTTGCATTGTAATATTATTTAATTGTGTTTGGATCAATATCAAAGATAGCATGCTCTTCTAAATACATTTGAGCATACAAATATGCACAACCAGATTTTAAATTAAAATTCCAACATTCTCTCTTTAAACTACTACTACCTTACTATAATGCAGTATTTTCTGGGACTGACAGCAAGAATGTGGGGATTATGTCTTTTTTTACATGACTAGGAGCAGGCAAAAATGTGCTGTAAATAAACAAAATAGGCATGAACCTCCACCATAAATATTTCCAGAAGACAAGACACCAGATCTTACCTGAGAATGAAAGTACACAGAACAGTTCTGTTTGTTGGAGGTGTCACCCACAGAATTATCACATCTTTATTTTAACATGTGCACAGCTGTCTAGCCCTAAAGCAGGTTCCAATAAACTAATCATAGTTAAGAATAAATTGCTTGGGGCAGAGAGGAATCACTTTCAATCTTTTCTAGTTGGCAATCTGTAAGAGAGTGTTAGGGATTTCCTTCCAACTGGCTGAGGAGATCAGTGGTGGAATTCAATTTTTTTTTATTACCAGTTCTGTGGGCATGGCTTGGTGGGTATGGTATGGCTTGGTGGACGTGGCTTGGTGGGCATGGTAGGGGAGGGATACTACAAAATCTCCATTCCCACCCCACTCCTAGGGGAAGGTTACTACAAAATCCCATTCCCTCCCCACCCCACTAACCTGCTTTCCAGCTCTGTTCTCCTGTACAGGGCAACAAAAGAAGGCCGATCAGCTGGGACTCGAGAGGCAGGGAAAAGATGGGGGCCAGCAGAGGTGGTATTTGCTGGTTCTCCGAACTACTCAAAATTTCCGCTACAGGTTCTCCAGAACTGGTCAGAACCTGCTGAATACCACCTCTGGAAGAGATCTTGCATTTGCTATATACAGACTTAAAGGGTGGCTGAAGTAGTCCATGTATAAAAATGTATCCATGTATAAAAATGGTTTTTGCTCTTACTAAATAATTTTGTCTCCCACCTACTGATTTTTTTCTAAATTATTTTATCATTGTCCTTTTTTTAGCTACGCTTCACCAGATGTATGAGATATAACTCTCACCCCCTACTATGCTGCCTTTTCAAGAATTACAAGATTAAAATGAAATATCTGTGGCCATTTGCATGCACAGTAGACATAGAGAAAGACACGGTCTTTATTTCAGGGCACATGACAATGGAAAACCATGGATCATGTCAGCCTAGACCTCTGCAAGACAATTTAAATTGGTTTACTCCAGTTGTTAAGCGGATCCATTGGGTTTCCAGAGAGCCCTTGAAGAATGTCCTGGTCATTTGCCATGCTATTCTATCTTCTCTGGAATAAAGGGATAGCCAGAATGCAAGATGAGTTTATTCTGCTGAGGTCTCTGGCCCAATCCCCATTCCAAGTAGCTCCTAGATATGGAGCTGAACAAAATTAAGCAGCTAAAAAGATTCCTGTAACATTAAGAACCTTGTAGGCCTTAGGTGTATTTATATTCAAGGACTTTTGTCCAGGGATGGGCTGCTACCGGTTCTCACTGGTTTGGGCAAACCGGATATTAATTTTACATCTGATTCGCCGAACCAGTAGTTGCAACGACTGGCTGGCCCCGCCCACCCCTTCCCTCCCAGGAGTCTCCACGTGGCCCGTTTTGGATCCCAGATAAGTGCAGGACCCGCGCAGAAGATCGGGGGGGGGGCAAAAAATGGGCTTCCGGGAGGCTCCAGAAGGCCAGAAACGGGCCTGTTTCCAGCCTCCACAGAGCCTCCGGAGTCCGGAAAGGCTGTTTTTGCCCTCCCGGAAGCTAGAGAAAAGCCTCCATAGCCCAGGAGGGCGAAAATGCCTCCCTGCTATGGTGCAGGAGGCTGACTAGGCCACGCCCACTCAACAACCGGGCAGAGAACTAGTTGCTAAATTTTTTGAAGCCCACCCTTGCCCTTGTCCCAATAAATACTGTGGATAATTACAGTTATGGAATATTTTTTATATATTTTTCTATACTCCTCAACAAATCCCAGATGATAAGCTTCAGTAAGTATATGCATAATAAAATGAATTAAATTTTAGGATATACACATTGTGATTATTTTGCTGCTTTTCATATTTTCAGGAAGGTTTTTTTTTTTACTTGCAACATTTTCTGTAGCGTTTAACATTTCCTAAAGTGCTTATTGCATCTAATATATAATATCAGCATGGCAGACAAGGAGGCATGACTAAACATTAATAAAAGTCTAGTCAGTGTCAGTAGGAATAGCAAAGCACTCATTCTTCTCTGCACTGATTATATTTGCGGATTCCTGCCTAGCATACTCTTCAAAATACATCCAGTATCTTTTAGGGGAAAATTCTGGAACAAAATTTATGCAATTTTATAGATTTCTTGGTATAAAATTACTCATACCGCTCTGGTTTGGGTGCTATTTGGTCACATATTTGGTTAGGGAAGATATGAACAACTGATTCCAGGAAAAGGGCAACGCTTCTGGGCTTCCAGGTGAGCTGTTATGGTTGGTTAGACATCTCCACTTCGCAAGCAGAGAAAGTCCAGTGATGGAATCACCAGGTAAGAGACAGTTCTGGCTGATAGAAATTTCTCTGGAGGAAGGATAAATTAGGGATCACCCACCTATGCTCCAGAAAAGTTGCTTCTCACAAGTAGGCCACGGGAATTTAGTTTCTTGTGGTTGATCATGGGTCAAGAGGCTTGGGAGCTGAGAGGTTTACAAAATGCCCTTAACTATTATGCAACCTTCATGGACTGGCAAAAGTCTCACCTTTTTGCACCCATTAGAGTTTAATTATTTTACAACCTAAGAGAGACATTTCAAATGGCAGTGAAGATCAAAGATTTGTGGTGAATGCCTTCTTTTTTAAATTAAGAAGAGGGGGGAAGCTATTTAAAGGATTTAAATTTGAAAACAAACAAAAATTGAATCTATGGACATTTCAAATGGAGAAAGGAGAATAATAGTTTTATAAAGTAGGAGAAATATTTTTCTGATGAATATGCCTTTGAAAACACTAAAATTAATTTGAAGGATTTCAAGTTGAAAGCAAACAAAAATCGTGATCTGTGGACATTTCGAATGGACAAAGGAGAATAATAGTAGTTTTATAAAGTAGGAGACATATTTTTCTGGAATATGCCTTTGAAAACACTAATGTTAATTAAGCAGATTTGACATTGTGGGAATATTGATTGTTTATTTTTAACGACAATAGTAATCGATAGATTTTTACAAAACCAGAAAGGTAATATGAGCTAATAATGATGGAGTATAACTATAGAGAGATAATTCAGAGTAAAGTGTTAAAAACAGAGATCCAAAACAGAAAAAAAAGTAAGGAGCAGCTTGCTTTTACTTTCATCATAGTAGCTGACATACTTTCACTTATTCACCATGGCAACCACAATGAAAGGTGCTAAGTTAGAAGAAGGATGCAGTGGTTCCCTAGAACAACTTAACAGAACAGAATAACAGAGTTGGAAGAGACCTTTGAGGTCTTCGAATCCAATCTCCTGTTCAAGCAGGAAACCCTATACCCAACCAGGGAACTGGACCACAGGATGCCAGAAACTGGGCTGAGCAAACAAGCAAGGCCGCACCTACAGAATGCAGGCAGCTCGTGAAACCATACCCCCAACGGTCCACAGAAAAAGGTTGGGAGCCGCTGCCCTATCATTTTAGATAAATGATTGTCCAATGTCTTCTTTAAAATTTCCAGTGTTGGAGCACCCACAACTTTTGGAGGCAAATTGTTCCACAGATTAATTGTTCTAACTGTCAAGAAAAGTCTCCTTATTCCATCCATTGCTTCTTGTTCTGCCTTCAGGTGCTTGGGAGATTAGGTTGACTCTTCTTTGTGGTAGCCCCTTAGATCAAGGGTCTCCAACCTTGGCAACTTTAAGACTTGTGAACTTTAATTCCCAGAATTCTTCTCTTTGCTTTGCTTTGCCTTGCCTTGCTGGCTGAGGAATTCTGGGAATTGAAATCCACAAGTCTTAAAGTTGCTAAGGTTGGAGACCCCTGCCTTAGATAGTAGAAAACTCCTATCACTACTAAACTACTGACTATGGCATTTAGGAGTATGGGACTACTAGAGGATACGGTTCTTTCTTCTCTCCTTGTAAGATAAACCAGATTCCCAAGCAATAAATATAATCAAACTTCGTTAGAAAAAAAAGAGATAAAATATATTTTTCAGACTTTAAATACTAACCAGGCGGAGAATCAATAGAATAGGAATGAATTATCAGGCCTGTTCAAGTCACAATGATATAGCTTACAAATCAGGTGGAAAAAGTAAAAAAAAAAAATTGCAAGAATCAATTGGACTGTTCCACATCAAGCACAAGACGTTACTGGTCTTCTACAAAGAAACTTCCTTTTGCCAAAAAACTTGTAAAATCAAGATTAGAAAACGTTCAGAAAATCATTATAGATTACGGGAAGATTAAATTATTAACCTGATGCTATTTGAAGAATGAACCTTTATACAGCAATAAAAATAGTAAACTAATACTATGCAGTAAAAAAAAATTATCAATGCAAGTTCTTGCTAATCTTATTATATATTACTTTGGAACTAGAATTCCATTGAAATCGATATTTGTGTCAGCTACACATCCTGTAGATTCCTGATACTCCAAATTCTCTTCCAGGGTCCCAGGAAATAATCTGAATCCCTGAGTCAGATGTGTTTAGCAACAACCATATAGCTATAAGAAATCATCTTCAGAGCTAAGTCATCATTTATTGTGGCCATTAAATATTTAGTTTAATTTATTTCTTAAACATGCTGCCACAATCCAAAACAACTTTCAGCAGCTCTCTATACAGACACATATGCCCATGTATATAAAACAGGAGTGTCAAACTGAAGGTCCGCAGGCCGAATCCAGCCGGAGGGGTGCTTAAATCTGGCCCATGGGGCTGGTCTGGAAATAGGAAAGGAGTAGGCCATGGTGCTTCTGGAAGCCAAAGCACACTATGCTCCCCATGCCCTGTAAAGTGGCCAGTAAAGTGTTGCAGGAGGCCGTCCAGGTCAAAAATGAGGCACCAGGTGCTATGTGTGCCTCCCATGGCCCATTTTGGGAGGCAGAGTGTTACCAATCCTAACCCTAACCTATCCTGTCTCCCCCCTCAGCAGCCCATGAAGAACTACAATGCTGATCTGGCCTTCAAAGAAATCCAGCTTGACACCCCTGACATAAAACAACCAAATACAGAAAGAAAAACACAACAATACTACAAGATTTGAAAGAAAATAAAAGTCTTAACTTACAACCATTTGTTTAGTGACTATTCAAAGTTAAACATTTTTTAAAAAATGACTTTTGACCATTGTGGAAGTGGTGCTGCCTGTCTCTGCAATTACTATCCCTTTCCCAGAGCCAGTGGCTTTAATGGCTCTACATTTCAAATGCAATTTGGACTGACCTTTGAATAAAAGAATCCTCCATTAAGCAACCCATGTTTTGCTAGTCTCCTGGGTGTTGACTTGAGACTGGCTTCTTTGTGTTTATAGTGGGGGGGAAACCCATTTCAGTTGGCCCATCACATTCTATATTCCCTTTGCTCTTTGTTATTTGATGTATGTTCATGTGGATAATAACTTATTGCCTGACAGTTATAATCCTGTATTTGCGACAGTCTTTTTTGTTGCTATAGAAATGAACAGAGTGTCAGAAAGCTAGCATTTTTACAACTCAGGTTTGGTTTGAAGAACCTGCTAGCATAGAGGCAAAGCCAAAGGGCCATTTAAAACTCAAATATCAGCAACCCAAGCTAGAACCTACACATAAAATAGGAGGAAATGAAATATCAAGTATTGTTAGGGAATTTATGGTTGAAGCACTAAATCAAAAATACCAAATGTGTGACTTTCCAAAGATCCTTGAACTATGACTTCCAGCATCCCTCATTACTGGCTATGCTGATTGGGGACTGCTGGGAATTTTACCTCACAATAATGGGAGGAATCCAGATTCTGTGGCATTGAATTAAAGGTTTTGTTTACAGCCTTCACAAAGTCAGATTTGATCCTAGTTGTTGCAGCTAACATGGCTAAATCGTAATTTCTACATTTAAGCTTTCCACTTATTTTGATTATAATGATGATTATGCGCTACTAGATTGGTGTCAGCTTTAGACTTGCTCAAAACACTGCCAGAACACCCAACAGACTGGCATTTATGCCATATCGCAGAATAGCTCTTTCTATCTGATATTTTGGTTGTTTCTCGTAGATTTTATTGGGAGATGTAATGCACTTTCAAAAATTTAGTCAATCATAGCTTAAAAAAATAAAAGCCAAAGCAGAAATGCTTTTTATCCATGTGCAGAGAATCATTGTTAAATTATATATTTGGAGTGGTGAGAAACAAGAAGAGGTGGGGCATGAAATACATGTATTCCTTCACTTATAAAAGTTCATTTAGTGACCGTTCAAAGTTACAATGGCACTGAAAAAAAGTGACTTATGACTGTTTTTCATACTTACAACCATTGCAGCATCCCCATGGATGTGTCATCAAAATTCAGGTGCTTGGCAACTGACCCATGTTTATCACAATCGCAGTGCTCCGGGATTACGGGATCATCTTTTATGACCTGACAAGCAAAGTCCATAGGGAAGCCAGATTCGCTTCACAACCGTGTTCCTAACTTAACAAGTGCAGTGATTCACTTAACAATTGTGGCAAGAAAAGTCGTAAAATGGAGAAAAACTCACTTAACAACAATCTCACTTAGCAACAGAAATTTTGGGCTCCATCCTGGTTTGCAAGTCAAGGACTCTTTAAAATTAATGCACTCCTCTACTAAACGCCAATCATAGCCACTTAGAAAAAAAGGTGAATATAACTGAGGTGTTTTTTAAAAAAAAAATCCTTTTGCATTTGGAGAAAATTACCTGGTAAAACCAGTTAGAAGACTGTTCACTCTCTAAAACTAATTATAGGTGATTTTCATTAGAACTGAAACATAAAGGGCCCAATATTGATTTTTTAAAAATACCATATGTGTTTCATTATGTGTGCATAAACGTTTGTGTGTGTGCATGTGTTTGTGTGTTAGCATTTTATATCTTTCAGCCTGCTTATGGGCTTGTAGAGGTAGTATCATACAAGATCTTTGTTTCTGCAAATCTGACTAGGTTGTAAAAGTTTAGTTTTTGTTTTAGAATCAGTTTTAAACAGATCCCATATGAGAAAAGGAAAAGCAGATATTCCAGGCCCTTTTTTTTTTTCAGTAGCAGTTGTTCAATGTTTTAAAGGTGTGAGGTAAAATCGTCTAGAAGGGTCAAGGATTGTTCTGACCCACACCCTTTTCCGACAAATCAAACACAATTCAAAAAGAACAGAAACCTTGTAATGCTTTTACAAAATAATTAGCTGTGATAAGCATAAGCCTTGCCAAACTGTGCGAGACTTGCCAAAAGATAACAGACAAGAAATAATTTGCAAAATAAGAATCTTCAAATACAAACACAGAATACTGGAATGTCCAGGAGGCAAAATGTCTTTGCCTTCTGCAAAGAACGTTCGCTTCACAGCTGGCTTCTATCTTCTTGAAGGAGAGGCCATTACCTTGCAGCCTTACTCCCGAGTTGCCCATGCTGTTGCAGCTGCTCTTTCCTGCAAGCAATCCTGCATTCACGTGCACTTGGCACAGGCTCCTCAGGAACCTCCTCATCATTGCTGCCATCCCCCACAATCTCTGAAGGCAGCAGTCCACTCCCTAATGGTCCTGGCCCCTCATCCGAGTCCTTGCTCTCCTCAGCCATCCCCTCCTTCTGCCTGCTAACCACAACAAGGATAGAGCACTGTTCTATCCATCCTTCACCTCCCAGCATCCCTGAAAATCAACCAAAGTCACATCCCACCCCCCAGACAATATGATTGAAATTCAGTAACATAGTTTCAGAGTATTGGGGAACTTCATCAGAGATGATGGCAACAGAATGCCGATTCTGCTTCAGGAAAAAAAATATTAATAAGATTTAGCAGTGAATATATATATATATTGAGGGGAAATATTGTCTAGCCTTGTTTAAGCCAAATTATTTGAGGGGAAATATTGTCCAGCCTTGTTTAAGCCAAATTCTTTCAGGAAGCAGATGGGAAACTGAATGTTTGAATGTTCTTCCATGCCAATAACAGCAAGAATGATCCTTAATAAATAGAAAATTAGCAGAACTGGTAGGCTAGTAAGTTTCTGATGTGAAAAGAGCACACATATCAAATTCCCTCCCTTCCGATCTAAAGTGGTGAAAAACAATACTGCATTGCAATATTCAAGCAATATCATCACATGTTTAATGACTTTTTACCATATTAGAATCCCTTAAATACAAAACCGAGATAGTTTCATTTTTCAAGGAAAAAAAATACAGGCACAGAGAGAGGCAGTGAAGGTTGACACAAGGTAGACAACATAAAAGTTTTGCTTGTGGGAAAGTCAATTAATTTTCAAAATGGACTGGATTAAAAATGTACAATTTAAAACAATTGAACATTTTACTGACAAAAACTAGACTATTTATGGTATTTCCCTAAATACCAGTTAAAAACTAGGGAGCCAGTTCATTCTGAATCATTATAGATTTAAATATGAAAATCTTGGTCCTTCCCTCCCTCCCTCCCTCCCTCCCTTCCTAGTAACAGGTGGATAAGACTATCTGCTATACTGGCTGAACTCAATGGAAATATGGATGGAAACAGATATAATAAATCCATATGGTAATCCACAAACACATATCTATGATCTCTTCCAGATGCTTCTCATCCAATATTTGGGACTGATCTCCGATCCCTATGGACAAAACATGAAGCTGGAAAATAAAGGATAAATGAACGAAGGGCACTTTTATGCATCCTATGACTGAATGAAGTTACACCCAAATTTTGTTACACACCGACGGCATTAAAGGGAGCATATAAAACATATTCTGCACTGTGTTTAAAAAAGTGCTTTTAAGGGCTGCAGCATGCTGCTTCGTGTATTGCAGTCATATCCAGGCAATAAGAATTGCTGTAAGCAGACTAAACAGCTTTAAGCTTTACCAGCTGACAGCTTCCTTGCATAGAAGACTAGGTGTGCCATGAAGATATGTAGACAATAATAATAAGCACTGCTTCTGATAGGTAATGATTTAGGACAAGGAAAAATTCAGCTGAGCTTTCAAGGGCCTTCATCTTATTCGACAGTGGCCAACGGATAGGGGAAAGTGTTAAAAAATGCACTTTTAGTTCAAAGCCACTAAAGAAAAAGCATGCATTTTGTGTTCATGCATAAGATTTAAAGGAGTGTTGTCAAAATCACTTTGCTGTTTTGGACACCATGCCTTTATTATCAAGTATAATCAGCTGGGCCATCTCTTTGTTTCCTTTATGTTCCATCTGCACTAATAAATAAACTGGAGAGAATGAAAGTTAACAACTATAGTTTACGCAGAAAAGCGACTTAAGTTATTGGCCCTCCTTCCCATATGAAGAGAGCCGCATGTAGAATACTTTCATATGATGCCCTTTTAGATTGTATACACTGGATCAATTAACACATCATTCTGAACCATAAAACTGGCTTACCAGTAAACATAACATCATCACCCTCTACAGGATGGCTTCATCAGCCAAGCCTAGCATCATGTGGGGATGTGGATCTCAGGTTTTATTTCCCTGGAAAAAGCCAAAGAATAAAGTCAGTAATAAATAAAATTCAAATCTTGTTTTGTTCTCTAGCTTCATCTGGCGGCGTCACAGAGGCTCATATTTTGTAGTAAATAAGTTTTATTATTGTCATCATGATTCATGACAATGCAGCATCGCATAACATACAATAAAACAAAATAACAATAAAATAAAATACTGTTATAAAAGGAGCATTTATTAAAAAGAGATCAAAACCAAATAAAGGCAGGGCTACAAATAAGAACTTAACATTTTATTTCTGTCTAAATGACAACAAAGCAAAAGTAATAACTTGACTGCTAACAACTGGAAACACATCTACAGGAAGAATATTCAACTATTTGAGGTCTGAAACCCTGAATCCACCTATCATTTGGACCCAGACTCATTTTAAATGAAGAATTGCAGGACACAGTGGAGAATATCCTGTACTTCAGCGGTCGCCAACCAGTTGGCCACGGCCCACTGGTGGGCCGTGAGAAAATTTTGATGGGCCACAGAGAAATCTCACCTCCAGAGCACCCCCATAAAGCAATTAATCCAGGCTGCGCAGAAACACAAGACTGTGCCACCTACATGGCCTGCAGGAACCCTCCCCGCCCACTCACTCCTTACCCGGTAAACTTGCCTGCTAAATTGCTATTTTTTCTTTTTCCGACCATCATCTGTTCTGCTGTGCTTGGAGATTTAGATTAGCTAGGAAACAGGAAATGATTGGATTTCTTGCTTTCTAGCTAGCCTTTAGATCTTCGGCTCTGCTTTTAAGCACAGCTGAACCTCCCTTAGGACTGAAGGTTCTATTATTCAGTGCAGACTCATGGCAAGCAAATTTTATGTGACAGACTCAGGTAGCCGATGGCAGATAGATAGATCACTGAATGATTCTGTGAGCAACTCAATCTGCCTGCCTGCTTTGCCTGATTTTGGGTAAAAGTTGCTCTTTATAAAAAAATCAATATTTACATGCATGGTGTGTTGTGAGTTAATTTTGTGAGTTTGCTTGCTAGCAAATTTTATGAGTTTTCTTGCAAGCAAATTTTATGTGACAGACTGAGCTAGCCAATGGCAGATAGATAGATCTCTGAATGAATCTGTGATTCTGTGAGCAACTCAATCTGCCTGCCTGCTTTGATTTTGGGTAAAAGTTGCTCTTTTTTTATAAAAAAAAATATTTATATAAATATTTATAATATTTACATACAAGCCATGCCTAACCAGTTACATGACCACCAAGCCACACCCATAAATTAGCCCATGCCCACAGAACCGGTTAGTGGTCCATGGGATCTAAAATTATGAGTTTGGTGGTCCCCGAGGTCCAAAAGGTTGGCGACCCGTGCTCTACTTGATTGACACTTACAGGAAGAGAGATGCTGTTCAACACAGGACACCTATAAATTCCCTCTTCCAGATATACTGAAGGCATGGTATGCAAGCAAAGGGATATAAAATTCTTAGTGGGGTGCTGGAAATATTAACCAGATACTGACAGGGGTTTAAGCGATTGATTTAAGATGAAAAATTGGGTGTCTCCATTATTGTAGCAACTTTACTAACATCCTTTTCAAGAAAAAAAAAACCCTGTCTCTAATATTTTCTCTGAAGCAGGAGCTTAATTCCCCCAACAAAAATTGGGAATACATTAGGTAAGCAACAAAAATTTGATCTACTGATTCCTAGCGGTGTAATGGAGAAAATAAAGTCTAGTAAGGTACAGATCTTCAAGGCTGTCTAGTTTCTTAAAGTGCCCCAACAATGAAAGATGTAACAATGACCAAAGGCAATTCTATCTCCATCCTTAGAGAACAGCAGATGTACCTTTGGGTAGATCCGAGATCTTCCTTATGAAGTTGTTTTTGGCTACATGTAGTCCTTGACTTAAAACAGATCACTAGTAACTGTTTGAAGCTAGGATAGATTCCCCCAAAAGGTAGAACAATTATGTCAGGCACTGTCAAAACAGGTTAGGTTGCAAGAGTTTCATGGAAAGGTAATTCCCATTATAGTTCTTTTCCAAGTGAAGGCAAGAGACCAGCCAGTAGTGCTGTAGTCATGAGGCCTACTTCCCTATTTTGGGTTTGAAAACTATCAGCAATTAATCACTCTGGTTTCTAACATAAAGGATACCCTTACTGAGAAGTGCCGAAGAATTTGGGCAAACTGGGAACTCTATATAAAACTAGGAAGCTAAATGTTTTCCAAATATATACCCTCCTTAGAAAGTTCTATGCTTGATGAGGTCCCTGGTGTTAAGATGTATATTGATACCGTAACAGAGGTGGCATTCAGCAGATTCTGACCAGTTCTGGAGAACCATTAGCGAAAATTTTGAATAGTTTGGAGAACCGGCAAATACCATCTCTGATTGGCCCCACCCCCATCTATTCTCTGCCTCCCGAGTCCCAGCTGATCAGCTGGGTCTTCTTTTGTTGCCCTGCACAGGAGAATGGAGCTGGAAAGCAGGTTACTGGGGTGGGAAGGAGAGGGAAGTTTGCAGTAACCTTCCTCCAGGAGTAGGAAGGGAATGGGGGTTTTACAGTATCCTTCCCCTGCCATGCCCACCAAGCCATATCACCAAGCCACACCACACCCACCACGCCACACCCACAGAATTGGTAGTAAAAGTTTTTGAATCCCACCCGTAACATCCTGGTGTTTGGCTGTTCTAAGAGAAGAGGAGGACTACAATAGCTATCCTGAAATTCAATAAACAACTATGCAGATTCCAATACCAGATCCATCTGAAACAAATTTGGGTGATTTCAAACATGCCTCTTCCTCAAGAAAGGAGTTCAATAAACAACTTCAAAGATTATTCACATGCGTAAGCATGTTAAGTATCTGATAAATGTACCATTCATCTGTACACTATTTATGAAGCAGACTAATGGAACCACAATCTTCTCATTTTGTCTTATATCTCTATTCAGAATCAAAATAAACAAAAGAGGAGATTGTTCCTTTTTGTATCTTGCACAGGGATATATAGTGGTCAATGGTTCCCTTTTTTACAATTATCAGAAAGAGTTAATGTAGGCAGAAGGGTTTTGAACCATATGAGACTGAGTTTGAAGCCAATTGTATACAAATGACGAACACGTAATTGCTATTTCAAATTTATGTTGGAAATGTAAACAGCAAGAAGGTACATCTTTTGCATAAGCAAACTAAAAAATTCTACTATGATCAAAGTCCCAGAGGTTTACCGCTTTTGAATTCTAAACCTGAATTTTTAATGGCACAGCATGCCGGACACTATCCTGTGTGGTCCATAAAGTAGCTCCCTGCTCATGTGGAATGGTGATGCCAAAAGTCTTTTTTAATGGCATCTGTGGCTTATCCCTTCCATTGGGACAAGGATGAGAGAAGAAAAGGAGATTCTTAATGAAGAGCCTTCAGGAAGGATTATGGAGGTCACGGGGGAAATCATAAATTGACCTCATGACTACAGAGGTACACATTCCTAATGCAGATGAAGAATGAAGTCACCCTGTGAAAATCAGCAAAAATGTGCAGTACTCCAGAGACACACACTGAGCAATGCTGACGATATCTGTGAAGGATGCACATATAATGTAACACTCTTGTTTAGGAATTGGTCCAAGAATATGCATTTGATGGTTATGTTGACTAGTCAGCTTCAGTTTCTCTCTTTTATCAATACAGGAACAAGCATAGACAATACTGTAATAAACTGAGACAGAATTCCAAATATGACTTATGTAACTCTGGTGGTTTTGTATTATTGTTGCAGGTGGTTAAATATTTTCACTATATTAAACAAAACAAACAGATAACCGTTTAACGTGAGTTAGTCTTACTTCATAGGACATCTTGGGGACAGAGCTAATATTCAGAAATGCAGTATTTTCAGATGAGGAATTTTCTGTACAATTTTTCTATTCAAGTTGTGTATACAGTACATTACCTATCAAGCATGTTTTCATATGGTGGGAGAATGCAAAAAATACATAGCTGGCAATCAGAATCTAAATGAATGCTAAATGTTTCTCTTAGTGTGACACTTAATTCTGTGTAACAGGGAATATCCAACATCTGTATTTTACCTTTTTTCCCCTTCAGGTTGAATCGATTTCTGCAAAAGAGGAAAAGGAGACAGATTATTTTTAAAATGTACATTTCCATGAAGTACTCTGCAGAGCAGGGAACAGCAAATTTGAAGTAAGGTCTGTTTTGCTTTTAAATGTGGGTAGCATCTATCATCTAGAAAGAGGTATCAACACAAAGCCTACGGACCATATCCTGTGATGTGGTCAGAGTGGCATCAAGCTGGCCACACCCACCCAGTTGGCCACACCCACCCAGTCGGCCACACCTGATCAGTCCCCAAGGTCAACCACAATCCTGATGTGGCGCTCAATGAAATTGAGTTTGACACTTCTGATTTAGAATAATAGAATTAGAAGGGCCATTTAGCTATTAAGTCCAGTCTTCTGTTCAATGTTCCATATTACAGGTATGACTGCAATGGAGTCTGCCAATGAGGTTGTAAAGGTTTTATGACCTTTTTTTTGCAGCAGTCATTAAGCAAATCACTGTGGTCATTAAGTAGATCAATGGTTTGCTATGGGTGCAATTTTGCAGAAAACCAGAAGTAGATATCAATTTTGGGCAAAATTGTTGTAAAATACAGTCACATGATGGCAGAACACTGCAAATAGCTATAAATGGGGCTGAACGCCCAAAATGCAGTCATGTGAGTGCGGGAGGGGATGACCATCACAATTTCTAATTCAGTTCATAAGTACCCCCCCCCAGGTAGATTCATTGGAACCTGTCATAACTCAAGGACTGTCTGTACAGCATTCTTTACAGATGGTTAACATCTGCTTCAATGCATCCAGTGAAAAGAAACTCACATTCTCTCTGAATAATGGAGTTCACTGTGAACATCTTAAGAAGATTTTTTTTTTTTTAATATTCATTTTGAATTTCTCTTCCTGAAACATCACTTCATTTCCATGTCCTGTTCTCTGGGATGAGAAGGAACAGGTTTTGTTATTTTAACATGAAATGTTTCAGGTTTTTTAAAAATTGATACCATACCTACTTGCAGGTTTCCCTCCCTCTATTCTAGCACATAGTGGTTTTGTCCTACACTTTCTTTCTAATCTCAGGTCCATCTTCACTGGCCTTTTCTATCTTTTGCAGTAAGTCTGTAGGAATATGGTGACATATTCAAAACCATTGTCATTCACCTCCATCCTGAAGTAATACATCTCATCTGAACGTTGCATGTTTTCTTTGGACCGAATATCAGCTTCCAGTCATGTTCATTTCAGAACAGTTTTCACTTCTCAGCTCCTAAGTGATTGCTGTTCTATACATACAAATAATAATAAAAACAATTTTGGAGATATCTTTTTCCCTGCATCTGAAGACACACATAATTTATGAGGCTGTCGGGATTTGTAAAATGCCTTAAACTGACAGTAGTATTAATTATGCTTGCAAAGTTGATGCAGCTAGTCCTTGACTTACAACTATTGGTTCAAAGTTTACAACAGCATTGAAAAAAGTGACTTATGACTATTTATCACACAACCGTTGCAGAATGTCCATGTTCATGTGTTCAAAATTTGGATGCTCCACGACTGGCTCATTTTAAAATTTATTTAGTGTAGGGCACGTGTTAGCTAGGGTGGCTGGCTGCCTCTATGAAAGGAATTTTTTGGGCGGTGTTATCTTTACCCACGGGATACCTGGATGCCGGTAGGAATTTGGGGGAGGCTCCTTTCTTGTCCCTCTGCAGTTTATTTGCTCATGGGAATTGAACCACTGACCTGCTGACCTCAGCATCTTACCACGTGAGCCACCACAAGTCCAGCGTCTTACCACGTGAGCCACCACAGCCCCAAACAACTGGCTCATATTTATGATGGTTGCAGCATCCTGAGGTCATGTGATCTCCTTTTGCTACCTTCTGATAAGCAATGTTAATGGGGAAGCCAGATTCACTTAATAGCTGTGCTATCAATTTAACAATTACAGTGATTCACTTACGTGTGACAGGAAAGTTCATAAAATGGGGCAAAATTCAGTTATTTATTTATTTTATTTGATCATATTTCTATACCGCTCCCTCTCCGAAAAGGGACTCGGGGCGGTGTACAGCCTAGTAAATACATTAAAATACAAAAATACAAGATTAAATAGAGTTTAAAACCGAATTAAATATAAATATAGCTGTATCCCGAAAGTTTAAAAATAGTTAAAATTTTAAAAACCCTATTAACCTAAAACCCCTTAACCCTTACTGGGCCAGGCCAGCCTGTTTAAAAAATAGGGTCTTAACTGCGCGCCGGAAGGAGAGGATATCTGTCATGGCTCGTATCTCCGGGGGGAGATCATTCCACAGGGAGGGCGCTCCCACAGAGAAAGCACGCACCCTCGGGGCCGCCAGCCGACAGCGATCAGGTGGCGGAACCCCAAGTAGGGCAACCCTGTGGGAGCGTACTGGGCGGCGGGAGGTAGTTGATGGCAGCAGGCGGTCCCGTAAGTACCCAGGTCCCGAGCCATGGAGCACTTTAAATACCGTCAGTACCACCTTGAATCGAATCCGGAAGGCCACAGGAAGCCAGTGCAGCCTGCGGAGAAGTGGTGTTACGTGCGCGCCCCGAGGGGCGCCCACGATCACCCGCGCGGCTGCATTCTGAACTAACTGCAGCCTCCGGAGACTCTTCAAGGGGAGCCCCATGTAGAGAGCATTGCAATAATCCAAGCGGGAGATAACGAGGGCAGAAGTGACTGTGCGAAGTGCGCCCAGATCCAGAAAGGGCCGCAACTGGTAAATCAGACGAATCTGATGAAAAGCCCCCCTGGTGACGGCTGCAATATGTTCTTCCAAAGACAGCCGCACATCCAGGAGGACACCCAAGTTGCGTGCCCTTTCCACGGGGGTCAAAACCTCTCCCCCCACGGCCAGCGAAGGAATAAGCTGGCTGTATCTGGGCGCAGGAAACCACAGCCACTCGGTTTTGGCCGGGTTGAGACGAAGCCTGTTACGACCCATCCAACCCCGCACGGCCTCCAGGCACCGGGACATCACTTCGACGGCTTCGTTGGGGTGGCCCGGGGTGGAGATGTACAGCTGAGTATCATCAGCGTACTGATGAAACTCCACCCCAAAGCCACGGATAATCTCACCCAGCGGCTTTACATACATTCGAGCTCATAGCTTACCTTTTGGGTATAAGATGAGGAGACTTTCACTTTCTAAATTGCTTAGCTAAATATTATGATTTTAAAACATTAGAAAACTCTCTGCTGCTATTCTCTTTGGATGTCAAGTCTCCTGTTAGAGAACTTCATCTTCTGCTTCCTAGTTAATGATGTTCAATCAATCAGAATACCGCTGGAAAGGGATCTTGGAGGACTCTTAGTCCAAAGCCCTGCTCAAGCAGTAGACCTTATACCATTTCAGACTGGTGGCTGTCCAATCTTTTCTTAAAAACCTCCAGTGATGAAGCAGTCACAACTTCTGAAGGTAAGCTGTTCCATTGGTTAGTTATCCTCACTGTTAGGAAGTTTCTCCTTAATTCCAGGTTGCTTCTCTCCTTGATTAGCTTCCATCCATTGTTTTGTGTCTTCCCTCCTGGTTCTTTGGAAAATAAGTTGACCCCCTCTTCTTTGTGGCAGCCCCTCAAAGACTGGACTGCTGCTATCATGTCATCCCTAGTCATTCTTTTTTCTAGACTGGCCATATCCAACTTCTGCAACCCTGATCTCCGATTTCTGCTTCCTTCCTACCACTCCTTTTATATTCTCCCCTGAAATTCTTTTCCTAAGATGATTTAAAGCTGTTAAATATCATGTTGTTATAGGACATGGAGCCCTGAACTTTGGTGCTATAAGGTAGATTTTCAAATGATTCTTTAAAAAATCATTTGAAAATTATTCCAGCTCTTAAAAACAGGGTGGCTTCCAGCTGAGAAAGGCTAGATTCTGTTAACTTCAAATATGTTTAAGCATCTTGAGCCAAAGGCTGATGTTATAGCAAAAGAGGAGGGGGGAAGGAAAGAAAGCCCCCTCCCCTAGGGAAAAGATGCATTGCTTCTCCCCTGCCAAATCTGACCTTCAATCAGCTCAGCCATAACAGCAGCCTGAAAGCAGATATACTGGGGCTTTTGACTTTCATCAGCCTCAAGAATGACAGCCATTGTACTGAACACATGCATTTGATTCCATCACTCTGATATCTGGCTTAAACTAACTTTGCCACCAGGCGTCTTGTAGGCTATAGCCCTAACATTGCCACACGAATCAATATTATTTTCCAATTCTCCCTTAAATTAGTTGAATAATTTTATGAATAGGGGGAAGAGGAAGAGGCTGGCTTCTGACCTATGTGCATCTTACACAGATACACACACACATACATAGAAAGATACCTTTTTCTTTTACACTCAGAAGTGGTAAGGTGTTAAATATCTAAAAGGCAATTTATTTCTCAGGCAACTGTAATAAATGATCCAAGCTGCCCAGGAAGAGAACACTGAGTAGGAAAAAACTAGATGAGCAGATGTGTGTTTTTCCAATAAACAGGTATATAGCAGGGGTGAAATTCAATTTTTTTCCCCTACCGGCTCTGTGGGAATGGCTTTGTGGGTGTGGCCTGATGGTCATGTGACTGTGTGGGTGGGCGTGGCCAAGTCAACGTCACTTGTCTCATCTCTCTCTTTCTCCCCTCTCTCCTCTCATTTCTCTCTCTCTGTCTCTCCTTCCCTCTCTCTTTCACCCTTTCTCTCTCTGATTCTTTTTTTGGGGGGAAGCATAGGTTTTGCACTAAGTGGCAACTACTGCTCGACAGGAGAGGGGAGCGGGTGAGGGGGGTCTCTGGCAGGAGGGGGAAAAGCAGTGCCTCCTCTTCCCCCATCTCTTTCCACCGCCCCTCTTCACTGTACAGCATCAGCACTTGGTGGTTGCATGGCTGGAAGAAAGTCACAATGGGCAGGGGTTCCTCCATTGTCTTCTCCATTGCTCGAGCTCCCGGCGGTTGAGTCAGCCAGGCCAAGCAAGTACAAGTGGTCCCAATGGGCTGGCTCTTCCCAGTTGCCATGGAAACTGCTGGCTGGGCTCCTTTAACAGGCTACAAAGCGCTCACCGCCCCTCTGGCACCTGCCAAGCCTCCTCCTTCCCACCGGGCATGCAAGCGCTTCTGGTGAGGAGGAAGAGAAGCACAGTGGAGAGAAGATTTGGTGGGTGCCAGAAGGGCAGCAAGTGTGTTGTGGCTCCTGAGGGAGATTGTGCCCTTCCCTTGCAGGTCAGGGAACACCTGGGAAGGACTCCAATGCTGCAATCTCCCACATGCTACTCTCCCTCCCCGTGTGCATAAGTCCACTCACCACTGGTATCACCCATGTTGCCGACATGGCTGCGACAAGGCGGGCCTGGGTGGGGTCAACCAGGGGAGATCGTTCGGCTCAGCGAACTGAACCCAATCGTCCCTACCACCTCACGTGAGGTGGTGCAAGGTGGTTGAATTTCACCCCTGGTATATAGTTGTAATGCTATAGAGCAGGGATGTCAAACTCAAGGCCCGTGGATTGGATCCGACCCATGGGGTGCTTAGGTCTGGCCTTGGGGTTGCCCTGGAAACAGCCTGTGGTGGCTCTGCCAGTGAAGGCCACCCTCAGCCCTCCCAAGCTCCATTTTCGACTGTGACAGCCTCCTGCAGCCCTATGCCAGTGAAAACAGAGCTTGGGAGGGCCATGTGTGGTCCTCTTAAGCTCCATTTCACTGGCAGAGCGCACAGGCCACCACAGGGCCCCCCCAACACAAGTGATGTTGAGCTGGCCACACCCACCCCCGAAGGTCAAAGACAACCCTGATGTGTCCCTCAATGAAATTGAGTTTGACACCCCTGCTGTAGAGTTATTTTGTGTGCTTCACACCTGGGCATGTTTATGACCAAAGACAGAACTAAAACAAAACAACTGCATATATACTCTGAAGAGCAAAATACTTCTTGAACATCACCTAAATCTCTGGCACATAGAAAAAATAAATGAAGGAGTACAAGCTGAAGTTTATGGGGATAAGAGAAAATATTTTTTTTCTTCCTTTTTCTCGGGGTAGATTCCAGGATTTGGAATTGATACAAACCAGGTTGTGGACCTTTTACTAGATTCAGCATTCCCACCAGACATAATATCAGTAGCAAGACAATCTTTTATCAGTTTTGGCTATTAAACCATGTATATTACTCAGAAAGCCACTCAGGTGAGATGGACACTGTAGAAATTTGATAAATAAATGAATCGAAATCAATCAATCAATCCCTGCCTGGAGAAGCTCTGGGGATATTTATGTTGGTAGCTCAGTTTGGATTATTATAATACATTCTTCATGGAATGGTCCTTGAGGACAGTTTTCCTTAAAGGTTGGCACCAAAGATGGAGATTGGTATCACTTGAAGGTTGAAGAGGACTCCCAGAGGATTCGTTCAATTCATTCAAGGTATTTGCACAGCAAACTCTTATTCAATTTAGGACCAAGCTACTTACAAAACCACCGATTTTAATACTATGCATCCACTCTCTGATAGTCATCCCCCCCAAAATGACTTTTGTGGGTACCATCCTAGCTAAACTTAACACAAACATCTAATTTGGCTTTTTTTTCACTGAGCAGTCAAACTATGGAAAAAATGCTACTAGACTTGAAACAAGGTTTAACAAGAGACTAAAGCATGCATTCACTAAGTCTTTTAAAAATAGTTTTGTGTTTTAACAATAATGTTTTTTATGCTAGGGATTGTATTCCTTAGATTTAATTGCATTCTGATGATTTTTAAAATTCTGTGTTTGCATGCTGCCTTTAGGATTGCTAGAGGCCTAGACAGCATATGCATTTTCTTGAATAAATATATACATTCATTGCTGGTGCTTGTAGGGGGGAAACATTCAAATCTGTGTATATATCTATATTACTACAGAGTGGATGTGACAACAGTTATTTGGCAAAGCCCTGCGACCTTCATTATAATGTCAACCAAAGAGTAAGATGTTCACGCACACCTGATAGAGTTGAATGGCTTCAAAAGGAATGAAGGAATAAGCAGTCTGCTCACTGGAGTATATATTTTTTTTTCTTAGTGTGCTGTTGTGCCTTTAAGGCTCAGGTATACTGTGACATTTTGGGAATTGGGAATTACATTTTTGTCAAAAAGAAAAAAGAAAAAACAGACTGCACAGAGACAACTCCCAGGCTGATCCTGGCAAACAGTACAGAAAAACTGTATTTTCTTCCTGAGGCAGGAAGACACACCCAAATTTCCTGCCAGAGTCACTTTCTGAGCTTTCAGGTCTTCGAATGAGCCGCACCTTTGAGGAGCTGTCTGTTTGCCTGCCAGGAAAGATCAGTCAGCCAATATGTTAACCGTGAGAGCATATTTTGGTTCCCTGGGGCTTCCTTCTCTCTCTCTCCCTCTTTCTCTTCCCCTCTGCTGAACCTAAACAGCGCTTCCAGTGAAAAAGCATTTCTTCATTGACCTATCATTGAACCGAATGGATAAAACACGTTGCTCAGAATTCCTGCCTTCGTGCATTGTTGTAGGTCTTCTGTGTAGTATGTTCTATATAGAGAGCAAACCTGTGGTAGCAATAGAGTTGGGAATCTGAGTTAAGAATGTGGAGGCTCAAGTTCAAATCTTGATTTAGCCACGATGCTCCTTGGGGGGGCTCTGAACAAACACCATCTCCCTGCTCTGCCTACCTCATAGGTTTGTTGCAGTGGTGGTATTCTACTGGTTCAGTCCGGTTCAACCGAACCGGTAGCTCCAAGGATCATCTGTGAGTGAACCCCGACGATCAGCTGCTGGGCCCTTCCACCCACCCCGACTCTATACTGACCTTTATTTCCTGCTTTTCAACCTCAGCTGCTTCACGTGGCACAGTGGATTGATGCGCGTCAGCTGTTTTACACACAAGGCTTGCAGCAGAAACTGAGCTGCAAATGCTGCACACGTCGGCACACAAAGTGCGCACTCACACCGAACCATTAGGAAAAATTTTTGAAACCCACCACTGGATTGTAGCAAGGATAAAATGAAGAGGTGAACCCATTTACACTGCCTGGAGTTCTGGGAGGAAAGGCAGGATATAACTGGGACACATGAATGAGTGAGGCTGCCTAAGATATCGTCTTGCAATAAATCCCCCTTGTCAAAGTTATTGCCCATTGATAATGCGAAGAACGAAAGGGGAAGATGCTTGTAATGCTTACATAAATCATACTTATCAGAAATTCAGACATCTATGAAGATTCTCAGTCATCCATCATGGTTGTCTCAAAGGTGTTTTTCTCAAGAACTGGACTTTCAGGTTTTCTTTGAAGACATTTCACTTCTCATCCAAGAAGTTTCTTCAGCTCTGATTGGATGGTGGGGAATGAAAGGATTTATACTCCTTGCAGACAACTGGTCATTTGCATTCTTTTTAGAGAGTCATTGAGGCCATCTGGAGGTTTATCTGTGTCCTCAGTGTCACCTAAGTGGTACAAATGGGTGTGGAGCCTTCTTGGAACAGCTGAAAGGATTATATAGTAGACTGGAGATAGATGATGTTATATCCCTCCCCGTCTGTTGAGAGAGTGCTGTTCAATTTTGACATAGAGAACCTCTTTAACCCCTCTCTCAAACCAGCGATAAAGAGGCCCTGAGGACACAGGTAAACCAGGTGACCTTAACGACTCTCTAAGAAGAATGCAAATGACCAGCTGTCTACAAAGAGTATAAATCCTTCCAATTCCCATCATCCAGTCAGAGATGAAGAAGCGAAATGTCTTCAAAGAAAAAACTGAAAGTCCAATTGCCTCTTGAAAAAAAGCACCTTTGGGACAATTCAGATGTTTCACTTTGTCAGCGGTTAACACTGCAACACGGTGGCTGCAAATCCCTCTCCTTTCAGTGCTTCCCACCTTCCACTCACTGTTCTCTCAGCACTTGCAAATAAATCCTTTGGAGTATATGGAGAACCACATTTTTAAGGCAGCTGCTGCGCTTTATCTAGGAAAAGATATAAACTAGCTGGGTAACAGGTGTATATTCGTGATCCGGCAGCACTTTTCTGGAGGGAATCCAATCCAAAGCATGGCATAGCTCTGCTCAATAAATGAGCCACAAGCAGATGATAAGACATGTTTGCTGACAAATCAAGGGTTGTTATATGTCATGGCATCACTTCACAGTCGACTGTGCTATTTCAGGACTTCTCATATCTCCAGCTGAGTTGGGAACTGACAGACTATAGTTTAAATCTCTCTTGACCCTCTGACCCATTCTGCCTCAAAGCTTTGGACTAGAAATCGCTCCTCTTGTTGATGTTCCTCACTCAAAGTTGTCATTTCAAGGGAAAGGGGAGAGCCAGAAAAAAAAGCTGTTTTCACAGATTTTGTTCTCATCTTAGTTTCCCCTGACAGGAAACGAAAGGGAGGTGTGATTCACACAATCTGCTGCTAGAGGTCACAGCTTTGGATCACAAGCTCTTGATATGGCTGAACTTCAACAAGTAAGTTTTTAAAAGGCCAAATTCTCATTCCCAAAGTCTAATAGATCCCTTCATCATCATCTAATAATAACAGTTCATAGGAAAAGCAGGGAAGGTTGCAAATGGGGCACTGCAACTAGTCATAAGTCTGAATCAATAGGCAAATTTTTGCCCCATTAGTTGCCGAAGCAATTTAATCGGTGGCTGAGATGGCCAGAACTCTGAAGACTGGTCATAACCAGTTGTAATACAGTTGTAACTTTGAATTGTTGCTGAATGAGAGGTTGTAGGCCAAGGATTACCTGTGCATTCTGACATTATTTAGTCTTTTCAATTCAACGTATACCTTCACTTCCCTGAACGCATGCATCAACTCCATTCCACAATAATAAACCACCTTCGTTTATACCTCTTGAAAATTTCTCCCTTTGTCTCAGTTTCAAATGCACAACATATTGTTGCTGGATTTTAATTTAATTTAACCCAATATAAATTAATCATTTATTGATTCGTGGCTTTAGTCGATGAAGGTTTTCCTATGATGCTTTTTAAGAAAATAGGGAAAGAGTAGAATAAGTTACCCATACGACTTGCAGCGTTCTTATGACTGTAACAATAAGAAGGCGACACTAATTAATTTAGACGTCTTTTGATCGATATATCCCAAGCACAGCTAAAAGGCTAGATTGCAACCATTTTATAACATTACTTTTGGTTTAACAAATGCATTTTGTCTTTGAATTTGGGGTGCCTATTTTAGCATTGTAGCAATACAGCTCCAGTTCCTTTTTTCAGATACCTTTTGTAAAGCTCAAACCCTGGTTGGCTTGAGCAGCCTTATATGCCACGAGGGCCAGGTTAACATGCTACATTCTGTTACCTGTTTAACATTTCCCAGTCTCCTTTGTGACTTCAGTCTTAATTTTCAGCTGACAGACTGCAACAAGCAGATTCAGTTAGTTTACTTTTGATATTATACAGCTGTCTTGAGCACAAATGTCAGCAAAACCTGTTCTTCGGTCAGTAATCGACAGCATAAAGCTGCAGAAAAGGAAATTATACATTCTGGCTTCGGAAACTGTTAACTATCTTAAAATGTCAGAGGGCCCCCTACTGCTTAATAATATAGCACTTGCACACCGTTCTGGAAAGAAAAGGGATCCAAGTCCTGAATGCCAGTACAGGTAGTCCTCAACTTACAACAGTTCACTTAAAGACCGTTCAAAGTTACAACGGCACTGAAAAAAGTGACTTTCACATTCTTGTAGCATCCCCATGGTTTACATTCAGATGCTGCACAACTGATTCACCTTCTGACAAGCCAAGTTCACTTAACAACAGTGTTACTAATTTAACAACTGCAGCAATTCACTTAGCAAACTTGGCAAGAAAAGTCATAAAATGGGGCAAAACTGACTTAACGAACGTCTCAGTTAACAACATCAATTTTGGGCTCAGTTGTGGTCATAAGCTAAGATCGGGGTGGCACTGTAGCACTCAGCATTTAGTTTAGTTTATGAATGCAGTTAAAAACAAACCTTTCCAGTAAATGGGATGAAAGGAATATGAGCATATCAGTTAGGAAATCACTGTTATTTTTAAGGCTTGCATGGACTTAAAAACTTGCTAACTGTTTTGTAACATTGAGCTGATTTCTCATGATTAAATACATTCCATATTAAAGCCAAGGACTGCTAATTTAGAATAACCAACATGCATTAAAACACCTGAATAATAAGCAATATATAATGCACACATTATATAACAGTTAAGAACATAAAAGCAATATAAGGTTTCCGTGTCACTTTTAGTGACGAGGCTTCACATTACCTGGCGGTGAGTCCAATAAGTTGCTGCACAGATTGGTTTTACCTGAAAGCTGCAGCAGGTCTCCTGGTCAAGTAAAAGGGTGAGCAGAAATTCATGTGGATGACCTGGAAATATTGTTAATTAATAGCAGAAGAGGTTTGGTTCACAGTATGCAATATATCATAGGTGTGAGTAGTTCTGGATTTATGACTGTAATTGAGGACACAATGGCTTTTGTTAAGTGGTCAACATGCACTGAGATCCGATTTTATGACTTTTTTTTGCAGTCATTAAGCAAACACGACAGTCATAAAGTGAATATGAGGATAAGATTCGTATTATGAATGTTGGAGAGAAAACACTTATGATTTCAGGACTGCAGGCAACGGTGCGATGAATTAAGGGAAAAAAAACAAATTCTTTCAAAGGCACAGAAAATATTTTATTATATGTGGGCACAATGAATCTCTAGCCTGTAAATAGGGGAGCCAAGAAAAAGTCAGAACAAATCACTTCTCTATTTCTACCCCAGCTGGTGCACAAACCAATTAGAAATTTCCTCCACACAATCTACTCTATCTCCAGTGACCCCGCCCCCCAAAGAGGAAATGTAATTATAAAAGGATAGGGGGAAAAAATCAAAGTATTGATTTTAAAAACAAGCTTACTCATTCACTGAGCTCATATAGTGCGCTAGTGGCGTGCTTTTTGTTAAGTGCGTGGTATATAACCCAATTATTGTGGTTGACTCATTTTGGCTGAGTGTAATGTGAGAAATAAATGTGACACAGTCAACAAACCATGCTTTAAAAGATGGTTGCATATTGGCCTGTGTGGTCCTATGCACTGTACGTGAACTCATCTCTAAAAAAAAGTAGCCATGTTTTTAAAAAGCAATGAATCATTTACCTAATTTGAAAAACTGTTCCCATTGGATTTTCAGAATTCTGTCATTTAAAGCTCAGAAAATTCTAAAGACGCTTCTTCTTCTTCTTCTTCTTCTTCTTCTTCTTCTTCTTCTTCTTCTTCTTCTTCTTCTTCTTCTTCTTCTTCTTCTTCTTCTTCTTCTTCTTCCTCTTCCACTTCCTCTTCCTCTTCCTCTTCCTCTTCTTCTTCTTCTTCTTCTTCTTCTTCTTCTTCTTCTTCTTCTTCTTCTTCTTCTTTTTTTATTTAGGTTTTATATACCGCCCTTCTCCCGAAGGACTCAGGGCGGTGAACAGCCAACTAAAATACATGTAGACAAATATAAATAGTTAAAAAAGAATTAAACCCTAGGCTGTCCCTATAAAAATCTAAAAACCCCAATTAAAATAAATTAAAACTTTGTACACCCATCCCAACTAATCTAAAAACCCCATTTAAAATCCCATTTGAGTCAGCTCAGGCCGGCCTGCTCGAAGAGTCAGGTCTTCAGGTCACGTCTGAAGGCCCTCAGGTCACTCATGTAATTCGTAATCCAGGGGGCATCCCATTCCAAAGGGCGGGTGCCCCCACAGAGAAGGCCCTATTCCTCGGGGTCACCAGACGACACATAGAAGGCGTCGGGACCCGGAGGAGACCCTCTCTGTGGGAGCGCACCGGTCGGTGGGAGACTACTGGCAGAATGCGGTCTTGTAAGTATCCTGGTTCGATGCCATGGAGCGCTTTAAAGACCAAAACCAGTACTTTAAAGCGAACCCGGAAGGCCACTGGCAACCAATGCAGCTCGCGCAGGAGGGGCGTCACGTGTGAGTATCTCGACGCCCCCATAACCACCCGCGCGGCTGCATTCTGTACCAGTTGAAGCCTCCGAGTGCTCCCCGCAGGGAGCCCCACGTAGAGGGCATTACAGTAGTCCAGACGGGAGGTGACCAGGGCATGAGTGACTGTGCGTAAGGCGTCCCGATCAAGAAAGGGCCGCATCTGGCGTATCAGGCGAACCTGATAAAAAGCCCCCCTGGAGACGGCCGTAATATGCTCTTCCAAAGACAGCCGTACATCCAGGAGGACACCAAGATTGCGTGCCCCTTCTGTGGGGTCAAGATCTCATCCCCAATAGCCAGCGATGGAGTCAGCTGACTATATCGGGCCGCCGGAAACCACAGCCACTCGGTCTTGGAAGGGTTGAGTCGAAGCCTGTTCTCGCCCATCCAGTTCCGCACAGCCTCCAGGCAACGGGCCATAACCTCCACAGCATCGTTGGGGTGGCTTGGGGTGGAGATGTAAAGCTGAGTGTCATCAGCATACAGATGGCATTTCACCCCAAAACCACGGATGATCTCTCCCAGCGGCTTCACATAGATGTTAAACAGAAGAGGGGAGAGGACCGACCCCTGAGGCACCCCACACACTTCTTCTTCTTCTTCTTCTTCTTCTTCTTCTTCTTCTTCTTCTTCTTCTTCTTCTTCTTCTTCTTCTTCTTCTTCTTCTTCTTCTTCTTCTTCTTCTTCTTCTTCTTCTTCTTCTTCTTCTTCTTCTTCTTCTTCTTCTTCTTCTTCTTCTTCTTCTTCTGCCTCTCCCTTGCTTTAATGTCCTCAGTGGAGTGAACATGATTTACATAGCAACCCCAAACCCTGAAAATAAAAGTAAAGTCAGCAAATCATAGATGTAGCATAAATGACAAAATCAAAGGAAGGCCATCTCAATACAATTCTAGACTAATAACCTGTAGAGATTCTCAGTCATCCAGGTCACGGTTATCCCAAAGGTGCTTTTTCAGGAAGCAACTGGACTTTCTGGTTTTTTCTTTCTTCTTTGAAGATGTTTCACTTTTCATCCAAGAAGCTTCTTCAGCTCTGACAGGTTTAACAGCTGTCTGCAAGGAATATAAATCCTTCCATTCCCCACTATCCTGTCAGTGCCAAGCTCCTGTCAGTCCTTTTCTTGACTGAAGTGTAGCTGGCTTGCCCACCATTGCAAACAAGAAACAGCTGGATGTGCCTTTCATACAAATAATCACTTTACAATTTATAGCTATTCCCAGACTTGAAGGGTGTAGGAATTTAAAAATCTGCTGTTTTGATTGCCCTGTAGCTTCCCAGGTGGTATAAAGTTAGACAGCCTTCATGCGGCTACTCCTACTATAAGTAATTTACCTTTACAGACCACAGTGAGGTCTACGACTGCATCGCCCCTCTGTACTTTCACTCTGTAGCTCAAAGCCAACAAGAGGAAATAAAAAATTAAAAAATAGAAAATATTAGTTTTTCCTCTACAGCAGAGGTGTTAATTCGTGACCTGTGGGTCAGATGCGTCATGCGCTGGCCATGCCCACCCCTTTTAGTAAAGGGAGAAAAGTCATTCATCACGTGATGACGTGATGACATGACGAGGTGACGACGCGAGTTTGACACTTCTGCACTACAGATATCTAGCTACATTCGCACAAATCATTTAGTGATTTTTTTTTAAATTCTACAGAGTTAGACAACCCTAACTTACATGGTTAGGTTACAATAAAAAGGGGTATACAAATGTCCCAAATTTGATTGAGTACAGGTAGTCCTTGACTTATAACAGTTTGATTGGTGACCATTCAAAGTTATAATGGCATTGAAAAAAGTGACCATTTTTCACACTTACAACCATTGCAGCATCCCCCTGGCCATGTGATCAAAATTCCAATGCTTGGCAACTGACTCATATTTATGACGGTTGCAGTATCCTGGGATCATGTGATCACCTTTTGCAAAGTTCTGACAAAGTCAACAGCTGTGTTACTAAGTTAACAACTGCAATGATTCACTCCACATTTGTGGTAAGAAAGGTCATAAAATGGGGAAAAATTCATATAACAGATGTCTAAGCAACAGATGTTTTGGGCTCAATTGAGTTTGTAAAACAATGATTACCTGTAAATCTAATTTTGCCCTGTTACACATTATTCTTACACATCCTCAGTTCAAGTTAATGCTGAAATAAGACAGAACATCATAGATCTTACCTCACATGTTCATTTTTTAAAGTAGAAAACTACCTCTTATTATAATACTTCAACTTGGAGTAAATTACACTTTGCTAATGAAATTTGTAAAAAAAACTAATTGGTATTTTACTTGTTTCATTTGAATGACACAAAAGACAACCAACTTATTTTTATACCTATTTCTGAAATTACAAAAAGAGTATATTATATGGTTGGAGTTCTAAATTGTTCTGTGCTTACAGATTACAGTGACCATAAATCTTCACGACAAAAATAGTTTTTTATTTCAGAAAGCTGCTTTTAGGTTTTAAAAACTCACTTTTGTCCTTTATTTTGGTTGTTTTCTACAAAGAGTACGACTTAATGCACAGTCTTTCTCATTCATGGGAAAAATATGGAAACGAAATTGTCTTTTTAACATTTACATATGCAGTTTAATTTTAGATATTTTCATTCAAATAATTTTTTTTGTGGTTTTGCTCTGGAATTGTCCTTTGCAAAGCAAAGTTATCAATATAGAAATTAAATTGATTAAATTAAATTAAATTCACCATACTATAGAGGAATCTGAAAATTGGCTGAGGATGGTCTAAAGTAAATGCTTATTCCACTCAACTGGATAAATCTTCTCAGTGGCAGTTTTGGTATATAGTCAGACTAAATGGGATTTTTCAAAATTTTGGGATTAAAGAAATCCAGTCAATCCACAAGAGGCCTATCAGGGCTTCATTGAGACCTCTGGCCTATTGGCGTGACTTAGCAGCTGAAGTCCATCAGGATTTAGGATGGAGTCATGTGTTTGGCTGCTCTATCTCCTCCAGCTCTATTTCTTGGAGGACCCAAGTACAACACGAAGCAATTGGACTTTCATATTCCTCAAACAGGGCTGAAGTTGGCTTGGTTTAACCACAACCGTGCTTGTTTGGGACTAAGCTGTAATGCCCATAGAATCAGTTGATTGGGTTAACTGATCTTTTTGGTATTCCCACAGCATGCTATATTCTCTTGAGGTGATCCAATTTATTGTGGAGAAGGGGTTAGAATGTTATTTCAACACAATCCTGTGCGTTCAACCACTGAATTATAGCTTTCCCCTATTTTCTGATTTTTGTGCATCTGCTCCTTTTACAAGGGTCTTGTATAATTTGTGCAGTGTGGCTCTCCAAACAGAATGCAAATTCATCCTTCAATTGTTTCAAGCAGATTACAATGACACTATGAACATCTGTCCTTCTCTTGGGTAAACACTATGTTTACTATATATATATTCTTTGTGGATATTTCCATTTTTGAGGGCATGAGGCATGTATTCTGTTTTAGAAAACATAGGTACCAGAGCCATACACTTGAGATGGGTAGCTGCATACATTGGAATGACTACATCAAACTTATGCCGACTGCTGCTTTAGGTAGATTTGGATATAACATTTCAAGAAGCATTTTGGAAAACTCCTTTGAGTCTGAAAGATTGACAGTTGAGACCTTGTCATTTGATAGCCCAAAGCATGTTCCTTCCTTCAATAAAAGTATGCTTATGTTAGTGAGTGGTGACAGAGTCCCAACAGTACGGTGTCTTGAAAGAATTGAAATTTGATACTGTTGGCCATAAAATTAGTAAAGATAGTCCTCAACTTGAAACTAAAATGGAGTCCCAAATTTCTATTGCTAAGCCACACAAATTGTTAGTGACATGGTTGTTAAGTGAATCTGGTTTTCCCTTTGCTTGTCAGAAGGTTGCAAAAGATGATCACATAACAACAGGGGTGGGATTCTACCAGTTCGCACCTATTCGCTAGAACCGGTTGTTAACATTCTAAGCAATTCAGAGAACTGGTTGTTAGAAGAAATTCATGGCCTAATCCTGTAAGGAAGGCAAGAAGGAAACATTCTGGTGTTGCTTACAGAAACTGCCTTTCCGTTAACCCTTATTACATTCTTGGCAGGACTAGACTTCCTGTCTCAGGAACGTCTCTGGAGTTTTTTCCCCCTCCTTTGCTGGTACTTTTCTTGTGTGGAGTCACCATTCAAAGTTACAATGGCACTGAAAAAAGTGACTTGTGACCATTTTTCACACTTATGACTGTTGCAGCATCCCCACAGTCATGAGAGACCAAGCGAGGAGATGATGTGAGTGATATTGAGTTGGCCATGCCCACCAATTAAGCCATGGCCACAGAACCGGTTGTAAAAAAATTTGAATCCCACCCCTGCATAACAACCCTGGGTCTCCTGCTTTGGTGGGTGGGTTGGACTAGATGACCTATAAGATCCCTTTCAACTCTGTTAATCTGTAACGTGTAAACCCCAGGTCACTACAATCACCAAAACTATGTGTCAGTTACCAAGCGTCCAAATTTTGATAGCATGACCATGAGGATGCTGCAATGGTCATAAGTATGAAAAACGGTGATAAATCAATTTTTTCAGTGCCATTGTAACTTCAAATGGTCACTAAGTGAACTGCTTTAAATCAAGGACTATCTATAAAGCATTTTCATTACAAATTTTCAATTATCCCTGGATATTTTATTTATATTTCACCTTTCATCCAGGAACACAAGGTGGTATATATTGTGCTACTATCTCTCAATTTGTTTTGCTACTCTGGTGAAGGAGTTTGAGAAAGAAAGTCTCTCAAGTTACCCAGTGAACTTCTAGGACAGAGGGAGGATTTGAACCCAAGTTTCTCCAGTTGTTTAATCACCAGTCCAGACTAAAATCATTATATATGATTTCATGAAGAAACTGCTATTCTAAGTTTGAGTATGTCGAATATATTCTGAGAATCATTTTCCTGATTATTCCTGCAATCTCATGGTTCACACACTCTCATTCTATTTACGGGTAAGCGACAGAATTAAATAGAAAAAGATTACAGGTAAGTCTCATTTAGTGTACTTAATTAATGCCATGAAATGACTGTATTATTTGAATTTGTATTATTCAAAATGATATTTCTATGGAAAAATACGGTAACAGGTTGCAGCTTGAGAAAAAAATATTTTTATTTATTTGATGCCTTCAAGTCAGCGCTGATTACTTCCTGGATAATTAAATGAATTTTGGGTTACAGTTAAGAGGATCTGGTATCAATGTACTATTTGTATTAAAATGAGTATTTCATTATTCAAATTTGCAGTAATTGCAACCTGCCTCTATTTATTTATTTGTACCCGGCTTTTATTATTTTTACAAATAACTCAAAGTAGCGAGCGTATCGGACACACTTCCATCCTCTTTTGTCATCCCCCCCAACAACAACCCCGTGAGTAGAGTTGGGCTGAGTGAGAGTAACTAGCCCAAGATCATCCAACTGGCTTTCATGGCTAAAGTGGAACTATAATTCACAATCTCCGGTTAAGGTCTGATGCCTTAACCACTTGACCACTGTGTCTTTCTCTTTTAAAATATTAGGGCAATTAAAAAAAACTCAGTGGTGGAAGAGGCAAGACAAACATTAAGTATATACTTTGACAGTCAGCAAATAAGCTGTAGATGTCAGAAGCCCATGGTGTAGAGTTCCCCAACCTTTCTGGGTTGGTGGCCGGAAGCACCCGTGTGACGCTTGTGGTGATGCTAGCACAAGTGGGGGTGTTATGTATGTGCATGCACTGGCCAGCCATTCATGCAGCCCAGTGGCCAATAGACCACAGCCCATTAGTGGGCCGTGGCCCGCAGGTTGGGCACCCCTGGTCCACCAACTTGGAAAGATTGAAATAGAATTTGAAAAGTTCACAAAAGACAAGCAGTGGATAGTAGATATAACTGCTATGTTAACTTCCATATCAGCAGCTAATTGCCATTGCCTCTCAGTATCAGTGCCTGAGGAACACAAGTGGAAGACTGAGATTATACTGTCTAGCATTTGGGATTTTCCATCAGGCTTACTCACAGGATGAAAAACAGAATTGGAAGGGATTTTGGAGGTCTTCTAGTCCAACCCTCAGCTCTGGTAGGAAACTGTGTATAATTTCAGACAAATAGTTGTCCAATCTCTTCCTAAAAATCTCCGGTATCGGAGCATTCACAACTTCTGGAGGCAAGTTGTTCCACTGGTTAATTGTTCTAACTGTCTGGAAATTTCTTCTTAGTTCTAGGTTGATTCACTCTTTGATTTCCATTCATTGCTTCTTGTCCTGCAATGTCCTTCAGGTGCATGAGATAGGATTTGGGCCCTATGTAGCCCAGCTCTTCTGAAATCCTTAGCGCCTCTATTAATTTGGCAGCAGCTGAGGCAAATGAACTTGGACATCATTTCTATTCTAGTGGTGGAAAAATCTTCAGAGAGAGAGAGAGAAATTTGCTTTTTAATTATAGCTTAAAGAAAACCGAGGGGTCCTTGGTGCTCTCTGAGCTTGTTTTCATGCAGGCGTTTCATTACCCAAACTAGGTAACATCATCAGTGCTAATCATGAATGACTAATGAAACGAAACATCTGCAAGAAAACAAGCAAGCTCAGAGTGCACCAAGGACCCCTCATGTCAACTCTGAGCTACAAATATTCTTCTTTATTAAAGAAAACTGCTGTCCATTCTCCCAGCTTTCCTGCATTTGTGCACAACTGGTGCCCCAGGCCTCCCCAGCTGTCAGGCCCCCCTTCCACTGTCCCACCCCCATGCTGCTTACCTGGGAGTGCTGCCCTTGGTGCCTCTTGGGATTACGATGGCAATGAGGACTGCCATGATTGTCACCGATTAGTGGTGTAGTCATAGGATTTCACATTTTATGATCCCATCACTTAACAATGGCAGTCCTGGACCCAAATTGCCATCACAACCCAAAGACTGCTTACTGTATCTTGGATAGGAAACTGTGGCCGTCTGGTATGATCAAACACAAATATTAATGAAGAAAATGCAAGCATAACCATTGTGGCTTGTCAATCAGCATTTTTATTTGAAAGAACAACACTGTTCATGGTATAGTTTATACATGAAAAGCAAAAGGACTTCCTTCATTTCACATGGTCCAATACTGAAGTGGCACATTTGAAGCAGCACAAGAAGGTTTATATACAGATTTATATAGAGAAACAGAATTCTGGGTAATTCAAATGAAACAACAATGAACCAGCTAGACAACATTTTACACCCCAACTGGAGGAAGTGGCACATAAATGTATAGAGGACAGCATGGCGAGAAAAATAATTGAAATGTGTTTGTGTATGTAACTATGTGTCACTGTAATTCCTAAGCACACACACACACACGAAAATCTGTTATTATTTAGTCCTCACTGAGGGCAGAATATACACAAATGATGTTCAAAGAACACAAGGTAGATGAAAATAAAACTACATGGTGTACGTTGTTTATTACTATTAGTAAATATATAGAATAAAGGGCTCATGACGTTTTAAAATTATACTTCTTGTGCCTAGATTTTACACAAAGTTGAATGTTGTTTTTAAAATGTTTTCTCCAAGTGTGATTGACTTCTGCTGGCGTTGTGCTTTTAATATTTAAGCTTTCTAAGCAAGCACATAGGCTACCCTCCAAAGTTAATCTTTCCTGCATTAACTTTTGGGTGCTATTAAAAAGCCTTTAAGTAACCTGGATATTGAACAGCTCTTGAATTGACAATCTAAAATGGGGCTGGCAGACTAAAAAGTTTAGTAATATTATTATTATTTTAACTGGAACCCCAGATTCACCAACCAGAGCCAGGTAAGAGCTAATACATTTAGCATTAAAAACAAAACAAAACAAGGAGCTTCTCAGCACACAAAGCATAAGAATTTGTTCTGAGCACTAGCAATCGGTAGGTCCCTTTCCCTTTAAAATGGCAGCTGGTTACCCTCAATTCTCCTCACGTCAGCAACTTTTAGGCAGAATTTTGTCATTGTTGCTAGTGTTAAACAATTGTGGATTAAAACACAATCGTACACACACACACACACAAAATCTACTAATAGATTCCTAGATACCTTCCGCCACACCTGGAATATAGCAAGTACAGAGCAGTAGTGGCCGATGTGTAAAGCAACTGGAATATACATTTCGCAGTTTCTCCAGAACTCAAATCATTTCTGAGATAAGACAACACGAAAAAGCCAGTTAGCAATAATTAGGCCTGCATGAAAACACACTGTTTGGATAGGGAAAGGTGGAAGGCCCAAGGATGTGTTTTTCCTCCCCCCCCTCTTCTTTGTAGAAAGAGAAGAAAATAATGATAGAAAGGCGATATGCTTTATCTTCCCCAATCACTCAGCTGCTTTCTTTTCACAAATATTAAGACTGACTTGCACCATTAATTGCCACACCCTCTCACCCCAGAACTGCATAGACATCTCTGTAGCAACCAAAAGAATAACCTGGACATCCAACGTTTGTCTGGCTGCAAATGCCTTGAGAAAATACCACACATCACCACTCTGCGGCAGGGTGACACAAAAATCAAATATTATCTGTGGGGCCGATGCAGTTTGTAGTTGTGATGTGGAATAAGCAGCCATTTCGTTTATTGATTTCTTAATTTTTCAAAAGCAGTGGTACCAACGAATTACTTTATTATTATTATTTAGGAGAAACAGTAATTTTGATAGGATGGATGGGCTATCCTAATGAGGCAAAGGAACAAGAATTTCCACATAATTGATGGGGAAGAAGCCAGACTGCCCATGAATCATGCCTTCGTACCAGTTATCATCAATCTGATTAGTGAGGGTGATGATATCGCCTTCTTTAAAACCAAGCTCCCCTTCATTTTCAGGATCAAAGTCATACAGAGCTCGACAACACGGCTGATCCATGGCCACACCACCTGTATGGGAAGGAAAACAAGAGAAAATAGAGAAAAATGGGGCTTACTAAAGGCAGCTACAAGACACAGCACTGCATAGTGAATGGGCATTAAATGCAACAGGAAACGGAGTCGTCATGATTAGATACCTATGATTGTGGAATGTTACATGCCTGATTTATGCTAACATCAGGACCAGGGGAAGACTTTATTCTTTCAGATACTTTATGGCTCTCTTATTATAATAATTTTAAGCCCTGAATATATGCTGGTTATTAAAAAAAGCTTCCTTTTTGAACTGGTTTATGCCTCGCTTTCTTGTAAATTATTGCAATACTTAAAATGCTATATTTTATATTATGTTATGTTATATTATTATTACATTACATTGTAATATTATTCGAAGAACATCATAGTTACCGGTCTATGATGCCTTGTCCTGCTTGTGGATTACCCTTTAGCAGCCAACTGTACTCTCTCAGCCCTTGTGGATCACAATGCAAATTATATACCTTTACAAATAATTGGGTGGAATTGAAAATGAGATACCGCTACAACAAATGCTATTTATGCAAGAATGAAATGTTACCAGGGTCTAATGGCCATTCACACTTTAAACTTCTGTAATCCTTTCATTGAGATTACTTTTTGTAATAGGAAAGTCTCCTTGGAATTAAAGTTTATTCCTCCTCAAATTCTTGAGATGCAACTGAATCCATCTTAACTCTCCTTCCTTACCTCTATTTGACCAGGTAGTATCATCTCAATATTAACTAGTCCAATCTTACTTAGCTTTTTGATATCCGTCAAGGACCAGCCACCTAGATGGTTTTCCTTTGATACAAGACATTCTATGAAAGGAACAAAGGAAATGGTTCTCTGTATAACTGATCATCTACCCTCAGATGGTTTTGTGAATCTCATGAATCTTATCTAATATTTCAAAATCATTTAATCCCCCACCCCAGTATTTCAAGGACCCCGGGGTCAGAGGAAGAGTTCTGCTCTGACCCAAGTCAATTTGGCTAAGGTTAAGTAGAGTCCATTTATTGCACACTTAATTCAGCATCAAATGACCCACCAATGGTGCCAGGAAAGCTCTGCCCCATTCCTCAGTTTCCCCTCAGTTTAAATTTCCTGGTTCCATGAACATAACATATGTTATGTTCTATGAGTCCTAGCCGACTCAAGAGGCAAAGAGGGAAGTAACCCACAAGTACCAAGGCTACAATACAAGTCCAGAGTTCCAAAAACCAAAGCAAAGTCCAACAGTCCAAAATCAGAGAGCCAAGTCTAGAGTCCACAGGCAAACAGGCAAGAAATGCAGTCCACGAGTCTCTAGAAAATATTCACAAAAACTGGGAAGGGGCAAATCAAAGCAAAGAGGTGTTCCCGACAAATACACTTCCCCCAGTACCTGGTTAAATCACCCTTCCCCAGTTGTTCCTTGTGGGGAGGGACAGGGTTGCTTCCTCACTGACCTCCTCTATGCCTCCCTCCACTCTGCTCTTCTCATCCACGGATCGGGCAGGAGAGGTAGCTGTTCCTTGTCAGGGGTGGTCGGGAGCCTGTCATCGCCACTGGCTCTCTGTAGCTGATCTGCTCCTACAAGCAGCTCCCCATCCGGTCGGCTCTGCCCCCCTTCCCCTAATTGCCAGGCGGCTTTGGGAGTCGAGTTCCCCTAGACTCTCTACACATTCAGATGGGACCGTGCCATCTTTGTCGGACGGTCCCAGTTCCAACTTCTCCTCCGAACTGGGATCCAATGAAGCTATGACAAATACAGAAATTTTCTTTTACATTTCTTTTTCATCTCCTCTTTTCCCATTCTTACCTGAAGGCTTAGGAGTGGTAGCATTAGAGAGCCCTCCATTGTGCTGATTATTGTCACTTAATTCCAAGGTCATCCGGGGCTTTGGCTGATATTCCCTTCTGGTCTGAATCGATGTTTCTTTTATTCTGTTAGAAAATGAGTAGTTACTAATTTGAACTAATCCAATTCTAATCCACTAAGACTAATCAAGGAAAACTATTTTTTTTTTTTTTGCATTTTCATAACCAGCAAGTCTACAAGCAAGTCATTAAGTATACCTACTATTACGGTACCTCATGTAAAACTTTGCCTCATTATTGAACACAGTCATCTTCATTCTTTTGGCCCTAAAATTGAATATCATAATGATCTGCCCCCAAAGGCATAAATTGTACAAATAATTGCAATATGTATTTGCAATGACATTGCAATGTCCTACCTGCAAATGAATACTTCAGCTTCAATCATAACAATACAAGAGCACACAATAGATACAAACTCATGGTTAACCGCACCAAACCTGATGGCAGGAAATACAACTTCAGCAACAGAGTGGTCAATGTTTGGAACACTCTACCTGACTTTGTGGTTTCTTCCCCAAACCCCAAAAACTTTAACCTTAGACTGTTTACTATTGACCTCACCCCTTTCTAAGAGACCAGTAGGGGGCGTGGATAAGTGCATCAATCGTGCCTACCGTTCCTATCCTATTGTTTCTTTTTATTTTTCTTATAAGTATCTATCTCATGTATTCAAAACTATGTTTATTCTTATACCTGTATCGATTGACAAATCAAATAAATAAAATAAATAAATACAATAAATAAAAATATCAAGTCAATATTTGATTCACATTCAAAGGATTCTCCTGGACATCTTCTTTTCACCAGGTCAGTATATACCTTGACTTTGATACAAATTCAATTTATTTCAGTGCATACGGAAGGTATCTTACAGGTTGTCCTTAACAACGAAGAATGGATGAAATACATCATTGAGATATTATACTATGTATTGTAAACTGGGACTGGGAGTGGTGCGGTGGCCTAGAGATGGAGCTCTCGTCTCACAATCAGGAGGCTGTGAGTTTGATCCTAGATAGAGGCAGATATTTCTCTCTCTGGGCACCTTGAGATTATATTTGCTGAATATAACTCCGCACTGATGACAGGAAGGGCATCAGTCCAGTAAACATTCAGCTCCAGTTGCCCACACTCCACCCCGCAAAGGATTATGTGGTCATTAAAAGACAATGATGATTTGTAAGCTCGGACTAAAGCTGATTGTGGCTGCTTGTTGAGACCATTATATGCCAGAAAGCAAGAGGCCAGTACATAAACATTTCTTGTATAGAATCAGATTGGACTTTATTCTCAGCCCTACAAAAGTATTTATCTCCCAACTACCCAGAAAGCCAGTATCTGAGTTACGAGGGTTTTCAGTAAGACTTTCTTATTTGCACTGTTCAGCTGATTTTCTGCTTAAGAGAATCTTAGGCTACACTTCAGCTATCTTACTTGTAAAATAACTTAGTTAAATTTTAAGATAGCCCAGCAGTTCCTGACTGCAGTTCCTTCAGGTTTAATATTCTTTGACAATGGGATTTTCCCATGAATTTTACTGTGGTCCTCAAAAAAGTACGAAAGAAAAGCTAGGATTCAGGTTAAGTAGAGTTAGCTCTCCATGGAGTCAGTGCTGAAACTTGATGTTAGGAATAGATTCTTAGAGGTTCTCTAAGTAAGGAAACAATGTGACAGATTTTGTTTTAGACTTGTTTGTGGAGCACAGTAAAATACATGGGAAAATCCCATTGAAAATTGAAAGGTACTTAGAGCTTGGTTAAGTATAGGCTTACAATTAGGGTTAGCTCTCTTTGGAGTCATGGCTATTAACTGATGTTAGGGATAGATTCCTAGAGTTTCTCTAAGAAAAGAGAATGTGACAGCTTTTCATTCACACACGTTTGTGGAGCACATGGGAAAATGCCTTTGCCAATGAAAATGAAATTAGGGTTAGGGTTATGGATAGGTTTAGGATTAGCGGTCATTGGAGTCACGGTCGAAAACTCATGTTAGGAATAGATTCTTAGAGGTTCTATAAGGAAGGAGAACGTGACTCTTTTCGCTCATACATATTTATAGAGGACAGTAATACATGGGAAAATCCCATTCACAAAATAAAACTAGGGCTAGGGTTAGGAACTGGATTACAGTTATGATTAGCTTCTTTTAGAGTCAGGGTCAAAAGTGAAGTTAGGGATAGATTCTTAGAGGTTCTCTAAAGCAGCGGTCACCAACCGGTGGGCCGTGAGAAAATTTTGGTGGGCCGCAGAGAAATCTCACCCCCAGAGCACCCCCCTCCCAAGCAATTAATCCAGGCTGCACAGAAACACAAGGCTGCGCTGTCCACATGGCCTGCAGGAACTCTCCCCGCCCACTCACTCCTTACCCCGCAAACTTGTCTGCTAAGTTGCTATTTTTCCTTTTTCCAACCATCATCTGTTCTGCTGCGCCGGGGGATTTAGATTAGCTAGGAAGCAGGAAATGGTTGGATTTCTTGCTTTCTAGCCAAGCACAGCCGAACCTCCCTTAGCACTGAAGGTTTGCTCGCAAGCAAATTCAGTGCAGACTCATAGCCGATGGCAGATAGATAGATTTCTGAATGAATCTGTGATTCTGTGAGCAACTCAATCTGCCTGCCTGATTTTGGATAAAAGTTGCTCTTTATAAAAAATTCAATATTTATATAAATATTTATAATATTTACATACAAGCCATGCTCAGCAAGTCACATGACCACCAAGCCACACCCACAAATTAGGCCACGCCCACAAATTAGGCCACGCCCACAAAACCAGTTAGTGGTCCCTGGGATCTAAAATTATGAGTTTGGTGGTCCCTGAGGTCCAAAAGGTTGGCGACCCCTGCTCTAAAGAAAGTGACATCCTCAACTCCAGTTTCATTTTCACTGGCAATGGGATTTTCCTATGTATTTTATTGTGGTTCCCAAAGAAGTCTGAATGAAAAGTTGTCAGGGTCTCTTTCCTTAGAGAATCTTGAAGACTCTATCCCTGATATCAGTTATGGAGCCTGACTCCAAAGCAGAGCTGGGCTGCACTTTTGTTGACAAGGGGATTGCTGGTCACGCATGCGCTGCTTCGGGGCTGAAACACAGCTTCAAACAGGCAGTTAATCGACTCAGGCAGCTCCGGTGAGTAAAGCAGGGCGGCACAGAATTCACCTGGGCAGCCTGGGGGGCGGGGGGGGAGGAGTTAGTTATTTAGGGAAAGCATAGCATAAGCGCCGGTGGTCAGGCCCAGCCAGAAATCACAGCTAGGGGCTCACCCATACCTCGCCAACCATCCAGCAGCCCACCACTGCTCCAAAGAGACCTAACCTTAACCCAAACCATAATCCTAAACCTAGTTTCATTTTCATCATCAACAGGATTTCCCCATACATGTTATTCAGGCCCAGAAAGAAGTCCTAACCAGAGTCACTTTATCTTTGAGAGCCTATAAGAATCTATCCATAACATCAGTTTTCAGCTCTGATTCCAAGGAGATCTAATCCTAACTCTATTCCTATCCCTAACCCTATTTTAATGTTCTTTGGCAAAGGGATTTTCCCAGAAACAAGTCTGAACGAAAAGTGTCCTAATTGCTTTCCTTAGGGAATCTCTAAAAATCAATCCGTAACATCAGTTTTTGGTCCCGACTCCAAGGCATTGCATGCAGGAGACATTTCAAGATACCTGGTCTTTTTTGTCAAAGAACATGGTAGTTGCATTTGAAGTTTTATAGCTATAGGATTTTCTCTCTACTGAAGGTCTGATTATGACAAACCTGTTTTCTTTAGACAGAAACCTGAGTTTCTGCTTAAAGAATTAGAAGTAACTTTTCCTATTTCAATGAGGGCAGAGGCTATACAGATTGCTAAGCTCATTTAATATCCTGGTATTTCTTTTGATGGAATCCAGTAGAGTGGACCTGTCCATTGTGGTTAATGTCAAAAGCAGCTTTTTCTGATATAGAAAGTCTATATCAGGCTGACTCGAAGCGCATAGGCAAATATATATTGTTGAAGCCACCTTGTCAAAATCCATGATAATTTATCTAAACAACAGACTTGTACAACATGTCTTTAAACTGTGATAGATGATAGTTAAAGTCTAGGTAGGGTTACCCATACCTCGCCAACCATCCAGCAGCCCACCACTGCTCCAAAGAGACCTAACCTTAACCCAAACCATAATCCTAAACCTAGTTTCATTTTCATCATCAACAGGATTTCCCCATACATGTTATTCAGGCCCGGAAAGAAGTCCTAACCAGAGTCACTTTATCTTTGAGAGCCTATAAGAATCTATCCATAACATCAGTTTTCAGCTCTGATTCCAAGGAGATCTAATCCTAACTCTATTCCTATCCCTAACCCTATTTTAATGTTCTTTGGCAAAGGGATTTTCCCAGAAACAAGTCTGAACGAAAAGTGTCCTAATTGCTTTCCTTAGGGAATCTCTAAAAATCAATCCGTAACATCAGTTTTTGGTCCCGACTCCAAGACATTGCATGCAGGAGACATTTCAAGATACCTGGTCTTTTTTGTCAAAGAACATGGTAGTTGCATTTGAAGTTTTATAGCTATAGGATTTTCTCTCTACTGAAGGTCTGATTATGACAAACCTGTTTTCTTTAGACAGAAACCTGAGTTTCTGCTTAAAGAATTAGAAGTAACTTTTCCTATTTCAATGAGGGCAGAGGCTATACAGATTGCTAAGCTCATTTAATATCCTGGTATTTCTTTTGATGGAATCCAGTAGAGTGGACCTGTCCATTGTGGTTAATGTCAAAAGCAGCTTTTTCTGATATAGAAAGTCTATATCAGGCTGACTCGAAGCGCATAGGCAAATATATATTGTTGAAGCCACCTTGTCAAAATCCATGATAATTTATCTAAACAACAGACTTGTACAACATGTCTTTAAACTGTGATAGATGATAGTTAAAGTCTAGGTAGGGTTAGGATAGGAAAATAAGATTTTAAGTTTAAAAACTATGGTTCTATATCTGTAAAACCCTGCAAAATTAAGTTGCAAAATTATTTTTTTATAATTATTTCAAGATGATGTCTATGAATTCCTGTATACGCCCTGAATGACCACTTAACCTGCCTGTACATTCTTGAACCCCCTCCACCACGCCAGAAAAGATTGTCAAAAACCCTGAAGAAATTTTTCAGAAAATAACTCATAAAAAAAGACAGCTCTCCATACAAATCATTATAATCAAGACTAAAGGGAAATATAACATCAGAACTATATAGAATTGAAGTAGGATTTAAAATCCATACAAAAAATAACCAAGCAAGCAAGCAAGCTTGCTAGACAGTGAAAAAAGACAGGGGAATCCTATTTGGTTCATATTGGAACATAATATTTCCTTTTCTTTAATGTCCAAGTAGGACTTGGAAAATGGAGCTTTGAAGGCCTAATTGCATTACATCGCTTGAGTCCAACTGCAAGAAAAGGGGAAGCAGAATAATTTCAGAAAGATTGGGCAGAATCAGCGAGCAAGAAAAAAATCAAAAAGGGCAGGTAAACATGTGTTGAGAATATTTCATCAGCCTGGGGGAAAAAAACAATGGAGCACTATGGGAAGGTATTTTCACTGGAATAGCTGTTGCACAATATATCCTGTCCAGGCCCTAAAATAGAATTAAATGTATCTATGGATTTGTTCTACAACCCATGGAAAGCTGCTCCCCATCTCAAGTTTACAGCCCCGATATAAAAAAATGTGCCCAAGTACTTCTGTTCAACTTTTGCTACCTTTCTTCCAGCTTGAGACTGACTTGTTGGAGAATCTCTGTGGCTTGCCTGTGGTATTCCAGTTGAGCTTGTACTAGTGCACAAATCTGGCTCACTTGTTCAACCTGCAGAGAACACAGTTCATAAAATCACTGGGCTGGAAGGGATTTCGAAGGTCTTCTAGTCCAACACTCCACTCAAGGCAAGAGGCCTTATACTACCCCAGTCAAATGGCTGTCCAGTCTATTTTTGAAAAAACCTCCAGCGATGGAGAGAGAGAAAGAGAGAGAGGGGGGGAGAGAGGGAGGGGGAAAGAGAGGGAGGGGGAGAGAGAGAGAGAGAAAGGAAAGGAGAGAAAGGAAGGGAGGGAGACAAAGGGAGGGAGGGAGAGAGGGTGGGGAGGGAGAGAGAGGGAGGGAAGAGAGGGACAAGGAGGAAGGGAGAAAAAGAGAGGGAGAGAGGGTGGGGAGGGAGAGGGAAGGAGAGAGAGAAAGGGACAGAGGGAGGGACAGAGGGTGGGGAGGGAGAGGGAGGGTGGGGAAGGAGAGTGGGGAGGGAGAGGGAGGGTGGGGAAGGAGAGAGAGGGAGGGAGAGAGAGAGGGAGGGAGAGAAAGGGAGGGAGGGAGAGAGGGTGGGGAGGGAGAAAGAGGGAGGGAGGAAGAAAGAGTGGGAGGGAAGTGAGGGAGAAGATGGAAGGGAGAGAAAGGGAAGGAGGGAGGGTGGGAAGGGAGAGGGAAGGAGAGAGAGAAAGGGAGGGAGGGAGGGAGGGACAGAGGGAGAAATCTTTTTTACTAGGACTAAAAAAAAGGATAGCTAATGTTCAGATACTTATTACTGGGCATTTTCTGGAGGGCTAGCTAAAAAGTAGTTTCTAAAGTATGACATAGGGTGAACTTCGCTTTAACCAACAAGCCACTTACGTTCATTAGCAAATGTGCATATACAAAAACACTTAATGCAAATTATTTATAATTATTATTTATAAAAGAACCTTGATATTCATGCATACACGGCAAATCTAGTTGTTGTTGTTTTTTAAAGAAGCCTGACTATGCAAGACTCACACCTATTGCTGTTCAGATGCAAATAAAATCAATTCATTCATTTAATCAAAGTCACCAGCATTAACAAAGAAAACTGTCTTAATGGATGACCTATTCAATTTAGCTGCCCAATTCAGAGGCATTATATACTTGGCTTGTTGGAGTCCTCCCCGGGATAGTTCTCCAAACCAGCGGATGAAGAAATCTTTAGATCTGGGAGGTCCAACTTTGGCAACTTTAAGACTTGAGTACTTCAACACCCAGAATTCCCCAACCAGCATGAATTTGGGAAGTTGAAATCTACAGGTTTTAAAAGTTGCCAAAATTGGACAACCCTGCTTTAGATTCACTTAGTGATTATTCAAAATTACAACGGCACTGAATTACAACCAATCCTCTCACTTGTGACTGTAGCAGCATCCCCATGGATCAGGTGATCAAAATTCTGGTGCTTGGCACCCAGCATGTACTTACAACAGTTACAGCCTCCCAGGGTCATGTGATCGTCATCCGTGACCTTCCCGGCCAGCTTCCAACATGCAAAGCCAAGGAGGGAAGCCAGATTTGTTTAACGACTGCAGTGATTCACTTAACAACCATGGCAAAAAGAATTCAGGCCCGGCTCACTTAACAACCAGCTTCTGATCCCAACCTTAGTTGTAAGTTGAGGATGACCTCTAAAAAAGATTTCTTTTCCACACTAGAAAAGTGTAGAATTATGGTCTGGCTGAATCAAAGCCCAGAGCATTTTCATTGTTCTGGGCTTCAGCAGAGACAAAACTGAAGTGTCTCATGGGAACAGTTGTCATTCTTTTTCCAGAAAACATCTGAAACTTCATATTGGCGTGGATTTAGTCTGACCAGACTGGAATTTGTTAGCTTGACTGAATTCTACATATCCGGTTTCAGTGGAGAACAAGAAATACTGTGATCCTGCTATATAATTAATTGAATTTGGTTCCAGCATGTTCGGATATTATATATATAATTCAATTTATTTCAACCTTGACTTATTCGTGCACACGAAACTGAAGGGGGTAGAGCAATATGACAATTTATCCGTCTTGAGGAATTTTTGAGGCATGTCACCGTTATTTTTCACCGTAGGTATTTTTAGACCTGGAACCAAGTCACTGTGGAATATCAAGACTATTCAAATAATTCATATTTATGCTGTGATCTATGGGGTTTCTGGTTGAGTCCAAACGGTGTCTAAGATGATTACCAAGTCTTCCTCCAAAATGACATTCACATGAAAATTGATAGCAAGTAGAAGAATTTACTGAGGATTCCAATTTCACCTTAAAAAAACATGTTTGCAAACCTTGTCCTTGGAATTCCAAAACGCAAAACGCTTTTCTATTAGGAAAACCACATTTCACTTTTTATATAATGCAAGGTTTTTCAACCCTGGCAGCTTTAAGACATGTGGACTTCAACTCCCAGAATTCCCCAGCCAGCAAAGCTGGGAGTTGAAATCCACATGTCTTAAAGCTGCCACGGTTAAGAAACACCAATGTAATATTTTGCCTTTGAAACCCAGATCTACACACTTATGGAACAGAGTCTAGAGAAACAAGACCCAAAGAAATCTGTTCTTTAACCAAGTTTTGAATTGCTATTAATAATTTTTTAAAAAACAGTCCAAAATTTTAAAAAAAGGATAGGGAAAGATTTGCTCACATCCATCTCCAGCAGATTAAACATGCTGGATTCAGCAATCTCTTTTGACTCATCAAACTTCTCTAGAGCTTGGCGGATCTCCTCATCTGGGACTTTCCCTTGTCTTTTCTTCTTGTAATCAAAGTCTAGGCGTCTGCCCTCCATTTTTTTAAGATGGTGCTGAAAAAGGGTGGGAAAAGAACCACAGCTTTATCAAATCTTCTTTTTTTTAAACCCCTTCAAATCAACCCCTGAAGTAGTTGACTGTGTCTTCCTCCTAGGCCTGAGAAACAGTGACTATACCAAGTTTACCTCAGCTGTCTTTGTGCATAAGGCAGGAATGTCAACTATCCCATTTGGCTCATTCAACAAAAGGAAGTCCTGGCTCTTTAGATTAACCAAAAGTCTATCTTTATCTAAAAAAAATCCCTATAGATACGGCAGAAGCCAAGTCAGTTTTGGGATTTTTTCCGCAAAAACCCACATAGGTAACTTCCCTTTTCTTCTCTGGGCCACCCACAGTTCATAGTTCAACAACAAAGTTCAGTTCTTTTGCTTTGGGAAAAGCTGTCTGCTTCTATCAAAACATTCTTCATCACTTGACCTTGTTAGATAATGTTCTGACCTAGGCTTCCCCAAGAGCACGAGTAGGCACAGCAACTAAGTCAGCCAATGAGGACTGTTTGGAAACTGAAACTAGAAATAGCCTAGGCGTGGTTCTATATTAAACTCTGCAGCTCTGAAGCTATGTTGAGCGCTGAGTCTGTCTATTGAAAATGAAACTGCTTCTGTCCTCTGCTGTGTGTCTTGCTTGCCTGCTGAACTAAAGTGAAACTGTTTCTGAGCTCCTGAGTTGCTGTTTCTGAGCTCCTGAGTTGCTGTTCTGTACTTTAATTTAAGGTAAGACGCAAACAAATTTGTTGAGTGACTTAAATAAAGCCTAACTCATAAGATGGGAGGAACTCTCTCCAGACAAAGGAAATTATACTAAATTAAAGTGCTGTTCAAATGAATAACGAGCTAAATCCTTAATATCCAAGGTCAGAAACTTATTTTTTTACTGAATTACAAGAATAAAAGTGTTCATGATTTCACCAACAATTTAATTACACACACACACACAAATAATAATAATAATAATAATTATATGTTAACTGACATATTCACTCAGAGGTATCCCATGCTAATATTTTTATTTTAAGATTTTTTTTAATGGAAAGTACAAGTCCCTACTTTTTAATTTTTTTTAAAAAAATAAACAGTACAATAAATATATAATAATAGCAGTTTCCGTTGTCGCAATTTTCAGCTTTATTGGTAGGCATGCATTTTGATTTTATTTTTTAATGGAGTAGAAGTGATCATTTAAGAAATCATTCTGGACAGGAAGTTGTATGTTTTGATGCTCTTTCCACTCCTCTTTAACATCTACATGAAGCTGCTGGGCGACCTCATTTGTGATTATGGCGTGAGATGTCATCACTATGTTGATGATATCTAATACTTTTCTGTCCCTGGCAAATTAAGCAATGCTGATGTCTTTTCCCAGTGCCTGGAGGCTATGAGAGCCTAGATGGGGAACAACAGATTTCAACTAAACCCTGGCAAGACTGAGGCTCTTGGTTTTGGGGCCTGCCAGTTAAGAAACCATACTATCTCTGCTATGACAATAGATCTGCTCCTGTTGTAATGTCCAGCTAATTCCATAACAAAATCTTATTTGTGGCAATACCTGTATTTCCCTCAGATCTTTGTCATGAAGATTTTGCAACGGATCAATGAAATTCTGCTTCACATTAATATCCAAAGCATCCTTCACCTCAGACAGCTCCCTCATTGCTTCTCCAACATCACCTAAAGCTGGGCCTAAAAAGAAAACAACAACAACAACCCAGAAATGCTTTTATTTTAATTTAAATTGATCCAAGAATTTTTTTTTTCCTTTTGCTTCTTAAATGCTTACAACCCCACCTCCAAACAACAACAAAAAATTGCCTGGAAAATTCGTCCTCATCCTCAGTGATATCATCCGACCACTGGATATAGCTCTTCAAGTCTTAATAAATAGGATAATGTCCCCCCGATAAAGTAGTGCTTGCTTCATATTCAGAGGTTACATTTGCTCCAAACTATTATCCAAGACTTCAGTAGTGAATTAGAGATGTGCTAAAAGTTGGCCGATCAGTGAACTGAATGTTCTGGGATTGGTCTGTTTTACCTAGAATATCCTGTCTGGAACACCATGAATAGCTTCTGGTTCAGAAAATTTACTTCTAAAACTGATGAACTGTGCCCAAGACAGAAAGGGAGAGGAGATTTAGCATGGTCTGAAAGCAAACAGAATATTCCTGAGTGTTCCAGAACATTCCATTCTTAGTTGACAAATTCTGCACATGCCTATTGTGAAGACTTAATTAAAAAACATAACTTTACATTTCCCAAAAGCTACTGGGCAAGGCCAACCGAGGAATCTAAATGAAAAGCAAATATTATATATAACTCCCCTTTAAATTGAGTACTGTGTGTATGATTAGAGACATGCTTTAATCCCAATGCACTGGATTGCAAACAAGAGAAACTTCTGGCACACCAAAGCAAGAAAATGAATATTTCAGTAAGGCTTCCTGTATCTGCGACCTGATATTGGCAAAATCCAATCAAATTTTATTACTTTTAAAAGCAGAAACACAACAAAGCCAACGTTACCAAAATTGCACTCTTCTCCGAGTTCTCTCCCAAATTTTAGCATGGCATCTGCAAGCAGGGCTTCAGCTTGAGGATACCCAGGTCCTTTTTCTTGGCCTCTAATTTTAGACATGGTGTTGAGCATGCTGAGTTTTGCTCTGGAGGCTACAAGAGGAGAGGAAACTAATCAGCAGAGACAATAAACCAGGCAGATGGGAAACTGAATTGTGCCTATAAATGACACAAAAACTCGTATAAAAGAAAGATCTCAGAAAACATTCTTAAGCCATGGGAGAATTTATTTTCCTTCTAGGTAGGCATGATGCCATTCTTCAGACACAGAAATAGATAAGCTTTTTTTATAATGGTGGTAACTTAAGAGCATTCATTGGAAAAAAGGTTGATGGAAACAACTGTGGTGCTACCACTGTCTCTCCTCCGCCCCCCCGCCCCCCCTTGTCCAGAATAGCTATGGAAACTTCATAACTATTCCTGGTTGTTTTACAGTATTTTGTTTTTTCCCATCAGGGATACTGTTGAATTTCAAAACTCATCTCATGGGTAGGTCTAGCAGGGAAACAGAATGAGCTGGATCTCTTTCCTTATCATAGAATAAAAAGACGGTGATAAACTTGGAGAGACTAATGCTAAATCAGTGAGTCTAATCAATGAAATTCTACTTCACATTAATATCCATTGCTAATGCTAAATGCTAAACCGTGCAGAAGTTTCCAGATTTTAACTCCAACCTCATGAGAATATGAAGAGCTGTTGCCAGGCAAAGAATAGTATGATTTGCCTTCTAATCATCTTTCTGGTATCCTTTATAGATGTTTAAACTATACTTTTCATCACCAGTTTGCCATTAAAATGGGATTTGAGTGTTGAAAATGAACAATGTCAGTGAGGAGAATTCTGATTATAAGGAAGGGTTTATTTACACCTCTCCCCTTGCAGCAGTTCTCACAATTCCTTTGTTCAGGATGGAATGAAATCTTCTGCCATGGGTGGGACTAGAAGACTTCCAAGGTTCCTTCCAGCCCTATGATTCTATGATTCTTTCTTATGGTCTTTACAATAAAAAAGACAAATAGTTCGATACAGCAATTCGCTAGTGGGAAAAGAAAAAACAACAACAGTATAATAAAATGCCATGTCTAATTAAAAGTTTTGCACAATTGTATAACTTGGTGGAGAAATTTGGCCACTTGCTACATGAGTGTGGGGTTAGCATATAAAATTTATCAGTTGATCCTCATATTTGGAAATAGTTGGGGCAAGCATCCTGGGACATCACAACCAGGGCACCATATGTGGTCATGATTGCAGTAGTCAAAATATTGATACACTTAGAGAAACCTTAGTGAAAAATATTTCTTTTTTTTTTTCAGACAGAAGAAATTAAGCAAAGAACAATGTGTTTATGTCACCTTGCTTGTTGAACCAAGAAGCATGCATCTTTGCTAGCCATCATTGAAACAAATGCAACATGACTGTATCAACTATTATGGTTTGCTTTTTAGCAACTTATGTTTCAGGATAAAGGTCTTCAGAAAGAAATGAGAATGATTCAGATATTATTCTCTGTAATGCTTTGATGGAACTCCTAACTAGAAAAGCACCATAAGACCAGGGGTGGAATTCTACCAGTTCGCACCTATTTGCTAGAACCAGTTATTAACATTCTAAGCAGTTTGGAGAACCTGTTGTTAGAAGAAATTACTGGCCTAATCCTGTAAGGAAGACAGGAAGGGAACATTCTGGTGTTGCTTACAGAAACTGCCTCTACGTTAACCCTTATTACATTTTTGGCAGGACTAGACTTCCTGTCTAAGAAACGTCTCTGGAATTTTTTTCCCCTCCTTTGCTGGTACTTTTCTTGTGTGGAGTGACCATTCAAAGTTACAATGGCACTGAAAAAAGTGACTTATGACCATTTTTCACACTTACGACTATTGCAACATCTCCACAGTCATGAGAGACCAGGCGATGTGAGTGATATTGAGTTGGCCACATCCAGCCAATAACATGACCACCAAGCCATGCTCACCACCTAAGCAACGCCCACAGAACCAGTTGTTAAAATTTTTTAATCCCACCCCTGCATAAGACTCCATTTTACTACTTCACAAGGTATTAAAATCTCCTAATCCAACTTTTTCTCTACTAATTTTGCCTTCATGCGTTTTTCATTCAGAATTTGACTTCTATTTTGTCCAGGCTGATCTTAAACATTACTTAGATATCGATATTATTGAGCCAATGACTGTCTTGCAGGTAATGGCAACATAAACATACTCTGACAACAGGTTGTTATTTTTTGGTCATATTGCTATGGTATTGCCTTCCCTATATCCCTAGACAATGAATAAGACAAGCTTAAGTTGTCCTTAGTTCTTCTGGTTAAAGTAATTTTTTTTTCCTTTTCACACAATATCCTAGGAGAATCTCAAGGTATATAAAATTTATTTAACAGACTGCAATTGATGATGGTAGTGACTGGGAATAGAAGCAACAGAGAGGGAATTGGAATTAGTCATGAAAAGAACAAATTTTCCACTGGTTTTATTTTCTGTTGATTCAAGGACGGATGGATAGCACTGCAATTCAACAGTGGGAAAGGTTTTGGGGCAAAACAAAGGTAAAACACAAGAGTAAGACAACGTCCTGTTTGTATCCAATATAGTCGTCATTGTTTAAACTTGAAAAGTATCCTGAATACTGCATTTCTGATAAATGTGGAGGGAAAAACAGAGTTAAACTGTGCCCTTAGTTTCTGCAATCTCATTCTTAAGAGAAAAATGTTTAAATACAGTTACAATTATCATCCTCCAAGTGAAATTTGTCAAGGAAAGGCATGAGATAGACAAAAATGGCAAATAAGAATTTAGAAAACTCATGCAGAAGAGACCAGGTTAAACTTGTGCAAGACTGCATTCTGCATATCTGTGTGTGTGTTGGGGTGTGTGTTTGTGTGTGTGTGAAATGAGCCGAGATCTTTGTAACTTATTCTTCGTGACCTGTCTGCAATGCCCTATAAATTTGAATATTCTCTTATTCAAGTTGAAGTAGACATACCTGGATTGGGTTGAAGATATTCTATTGTCTTTGCCATTATTTCCATGATGGCCCTACTGGTGACATCCACTTTCTGCAATTACAAAATGAAAGGGAAGGGAAGAATCCCCAAATAAGAATGGAAACATTAAATCCAATACCCTTGTTATTTCTTCTTCCACAGCTCTGTATTATGGAGCAGTGCTCCTTGGGGTGCCCTATTGTGTCATTGTTTCAGAGATACTTCTTTACCCAAAAACAGAAACAGGTGGACAAAAAAGCAATGAGAGTGGGAGCAATTTCCTGCCAGCTTCTGCCCTTGAGTTTCTTTGTGTGAAGCTGGCAGGGAGCATCCTTCCTTCCTTCCTTCCTTCCTTCCTTCCTTCCTTCCTTCCTTCCTTCCTTCCTTCCTTCCTTCCTTCCTTCTAATTTGGTTCTCTTCTTTCCCTGTTGCATGATCACTGCCCTTGTTCTAAGACCTTCATTCCACTTCCCCCTCTCTTGCTTTTCTGCTTTTACCATGAAAGGAAGGGCCATGGTCTGTGTGTGTATAGCTTAGAAAGACTGATTGGATGCAGATGGAAGATTAATTGATTTTATAAGGGGGCACTTTAGTTTATGGGCAATGATTTTTGATCGTTTCAGTTGATTATTATTATTTTTAATTCTTGGCCCTTTTTTGGGCAAGAAGCACAATTTGCTTACTTATTTATGTTACTGATTCAATTTTTAAGCAATTCAGAATTTCAAAAATGAATTAACCACAATAGTCAAAATAAAATCTGCATACATACATAAAAGGTAAAGGTAAAGATTCCTCTCGCACATACGTGCTAGTCATTTATGGCTCTAGGGGGCGGTGCTCATCTCCGTTACAAAGCCGAAGAGCCAGTGCTGTCCGAAGACGTCTCCGTGGTCATGTGGCCGGCATGACTACATACCAAAGGCGTACGGAACGCTGTTACCTTCCCACCAAAGTGATCCCTATTTTTCTACATGCATTTTTACATGCTTTTGAATTGCTAGGTTGGCAGAAGCTGGGACAAGGAACGGGAGCTCATTCTGTTACAAGGTGGTAGGGATTTGAACCATTGAACTGCCGACCTTTCTGATTGACAAGCTCAGCATCTTAGCCACTGAGCCACCGCATTCCTATACATACATACGTACATACACACAAACCCACATAAAGTTAAAAACCCTATACAATGTCCAACTCCCCCCTCCCCCACCCCCCCGGCATTGCCAACTTCAACTGAAATTGAAACTTTTGAAATTGAAAAGTAGAATCTGAGCCTCTTTGGTCAAGATACCAGGCTAGAAACCAGGAGGCTGGGAGTTCAAGTCCTACCTTAAGCATGAAAGCCATCTGGATGACTTTGGATCAGTCCTCTCAGCCCAATCCACCTCACAGGGTGGTTATTGTGGGGAAGATAGAAGGAGAAAGGAGTGCTAAATAAGTTACAGCCTTGAATTATTTTTTTATAAATAATAAAGGTGGGATAAAACAAATGTACCACCCTCCCTAATCTTTAGGACTTTTTTCAGCTGGAATTGGCAATGTTGGGCTGACAAAATCAAGAGTCTGATTTTGACTCTCTGAGTCTGTGTGTCTGTGTGTGTGTTCACACACACACATGTGCGCGCATGTGTGTGTCTATAGCTATGCATTCTGCTGTTTTGATTTTTGCGAGGGCTTGGTTTAAATTAAGAGATACCTTCCTTTCAGAGCGATAGGACATTTGGGATATCATTATTCTGAGTTACTAGCAAAGAAAATGAGGGACCCCTTCCTTTTCCCGTCCCCTCTCCCATCTGCTAAGGCTTCTATTAGATTTTGCAACACAGAACAGGCTAAAACCTCTCCATCTTATGGAGCAAGCAAAAGGAATCCTTTCCTTTCCATTCCTTTCTTCCCCTCCTCTTCTCAGTAGCCGTGCTGCAGGCTAACAGTGCCACCCTAACCACCAACACCTTGAAATCTTGCTCGTTTTCTACCCTTTGAAGCCCATTCCTCTATTAAAAATGCATCCACTCCGTTAATATTTCAGATTGATTTCCCCAGAGATCCAGAACTGAGATATGGGGGAGGAGGGTGGGTGTGGATGAGCTGCTGACGGTTTGGACAGAGATCTGAAAACAGCCCTAATGCTCTTGCTTGGCTATCCCCATTAATGACATCTCTAGCCGCTTCCTTTCATGTGCAGCTGCAATGCTGCACACACACAGATATTCTCTCACATTATTAATTTCCGCTGCACGCCCATCTTTTATTGGTTCACCCACCTGCTTGTTGCCAGATGACAAGAAGCTCTTTGGGAGCCTGGGAATAATTAAAGTTTATTACATGTCATTACAATGCTTAGCATTGACAAGCACTGGCCTAATTGAGGTCTGCAAGCACCAGCATAAAATGGAAAGGCCTTGACCATAAAATCAGAAGCAGGAAGAGCACGATAAGGGCAGCTTCAAAGTGTGGGTTCTGTTGTAGCTTTTTTGGCTAGATTTGGGCAAGAATTATCTTTAATGAAATGGGATAGTGTCTCATTAATTAATTTACTATATCTGTTTATATGAAACCACCAATTAATTTATTAGGAGTAAGTATGTGTATGTGCACACACACACACACATACATTCCCAACTTTTTCAAAGACATAAACTATCACATCTGCTAAATCCTTGCAGCAGTTCTGTAAGTTAGAATCACCCAATTGCATAAGGAGGCTGTGAACATATATCCCTTCACAGTTATATTGTTTCCCCAAAAGTAAGGCCTAGCTTGATTTTTACACCTGTGCCCAATAAAAGCCCTATCCCCAAAATAAGCTCCCACACACTCCAGAGTGGATGGGTAAAAATTAAGTTAGGGTGGGGATGAGGATGTGTGGAGGTGCCCTACTACTTACCTTTGGACAATTGTAGCCAGGCCTCACACACCCCGACACCTGCCTTGCCAGCCTATTTCTTCTGCAGCTGGGAAGGCTGGCAAGACTTCCCTGAAGGCCTCTGTAGCTGATAACAAAGCTCCGGATCGATTGGAGCTCTGTTATCAGCTGCACAGACCTTCAGGAAAGCCTTGCCGGTTGCAGAAGAAGTTCCTGAAGTGAAGGCCTTTGACAGCAAAAAGGAGGCCAGGGGCGATGCGTGCAAATGAGGTTAGTCAGTGGATGACATCCCCCGAAAATAAGACCTGGTGCCTTTTTTGGTGGGAAAAAACTATTAAGACAGGTTCTTATTTTGGGGGAAACATGGTACTTCTCAGTGTTATTGACTGTATGAAGACCGAGTAAGAACAAAAGGCAATATGGAGATGGACCCTATAATCATCTATTTAAAATGGAAGAAGCATTTTAGTTTAAGAGATTCCAACCACAGCTATAAAATATCGGGAGGAAATTAAAAAGACACCAACAGCAAATTCCATCCATAAAGCTTTAGAACATCATGCTATAAAACTGTGTCCAAACAATTGTGATTTAAATACATATTTCTATTTTATAAGTATTTATTAAAAGTGCAAAAGGCAGCTGAGAGAAGGTTCATACTTATGATCAATTGAGGACTTTGCTCCTAACGAAAGCCCTCCATTTTTAAAAATGTGCCATGCCACGTCTACATTGGTTTTGCAACCATAGCTTTCATATTTTTTTGTTCACCTCTATACGCACAGGCTTTGTAGATGGATTTTGAAGAATTCGCTAGATTTCCTGGCATAATTTCCAAATCTGAATATTGTCTGCTGACTGTCATTCTTGAATAGAACTATTCAAAACACAAATGTCCTGTTTCCCCCACTCCTCTTCCAAATCTGGCCAGCCTATTGTTTGTTGAACATTCTTGGACTGTTGTTTCCCAAGTCTTCATTGCAAGGTAGGAGAATGGACATCCTCCTGATGATGGCTAAAAACAATCAAACCTTTTATTAGAATAAGGTGTATTTTTCAAGGAGGATGGTAAAAGGATTCTTCCATCTTACAATTTGCTATGCACCTGGCCTTGCAATTCCCTTCTTGGAGGAAGTATTCTTTGAAACATTGCTTTGCCTATCCTCCTGAAGTTTGGCACAGTTTATTAGAGCATAATGTACCTAATAATTTCCTCCTATCAGTGCAAGAATCACTTGACAACCCACCATTTTATTTAAAGTAGGTGTCACATAGAAAGAAGTATGGGCAACTGCTGGCAAATCTGGATGCCCTTTCCCAATCATCTCTTGAACTTTTAAACCAACCTTCTCCTACCTAATGCAGTGGGACTGTAACTTCTAAGATGCAACAGCATGGGAATTGAGGGATGAAGCCCCAACACAACAAGAAATCGATAAAACTTCACTCTAGATGAGAGAGCTAATCTGATCTAAAGAGTAGCAGTTATGCTAATTATGTTATCTAGCTATAGATAAGCAACCTAGGAAAACACAACATCCAAATGATACTTGTTCTTTGACAAAATATATAAAAACCCACTTGGGGAATGCTGCAAGAAGTGATACAAGAGCAATTAACTTCCAGGCTCACCCTTTCCATTTCTTTGAAGTCTTCATCTAGCTTAGTTCCTTCTGCTCCACCAACTTTTTCACTCACTTTCTGCAATAAAAGGCAAAAAAAGAAAAATAGTTGATTTTTACTCCACATTTATTATAAATAACTTACAGTGAACATACACCATACTCCTTCTTCCTCCTTATTCACCATCATGTATGTTTATAAAACTTTTCTGTGCAAAGCAATGCAGACTAAATAAAATAGTTGTAATGCTTTGACATATGCCTGCCTATTTGAGGTATTTTCAGAGGTGCTTTCCAAGCAGCCTTATCATTTCCAGAGAGGAAGGAATATTGGGGAATTAGGCTGTTCTGACTAATGATAAGGGGAAAAATAATTTCTGAAATGTTATCATATGGATGAGATTGCACTGGGACTTCTTTTAAAACAAGGGTGTGACTGATTAAATATTGTGCAAAATCAACTGTTGGTCATGGCTGCCTAGATGGTGCTATTGTTTAGAAAGTGAAATTAAGTAATTCTGCTAAATGATATCAGATCTCAAGAGGGAGTGGGGGAAAAAACTTTGCATTCCAAAAATGAAGAGATCTAAAACCAGAAACTTGTTCCTTCCAAAGGACAGGCTTGACAATTGCAGTGATTTCCTCATTTTTAATAGTTATGAGTAAAATAAAAGGAATTCAATTAACCCAAAACAGATAATATAGAAGTTAAATGATTTTACACTGCTATAAGCACCTAGTAAGTATTACTAAGGGATAGATAGATGATAGATAGATAGATAGATAGATAGATATAGATATATGATATAGACAGACAGATGATAGATGATAGATGCATAGATAGACAGACAAATGAGATGACAGATAGATGATAGATGATAGATGATATAGATATGAATAGATGATATAGTTAGATATAGATAGATAGATAGATAGATAGATAGATAGATAGATAGATAGATAGATAGATAGATAGAATACACACACACTGTATATCTTTGCTCTTTACTTGATTGAAAGAGATTACTACTATAAGCAAGACTAGATGCAAATATCAACAACTATAAGCAAGACTAGATTAAATATCAACAACTTCCCCTCTGGATCTGCATTGACTTGAGCATTTATGCTCAAGTCAATGCAGATCCAGAGGGGAAGTTGTTGATATTTAATTATCTCTGTGATCATATCAACAGCAACTGCATTCTCTTCGCTGATGATGTAAAGCTATTCAACACCACAGAAAATACCGCTACCCTTCAAAAAGACCTTGACTACGTATCAGAATGGTCAAACAAATGGCAACTTCAGATCTCAACAAATAAATGCTCTGTCCTACATATTGGCAAAAAAAAATCAGAAAATAAAATACAGGCTGAATAGTCAAGACCTTGTTGATGACCCAAACTCTGTAAAGGATCTTGGAGTATTCATCTCAAATAACCAAAGTGCTAGAGCCCACTGTAAATACATAGCCAAAAAGGCGCTAAGAGTTGTTAACCTAATCTTACGTAGCTTTTTCTCTGGTAATATTACACTAATAACTAGAGCATACAAAATGTTTTCTAGACCAATACTCGAATACAGCTCATCAGTCTGGAACCCACATTACGTATCTGATATTAACACAGTTGAGAAAGTCCAGAAATATTTCACAAGAAGAGTTCTTTACTCCTCTACTCATTGAGAATACCTTATGCCACCAGACTCAAAATTCTAGACCTAGAAAACCTTGAACTACGCCGCCTTCGGTCCGATCTTAGTATATAAAATCATACATTGCAATGTCCTACCTGTCAATGAATACTTCAGCTTCAACCATAACAACACAAGAGCAAACAATAGATACAAACTCAAAGTTAATCGCACCAAACTTGATTGCAGGAAATACGACTTCAGCAACTGAGTGGTCAATGTCTGGAATACTCTACCTGACTCTGTGGTTTCTTCCCCAAACCCCAAAAATGTTAACCTTAGACTGTCTACTATTGATCTCACCCCTTTCCTAAGAGGTCTGTAGGGGGCATGCATAAGCGCACCAACGTGCCTACCGTCCCTGTCCTATTGTTTCTTTTATATTTTATTTTTCTTATATGTATCCATGTGTTCATAACTATGTTTTACTTATACCTATTATCTTGTCAGCAATTTTTTTTTTATTTGCATTTATATGCTGCTCTTCTACGGAGACTCAGGGCAGCTTGCAGTTTATGGAGCACCATGCTAAGTGCTAGGCAATAGTCTTCATTCCATTGTATATGCCTGCTTATTTCTAGGGCTTTTTGGGCCCCCAAGCGGCATTTTTACAAAGTCAGCTTATTGCTCCCAACAATCTTGGGTCCTCAATTTACCTACCCCGAGAGGATGGAAGGCTGAGTCAACCTTGAGCCTGGTGGGATTCGAGCCTGCACTAATTGCAGGCAGCTTGCACTAAGTGCTAGATGATTAACAGCCTACACCACCAAGATTACTGATCAAGTGAACAATGTTCTAATCAGTAAAAGTGTCTCTAATGAATCTTCCATTAATTACACGACAGAAGAAAAGATCTGATGAAGTAAAATTTTAGAATCACTTTTTCATGCTATTTAAAGCATATATCCTGTAAGAGAAATTGAGCATTTATTTTTCTTTTAATAATGTTTCCAAAAATGAAAGTAATTTCACTTGTTGCTTTGCTGTGTTTTTATATCTTTACTGAAATGATTAAAGCTTCAGCTTTGTCCTTGGCTGCTTCCAATCCAGACACACACATACAATTCCATAGTTAGGAATGATTTCAAATAGCAATAAAACAAGCATCTTTGTAATAATATTCACTATAAAGGAGTGCCTGTCAGAAAAAAACATTCTCTGATATTTCCAGGATAATTGTTTGAGGGATGTCTGAAACAATCCTGAAACAGCAGATGGTAATGAATCCTTGCTTGACTCATCCTATAATTAGAGTGATAGGAAACATGAATGTATTTAGCTTAGCCCTGATACAACAGTACATCCATTTATACACACAGAAGTGCATGTGTAACTCACTGTGCACAAGGTTGGGTAGCCAAATATGTGCTGAAGAGCAGGTACACACAAATATATGCAAGCACATAGCATACACATGCAAACAATCAACTCTGAATGGACAGTTAGTGGGAGCCACTGTTCCCTCACTGTAGAAGAAAGCATTAAGCTCCATGAGAGAAGAAAAGCTGAATAGAAAGCTGGAAGGAGGACCCTTTCACTCCAAGGGACAATGTCTGCCCTGATACTGCCAGGTGTAAATCCTGCTCTGAATGTCCTGGATGCCCTTGAGAGAGCCGTTTTCTGCTACCATTAGCTGGTGCAGTGGGTAGAGTGCAGTATTGCAAGCTAGCTCTGCCCACAGCCTATAGCTCGATCCTGACGAGGCTCAAGGTTGACTCAGTCTTCCATCCTTCTGAGGTCGATAAAATGAGAATCCAGATTGTTGAGGGCAATAGGCTGACATTGTAAAATCACCCAGAGAGTGCTGTAAAGCACTATGGGGTGGTACACTATTGCTATCATTAGAATAGAATTCTTTATTGGCCAAGTGTGATTGGACACACAAGGAATTTGTCTTGGTGCAAATGCTTTCAGTGTGCAGCACTGCAGGAATAGTTCAGCTGCATCTCAACTGCTTGCAACACTGTTGGTAATCAGACAATTCTGGGCAGCTATATTGAATTACACAAAAATCAGGGAATTTTTTTTTAGTTTGCTAGTTTCTTTTCTATAACCCCACTTCCAGAAGGGCTCCAACCTTGATTTCTTTAGAATTATGCAGATGTTATAATTTTCACTGTGAAAAAACTGCTCAAAGAATCATAAAAATTAACAATATAATTTAAAAAAAATATGCAGAGCACTGACAGCAGCTATGCTTGTATTGGGAGAAAAACATAGAACGTTTCCCTAATCAATTCCTGGCACACAGGCAACTTTTAGAAAAGCTGTGAGAAAAGGGAATGTGTGCTACCGAGCCTGAAACCACAAATCCTTTACTATGCACATAGCAGTCTGTGATAAAAGAAAAACACCAGCTTCCTTGAGAATAAACCTCACCACCAGAGAAAAACCATCATCAAACTCAGTGCTTGCTGAGCTAAAGGTTTCCTGTTAAAGGAGGATGACTGCAGATAAGCTGATGACGGAGAGAAAACTAAAGAAAACGAATCATATATGTAGGAGATGACCAGGCTGAGTCTAAGAGAGGGGTCAAAGACATCATCAGTCACGCATCCCTTCATGCCCACAAGAGACCTAAGTCAAGTCCACCTTGAATTCCTTCTATTCTTATCTCCCGCTAATTTCCCTTGGCCATTAGTAGTTCAGATTCTTCTAGAGAGCTTAAACTTAAAGACTAAAAGACTAAAAGACCCACCTATTCCATCAAGCCGGTCTGGCCTAGAGTTATTGGTAGGGTTTTTAATTGATTTTAAATGGTTTTAACTTTTAACTTTTTAACTTTACAGTCTGTTTTATCCTCTAGCCACTCATTTAATCTTTTTAATTGTATTTTAAATATTGTATTTGATTGTGTTTTATTTGGCTGTAAACCGTCCCGAGTCCCGTTAGGAGATGGGAGCGGTATATAAAATTTGGAAATAAATAAATAAATAAATAAATAAATAAACTTACAATTAATCTTTATACCCATTTGAACTGTCTGGATCTCCTGATTTTCCCGGGCTTGACATCATGGGCTTCTGTACTGAAGCCTATAAAAACTCCTCCACCTTTCAACAGAGTTTCAAATCATCTCACAACCAGGCAGAAAACTCAGCCATTCCCTCCAATACAAGTGCCAGGCATTTGTGTGGGAAGGGGAGCAACACAATGATGTGCCATCAAGTTGTAATCAACTCTCGGACACTACATGGATAGAGTTTTTCCATGATGATTCTGTTCTTAATTCAGTTTTTCAGATGTTCCAACGATGCACACATCGCCACTGTAAACTATCTGTCCACCTTACTGCTGGTCATGGTCTTCTTTTTCTTTCCATCTTTCCCAGCATTCAAGACTTCTCTGGGGAACTAGGTCTTCATATTATGTGTCTGAACTAGGATAATTTAAGCCTGGTTACTTGTTCATCTAGATTGATCTACTGGGCCTTGGTGGTGCAGGCTGTTAATCATCTAGCACTTAGTGCAAGCTGCCTGCAATTAGTGCAGGCTCGAATCCCACCAGGCTCAAGGTTGACTCAGCCTTCCATCCTCTCGGGGAAGGTAAATTGAGGACCCAAGATCGTTGGGGGCAATAAGCTGACTTTGTAAAAAATGCCGCTTGAGGCAGGAGGGGCAAAAGCCCTAGTAATAAGCAGGCATATACAATGGAATGAAGGCTATTGCTGAGCACTTAGCATGGTGCTCCATAGACTGTAAGCCGCCCTGAGTCTCCGGAGAAGGGCGGCATATAAATGCAAATAAAAATAAAAAATAAATAAATAAAATAAAAATAAAAAATAAAAAATAAAATATTCAATGATCCATTTGTTTGTTTTCTTGGTATTCACAGGAGTCTTCAGCAACCAAATTCAGAACCATCAATACTTTTCCAATCCTGCTCCTTCAAAGTAAAGATTTCACTTCCACATGGAATGCCATTACTTGCCTAAGTCTGATCTTTGTAGGTACAAATCCATCATGGCATTTGAATATCTTTTTCCAGGTTTTGTTCTATTTCTCGACTTGTTCCTTTACTGTTGATAGTTCATTCTAAAATGCAGAAACTATCCATCGCTTCAATATCTTCACTGTCAGTTCTAAGGGTGGTTGTTCTATTATTATTAGTTTAGTTTTCTTTACATTTAATTTTAGTCTCCTTTTTTCCCCACTGTGCTCCTTGAGTTTCATTACTCGAGCTTCCAGATCCTCAATGTTTTCAGCTATCAGAATAGCATCATCAGCATAGTGCAAATTATTGATGTTTCTCCTTCCAATTTTATAAACCAGTCATCTTCTTCCAATCTAGCTTCCCTGATATATATTAAGCATTCAGGTTAAACAAATAGGGGGAAAATATACAGCCTTGTCATACTTCTCTGTCTTATCTCTTTATTTGGACTTCAGAATTTGATTTAATGGTGTGAATGATCAAAGCTTCAAAGGGGATGTCTTTTGTTTTGAAGCGGTGTCCCTGAGAACTTCAGGGACAGGAGTAAATAAATTTTGTGCGTGTCTAGCATTTGCTTTCCTTGCTCAAGCAACTACTAATCAGCTCCCTATTTCTCTTCTGTTAACGGGTCGTGACCACGCAAACTCTTACACATATACATACATTTATAGAGTTACAAAAACTGATAAAGTACAGAATAATAGAAAAGTTAGAAAAAGAAGTGAGAAAAAGAAGAATTATAAGTATAACCTGAAAAGAAAAAAATATATAAAAAAGTAACTTCCAAAGTTCTTAGTACAGATATAAATATATAATAATCATGACCACACAATCTCGCACTACTCTGGTTGACCACTAGAATCTCCTTGATCGAGTAAAGGCAGTCTGAGGCCCCGGTGCCTGTTTTTCATGGTCCCAGGTTCTTTAAGCAATTTAAATCAATTTAAAAAGTTAGTTCAACCCATCTTGCGATACTGATTTTTTCACTGTGGCCCTCAGGTTCCTCAAAAATATTGTAGGACCACAAACTAAAGATTGCCTCTCTATATCACAGGAGGAAAAGAAAGGTGTCTTTTGTGGTTGGGATTTTTTGTTGCGCAATACCAATCCTCAGTCTAGTATGTTTTGATTAGTTCTTTTATAAACCTTTTAGCTTTACTGTTGACTTTTAGTTCATTTTTCTTATTCCATAACACCATCAAGCTCTTGCATTCCAGCATAACTCCAGTACTGAGCCCTAATATTCCATCAATTCATGAATTATAGCCAGAAGTCAATGGAAGCCAAATTCAAAACATATACTATATGGAAATCCTTCAACTAACTAAAACTGCTATGCACATAACAATAAAGCCATCTTGGTTCTATGAAAGAACTACCTTTTATTAGCCTCTGGGTGAAACTTTATACACAATGTTTATCAAAAATCTAACATGCATTAATAAGCATGGGTATTTGTGATAGATGCCAGCAATTGAAATATTCTTTATATCTGATTTTATATGTATAATGTGTGATCATGCACAAATTGCAAGACTTTTTAAATACCCTTGATAAAATATGGGGGGGGGGAGAAGAGGACCAAATAAAATAAGAAAAAATAATTTGTGTCCATTTTGGTTCTTTTGGAAAACATGGTGATACTTCAGCCATTAATAAAATTCTGCAATTATGGATGTAATCATATTTTTGAGGTGCATAATGGTATTGTATATTTGCTATTTTCCTCAAGGGTTTCTAATACTTAGGAGATAACTTGTTATAACAATATCAATTTGTGATTCTCATTAGACCAACCTCTTGCCATAGGAACATCTTCAATATTTGACTTTGTACCCGTACTCTTCAGATACTGTTCAACAGTGAATTTATTTTTGTGATTTATGACTATGAGATTAGCTGGAAAGATTGATTACAGCGACAACTTAGATAATGAGCTGCTGTTCTTAAAGCTAAGACAGCCTACCCTCATGAATAAAATATTTCATAACATTCTAAACCCTGACATGGTTACAGATGTACAATGCATTTTATAATTTTGTCCAGTTTGATAGGTACAAGCTGAGGATGTGAACAAGATGTTTGAAGAGAATTACTCTATTTGGGCTCTTTTGATTTACCTTGCCTATCATGGCTAATTTTAGTTAATTGGTGGACATAAATGAGGCTAATGTTAACCTAAATGAAATAATAATATAATTCTTCGGGTGGGGGGGAGACATTCTGGACCAAGCACATTGCCCATTAGAGGATCATTTAGTCCTGGTCAGCTAACAAAAATGAATCCCGGAAGAATCAAGATTGGACCAATACATGGGGAGCGATGTCCATCAGCCTTGATGGCTGCTTCTGAAGGGTCTATGACAATTCACCACAGCCAACTTGCCACAGCCAATCCGCTGCAGAACAACTCACTGCAGGATAAGAGTTACACTAATATAAAAGAGATTGTGGAATAGAATCATTAAAGGATGCTAAAGGAGGGACAGAATGAAATGTGAATGGCAAAAGTTAAAATTATTTATTTTAAATAATGGAATTGTTAAATTGTCTCACAATGAGTTGTCTCGCAGTGAATTGGCCGTGGCAAGTTGGCCACAGTGAGTTTGCTGCAGTGAGTTGGCTATGGCAAGTTGTCCCATTCTTACCTCTGAAGGCCAGCTGTTGGGAGACCAAGATGCTTTCCTGTGCATTTGATCCCAGTGAAAACAGACTACTGGACTAGAAGGGCAGGAATCTGGTCCAGGAAACTGCTTAGGTCCTTATAATATAGTGATAAAAAGGGTAGTAATGATATCTAAGTATTCTTGAAGGATACCCATTATCAAAATCCAGTCCAGTTTAGATTCTGGTCTGGGCTCTTGTTTATTTTCTGTGTACCACATGAGAGTAACTTAACAGGTGCAATATCATTATTATATGAGTACATACATTCACAGAGGTAACTGTCAACTATTGGTCCATAACTCCTCCTATTTGGTGGTGATAGTGGGAAATGTGAGAGAACCAAAAAAATCAGAGATAATTGATGCACAAAACTCATTAACAGGCAAAAACTTCTTTGCAGGCTAAAAAGCAACAGAAGCGCTGGTCTGATTATTGGATAAATTAAATGTGGTTATCTTGATAGATAACTTTACTGGGAGAAGGACAGAATGAGTGTCCTTTGTTAGACTGCTTAATAGCATTTCACGCCAATAACCCAGTAGGCTCCCGGATCTGCACTACAGATCAACAAAAGCAAAGTATAGCTTTGTACTATATGTAATCGAATACTCAGTACTAAATGTTATGTTGCCTGAGATACAGGCATGATATTAGAGGGCCTTCTGCTGTAGCTTAAGGAAATGATTTTTTTTTTAATATTTAAAAAATATATTTTATAATAATAAATACCTGGCATTGTAACGTTTCATTAAAAGTACAAGTAATTAATTGAGATTTTGTAGTTACACAGAGATTCTTCTCATATTCTTCAGAATCAGGGTCTCATTTTCTGGGGGTCAATATAAACCCCATCACCCATCCATTGAGCCATCTATCCATCCATCCATCCATCATCCTGCTAGGTGATTTGGCAGCACTGGGATTGCTAAATTTTCCTCTGCTAGCGCTTTGCTGCAGAATCGCTGCTGCAGTGCTATTGCACATTCGTTGGGGACAAAAAGGGCTACGTATGAGTGGAAAGACAACAGCAGCAGCAATGGCACAAAACGTATAAGATAATTCATTTGCAGGCAGTTAGTGTCATCCTATAAACGAGCAATGTCAGCAAGGCATCCTAAAAGCTCATTGCTGTTATTAATTTCAGGAAGGCTTGCATGCTACCATGTCAAAATAACAACCATTTGAACAATAACTAGTCAAGAAACATATAATTATAGTTATGAAAGGATTTATAGAATTATTTTTCATGGAGATTGGGAACAGCATCCTTTTTCGAATTGCTTTGCTGTGCCTGCAGAAAACAAAGTATTTGTAGCTGAAACAGAAGGGTAATTTTATTTCAAGAGTTTTTCTCTTGAAAATTGTCTCTTGAAGATCATATTTCACTCTGAAGCTACATGTTAGGTGAAAAAGTTTTGATTATTTCAGTGAAACTTGTTGCCACTTAAACGACCACACACTGTGTGTTTTCTGTGTGAAAGGAGGAAAGTCATTAAACAAAATTGTATTTTGATAGTGGAGACACCATTTAAAGGGATCACTCTCTCTGCTAACAACTATAATGTATCTTTGCATTAGCTGCTTTGCATTTGAGAAACAGGCCTATTCAGTATAATGCAAGTGAGCCTGGAGCCATTTTGTTGGTAAATTAATATTAGGGAATAAGAATTGAATGCAATACTGAAATTTAAAGTAAAGTATGGCTTTTGATTAGAACTATCTTTATTGGTTATCACCGGATATGACTAGCTTGCCTTTTGTACTTGCAGTACCTGATCTAAGTTTGAAGTTCATTGACTGTGCCAACCTTTCCCAATTGAATGTCCTTCAATATGTTAGAATTACATAGAATTCTCAACTAGTGCAGAACATATTTCAGTTCAACCAACAGATATACTTTTTCCTGCTTCTTGTTTCTATTTAGGCAGCTGGGTTTAGCTTTCCTGATCCTGTTAAAACAAACAGGTTAAAATAAACACAGAAAACTGGAAGCAAAAATACTGATAATTGCAATTAATCAGAGGATATCATAGTCAAATTCCTGGATTCAAAGGCTATTTTCTCCCAATTTCCACCCAAGTGGGCATGCAACTTTAAATGATAAAAGATGGGTATTTCTCATTTCAATGGCCATCTGAAATTGGTTGAACTGAAATATGTTCGGTGCTAGTTGAAAATTCTATGTAATTCTAACATATTGAAGGACATTAAATTGGGAAAGGCTAGCACAGTCAATGAACTTAAAATTTAGATCAGGTACTATAAGTACAAAAGGCAAGCTAGTCAATCAAATTAATCAGCAGGACACTAGATGAAAATTTGAGAAAAGAAGATGGAGGGTTGCAAGAGGAAAATACATTATCATCACATATCTTCTTTCATGATTTCTCCAAAGAATCTGTCCTGCTATGTTAACTTTTCATCCGGTGCAATTTGCCAAATACCATTACAAAAGTGAATCTCTCTGCTGTCTTCCTGTGCAATTGGTCACCTTCAGCAGAAGTACAATAATGTCCTTGTGAAATAAGTCTTTTTGGAGATCTTAGAAAAATAAGGCGACAACACCAATCTTCAGAATTTAATATGAATACTTGTGGCAAAGTAATAACACTTGCACCACATAAACAAACAAACAAACAAACAAACAAATATGGAATTCCTTTTTCTTACATTCCAGCATAATGGAGTAACCTTTTATAATATTCCTTGTTTCCTCCTTTCTAGCTGCTAACTAATTTGGGGTTGCAACCTTCTGCCATTGAGGTTTCTGCAAAGATTACATTTATATCTGCTCATACACCCTTGTACCTAATTATTAAAGAGACAAGAACCCTATTTTCAACTGGCCACTCAATTTTCAGCATAGCAGACTATCTAAAGAAGAGAGGAAATCTGTGATCTCCCATGCTCACAACAGCTCTACACAGCATGGCCAGTGGTAAGTGGTAAGGGATGCTGAAAGTTTTTGTTCAGCAAATAACCTCCCCGAGCCTAGAAAATTTCATCTCGATTTCGGTATGGTTAAGATGATATAGAGTGGCAATATTTGATGTAAAAGTTTTTTGGTATGGTCAGATGAGAAATCAGTTCAAATTGTTGTTCTAATGCAAAGGCAGAAACTGTAGATATGTGTTTTTGACTTAGATATCATATGTTTTAGAGTAGTAAGCAACTACTGAAAAGTAAATGTCATCGTTCTAATACCCAAAAGCTCTCCAAAACTTACATGGCAACACGCAGCCTTACGATACATTTTGAGTTAATCAGGCTCTTAATGCCTAAAATAGATTTTAACATACAGTCTGTCTGCAGTAGGATTCTTGGGGAATTGCTGCATTATCTGTCTAAATTATGGCCTTGCCAAGTAGTTGCTCAGATAGAGAAAAGGCAGGGCAACTCTGTAATCAATATCGTTTAATTAAAATGATTAAAAGCCCAGAGAAGATCCCTTTAATTCAGGGGTGTCAAACTTGTGTGTCATGGCTGCCTCATGTGACGTATCGCGACTCTTTTCCCCTTTGCTAAACTGACTGTGGCCATGGCCAGCATGTGACTTATCTGGCTCGTGGGCTGGGAGTTTGAGAGCCCTGCTTTAATTCTATCTTTATCAGAAGGCTGGATCCTGCAAAGAAATAGAAAACAGAGTTCTTCTTCCCTCTATTGCTTGATAACCTTTCTATATGCCCTGCTGCATCTACGTAACTATATCGTGTTTGCAATGCAGGTAATACTAGTTTGAAGAAGACTGGATTAAATACTACCCACCATTATCCCCTAATGGTATTCTGTCCCCAAATGTCCGGGATTGAAGGCTCCAAGGCAAAACATGTCAAGACGATTTCTGCTAGAATAAAAATAAGATGTGCCCAGGAAAAGGTACCATGGCATGAACTGAGATCATTTTCAACTGTCTTCTCCAAGCACCTCTGTCAAATGAGAAGTGACATTACTGGAAAAAGAGGGCCGGCCGCCTTGGAAATAGTGAAAGACTGGCCTGCGGTTCTTCTGCCAGAAAAAAACAGACTCCTAGGCTCTATTTTTGCTGGCAGAGGGCTGGAGGAGGCTGTCGTGGCTGAAAACAGAGCCTGGGAAGGCCGCAAACAGCCCTCTCAAGCTTTGTTTTTGCTGTCAGAGGGCTGCAGGAGGATCCCCCAGCCCGGAACACCGCAGGTGCCCCCGACATGAGTGACATTGAAATGGCCACGCTCCCTGCCCACGCCCATGCCTCACCCCTCAAACACAACCCTGATGCAGCCTTCAATGAAATCAAGTTTGACATCCCTGGCCTAGAAAGTGTGCTGTAGCGGATACAATTCTATAATGAATGCCCTTTTCTAGTGAGTCCCACAAATATGTCTTTTTAAATACAACTTTTAACAGTTGCTATAAACACCTCTTAACTATAATAATAATGGTGATGAAAAACATGTATTTTTCTAATCTGATTATGTGCTGCGAACTTTTGCACCCAAAACTGAGAGATGGCAGAGATTATATTCATTGCAGCCAACCATGTGGCACTTAAATCCATTTTTGCAGCTCACAGCCTTTTTAACGTAAAAGAAATCTTGACAGATTTTTCACATATATAAAAAGGGGGCTCAATTGGTCGATTCATTCATTTCCAAAGATCTTTTTAAAGTTTTAATAATCTCTGCCACTTTTATCCACTCAATTACAGATCCTTTGTGTTCAAAATATTTAAAGCTACCATTTTATACAATCTGTTTCATTACTTTCATTCTTGATTACTTAATTTGCTTTCTGTTGCTAGAAAATAAGGATGGGAAACATGTGGAGAGAAACTGCACAGAATCCCAAGACTGCATTACTGAAAAAGGGCAATGAACTAGTTGCATTCTGG